>JARQOC010000003.1:798406551-799006551 GCA_033576535.1 Allobates femoralis | reverse complement strand
TGGTCACCGCTCTGGAATCTTCCACAGCACCAGGTCTCCCCCTCCACGACATCCAGGTGAAATTCTTGCTGTACGCAGATGACTTACTGCTGCTGCCACCAACCGAGAAAAGCCTCCAAGACAAATCTGAAAATCTTAGAGAAATTCAGCTCCACCTTGGCACTACCAGTCAACCTAAAGAAAACCAACATCATGGTGTTCAGGAAGAGAAAGAGAAGATCAGCACCCTTCATTTGTCCTAAACAACTGGGCCCTTACAGCAACGGAGAAATATACCTACCTGGGCCTGGAGATTCACCGGTCAGGGAGCTTCAAACAAGCCATAGAGACCCTGAAAGACAAGGTCTGCAAAACCTTCTATGCCATCCGAAGGATACTCTACCATCTGAAGCCACCAGTGAGGGTCTGGTTAAAAATCTTTGACTCTATCATCACCCCAATCCTCCTGTATGGCAGTGAAGTATGGGGTCCTCACACCTACCCAGATTGGTCAAGGTGGGATTCCAGCCCAACCGAAATATTCTACGTAAATTTCTGTAAGTCCCTTCTCCAGGTCCATCGGAGACCTCCAACAGTGCTTGTCGGGCCAAGCTGGGCAGATTCCCTCTACACCTAATGGTTCTTAAAAGGGCACTGTCATTCCGGGCTCACCTACATAGTATCAATTCAAGCTCCCATCACCATAAAGCCCTGATACATGTAGGTGAAACAGAAAAACCAGGACCCTCGGAACAGCCCACCCAACCTGACCAGAATACCAATCACAACATCCTGACAAAAGCCGGAATGAGGAAGATGGTAGACAAAGGCCAGGAGATGTATGTCAGTGACTGGAAGAACGATATCATCAGCCCACAGAAACTGACCATGTACCGGAGTGTACAGAGAGACAACAGACTGGCCCCATATCTGGAGAAACTCCCGGACCCCAGTGACCACAAGATCCTGAGCCGATATAGACTCAGTGCCCACAGTGTGGCCATCGAATCTGTTCGACACAGGCAGAGCAACAAGCCCAGGGAGGAAAGACTGTGCCAACACTGTGATCTGGAGGACGAAACCCACTTCCAGCTCCAAATGCTCCAAATTACACACTGCTCCAAATACTCAGCAGTGAGGGATACTCACTTCAGGAGACTCGCATCTCTTTCCAGATTTCATCACCATGAAGAAAGAAGAGAAAACATATCCTGCTGGGAGAAGAGGAGAGAGCAGTAAAGATAGCAGCACGGTGTGTGAGCGAATGTCATAGACTGCGAGAAAGAGAACAACCCTGTTTCCCCGCTAAACAACCCTGTTTATCCTCATCATCCTTCACTATCCCTCTGCAGCCCCCCATCTTTCTCCACTATCCCTCTGTAGTCCCCATCTCATCCTCCACTACTGTATCCCTCTGTAGCCCCCATCATCCTCCACTATCCCTCTGTAGCCCCCATCATCCTCCACTATCCCTCTGTAGCCCCCCATTATCCTCCAATGTCCCTCTAGCCACACACACAGCCACACATACTCAGACACATCATCAGAGCTTGCCACTGCCGCTTGATGTCACCGTGTGTATGCAGCTGGAGCCGTAGATGTACAATGGTAAGCCATCAGCCAATCAGGTGGCTGCTGGCGTCTGATTGGCTGCGGCATTACCGTACATCTATGCTGAACGGCACAGATGACCTCCGTACAGGAGATGTACTGTAATGGCACAGCCAATCAGACGCCAGCAGCCGCCTGATTGACTGATGGCTTACCATTGTACATTCATGGCGCCCAGCTACACCGGGTGACATCAAGCAGCAGCGGTGGTGGTAGCGGCAAGCTCCAGAGGACATGGAGGAACAATGGCGGTGGCGGCAGAAAGTGGCAGAGGCAGGTGAGTATCAATTTTTTTTTTTTTTTTTTTTGCTGGCCACGTCTTGTTTCGGGGGCGTGGGGGCCTTATATTAAGCACTCTGGCAAAAAACCCACTACGCCTTACTTTCAGGGGGCGCTTTATTTTCGGGGAAACACGGTATATATGCCATGGACTTCTATAGCCCCCACCCTGGTTCTGCCCTCATCCACCTTCCCTATGCAATGGACATATGTAGCCCCCCCACCCTGGATCTGACCTCATCCACCTTTCCTATGCCTTGGACTTATATAGCCACCCACCCTGGATCTGCCCCCATCTTCCTTCCCTACAGCCCCTACCCAACATCCCCACAGTCCTTATTCCCTTTTGTGCACTTGCTTTGGCAAAACTAATGTGTATTTAGCCCCGCCAATAAATCTTCTTTGATTCTTGAATCTATATGAATGGTAACTCCATGGCTCTGAAAAATGTCCTAAGAGTTAGAGGGTAACTCCAAAATAAAGGTACACCAGTGTTAGATCATGGCATCCAATACTGTCTTGGCCAAAGCAGACTTCGTGGCGGACAACCAAGTAGGAAACCACTATTGAAAACATGGTAAGGTGAGACTGGAATTTGCCAAAGGCAAATTGGCAAGTCACAAAACGTCTGAGATTGTCAGTGGAATATATGAGAAAAAATGAAGCTTTTGGCAAATCACATTATCTCTGTGTTTATAGACACAAAAATGGCGCAAAGAAAAGAGCATTGAACTTACTATGAAACATGGAACAGGCTTGGTTATGTTTTTGCCACAAGGTGTCTTCAATCAGTGCAGGATGCTGATGTAAAGTAGATAATATAGTGAATGTTATTATTTTTGTGGTATGCCTGTTTTAAGGGCAACTAAAATGTGAAAGTTTGAAAAGTGCACTTTTTTTGTCAAGTTTCATATATATTCATAAATATATTGAAATCTTATAAGGGCCCTTTCACATCAGCGTTTTTCGTAATTCGCGGCAGATGCGGTGAAAAAACCGCATCTGCCGCGTTTGCCGCATAACCGTTCCACTTGCGGCGCGGTTGCGTTTTTTTCTATGCAAAGTATAGGCATACTTGCGGCAGGTGCGGCAAGTGCGGTTTTGCACTTGCGGCAGGTGCGGCCGCGAAAAAAACCGCAGTAAGCCGCGGTTTTTTTTCGCGGCCGCACCTGCCGCAAGTGCAAAACCGCACTTGCCGCACCTGCCGCAAGTACGCCTATACTTTGCATAGAAAAAAACCGAAAACCGCGCCGCAAGTGGAACGGTTATGCGGCAAACGCGGCAGATTGCGTTTTTTTCACCGCATCTGCCGCGAATTACGAAAAACGCTGATGTGAAAGCAACCCTAACTTACATTTACCATCAAAAAGTACAATGGTCATGATAAAAAACACGCTCAGAATCACAGGGATATGTAGAAGTGTTACAGCATTATGACCACATAAATGAACACACATCAGATGTGAAGACCTTGTTTTTGTCAGGAAGGTGAAAACATTCTTCAGCAAGAAGCTGTTAAAGCACTGCTCTAGGGGATGTTTTCGTTCACCACTGTAGTGGACTTTTAAATCTACAGTATGTTCCTTGCCCCTACTTCATATTCCCCCTCCTGTGTCTCCACCTTCTTTCCACAATCGTCCTGTATGTCTCCAGCAATTTGTGACCTGCCGAAAACTCCACTTTTTGTTGGAGCGATCCGGAGCTGATTCTTCAATGTAAGTCTATGAGGGCCTTGTTCTGACTCTTCATAGAGTTACTTTGAGTGCTTGTGATGTAACTTGTGACTTCCAGTCAGAAGATGGCACTGCAAGACTGGAGTGGTGTCTGTAAAAGGTAAAGACGCTTTAGGGAGGGTGAATATATTACTATGGGCAGAGACATTAGGTTAAAAGCACCACTTCAGCGACTACTGAGCTGGCATCTTTTATTATAGAGGGTGAGCTGACTATTGCCTTTTTTTTATTATGCTTTCAGATATGGTATGTTTGACTATGAAATTCTGTGGCACTTCAGAGGGAAGCATGCTTTAAAAGTCGCACTAGTCGGAAAGGGTGGTCCTTAGTGACAGGTCTGTCCCTGTGTATATATAGGGAGAGACCTGGAAGATGCCACCAGGAACCCGCCTGTCTGACTAGTCTTCTGTGTAGCTTGGTCACCGGCAGCTTTTTAAAGTATATTTTCCTCTGAAACTGCAGTGTCAAACATACATAACTGATATTATACAGCCAGTGGATCGGGCAGCATGTATCTGCTGTCTGTTTCACTTTAAAGAGAATCTGTTACCACTTTGTCCTTTTTAATCTGTCATTATGGGCATACAGGTAAGGCTGCCTTCACACTTGCGTTCGGTACGCAGCGTACCGAGCGCAGCTAAATGCTTGCGCACTGCGTTCCTATGTTTTACATGGGAACGCATGTGCCTGCATTTTGGCCGCGTTCGGTTGCGTTTGCGTACGGATGCGCATATTTTATGCGCCCTCCTCCAAACTCAGAACGCAGCATGTTACATTTTTTGTGCACAAGAAATGCATGGATCTCAATGTATCCACAGTGTCCTTCGCATGACAACGCAGGAGAACGCTGCGCATCTCATTGAAAATCTCTCCCAGTGGCCGCCGGTGATCACCGGCAGCCACCGAGAGATCGGCTACAGCTGCTGCTGCTGCTCTCCCCCTCAGTGTCAGTGGGGAGAAAACAGCTGATCTGACAGCTGTTTAAATCTCCTGCGCTGACACCGAATAGGTGATGTCGGCGCGGGAGATTTGAAGCAGCGATCAGCTATTTCTTATCTCATGCACCGATATCACCCTATTCGTTGTCAGCGTGGGAGATTTAAACAGCTGTCAGATCAGCTGTATCTTCAAGTCTCCCGTGCTAACACCCGCAGGAGATCAGCTGTGGCCGGGAGGAGGAGATGTCCACCGCTGATCTCCTCCTCCCGGCCGCCCCCGAGACAGCTGATTGGCTGCCCGGGCACCATACTAATGTGAACGCATGCGGAGATTCTCCGCTGCGTTCACATCAGTATGGGCTGCGTTTGCGTCTGCATGCCATACGCATGCAGACACAAACGCAAGTGTAAAGGCAGCCTTATCGGATGTTGAAAATTAACTTACCTGCATGCCTCATAGCAGATGTTTTATTGCAGAAATATCACCTTGGATCACGTTATTATAATGAGGCCTTCCCGTCTCCTGGGAGTATGCAGTCTGCGAGATCACTATTTCTCCTTTTCTTCTTTACATTCAAAACACCGCCTCTTCGGACCCCATTCTCTGTGTGAAGTCAACTTTCTGATTGAAGTCCCACTCCTGTGTGGACAAACTCACCATTTGACCATATTGGTTCGCCCCCCATGGGCATTAGCTTCAGTAAGTGCTCTTCGTATATGACGGTGAGTCAGAGTTGCTTCTAGTTCTGTGCAACCCTGGCGTCCTCTGAAACAAGGGCACTTCTTTCGGGTCCATCCTCCCTGCCTGTAGCTCTAAGAATTGTAATGTATAGATTATACATACACATACGCACAGATGTGTGTGTATATACATCTCTGGAAAAAATTAAGAGACCACTGCTAAATTTTCAGTTTCTGTTTGACCAATGTTATAAGGGACATTTATTATGGCCTATTACACCGATGTGGGCATAAATATAGATATATACACATACATACCCACAAAGAGAAATATATATTTAGGTGTCATATTAATTATTAATTATGCCATCACTTCCCCCTCAACAGTTTCTCAGATTTTTCTCTTTATAGGTATATAATAATGCAAAGAAAACAAGTTCTTATTCATTTAGAAACAACAATACTCATGTTTTAACTCAGGAAGAATTCAGAAATCAATATTTGGTAGAATAACAATCATTTTTAATAACAGCTTTCATGTGTCTTGGCATGCTTTCCACCAGTATTTTACACTACTTTTGGGTGACCTTATGCCACTCCTGGCACTAGAATTTAAGCAGTTCTTTTTTTGATGGCTTGTGACTGTCTTAAATTATGTAAAGCTAGAAAAAAAGCCTTTTATCAATGAGAAGCAAAGGAGAGCCATGCTGAAGTTTGCCTAAGACCATAAGGATTGGACCATAGAGGACTGGAGTAAGGTAATCTTCTCAGATGAGTCTAATTTTCAGCTTTGCCCAACACCTGTTCATCTAATGGTTAGACGGAGACCTGGAGAGGCGTACAAGCCACAGTGTCTTGCACCCACTGTGAAATTTGGTGGAGGATAGGTGATAATCTGGAGTTGCTTAAGCAAGGCTGGAATTCGGCAGGTTAATCTGTGAAAAGGACGTATGAATCAAGCCGCATACAAGGTTATACTTGAAAAACGCTTGCTTCCTTCTACCCTGGCAATGTTCCCCAACTCTGAGGACTGGTTTTTCCAGCAGGCCAATGCCCCATGCCACACAGCTAGGTCAACCAATGTATGGATGAAGGAGCACCACATCAAGACCCTGTCATGGCCAGCCCAATCTCCAGACCTGAACCCCATTGAAAACCTCTGGAATGTAATCAAGAGGAAGATGAACAGGGCCGGCGTTAGGGGGGGGAAGACTGGGCAGTTGCCCAGGGCCCCCACTCTCTTAGGGGCCCCCAAAGGAGTTGAACTGAAAATAGCAATAAAACAGTAAAAAAAAATTAAAAATACACATATTTGGTATCGCTGCGTTCGTAAGAATCTAAGCTATCCATATACGAAGTAAATTAATCCAATTGGTAAATGGCGTAACGAAAAAAAAATTAAAAACGCCAGAATTATGTTTTTTGGGCCACCAAAACATTTGATTAAACATTGTTACAATACAATGCAATAAAAGGCGATCAAAAATGTTGTATCTGACTCAAAATGGGATCAGTAAAAATGTCAGCTCAGGGCACATAAAATAAGCCCTCACATAGCCCTGTATCTTCAAAAATTAAAACATCATGGGTCTTGGAAAATGGCGAATAAAGCAAATGTATTTTAAATATTTTTTTTTTTTTTTTTTTACAAATTTCTGGGGTTTTATATGATTGAAATAGAAAAACAATGTTCAGTATCTTCTTATTCTGACCTAGATAATCAACTTATGAAGTCACTTTTACCATATAGTTAACATGATGAATAAAAAACTCAAAAAAATTATGGAATTGCACTTTTATTTGCAATTTCAAAGCACTTGGAATTTCTTTCTCATTCTCCAGTACATTTTGTGGTAGAATGAATGATGTCATTCAAAAGTACAACTCATCCCGCAAAAAACAAGCCCTCGTACGACGATGTGGAAGGAAGAATAAAAAAGTTCTGGCTCTTGGAAAAAGCGGAGGGAAAAATAAAAACGAAAAATCGCTCAGTGATAAAAGTTATAAAATCCTTGTAATTGCCATATAATAGCAGCAGGAGCGCCCCCTGCAGGTGTCAATCTTCACATGTTCATGATGGGAGTAATTAGAGTTTGGGGACCTCCTTAATTCCTACATTTGTAGCCAGTTATCAAACAGAACTTACAAGGCTTTAAAGGGGATGTCCAGGATTAATAAAACTTTACTACATTCTTTCAAAAACAGCACCACCCCCGTGTACAGGTGACATGTGGTATTACAGCATAGGTCCATTCCCTTCAATTAAGATGAGGTGCAATATCACATACAACCTGTAGACACGGGGTGGCGCTGTTTTTGAAAGAAATCAGTCATGTTTATAGAATTCTGGACAACTCCTTTAAGATCAATATCTCCACTAGTGACCCCAGAACAACACAAGACACCAGGATGGGGCTTAATTCAAATGTATTTTTTTATAATATGAAGAATATAGCAGAATTTTGTTAAAGATGACATTTAAGTAGATGATCCTATGGAAACATTCTCCTTACTGACTCTCCAGTGTGTAAATCCTATTTCATTAAACACCTGTAGGTAATTATTAATCAATATAAGTAGTCCTGTGCTCAGAATCCCCATCTCTTTGTCAGAGTATGATGGTGGGTTTACACACACCAATTTATCTGTTCAATATCTGAACCAATCTCTGGTTGCAGTGAAATCATGGACACATAGTTCCATTTTGTGGCTGTGTACAAATGATACAATGTGTCCATGATTTCACTGCAACCAGAGATCTGTTCAGATATTGAACAGATAAATTGGTGTGTGTAAACCCACCATAAGAGCGACCGTCCCTGGAGGAACCGTCCTGTATGACAGACAATGATGGGAATGGATGTGTGTGTGCTTGGTGTATACGTGTAACATATAGTGTTTGTGTCACATACCGTGTGTGTCTATGTGTGTGTGCTCGGTGTATAGGTGTAATATATAGTGTTTGTGTCACATACCGTGTGTGTCTATGTGTGTGTGCTCGGTGTATAGGTGAAATATATAGTGTTTGTGTCACATACCGTGTGTGTCTATGTGTGTGTGCTCGGTGTATACGTGTAATATATAGTGTTTGTGACACATACCGTGTGTGTCTATGTGTGTGTGCTCGGTGTATATATGTAATATATAGTGTTTGTGTCACATACCGTGTGTGTCTATGTGTGTGTGCTCGGTGTATACGTGTAATATGTAGTGTTTGTGACACATACCGTGTGTGTCTATGTGTGTGTGCTCGGTGTATATATGTAATATATAGTGTTTGTGACACATACCGTGTGTGTCTATGTGTGTGTGCTCGGTGTATAGGTGTAATATATAGTGTTTGTGACACATACCGTGTGTGTCTATGTGTGTGTGCTCGGTGTATAGGTGTAATATATAGTGTTTGTGACACATACCGTGTGTGTCTATGTGTGTGTGCTCGGTGTATAGGTGTAATATATAGTGTTTGTGACACATACCGTGTGTGTCTATGTGTGTGTGCTCAGTGTATACGTGTAATATATAGTGTTTGTGACACATACCGTGTGTGTCTATGTGTGTGTGCTCGGTGTATAGGTGTAATATATAGTGTTTGTGACACATACCGTGTGTGCCTATGTGTGTGTGCTCGGTGTATAGGTGTAATATATAGTGTTTGTGACACATACCGTGTGTGTCTATGTGTATGTGCTCAGTGTATACGTGTAATATATAGTGTTTGTGACACATACCGTGTGTGTCTATGTGTGTGTGCTCAGTGTATACGTGTAATATATAGTGTTTGTGTCACATACCGTGTGTGTCTATGTGTGTGTGCTCGGTGTATAGGTGTAACATATAGTGTTTGTGACACATACCGTGTGTGTCTATGTGTGTGTGCTCGGTGTATAGGTGTAATATATAGTGTTTGTGTCACATACCGTGTGTGTCTATGTGTGTGTGCTCGGTGTATACATGTAATATATAGTGTTTGTGACACATACCGTGTGTGTCTGTGTGTGTGCTCGGTGTATAGGTGTAATATATAGTGTTTGTGTCACATACCGTGTGTTGCATGTATGTAACATCCACATTTATAAATCCCAGCACAGATGAGAGTTCCTAGGTGTAAAACAGGTCGGCAATCGCCCAACAAACGAGCAAAATGCGGCTCATCATCGGGTGATTGGATGTTTATGGAGGAACAAAAATCCTTGCTCTCGGCAACACTGCAGAAGTGCTGCCGATAGAATGAATCTGTAGAGGACAGATTGCTCTACCGGTGATTGTTCTGTGCCATCATTCTTCATCATCCTGTGTAAAAGTCTGTAAACAAGCGCTGAATTACTTGAATATTATAAATCGCGCTCATTCACCAGTCTGAATTTGGTGCTTGTACTTGTAACCTAAATGTCTGAGTGTGACGGTGCCCCATTTAGGGCCCCACTTTAACCTTTTGCCCAGGGCCCCACTTTGCCTAAAACCGGCCCTGAAGATGAATAGTCACAAGCCATCAAACAAAGAAGAACTGCTTACATTTTTGTGCCAGGAATGGCATAAGGTCACCCAAAAGCAGTGTGAAAGACTGGTGGAAAGCGTTCCAAGACGCATGAAATCTGTGATTACAAATCATGGTTATTTCACCCAATATTGGTTTCTGAACTCTTCCTACCCTAAAACATGAGTATTGTTGTTTGTAAATGAATATGAACTTGTTTTCTTTGCATTATTTAAGGTCTGAAAGCATTGTTTCTTTTTTATTATTTTGACGATTTTGCATTTGCTGCAAATAAATACGACATTTTGAGCTTTGAATTTCGGAGACATGTTGTCAGTAGTTTACAGAGTAAAAGAACAATGTACATTTGCTCAAAAATATACCTATAAAGAGAAAAATTAGAGAAACTGAAATTTTTTGCAGTGGTCTCTTATTTTTTTCTGGAGCTGTGTATCATACATGCATGCACATACACAGGGGTGTATATATATATATATATATTATATTTATATATATATATATATACAAAAAAGAAAAAAACTGCACATCACTCACAGACACAATGTGAACTGGTGCCAGCAGGGACACTGGGTCAAACAACTAGAAAAAAATTCTCTGCAGCACTCAGCTACTACCAATGATGCACAGATGCTAACAAGCTATATATGTATGAGGAAAAAATTAAAAAGCTTACGTTTTTTTCAAAAAACTCAAATTCTTATTTCTTATTTTTTTGGGGTTCTTAGTACATAAATTGGCCAATGTTTGTTTGCTCATCAACCACGACAAGGTGACCCCCAGGTCTGATGAGTCCTAACGTTGACATCCCTGTCCTCCTTTTCAGTGGGACAGGGAGGAAAAGGAGGACAGGGATGTCAACGTTAGGACTCATCAGACCTGGGGTCACCTTGTCGCAGTTGATGAGCAAATGGACATTGGCCAATGTATGTACTAAGAACTCCCAAAAAATAAAAAAAAATAAGAATTTTAGTTTGTTGAAAAAAACGTACGTTTTTAAATTTTTTCCATATACATATATAGCTTGTTAGCATCTGTGCATCATTGGTAGTAGCTGAGTGCTGCAGAGAATTTTTTTTCTAGTTATATATATATAACCAAAAAAACAGGCAGCACGACCAAAAATCAAAAAAAGTGGACAAAATTTGGCCCTTAGTGGTGCAACGTTTCGGCCTCACCAGAAGCCTTTGTCAAGCACAGTGAATACACATAGTGAAGGGCTTTTTATCATACAAGTGTGCAAATTTCAATTAATAAACAAACATTAAAATTATCAGTTTTTCCATTACACAATTTCTCACAAAGTGCATCATTAATGATTATATATATAAAGTGCTCATATATTTATTATTATTATTTATTTATATAGCGCCATTAGGTTCCATGGCGCTTTACATGAGGATGAGGGAGACAAGAACAAGTACATTAAATCTAGGCGATCAGGACGTACAGGTACAGGAGGGGCAGGGACCCTGTCCACGAGGGCTCACAGTCTAAGTGCATTTTTAAGGCTTCATACCTCACTGGAGCTACTGTATCCTCTTAATTGGATATAAACTCATTATATCCTACACCTTTGTGAATATTAAAATCTTATTATGTAGGGACACCTGGATGCAACTCACCAGCATGATCCATGTTACACCGCCGATAACGGCGTCTTCCTATTCATACTGCGCAGGTCGCAGTGTTCTCAACATCACTAGTCAAAAAAGCGCTATTGCGCATGCGCATGCGTACTCTGCAAAGTTTCACAACTCCACCATTTTAGGAGCTAGCAAGCTCCGATCTCTATGCCCTCAGTGCAAGACTGCTTATCTCTACATAGTGATACAAAATTCACTTATTTCTATATATGCAGCCCGTGGAACCTCCAAACATTCAAACAGGACATTCTTGATGACATGGATCTAGTAGTGAGGACCGAAGGCTCCCAGAACCAGTCTGTAAGTGCACAACTAGAGATGCAGTATTTACCCAACAACTCCAGAGGGCGCAAGACAGTCATCCAATCATCAAACCGTCCCCAACTATATACAAATAATACCAGTTCCTTTATTTGCAGTAGCACATGAGGATATATATAAAAAAAGGGGAGAGATTCTTTGCTGAAAAACTTATATATTTATTCCAATGAAATTTTTTTTAATTTAAATATACTTTATATCATAGCACAACAAAGTGCAATAATATCCTAGATCATGTCGGTGAGTTTCATCCATATTAGTCCTCTGACAAAAATAAAAATAAAAACTGTTACTTTTCTTTTTTTTTAAAAACAACGTGAATATTTCACAGTATATATCATATTTTATAAAAATTATTTTTCTTTTACACTGAACATACCATGGAATCACCCAGAGGATCGATATTGGCCATGGTAATAACTAACCAATTTCTCTTGTTGTAATACCCTGTATATACCGTGAGTATAAGCCGACCCGGTGTATAAGCGACCCCCTATTTTGCCCCAAAAATCTGGAAAACCCCATGACCCTGTGTATAAGCAGAGTGGTGTAGACCCCAGCACAGGTATACAGCCCCCACAGCAGTGGTGTATACAGGCCCCCCAGTGGTATTCATGCCGCCCCAGTGGTAGTATACAGCATCGCAGCCCCAGTGGTAGTATATAGCAGCCCCAGAGGTAGTATATAGCATCCCCAGCAGCCCCAGTGGTAGTATACAGCATCCCCAGCAGCCCCAGTAGTAGTATATAGCAGCCCCAGCAGCCCCAGTGGTAGAATATAGCAGCCCCAGCGGTAGTGTATAGCAGCCCCAGCAGCCCAGTGGTAGTATACAGCATCCCCAGCAGCCCCAGTGGTAGTATCGATCCAGCAGCCCCAGTGGTAGTATACAGCATCCCCAGCAGCCCCAGTGGTAGTATACAGCAGCCCCAGCAGTCCCAGTGTAGTATACAGCATCCCCAGCAGCCCCAGTGGTAGTATATAGCAGCCCCAGCGGTAGTGTATAGCAGCACCCAGCAGCCCCAGTGGTAGTATACAGCATCCCCAGCAGCCCCAGTGGTAGTATACAGCATCCCAGCAGCCCCAGTGGTAGTATACAGCATCCCCAGCAGCCCCAGTGGTAGTATATAGCAGCCCCAGTGGTAGTATACAGCAGCCCCAGTGGTAGTATACAGCATCCAGCAGCCCCAGTGTAGTATATGCAGCCCCAGTGGTAGTATACAGCATCCCAGCAGCCCCAGTGGTAGTATACAGCATCCCCAGCAGCCCCAGTGGTAGTATACAGCATCCCCAGCAGCCCCAGTGGTAGTATACAGCAGTAGCAGCCCAGTGGTAGTATAAGCAGCCCCAGTGGTAGTATACAGCATCCCCAGCAGCCCCAGTGGTAGTATAATAGCAGCCCCAGTGGTAGTATACAGCAGCCCCAGCAGCCCCAGTGGTAGTATACAGCAGCCCGCAGCCCAGGGTAGTATACAGCAGCCCCAGTAATCCACGGCCCCCCAGCCTTGCTCCGGTCAAGCAAAATATACTTATCACTGTCCCGCTGCCGTCCAGCGCCGCCGCTGCCGACATCCCCGATCCTCCATCTTCATGCGTCTTCTTCCGACTTCCTGTGTTCGGCGCCGGCAATGACGTCATTGCCTGCGACGAACACAGGAAACCGGAAGAAGACGCATGAAGATGGAGGATCGCTATGCCGGCAGATGCGGCGCGCGGACGGCAGCGGGACAGTGATAAGTATATTTTGCTTTACAGGTGACCGGAGCAAGGCTGGGGGGCCGTGGATTACTGGGGCTGCTGGGGCTGCTGTATACTCATAGGGACCGTCACTGACTCGCGTATAAGCCGAGGGGGGTACTTTTCAGCCCAATTTTTGGGCTGAAAAACTCGGCTTATACGCGAGTATATACGGTATATTGGTTTATTTGCTTGCACCTTAACATTGGTGATGCCAGTCCCTTCCTTAGATAATATTAGACTTTTTTGGACTGTGCACACTTCCCCGCCCTGTAGCTACACCTGCCCCTCCATTTTGATGTAGCCCTGGTCCTGGGACACACTATCCCAGCTGATTTTAACTGCATTCACACACTCATAAATTCATCCAAGCAGTAGTACACAGCATAGAGTGTCAGCGTAGAAACCCGGTAAGATGAGAGCACTTCGGCGTAGTTACCGGGCTCTTCCACAGTGGCGCCAATGTTGAAGCTAAGTCTCTCTTTTCTTTTTACCAGTGCAGTATTTACTGTGATCCTATTTCATATATCCCTTTTAGCTGTACATATTGCCCTGTGTTTCATGTTATCCCTTAGTCATTAGCCATTAGCTTTTCCACATTCATATTATGTTTAGTGTTGCAGCAATTTCTCTTTTTGTAATATATTGGATTTTCTAACCAACAAACGTTCCTCCTGAGCAGTTGTCTTGCGGGTCTGCCAGACCTTCAACATCCCATTATTTTTTAATTCTTTGTACTTGACGCTGAGACACATTAAGGTGCCAGCCACCTCTGCAGTGGATCTGGTTTCAGCCTCTTGATAATCAAGGCTTTGGTCGCAGGTGGATTTTTGGCATGTTGTCAGAGCTCAAGTTGCAGTTCAAGTCAAGGTCTGGGGTGCTGTGTTTCTTTTTATACACACCCACTAATTAACCGATCATTTACTGAGCACAGGTGAGGATGTAAACTAGGATGGGTGCATTATACGACCAGGCGACAAAACTTTTGTCTTGATAAAATCTGACCATTCTGTGTTCATTAAATGATCAATATTTCAGCATTGATGTCAATTTATTTTCTTAACCTAAACCAAACTTCGGAGGGTTTCAGCTTTCAAAAGAGTAATTTATACAACCAATGGATGAATTTAACGTCAGGTTATAAGTTTTTATTTACATAACATGGATAAGTGACATAACGTCTGTCAGGGATTGTACATGCAAACGCCCACACTAATATATATATATAACACACACACACACACACACACACACTTAAGCCTTGCTTGCCTGTTGGTTTAAAAAATGCACATGTTGAATGGTCTATTTAGGTCATTGATGTGCATTTGTGTGTCATCCTTGTGACACTTTATAGGATAAAAGCCCATATTACAGAAATGAATGGTTTGATTTATGTAAATATATGCAAAGATAGATTGATGATGCTAGATAAAATAAATATACATAGATCAGTATATCAATTGAAGTTAAACATATTGTAATCTTGCACAATTTAGTGGCTTTCCTTGTGTTTAACCCAACAATAAATAATTGTTAAAAAAAAAAAAGAAATGACGTGGGTTCCCCCCCTATTTTTGTATAGCCAGCCAGGGTAAAGTAGAAAGCTGCAGCCTGCAGACCACAGCTGGCATCTTAACCTCAGCTGTGAATACATGACAGAGGTCACGCCACGCTCTTTTTTTAAAAATTATTTATTTATAAATAAAATAACTAAAAAAACTGGAGTAGGGTTCCCCGCAAATTGGAAAACCAGCCAAAGGTGAAGCACACAGCTGGGGTCTTGTATTTTCAGGGTGGGAAGGAACATGGTTATAGCAGGCCCCAGCCACCTCTATAAGATCCCCTGATCCTGGCGCTTTGCCGTTGGGTCTTCCTGTTGTCCTGGGGTGTTGGCATATGGGATAATGGCATTTGGTGTTAATGCCAGCTTTGTTAATGTCAGCTGGTATCAACCCAGGGGTTAATGTTGAAGCATCTATCACATACGCAACATTAACTCAGTCAGTAATTACACAAATGAAGACAACTCAAAATATTTTATTTGAAAATAAACTCCCCAAAACATCCCTCTTTGACCAATTTATTTTTTGATAAATTTAAATTATCAGCCATGAAAGGCCCAAGACAATGGGCATAGGCAGATTCTTCAAGATTTAACAAGACAGGAAGTTCTTATGAAGAGTTCCTTTGCACAAATTCACATTAATTACGACTTTGGAAAGAATCCTTTGACTGAGAGGAGCAGAGTAAATGGCAGAGATAGGAACGGATCTCGCTAAACCACTACCATTTAGACCATGGGTCTGTGCCTAGCAAAAATCTATCAGATTGACTCCTGCTACACTATCCACAAGGACAGGAATAGTAACTGTCTTTCCGCAAATCACTATTTCAGCAGAAACACACACTCTGGTCATTTTCCTCCACATGACCAGAGGAACATGGCTCATAAGGGTGAGCAGCCAATTTAGAATGGAACAGGCATTCCATTAGTATAATGGTTGGAACATCGACAATAGTAACACGCCCCTTTGTCACGACAAAAAGCAGGTGACCTAGTATAAATGGTCCCTAGCTGCATAGATTCATCATACATAACCTGTTGAACCACAGAGGAGGCCACAGGAAGCGAATGTGGTGTAGGTCTCTCTCTGAGGCGTCTGTCCAGCCTGACTGCAAGGCACATTGCAGCCTCCAATGACTCCGGAGCTGCATACTGAGTCATAGAGTCTTGAAGTCTAGCTGACAGACCCAGACAGAACTGACTACTAAGGGCAGGGTCATTCCACTGAGTGTCAGTGGCCCATCTCCTGAGCTTACGTAGTTTAGACTCAACCAAAGAGACGCCATCAGGGTCACCGTACACCAGGGCCAGAGCTGCATAAAACTCATGCACCGAGATGGAGAATTGGTTGGCAGAGAGAAGGCCCAGGTCTGGGGATCTCCTTTAATAAGGGAGAGTATAATATAGCCCATGCACTGTTCCTCACTCCCTGAAGAACGAGGGTGGAACCTGAAATTTAATTTATTGGCTTCTCTGAACACTATGAATTTATTTCTTCCTCCCGAAAATCGTGAAAAACTGTGAGAGTTTGTCTGCACAGGGGCGGGATTTCAAATCAGGAACTTGACGTTACACAGAGAATAGGTTGCGAACAGACGGCGTTTTGTATGTACATAAGAAAAGGAGGCATGACAAGCTTGCAGATGCTCCAGAGTCAGGAAGACCTCATTATCATAATGCAATCAAAGGTGATATTTCTGCAATAAAACATCTGCTATGAGACAAGTAAGGCTGGCTTCACATTTGCGTATGGGAAGGCAGCGTTTTGCTGCGTTCCCATACGCAGTTAAACGCATGCGCACTGCGTTCCTATGTTTAACATAGGAACGCATGGTGCCTGCGTTTGCTGCGTTCGGGTGCGGATGCGGACGATATCTGCTGCTTCCGGTGTCCAGCATCCGCACCCGGGACGCAGCATGTTGCATTTTTTGTGCGTTTGGGGAGCTTGGACAATCAGCAAGCGTCCCCAAGCGTACAAAAAAAGCATTGTCTTCAATGGGTCCGCAGTGTCCTCTGCATGACACAGCAGGAGAACGCTGCGGACCCATTGAAAAATCTCCCGGTGGCCGCCGGTGATGTCACAGGAGCTCACCGACGGCCACCGGGAGATCAGCTGACCCTCTGCTGTCCTCCTTCTCCCCGCCGCCTGTAATCTCATAGCGATGTCGGCGGGGAGAACAGCTGATCTGAAAGCTGTTTGAATCTTCCCGCGCCGACATCTCCTCACAGTGTCGGCGCGGGAAGATTCAAACAGCTCTCAGATCAGCTGTTCTCCCCGCCGACAGTCCCGGAGCTTACCGGCGGCCGGGGGGCGGAGATCTCCGGCGCTGATCTCCGCCTCCGGCCCGCCCCCGGACAGCGCCGATTGGCTGCCGGGCTCCATAGTGATGTGTCCGCAGGCGGACATTATCCGCTGCGGACACATCAAAGTGTCCCTGCTTCTGACAGCGTTTGTGTCTGCATGCCATCAGCATGCAGACACAAACGCTAATGTGAAGCCAGCCTTAGGTAAGTCTGTTTTCAACATCTGATTTCCTGTATGCCCAAAGTAACAGATTAAAAGGGTCAAAGTGGTGACACTTTTTTTCCATGTATGAACTTTTGCAATAGAATTTTATCTAATATACACACATGTATATTACAATGGACTATTTCCACAAAAGGAGGAAATGATACTGTAATTTCCTCCGGTATCAATAAAGTTTATCTTATCTTATCTTATGATTGTGCACCACACAAGGATATCGTGCAGTCAGTGAACACCAGAGCTATGCTGGCAGAGAGGATCGATTACAGAACTGCACAGGTGCAGGCGGTGCTCATGGTATCAAAGTCTGGGAAAATTCATGTAACGCTGTGTGCCCACTGTGCATTTGTGCTGTGTTTTTTTGCTGAGTTTCTTCAGCAAAAACACAGCACCCACAGCTTTAATATTAAAGTCAATGTGATTTTCAGAAAGCTGTGCCCACATGTGCATTTGTAGGTGCTGTGTTTTTGCTACAGGAAATGCATGCGTTTATAAAAGTCCCTATCAATTAATTTGGCTGTTCTTGCTCTACGTTTTTCAATTAATTTTTTTAAACATTTTTGATAGCGATATGGGTCTCTAACCGAAACAAATTACATAAACAAAAACCCTTAGTAAATCGTTATTTTTATCTGCAAACTCACGAGAAAAAAGGGGGGTACTAATGCACCTCAGGATGCACTATAACAAGCCCTTAGGGCATGACACATTTAGTGTGCACTATCTCTGACTTACAGGGACAGCTAAGGGAGTATTTAGGGATAGCCACCAAGGAGAGGGGACACCATAACGTCCATCAGGGTGCTGACCCCCGCTGTAAGGTAGAGGAGAGGAGGGAAAAAAAGTTGACAGGGCCTTTTTCTTCCTCCCTTTCTAAATGTGCACTATAGTTTTTAACCCTTTTTTTCTCGTGAGTTTGCAGATAAAAATAAAGATTTAGTAAGGGTTGTTGTTTATGTAACTTCTTTCAGTTAGAGACCCCCCATCTTTATCAAAGATATTTAAAACTGACATGGCAAGTTTCATGTCGGGACCGGTAAGTGTGGCGTCCTGGGTAGAAGACACAAACCAGGCCTTTTGCACTAATGCATCTCAGGGATTTTATCTCTGAAGGTTTAGTTCAAAGAGTTGTACGGATTGTATAAGGAAAATATATGATCATGGCGGGACATTAAAACCCTCGAAAATTATTTGAAACATAACATCGTACCTCGAAGGGTTGAGAATCAGTCTGTCCCTCTCCACGTGTGGTTAACCCTGAGTTTCTAGAACTCTGGAAGAAAGAGTCGATTAATTCATCTTTAAAACTCATGTGGATCTTGCTCCAAGAGGAGAGAAAAATATTTGAAACTGCAACAACTAGACTTAATTCGGGGATGGAGAACATTTTGAAGTTGAAATCAAACCTGGATTTCAATAGACGTGAGTCATCTTTACAGAGCTCTATTGAAAAATATCAGGGTTTCCTGAAATAAAGGAAACATTTGCAGTTTCAGAGAAACTTCAAGGAGTTCTCAGAAAATCAGGCTTATACACTTGTGGGGGAGCGGTCGTCAATCTCAACTGAACCAGATTCAGACAAGGAGGGAGGGGCGGGAGGAGGCATCAGGAGGAGAGGTAGGAAATGTGAAAGATCAGGAAGAAGACCCAAAGGGAGAGGACCCAGTGGTCCACCAACATTCTCCCCCCCCCCCCCCCCGACAGGCTCACAAACCATCCACAGGCCCTCAGATTGGACTAATTGGTCCATGACCCGGGACTCAGACATGCCCTCTAACGCCTTTGATACCCCCAGTTGCTCCCAAATATCATACCCCCAAAAGGGGGGTATGTGGCACAAGTGGTAAATCTGGGTGTGGGTCATTGGGCTTACTGCATGTTTTTGGCATACCTGACTTCTCTTTTTTAGAACAGGCAGCTCCGAAGGGAATACAATTTGAGAAACAGGGTCTGCCAATGATCATTCTGGCAATAGGACAACTAAATAGGGGACAGATTATTAATCTTTCCTCCTATCGATTGAACCAAACTGAGTATGAGGTCCTGAGGAGGATTCTATCTTTTGTTCCTACTGGAAATTATAATTGATTTAACAGGGTGAAGGATGTAACCCTCTTTGGTAGAAAATTAAAGTGGAAGAAGTTTTTCCCTAGGAACAACAGAGAGGAATGTTAAAAACCTGGCTTAGAGGAAGAAGACATCGAGTGTTATTAGTCATTGGTAGACCTAGCAAAAGTGCATAGCGGGAACAATGAGAGAGGCCTGGGACCCTTCACTGATCACAAGGAGAACATTAATAAGATGCCTCCAATTGGTGAGGTGACGAGTGTTCATATCTTTGTAAGTCTAGTCAAGAGGGACCTGAAAATAATCCTGTGCACTAATAAAGATCTGTACTCAAAAATGGGATGGGATGAACTAGTAACATTAAAACAAACTGGAAAAAGAAGAAGGTCTGATTAGAACCTCTAATAAGTGTGGTAATCTGGTCTTGATGGACCACCAGGTATACCAAGAGATGTACTATCGCATTCTAGAAGATAGGGAAACCTATGAAATAGTAAAAGAGAACACCACACAGAGATATGTTGAAATCTTATGTGAGATTCTAGATTATGCATAAGAAGGTGGTCTGATATCAAAGAATGAGTACCAGTTTATAAAAACCCTATCGTTCCAACCATTTAAGCACTCCCAAAAGTGCATAAGGGGTTAGCACCACTAAAGGAAAACCGATTGTCTCGGGTGTGGATTCCTGCACTCAGAATTGCGGAATCTACATTGACACAGTGCTACGCCCCTTTGTACTGGCCCTCTCATCATATACACGAGACACCATTGGGCAAACTGGATGGGGTTCGGTTGACAATGAAACTATCTTGGCCTCCATTTATGTGGAGGTGCTGTATAGGAGCATTCCCCATTATTTGGGATTGCAGGCGGTTGAGTATTATTTGAATACCAGAGCAAACGTCTGCTGGAGTCACAACATCTTGTCATAGACTTACTTAAGTTCTCTTATATCATACCACTTTATTTTTAACAGGAAGTACTTCCACAGCTCAAGGGACAGCAATGGGGAGTTCCTGCACCCCATTGTACGCCAATCTCTTCCTGAGCTGGTGTGAGGAAACAATTGTCTTTCGTGACGGTAACAACTGGTGGGTGCCCTTTTTTGCTTGGTCTAGATACATAGACGACGTGTTTGTATGGAGTGAGAGCGGGCTGTGTGAAATGAAAGCTTGCTGTGTGGTATGAGAGTGGGCTGTGTGGAATGAGAGCTTGCTTGTGAATGAGGTGGCTGTGTGGGGTGAGCTGTAGATGTCACATGCTGTTGACCTCACCCCTCCAGCCAAGGAGGCAGGGGGTAAGTACAGGTCATTTTGTTAACTTTTATTATGAGCATGACAGTAAAATAAAAAAATTGATGTTTAGTGCAGGTTTTAAGCTCGTATGACCTCCATATAGTGTTAATACAACTCCATGTTTCCATTATCCTATTCCTGCTTTTCTATTTTTATGTTCATCTAACAGCAGTGGATGACATTTGCAGTGTTTACAAGCTCTTATCTATTGAGCTTGAAAGTACTGCGCTTGCAGAAACAAACTATACTCCTCTTTTTTTTTTTTTAAAAAAAAGCAAACAAACTGTGCTTTACTCACCCTCGCCAGGTCGATCACTGAGTCTCCGCCTCTGCTCTCAATCTGTTGTCTGCAGTGTTGCCATATTGCCATAGTGCTACAATGAATGTGTGAGCTCAGTGGTTTGTAATGTGAATTTAAGCAGAGCTGTTGATCTCTGTTATTGGCTGCAGTGCTGCCGACATGACGTCAATGCTGCAGGCAATAACAGACATCAGGAGCAGCGGCAGAAACTCAGTGCTGGATCTGGTGAGGAAGATAAAGCACAGTAGATTATTATAAATGCCAGAAGTTGGAACTGGCTTTCCGTAAGTATAAAAACCCCTTTAAGCTGGTTGCTAGAACACACTCTCACTTCCTGATCCTGGCCAGCCTCAGAGCCAGTGAGGGAGTGTACAGTTTGGGGCAGTAATGCCTATTACTCAGGAAGCTGGGTGGCTGGAGGGCACTTCGCTCCTCCACATTGAGGACAGGATATCTCCCTTTTAAGCCCTACATGTCGCCTAAACTTCTTGCTATGCGGTTTCTCTTTCTTGCCTGTAGTTCATAAATAAGACCACAAGATGTCCTGCAAGGATTTATAATTGGAATTCTGAATAATTGGTAGGTTTTTTCATTAAATTCATGAAAAGGTTTAGGGTCAGTCTTTCTTTTGATAAAATCAGAAGTGGAACCTAAATAAGGCATGTTATGTTCTCACACGTAAGGCAGCAAAACCTTGTGGTTTCTAGTAAATCCAGATTTCAAATCTGGGGAGATTGAAGCCATCACAATCCTGAGATAAAATCCAAAAAAACAGTTAAACAAACGTATAAAAAAATATTCTGTTGTAATAAAAAACAGTAAAAAGCAAGCGCTCCTAAAAAAGTGGTAAAAAACAGTGTAATTGGTTGATGCACTTTTTGCAAAAAATGTATTCTAAGCCGCTCTACCAAACATCAAGGTAACCTATATCAGAGCAGTCCCTCCTATTCTAGTGTTTTGCCTCCTATTCCGCTCCCCAGCAGTTTTAGGAATAGTCCTGGGTGCCACACTGAGTCAAAGGACTTTTTAAGTCCAGTGTGGCACCCTGCGGGTCAGTCGCCACAGAGGTACTGCTTCTCTGTAAATTCAAATAAGACCTATATACCAATACAAGGCCCACCAACCAATTATAATTCCAACAAAAAAGAATACCCAGGAGTCAGGCCACAATGAAAATCCAATGATGCAATTTTATTAAATGTCAAAAACTGGTTAAAAACAACTGACATAAAGAACGGAACACAAGGCAAGTAGACCCAAATCATGAATCATATTCTGTACAACAATAAATTCCTTAATCAAAGGTTTACAAGCAAAGCCCAGTGGCTAATCCAATAGGGTAATTTCACATGGCAAAAATCATCACCAGAGCACATCCAGAGCATGAAGCTAATGCGAAACGTGAATTAGGGGTGGCGGTCACAGGCAGGTAATATGATCTACCCTCTGATGTGGCACTTGCTTTAGTTTAGATGCACTAGAATCTGATATTTCTGTATTAGATTGGTGATGATTTTTGCCATGTGAAATTACACTATCAGATTAGCCACTGGCTTTGCTTGTAAACCTTTGATTAAGGAATTTATTGTTGTACAGAATATAATTCATGATTTGGGTCTACTTGCCTTGTGTTCCGTTCTTTATGTCAGTTGTTTTTAACCAGTTTTTGACATTTAATAAAATTGCATCATTGGATTTTCATTGTGGCCTGACTCCAGGGTATTTCTGTTAGGATGTAGTATCCCACTCACTGAAAGGAGAGTACAGACCAGTGCCAGGACTCTCAGACCTCACTAGAAACAATTGTAGTGGGGTTGGGCGGTGAAGGGAGTTAGTTAGAGGGAGCACTTTGGGACGAGTGAGGTCAGAAAGAATACGCATAGATGACGTGGGACACGTGACAGTGGGTATAAAAAGAATGAGAAACATCTAGAATGTAGGAGAGACAGTTCAACAGTTAGAAAGAGAGTTGACCAGCTTAGGAGAGGTGGTAGAACAGCTGAGGAGAGACAGTTGAACACCAAGGTCAAGTTGGAGGGAAGTTAAAGAAAATACGCCTTTGAAGTGTCCAGAGGACTGGAGCAGGTTGGAGCTTGTTCTAAGGTTGAACCCTAGAGCAAAACATCACCCAAGTGGCTCCTGGAGAAAGAGGGGGTCCCAGAGGCAAGGGAAGTGAGCAATCCACTCGTGGGACTCGCATCCATTCTCAAGCGCAGGCAAGTGGAGGGACTAGGCCTCAAGGGATACTGGAAACCCAAAAGACTAGTGGAGAAGACCAGGCTCAGCTAGCAACACGGAGGCTGTGCCACTTTCAAGGTGACACAGTCGACAACCGCACACATCTGCTGAAAAGGTGGCGACCATAGGGCTAAGGGGAGATACTGCAGGGGAACCCTAGGAAAAGCCCACAGTCACTGGCTCAGAGCTCTGCGCGAGGCACAAGGCAGGAAAGCAAAGCAAGTGCTGTGTGAAATGACCTGGACAGAGAAGGGGTGCCGGTTACATACCATCCTATTACTTGTGAGTAGCTGGATCCCTGCCTCTAAGAACCCAGTGCTCAGCTAGCTGCTGCACAAAGACTGTGAGCAAAAGAACTAAATACTGCAGCCCACTGTGTCTGTGAACTTTATTAATGTGTCTGAAGCACCAGAAACACAACTACCAACTCACCCAAGTACCTTCTGCTACCCTAGGGGTCAGCCCTACCCATAGAAGGCTTAAGAACATTGCTGCCTCCCAACCATTGGCCCCTAGGATGACTGTCGTGCAGTGGCAGCCATTGATAGCCGCAACCTGCGGGTGGCGTCATGTATAAATTAACAAGTATCCCCAGGTCCAGTCATCCCTGTCCAGAATGAACCCTCCATGCAGATCCCTATCCCTAAGAGAGAGAGCCACCCACTCCAAACTTATAATGACACCGCCAGGGTCACGGAGCCAGGTATCGGTCCCTGTGATCTCCGTGATGAAGCCTCAAGAAAGCGTGGAGGGGCGTGTCACACGAAACAAGCGTATATTTTCCCGTTTTTTGTATTGTGGACATGGCTCTTGATGAGGCTGTGCAGAGTGTTGATGTGGTCAATGGTGCAGTTGTTCGGCATGAACCCTGCTTGGCTCTTGCTGAGGACATTGTGCTCGGTGAGGAAGGTAAGGATGCTCTTGTTCAGGATGCTGTTGAAGAGTTTGCCCAGGTTGCTGCTGACATATATCCCCTTTAGTTTGCTGGGTTGTACTTGTCCCCGTTTTTGTGTATTGTGGTTATGAGGCCTGGGTTCCAGATTTTGGGGAAGTAGCCAGCCTGCAATACGATATTAAATGTAGTCTAGATCACGTGAAGTCATTATCCCTTATACGTCAGACCTGATCTGGAATACTGTGTGCAGTTTTGGGCTCCACATTTTGAAAAAGATATAAACAAAATGGCGAAAGTTCAGAGAACGGAATGGTGACCGGTCTGCAAACCATGTCCTGTGAGGAACGGTTAAAGAATCTGTGAATGTTTAACTTGCAACAAAAAAAAACTGAGAGGAAACTTAATAGCTGTCTACAAATATCTCAAGGGCTGTCACACTGTAGAGGGATTAGCTTTATTCCAATTTACACAAGGAAACACGAGAAGCAATGGAATGAAACTGAAAGGGAGAAGATACAGACAGATATTAGAGTGGAACAGGCGGCCACGAGAGGTGGCGAGTTCTCCTTTCATGGAAGTCTTCACTCAGAGGTTGGACAGACAAGTATCTGTCTGAGATGGTTTTGAAAACCCTGCATTGAGCAGGAAGTTGGACCAGATGATCCTGGAGGTCCCTTCCAACTCATTATTTTATTCTATATTACAAGCAGGTCTTCTGGTGTATGGATAAAGAGCCATTCAGGCATTTCTAACGCGTGACATAGTTAATGCATAGGCAACTAAACAACCTCATAGGAGATCAGTAATTTCACTAGATACTAGATCCAGGTCTCTCCTTCGTGTCACCTCAAGAGTCTCTTAAGAGTCCAGAAATATCCTAGAAATAAACCAAAAGAAGCCAGAAGGTACCAGCTATACCCGTCTGCTAACTGTCTTTGCTACTTTACTTTAATAACAACTTCACCATGCTTACCTATGCCCTAACAGTAAATGCTTCACTAATCCTTACCCTCTTCCACTACCCCCAAACCCCACCACTCTCAACACAAATATTTATCTCACCATCGCTCTTACCTCTCCACCTGAGCTCCTCTGCTGACCTGCTCCTCAATCTCACACCTCTCCTGCAGAAACACAAAATAAGCCGGCCACTTCCATTATCCTACCTGCTTACTCTCTCTTTCCTTCTATCAGCGAGCGACATATCTCCCAACCCAGGACCTCCACGGCCAACATTACCCACTGTTCCTCCCTCTTATCACCCTATACCTTCAAGAAAAAACGCAATCTTTTAAATATAAAACCCATTCCCCTGATCCCTTATCCACGGCCCCCTCTCCCTGGAGCGCTCTGGAATGCCCGTTCCATCTCTAATACAGTCCACTTCACTCAACCACTTTACCTCTCGCAAACTCTCCTTCCTGGGCCTCACAGAAACATGGCTGACACCTTCCGACACGGCCTCCCTTGCTGCGCTGTGGTGGACTTCATTTCTCCCACACGCCTCGCATTGGCAACAAACATGGTGGAGGAGTGGGTCTTCTCCTTTCTAGCAACTGCACCTTTACCCCAATTCCTCCTCCTCCCTCCCTTATCCTCTCATCCTTAGAAGTGCACTCTGTTCGTATTTACTCTCCCTCCAACCTCTAAGTGGCTGTCAATTATCCACCCCCGGGCCTAGCCACTGCCTTCTTTGACAGATTCTCCATCTGGCTTCTTCACTTTCCCTCTGTTGATATTCCCACCACCATCATGGGTGACTTCAACATCCCCATTGATATCAACCAGTCAATAGCCTCTAAACTCCTTTTACTTCATTCTTTGGCCTCTCTCAATGGTCCACCCCAACCACACACAGACGGACATACACTAGACCTCATATTCACCCCCACTGCTCCCTTACTAACCCCACAACCTCCCCTCTCCTCCTATCTGACCACCATCTACTTACCTTCTCTTCCTTGACCTCTTCACCTGCCACCCCGGTCCACCAACTCACACACCCTCACAGAAACCTCACTCACGTTGACACTCACATACTCTCTGACTCTATTGTACCACTATCCTCTATGTCCTCTCTCCACAACACAGATAATGCCACCACTTTCTACAATTCTACACTCACAGCAGCGATTGATGCAGTTGCTCTTCTCTTTCACGGCAGGACACGATGAATCAACAGACATCCCTGGCACACAGACTCCACTAAAAAGCTGTGGCGAGAGTCTAGGGTTGCTGAGCAGCGCTGGAAGAAAACACATTCACAAGAAGACTAAACAGCATTCAAACAAGCACTTCTCAAATTCAAGTCAGCACTCACCACCACTAAACAGAATTACTTTATTACCCTCATATCCTCTTTGTCCCACAACCCCAGGCAGTTATTCAACACATTTAACTCCCTCCTCCACCTCTCACCGCCCCCCCACCTTCTCATATCTCTGCAGAAGACTTTGCAACACACTCCACCAGCAAGATTGATCAGATCAGACAAGTCTTTGCTGTCCAACCACCACAACTCCTATGTATACCAGACCACTCCCCTCCCCAAATAACCCTCTTCCCCTTTATCACTGAAGGAGAAATTGCGCACTTCTTCTCCAAATTGCACCTCACCACTTGTGCATCGGACCCAATCCCTTCCCACTTCCTCCCCAACCTCACCACCACGCTTATCCCAGCCCTAACACACCTCTTCAACCTATCTCCTACCTTTTCTTCCATTTTCAAACATGCAGCAATTACACCTGTCTTGAAGAAGCCATCTCTCGACCCAACCTCCACATCCAGCTACCGCCCCATATCGCTGCTCCCATTTACCTCCAAATGTCTTGAAAAGCATGTCCACACTGTATCTTCCTCCTGCCTCTCATCCAACTCTCTCTTTGACAACCTTCAATCTGGCTTCCACCCACACCACTCAACCGAAACCGACCTTAACCAAAATTACTAATGACCTACTTACCGCCAAAGCTAACGGACACTTCTCTATCCTCCTCTTTCTTGACCTGTCTTCGGCGTTCGACACAGTCGATCCTAGCCTCCTATTACAGATCATCTCTTCCATTGGTATCATCGACCTTGACCTCTCCTGGATCTCCTCCTACCTTTCCAACTGCACATTTAGTGTCTCTCACTCCCACACGACTTCCTCACCCCATCCTCTCTCTCTTAGGTTCACTCAAGGCTCTGTCCTCTGACCCCTTCTGTTTTCCATCTATACCCTTGGCCTAGGACAACTCATAAAGTCCCATAGATTCAAGTACCACCTGTACTCTGACAACACTCAGATCTACCTCTCTGGCCAGACATCACCTCTCTGCTGTCCAGAATCCTGGAGTGTCTATCAGCCATATCCTCCTTCTTCTCCTCTCACTTTCCTAAACTAAAAGTAGACAAAACTAAACTCATCATCTTTCCCCATCTCGCGCACCTCCCTTACCTGATCTACAGTTAGGGCCAGAAATATTTGGAAAGTGACACAATATTCGCGAGTTGGGCTCTGCATGCCACCACATTGGATTTGAAATGAAACCTCTACAACAGAATTCAAGTGCAGATTGTAACGTTTAATTTGAAGGGTTGAACAAAAATATCTGATAGAAAATCTAGGAATTGTACACATTTCTTTACAAACACTCCACATTTTAGGAGGTCAAAAGTAATTGGACAAATAAACATAACCCAAACAAAATATTTTTATTTTTAATATTTTGTTGCGAATCCTTTGGAGGCAATCACTGCCTTAAGTCTGGAACCCATGGACATCACCAAACGCTGGGTTTCCTCCTTCTTAATGCTTTGCCAGGCCTTTACAGCCGCAGCCTTCAGGTCTTGCTTGTTTGTGGGTCTTTCCGTCTTAAGTCTGGATTTGAGCAAGTGAAATGCATGCTCAATTGGGTTAAGATCTGGTGATTGACTTGGCCATTGCAGAATGTTCCACTTTTTTGCACTCATGAACTCCTGGGTAGCTTTGGCTGTATGCTTGGGGTCATTGTCCATCTGTACTATGAAGCGCCGTCCAATCAACTTTTCAGCATTTGGCTGAATCTGGGCTGTATGTGGCGATCATCCACCACTGTTGTCATCCTTGGACGCCCAGGCCTTTTAGAGTTCCCAAGCTCACCAGTCAATTCCTTTTTTCTCAGAATGTACCCAACTGTTGATTTTGCTACTCCAAGCATGTCTGCTATCTCTCTGATGGATTTTATCTTTTTTTTCAGCCTCAGGATGTTCTGCTTCACCTCAATTGAGAGTTCCTTTGACCGCATGTTGTCTGGTCACAGCAACAGCTTCCAAATGCAAAACCACACACCTGGAATCCACCCCTGACCTTTTAACTACTTCATTGATTACAGGTTAACGAGGGAGACGCCTTCAGAGTTAATTGCAGCCCTTAGAGTCCATTGTCCAATTACTTTTGGTCCCTTGAAAAAGAGGAGGCTATGCATTACAGAGCTATGATTCCTAAACCCTTTCTCCGATTTGGATGTGGAAACTCTCATATTGCAGCTGGGAGTGTGCACTTTCAGCCCATATTATATATATATAATTGTATTTCTGAACATGTTTTTGTAAACAGCTAAAATAACAAAACTTGTGTCACTGTCCAAATATTTCTGGCCCTAACTGTATCTATCACAATAAATTATATCACACTTTGCCCTGTACCTGAAGTCTGCTGCCTCGGGTTAACCCCTGACTCTGCCTTATCCTTCAAACCACACATCCAAGCTCTCAACAACTCCTGCCACCTCCAACTCAAAAATTTTCCAGAATCTGTCCCTTTCTCAACCCTCAATGTACTAAATTACTAGTGCATGCCCTCATCATCTCTTGTCTCGACTACTGCAACCTCCCCCTCTGCGGCCTCCCTGCTAACACTCTTGCACATCTCCAATCTGTCCTTAACTCTGCTGCCCGACTAATCTACCTCTCTCCTCGCTATTCCTCCACTTCTCCCCTCTGCAAATCCCTCCACTTGCTCCCAATTCCCCAGCGTATGCAATTCAAACTACTAACACTGACTTACAACACCATCTACAATCTGTCTCCCTCATATATCTCTGAACTAATCTCCCGATATCATCTAACACATAATCGTCGATCCTCCCAAGACCTCCTTCTTTCCTCCACACTTGTATGTTCCTCATCTTCGCCCGAGCATCCCCCATCCTCAGGAATTCAGCACTTCAAAACGTCCGACTATCCCCTACACTCTGAACCTCCAAGTGGAACCTGAAAACCTATCTCTTCAGAACAGCCTAAAGCCTGCAATGACCACAGTGCCACCTCACAACCACTGGACCCGGTGCTCCACCACCATTGGACCTGGCGCTCCTCCACCACCACCAAAGCAGACCCAGCCTACTGTTTCCCTCCCCATTCCCCTGTAGAATGTAAGCCAGCAAGGGCAGGGTCCTCTCCCCTCTGTATCGGTCTGTCACTGTTAGTTTTTTCATTTTATTTTTAACTTGTTTGTATGTAACACTTTCTCATGCACAGCTCCATGGAATCAATGGTGCTCTATAAATTAATAATAATAATAATAATAATAATAATAATTTCATAGGTTGTAGGTAATTTTCATTGATTGTAGGTTGAAAAAAAGTATTAACAATTTAAAACATATATTTAAAAATTAAAAACAAAATATAAAAGTTAAGTATATTGGTTTCACCAGAAGCCCAGTCTATCAAATTATAAAATGATTTAGGTGAACCCTGCAAAGAAAAAATTGACATGCCAGATTTTTAGGTCGTTGTACTTCCCCCGAAAAATACAATAAAAAGCGATTTATACTTTATATGTGGCCAAATGTTAATAAAACCTACAGCTCACAATGCAATAAACAAGTCTTCAACTAGCTTCATTAAAAAAGAAATGAAAAAGCTATGGATGTTGGAAAAAGGCAATCATCAGTGCCGTAAAACAAAGGAGGAATTGTTATTTTTCACTGCCATTGGCATCCCCCCTCCTTTCAGAGCTTTAGGCTGCCTTCAGATTTTCAGATGCCTCCGCAGCGACATGTTGCGTCCCTGGTGCGGGCGAGAGTGTGTGATTTGTGCGCAGGCATCCGCCTGCGCACAGATCACATATAGGAGTGAATGGGTGCGCACAGCGGTCTGCAAGCATCTGCAGACCACCGTGCGCTCTATTATAAACATAGGGGCTGCCGTCTGCATGCAGATGCTTGCAGATGCCTCCGCAAAACGCTGCGGAGGCATCTGCAAATCTGAAGGCAGCCTTACTTGATAAAATAAATCGTGTCACTCAAAACTCAACTGAACTCGTCAGCAAACACAAGCCCTCAAATGACAATATCAATTGAAAAATAAAGTTATGGATTTTGGAAGAACTGGAAAAAGACAAAAGTGCAAAAATATACATTCACCAGTCAGGAAGGAGTTAGACGAACAGCAAGGGCCACATTGTTGCATGACATTTATGGTCAGAATTTCATAACTAATACAATGAACACTCCTAAGTCATGGGAATGTCATGGGAATGTCCCCTATTGATAGCGCTTCTTCTGTCTTTCTGCACGGACTATTAAGTGACACCTGCAATTAGTGGAGCATTTGCTGCTATCAGGTCTTAATGGGAAAGATTTAATGAGCTGCTTTGTTGTTCTCCAGTAATGTGGTACAGCTCATCCTATAAGAACAGAAAAAGTAAAGAGCACTTGACGTTTATTACATTAAAAGCTTTACTCCCACTAACGAACCAAACAATGCCAGTGATGACACCTGAACATCAGCAGATAATTGCTGCTATGTAGCATTAAACTCTATAGGGAAATGGATTATAGACTTTACGAATCACTGGTGACCTCTAAAGAAAACGGTCCGAGTTTAGCAGTGGGGTGTGAATTAGTGTAAATTATACTGCAACTTAATACTAAACTACCGCACAGACAGGCAAAGATGCAACACATTTCGTAAGAGGCATTTTACTCCATCTTGCTTTGAATTGATTTGGACGTATCTGAAACGTCTATCTAAAGCTGGTCTCACACTACCGTTTTTTGGTATCCGTGTGAATTCAGCTGAAACTGCATGCACCCGCATCCATTGATTTACGATTGGATCTCAGGAACTTGTGGGAGCATTAAGTTCTTTACGGTTCCCCCTGATACGGGTGTTCACTTTTTTTTTCACTGAGACCAAAATCGCATTTTGTAGTGATTTTGGTGTCTGTTTCAAAACCATGAACACCCGGATCCGGGGCACTAGGGGTTCAATTAGAATGTGGCTCTATGGAACTCGGATCTAGCGGAATCCGGATCCAGGTTTTTGATCAGAGCATGCCCAGAATCATGTTGTAAATGACAAGCCTCCTAGGGGGCGTGCCATTTACAACCAGATCTAGCTAAAAAAGGTAATCAACAGGATGCAACAGAATGCTCATGAATTATCACTGACCCGTGTGATTGATTGCCAGTATGGCCGCCAAACTGACATCAGATTACTTTAAAAATAACTAGTTTGACCTGCGGTAGGTGGCAAAGTTGCAAGAAAGTGTCTGAGTTGGAGGATTGTTCAGTCCCTAAGATTGTCAGGCTCAGTAATAAATATCAGCAATTCACCAGAAGGTCCTGCCTTAAGTGCATGACTCAAAACCTACTAGCTGCTGTCCTGGCTTTATACACCGAGTCCTTCAGCCTCTGAGGAAGCCAGGGTTGCTTTAAATTGGGAACAGGTGATAAGGTGGAATGAACTGCGCTTCGTAACTGGGACAATAACTGATAGTTATGCCTACTGTGGGATGGCATCTTGGTGTAAGTAAATAAGAGGTTTACCATCTTTGATACAGGGCAATACAGAAATAGGAATTGGAGAGAAGTTCTGTTTAATTTGGATCCTTGGTTTCAATTGTATAATAAAAAGGGGATTTTCAGCTCACCACTATGATGACCGCGTATGGAGCTCCATAGCTAGCCCAGTCCAGGCTATGCACAGCAGAATCCAAAGATATATCAAGTGAGCAATGCAGGAATTATAGTAGACGTGCGCAAAAAACCCCAAATATTTAATAAAAAATATATTAGAATCTGAGAGTCCTCAGTGGTCCTCAGATTCTAATGTATCTTTCTATCTACTGGCTAACATGGTACAAACTGTTTTTACCTTATCAAATACCGTATATACTCGTGTATAAGCCGACCCGTGTATAAGCCGACCCCCCTACTTTTGACCCCAAAACCTGGGAAAACCTATTGACTCGTGTATAAGCCGAGGGTGGACCCCAGCACAGGTATACAGCCCCCAGCAGTGTGGTATACAGGCCTCCCCAGTGGTAGTATACAGCATCCCCCCCAGTGGAAGTATACAGCAGCCTCCCCAGTGGTAGTATACAGCATCCCCCCCAGTGGTATATACAGCATCCCTAAAGGTATAAACAGCAGGCCCCAGAGGCATATACAGCAGGCCCCAGAGGCATATACAGCAGGCCCCAGAGGCATATACAGCAGGCCCCAGAGGCATATACAGCAGGCCCCAGAGGCATATACAGCAGGCCCCAGGGTATATACAGCAGGCCCCAGGGTATATACAGCAGACCCCAGGGTATATACAGCAGGCCCCAGAGGTATACAGCAGGCCCCAGAGTATATACAGCAGGCCCCAGAGGTATACAGCAGGCCCCAGAGTATATACAGCAGGCCCCAGAGTATATACAGCAGGCCCCAGAGTATATACAGCAGGCCCCAGAGGTATACAGCAGGCCCCAGAGGTATACAGCAGGCCCCAGGGTATATACAGCAGGCCCCAGAGGTATACAGCAGGCCCCAGGGTATATACAGCAGGCCCCAGGGTATATACAGCAGGCCCCAGAGGTATACAGCAGGCCCCAGAGGTATACAGCAGGCCCCAGAGGTATACAGCAGGCCCCAGGGTATATACAGCAGGCCCCAGGGTATATACAGCAGGCCCCAGGGTATATACAGCAGGCCCCAGAGGTATACAGCAGGCCCCAGAGGTATACAGCAGACCCCAGAGGTATACAGCAGGCCTCAGAGGTATACAGCAGGCCCCAGAGGTATACAGCAGGCCCCAGGGGTATATACAGCTGGCCCCAGGAGTATACAGCTGGCCCCAGGGTATATACAGCTGGCCCCAGGGGTATACAGCTGGCCCCAGGGGTATACAGCTGGCCCCAGGGGTATACAGCAGGCCCCAGAGGTATACAGCAGGCCCCAGGGGTATACAGCTGGCCCCAGGGGTATACAGCTGGCCCCAGGGGTATACAGCAGGCCCCAGAGGTATACAGCAGGCCCCAGAGGTATACAGCAGGCCCCAGAGGTATACAGCTGGCCCCAGGGGTATACAGCAGGCCCCAGAGGTATACAGCAGGCCCCAGGGGTATACAGCTGGCCCCAGGGGTATACAGCTGGCCCCAGGGGTATACAGCAGGCCCCAGAGGTATAAAGCTGGCCCCAGGGGTATACAGCTGGCCCCAGGGGTATACAGCTGGCCCCAGGGGTATACAGCTGGCCCCAGGGGTATACAGCTGGCCCCAGAGGTATACAGCTGGCCCCAGGGGTATACAGCTGGCCCCAGGGGTATACAGCTGGCCCCAGGGGTATACAGCTGGCCCCAAGGTGTATACAGGCAGCCCCGCAGTGGCACTAGCCCCCCCATCATGGAAAGAGCCCCCCACACTGTGCAGAGCCCCCCCCCCCGCTGCATTAACTTACCATCCAGCGTCTTCATCACCGCGGGCTGTCGCGTCCTTCCTCCCGCGCTGTCTTCCCGGTCTCATGTGACCCGGCGGTCGCTGTGGAATGACGTCAGCGCGCCGGGTCACGTGAGACCGGGATGACAGCGCGCAGGACCCGCGGCGAAGACACTGGATGGTAAAGCATCGGGGGGGGGGGGCTCTGCCAAGTGTGGGGGCTCTTTCCATGATGGGGGGGGCTAGTGCCACTGGGGGGCTGCTGTATACACGGGGGGCTGTATGCACGGCTCCCCCTGCCGCTGTGATGGGCGGGGGGAGCCGTGCATATCTAATGAGCGGCCCCACGTGACGGGCCGCTCAGTCATCAGCCTCCCCCCGCCTCCTCCAGCCTCCCAGCACCCGGACACAGCCCCCACACATATATTACCGTATTGACCCGTGTATAAGCCGAGGGGGTGACTTTTCAGCCCAATTTTTGGGCTGAAAAACTCGGCTTATACACGAGTATATACGGTATTTAATGTAGCCAAAGTTACATGTATAGACAGAAAACTCAAGACACCACACCCCCTCTAAAAACGACACGTTTCGGCACATGCCTCGAACGCTTTCGAGCATGTTAGGGTGTGAGAGAGGACATATTCATGGTCTTTGATTTTTTGGGACCACGCAAGCAGGACTTATGCTAATTACTGCACATAAAGTGATTGAGAAGGTGGCTTCAGCTGCGGTAGATATTCTATGATACAACATTGGTGATTAGTTTCAGAGCTTTACAATATCAGCTCATTTGATTTCCCCTTTATCAGAGGCAGCAGGCTCTTCTAGGATTACACATTGCAAGTACATTGATGAATTATTAACTTTATACGAGGACAAAGTTAATGCATAAATGCTAATAATACTGCAGTAAACGGTCAGACAGGAAAGCCTTAGACAAAGTAATGATTAATCGTGTGATTTTGCCCTGACAAACAGAACATAGACAGATAACAGCGCTCAACACTTCAGTCTATTACAGACCTTTCTCAGGTGCATCTAATGGAGACATGGAAACAGGCGGTGATGTGTAGAGTGCGATCTCAGCATTTTCTGTCTCTACGATATAGATCTATGAGATTGCATATACACACCCCACTGACCCTATTCGACAGATCATAAAGATCTGATGCACCCTCAGGCTATGGGGTACTCGGGAACCGGGCCGGTGCTGTCTCTCTGGGGTATCACGGTAGTCGTGACCCGGTCCCGTGGCCTGGGATCAGGAGATTTTGTCATGACGCCACCCGGGGTATGTGGTTAGTAGAACCACCACTGCCGTATTCCTGCTGTGATTTGGTGACTTGGGGCAGCGTAGATGGTAAGCCCTCCTCGGGTAGGGCTGAGGGTCCCCAGGGCAGGAATAGTTGTGATGGATGGGCTTGTTGAGAGATTCCACTGGGTGTACATGTCTTTTGCAGCGCTGGGGTCTTGAGGTCCTGGGTTCAATTCCTACCAAGGACACTAAGGACAACATCTGCAAGGAGTTTGTATGTTCTCCCCGTGTTTGCGTGGGTTTCCTCCGGGCACTCCGGTTTCCTCCCACATTGTAAAGACATACTGATAGGATGTTTAGATTGTGAGCTCCAAGAGAGACAGCATTACTGATGTATGTAAAGTGCTATGGAATTAATAGCGCTATATAAATGAATAAATATTATTATATTATTATTATTATTATTATTATTATTTTTGACACATGTAGACTGCCTTGGAGTCTTCTTGAACTGCTTTGCAGTGATTCAATGTTTAATTCCTGTTGGTAACTTCAGAGTTAATGTCAGAAGCTGCTGCTGTCTATGGTCCATTATTGCTCTTCAGGTAGGGAGTGTGTCTGGTTACGCAGTTGTGCACGCCCCTGGCCTTGAAATAGTTTCCTCTTCCACCTGAAGATGTTGCTGATAGAGACTTAGTCTCTGCAATGACCGTGAGCTGTGAGGATGTTAGTGCAGTGTGTGCTGAAGCCTTCCTGTTGTTCTTGCCTAGATTTTTCCTTACTTTATGGGAGTTGTTGTGCTTCTTTGTCCATGCGTGGAGGTGAGGGGTTTAGCCCAGAGCTGATCAGGAGCAAGGGAAAGGGTTGTGGCCCAGACATCTTCACCTTCAGAAGTAATTCTGGGAAAAGGATGAGCTAGGGACCCCCAGTTTAAGGGTCAGACACTTCCCATGATTGCCTTTTGCCCAACATTACTATCCTGCTACCTTACTCCTTTGACCGTTATACCACTCTGTGACAGTTTTTAGAGTATATTACCTTTATAATGGAACATGTCACAAAAAAATCCATAATACAATCAGAGGCAGAGGAAGAAATGGTGGAATAAAATACAGAGGTAGCTATGCTGAGAGCCATTATTTGCCTTATCAAACTTGGAGCACTGTTAATGGTGTATCAACTGTAAAGGCTGAAAAAATAAGGTCTACTTTAGTATTTTAGGGGTATTTCTATCTCATACACTTATGACATGTCCAAAGGATATACTATAAATGTCTGATCAATTTTTTTCTTTAGAAATGAGCTCTATCTTGCACATGTGCAGCTTTCTCCATTCACTTGCACGCAAGTTCCAAAAAGTAGCCGAGTAAGCTTTTGCTGGTAATTTTCAATTCAATATAAGTAAATGGAGAGATCCAAAATGTAATACAGTACAGGTAAAATGAATGTACAGTAACTATTACAAAGTATAGTCGCCCCCATAAATGGTAGTCTACTTTATGCAACCCCAAAATGAAGTTGCTATCACCAGTGGAAATATAGTTTATAGCGCTCCAACCAAAACGTGAAGTTGATGCCTTAAAGAAATATGTCAGCAGGAATTTGCTATTTAATGAGAGCTGCATGATGTAGGAGCAGAGAGCATCATTCCAGTGATGGGTCACTGATAAGACTTAATGTTGAAGTTTCAATACAATCAGCAGGAGAGTAACACTACAAGACAACTCGTATGCCAGATGGTCAGGCTAATCTGTGTAACCCAGGCCCACCACTGGTTGGCAACTTGCTGAAAATTCACAGGAAGCTGTCAGGGATGTGGACAGGGCTATACACAGAGCAGAAAACTTAGGTATGCCGTACCTACATCACACAAAACAGAGATTCTAGTAAAACTTCACCAAGAGGGCCAGTAAGTGATACACTGCTGGAATCAGGCTCTCTGCCTCCAGATTATGCTTCTACCAGATTCCAAAGCAAAAGCCTGCTGACAGATTGGTTTCCAAGGAACCCCAATCTGATAAGATCCTGTGCTGACTTTGCTATCTATGAGTAGGTTTAGAATCACAGACAAACCCTTGTTTTATGTGCTACACATGCAGCTCCTTCCAGTTTGAAGGGTACATGCACACGATCCAGACTGACTGTGTGTTGGACGCAGTGCCTCCGGACCTGTGGGAACACACGGGTGAATGTAGGGAGCGCAGCTGCCCCGTGCCCACAATCTGTGGTCGGCACAGGGTGATATTTCTCTGGTGACCGCTTCCAACTCCACAGCATTAAATTAACATGCTGCAGAGATGTGGAAGTGCGGTAACCCACAACGCAGGTGAAAACACGCTGCGGTCAGGAGAAGCACAGTGGACTTGGGATGCCTAGAAATCTCCTCCACTATGCTGGTACTGTACAACACAGAATTTGGAGGCAGCGGCAATATACTGTGTTCAAAACGCTGCAATACCTGATTGCGTGCACGCACCCCAAGACCTGAATGATCTCACAGCACTTACCAGCATAGGAGCTGAGGAGGCCAAACTCTTATAAAAAGAGCTTCAGAGATGAGAGTGAGTAATCACTGTGGATGAAAACTATGTTTGACAGAACCTGGTTGACCTCTGTGGATCAGCACTGGTTGTCTAAACAATACCTCTAAAACCACCTTAATGGAACACATAAGTGATGATTGACATGTCTGCATATGAATGGCATGACTTGCTCCCTGGATACTCATTCCCTTACCTTCATTGCTGATACTAATGATAGAGATCTCAGACAGTCCAGGTAATTATCGCAATGCATTAAATACAAGCAAACAGAAGAAGAATAATGGGCATGAAGTGTTTCCTGAACCATGCACCGCTCATCATTTCCTAAGTGTTCTCCGACCTCGTGGTTCTTGTACTAATTGACCTCAGCTGCTATATTCAGTCTTAAAGAAATTGTCTGTGCAAATTCAATAAGACTGAGAGTTATATGAGCAACGATAAGTAGATATTCAAGTCTTTGTAAAAGATCCTTATATGAATTCACACAATTATTTATTATAATTAGAAAATCTTTGTACTTGCCGCTGTAAGCATCTCCTGAAATGTCAATTTGACCATTTTGCAGGAAACACATGCTAGAAATACCAGGTTATTAGTGCTGTATTCATTGTAGGGAGGTTGAGGATGTACCCTGACGACCAGTCAGCATCAACATTCTGCGTCCACCAATGCATGTAGATAAAGGACAAAGGCGGCAAACTGATGAGGGAAGGACTACGGACAACTCTGATTTAAGGGAACTCATGAATAAAACTTGCTTAAAGAGGTTTTCCCATGAACAAAGTTCATTTTAAAGGTAATTTTGATCAATAGCTCTTGGAACAATAATAATTTATACAATTGGATGTTTTAAAAAATGTTCCTGTGCTGAGATAATCTTATATATGTGTCCCTGCTATGTACTGTCTAATGGATGTGTCTGACTGTACAGGGACATGGTCTGATCATACCACATCTCCTGTGCTGAGATAATGTTATATATGTGTCCCTGCTATGTACTGTGTAATAAATGTCTCTGACCGTACAGGGACATGGTCTGATCATACCACATCTCCTGTGCTGAGATGCTGAGATAATCTTTTATATGTGTCCCTGCTATGTACTGTCTAATGGATGTGTCTGACTGTACAGGGACATGGTTGATCATACCACATCTCCTGTGCTGAGATAATCTTATATATGTGTCCCTGCTATGTACTGTGTAATAAATGTTCTCTGACCGTACAGGGACATGGTCTGATCATATCACATCTCCTGTGCTGAGATAATCTTATATGTGTGTCCCTGCTATGTACTGTGTAATGGATGTGTCTGACTGTACAGGACATGGTCTGATCATACCACATCTCCTGTGCTGAGATAATCTTATATATGTGTCCCTGCTATGTACTGTCTAATTGATCTGTCTGACCGTACAGGGACATGGTTTGATCATACCACATCTCCTGTACTGAGATAATCTTATATATGTGTCCCTGCTATGTACTGTGTAATGAATGTGTCTGACCGTACAGGGACATGGTCTGATCATACCACATCTCCTGTGCTGAGATAATCTTATATATGTGTCCCTGCTATGTACTGTGTAATGGATGTGTCTGACCGTACAGGGACATGGTCTGATCATACCACATCTCCTGTGCTGAGATAATCTTATATATGTATCCCTGATATGTACTGTGTAATTAATGTGTCTGACCGTACAGGGACATGGTCTGATCATACCACATTTCCTGTGCTGAGATAATCTTATATATGTATCCCTGATATGTACTGTGTAATTAATGTGTCTGACCGTACAGGGACATGGTCTGATCATACCACATCTCCTGTGCTGAGATAATCTTATATATGTATCCCTGATATGTACTGTGTAATTAATGTGTCTGACCGTACAGGGACATGATCTGATAATACCACATCTCCTGGGCTCATAAACAATTTCCAGTGATACATATAATTTGTGCATTTTAGACTCATAATAACATTTTAAAAGGAGAAACATATAGAGACCATACACAGATAGGTTTTTTAAGATTACTTACAACATTTATTGATACAAAAATTAGCAAAGTGATTAGTGCAAAAACAGTAACAAATCAGCGAACAATTCTCGAACCCTAAGGCCCACAGAGTATGTGTTCACCACATTATCTCTTACTACACCAAAAAAGGGCAGATAATTACATCTCCTGTGTTGCTGGATTTAATCGATGATATAGCTCTTCTATATAATAAACATTTCAAAAATTGGACAGCACTCAGATGTAAATCCGCCGCATCTGCCGCGATCATCGATAAACCCTGATGTGAAAGGGGCCTAACAAGCTCAGGTGTTAGTGTTAATTATATGAACCTTTGTGATTAATTATGCCATTTTTTTAGTTTTTTTTATGCTCTAATGGACTCACCCATCACATCCTTATACAGTCATGTACGCATATGTTGAAGGGTAATAAATTTACACACCCACAAACCAATAAAGAGTATTGAATCAATCACTACTTGACATGTGACACAGACTATGTCATTTATATTCTTGAGTGTCCATGTAAAAAGTGGTACGTGGGTGAGACAACATTGGATGTGAAAACCAGAATAAATAAACATAGGTACATAATCCGCAAAAAGAATAAAGAGTTTTTTTCTCTAAAACATTTTCTCCTGCTGAAAGAAATTAAGATGTGGTTAATCGAGAGTTACATGCTGTCAAGGTGGCTTTTGAAGAATTGGAGGCATTTTTTGGAAGGAGCCGTTCATTAAGTCACCGTGGTGACAGATCACAAAAATCTAGCCTAGAGGTTGACACCTAGACTGGCCAAATGGCCTTTATTTTTTTCAAGATTATTTTTCTATTACGTTCAGACCTGGATCTAAGAACGTGAGGGCAGATGCATAGTCTCATAGTGTTGATTCTGTGTCTCCTCTAGAACCTCCTTCCTCCATTCTTCCTCAGGATATTGTTGTGGTCATGGTTTCCTCTTGGCAGGAAGCTGAAATCTGTACTGCTCAGTCTTTGGCTCCTTCCATTACCCCTAAATGCAAGTTGTTTGTGTCATGCTTGGGAGGCCAGAGTAACAAGGAGCTGGACGTAGGGGGTCAGGGGAGCATACTCTGGCCCTGATTCTGCGGTCCCTGGCTCGCCCTGATCTTGGAGGTACCTCTAAAGGTGAGCCACCAGCCTAAGTCCCTAAAGCTCCTGAGAAGCCCTAGGCATAAGCCCCTAACTCCACCCACGGACCACGGAACCCAGCAACTTACAATTGGGAGAAAAAGCAGCAGCTTTGGATTAGCATCTGCTCACAACAGGTCACAGTCCAGAAGTTAACTGAATCAGCAACATCAGGTGGATGTGAGCCGACTCATTTATGGCCGAGGGGTGGAGAGCAACCAGCCCAGGCATGCCCCTCAGCTCACCTAAGCATGAGTCATAGCCATCACACACACCTGCAGCAATCTCATCTGCAGAGCCGCACACTGAATAGGAAAAAAAGGCTCAATACAACAACAGCAACAGCAGAACCCATGAGCATAGGTAGCCCATATGTAACAGTTTGTCCTTGTGTAGCTCAGATTACGCCTTTTGCAAGAATTCCATGATTCTGTGTTGAGCGGACATCCTGGGGTCACTGCCACCCAGAAGGCAGTTGCTAGACTCTTTTTAGTGGTCTGCTATGCATAAAGATATTAGAGATTTTGTGTCAGCTTGTGAAACATGCGCATGCACTAAAGTACAGCATTGCCGGCCGAGGAATTGGCTCCTTTGCCCATGGATTTCATTTCAGATTTACATTTACCTTTGTCTGGAGGGATGACTGCTATTTGGGTGGTGGTCAATCGATTCATCAAACAAGCTCACTTTGTTCCATTATCTGGGTTACCCAATGCTGAAACTCTCTTGAAACTATTAATTATTCATGTGGTGTGATTGCATGGGATTCCACTAAATATTGTATCTGATAGGGGAGTACAATTTGTCTCTAGATTATGGAGGACTTTCTGCAGAATTTGGGGATTGATTTGTCTTTTTCTCCTGCTTATCACCCTGAAACTAACGGTCAAACAAAGAGGACAAGTCAGTCTTTGGAACAAATTTTGAGATGTTTTGTCGCCGATCAGCAGGAGAATTGGTCATCATTGTTTCCTCTTGCTGAGTTTGCCTTTAACAATCGGGTTAATCAGTCCACAGGGACCTCGCCGTTTTTCTGTAATTATGGGTTTCATCCTCATTTTGGTGGTTCTCCAGGATAAGTTCTGGGTGTCATGGGATAGATGTCACCATTCAAGAGCTGGGGGATGTCTGTAGGGAGGTTAAAAAGAACATTGGGGTGGCTCAGCATCGGCAGAAATGGGAGGCCAATAGGAGGAGCTCGTCAGGGGCCGCTTTCAAAGTGGGGAGATAAGGTATGGCAATCCTCTTGGAATATTAGATTTAAGATGTCCTCACTGAAGTTGGGTCCTAGATTCATTTGTCCGTATGAGATTCTGGAGGTCGTCAATCCAGATGCTTTCCGATTAAAAGTTCCTCAGTCCCACTGTATTGCTAATGTGTTCCACAAGTCATCGTTGAAGGAGTTTATTCCTTCTGCTTTGTCTCCCTCGCCAATGCCTCCTTCGGTGTCTATTGAGGGAAGCTTGGAATATGAGGTACAAAGGATCATTGATTCCCGAATGGTCCGGAATTCCATTCAATATCTGGTACATTGAAAGGGGTACGGACCCGAAGAACGGCCCTGGGTCCTGACTCATTCTGTAAGGGCTGATTGGTTGGTCCGGGCCTTTCAATGGAGGTTTCCTGGGAAACCTGAGGGTCCGGTGGCCCCCCTTGAAGAGGGGTACTGTCATGATCTCCACACTGTCCTTGTCTGCTATGTTAAAATTGTGTGGAACCTGTCAGTCTGTTTTGATTGTTCTGGGTCTGTGCTGCAATCATCTGTGTTCACTTCCCTTGATCTGTGGATGGATACCTGGCTCTGTTAATTCCCTTGTCATGTCCTTAACTCGTAACTGAGTGGGATATTGATTAAAAGGGCTACTTAATATGGTGGTTATGGTGGTCTCCGCAAGGATTCCACCCCAGGGCTAGGTCCTTCCCTGGAGAGATATCTGGCTAGTCCCGTGTTTGAGACTCTAAATCGAGGCTCCACAGATTCCATTTGCATATTCACTTCCCTTGATTAGTCCTCTACTTAAACATGCTAGCTCCTTCAGTGTCAATTGTACACTTGCTGCTGCCTGTAGACTGATCCCTCTGTGCTTTGCACTAGACCCAGCCCGACTTTATTCCCTTACTTGGACTTGGATCCTTTGCCTATGACCTGACTACTCTTTTGCCTGCTCCCTGTAAACTGTCTTGTCTTTCTGGTTTTCCTGACCCCCGCTCGCGAATTGGATTTCGTCTCTGACTATCCCTTGTTGTACTGCACCATTTCCTGGACCTGAACCCCGATCGTTTAATCTCCCTTATGCTGTAAGTAGTATTATAATATAATTACTATCTGTAATTGTAGTCTTTCTCTTCACTCCTGGGACGAGTTATTACTGTATGTGAATATGCATAAGACTGGCATCACCGTACACGTAGGTGCTGGCAGAAAATAATAATACTTACAAAAAGAGGATATCTGCCGCAACACTGCTATATATGAGAAATGTAAATCAATGAGTGGCACTAGAGAAAAGAGGATCAAACTCTATTGTGCATATGTGTAATGCAGAAACTGCCCTGTGCTAGATATGAAAATCAGAGATCTTTGTCTCGATAGTGGCCACTAAGGATTAAGCCTGGCACCCACTTTCAAGGAGCCTCCACTGCCAGGTCCTGACACTATGCCCTAGTGAGATTGTGAAATGTGTATAGGCTTATATGTCCACTAGCTGGGTGCCCGATGCAGATGCATCGGGATTCTAGAAGAGCGAGTCTCTGACTCGCAATGGCCGCTTCGCGGCCAATGCTTCGCGCTGCTAAGGCGACTCGCCATGCCCGCTGCGCGGGCATAGCGAGTCGCCTTAGAACTGCTCGCAATGGCCGCTGCGCGGCCAATGCTTCGGTCGTATCCACATGACCACGCTGACTCGCAGCGCGAGCGGACTCAAAAGGGGGAAAAAACCCATTTGTGATTATATAATAGATGAATGTAATTAAAAACAGGAATCAGGTGTGTGTTAGGACCTCACAATGGTGTCCAAGTGTGGCTACCAGACTAAGGGAAGGAGAAATAGGAAAATTATATATAATGGGAGCTCAGTCAAAAATAGACAATATGTGACTATGCATAAGACTGGCATCACCGTACACGTAGGTGCTGGCAGAAATAATAATACTTACAAAAAGAGGATATCTGCCACGACACTACTATATATGAGAAATGTAAATCAATGAGTGGCACTAGAGAAAAGAGGATCAAACTCTATTGTGCATATGTGTAATGCAGAAACTGCCCTGTGCTAGATATGAAAATCAGAGATCTTAGTCTCCATAGTGGCCACTATGGATTAAGCCTGGCACCCACTTTCAAGGAGCCTCCACTGCCAGGTCCTGACACTATGCCCTAGTGAGATTGTGAAATGTGTATAGGCTTAAGGCCACTTTACACACACCAACTTATCTGTCCAACTTCTGACCAACTTGCTGGTTGCAGTGAAATCATGGACACATTGCTCCATTTTGTGACTGTGTACAATGGAGCAATGTGTCCATGATTTCACTGCAACCAGTAAGTTGGTCAGAAGTTGGACAGATAAGTTGGTGTGTGTAAAGTGGCCATTATATGTCCATGAATGTAATTAAAAACAGGAATCAGGTGTGTGTTAGGACCTCACAATGGTGTCCAAGTGTGGCTACCAGACTCCTCTTTTCTCTAGTGCCACTCATTGATTTACATTTCTCATATATAGTAGTGTCGCGGCAGATATCCTCTTTTTGTAGTTATTACTGTAGTGACTAATGTCACACTTTTCTTTTTCAAAGGGTAAGCACCCGAGTATACCCCACCCTCCATACCCCAACCACATCAAACCTTTGTTCATTCTACCTGCTTTATCTTTCTTTGCTTCTCGGTTCTCATTCTCTCTCTGTTTCTTCCTTCTAGGCAGTCTATGTCTAGTCGTACATGTCATGTCATAACAAGATTTCATGGCTGTTTCAAATTTAAGTTTAGGAGAGAAACTGAGCACATTTTACATAAAAATTGGAAGATGACGACATCACAGTTCACTATAATCTCTCTAATTACATACAAGTATATTGGAAAGGACAATGAAATGTTGCTTTACTGCAAATGATCACCGAGTTCAACCAGGTTGTCAAGAGTTTACACGCTGTTAGTTGATCTTTACTAACTATAAAGTAGATGGTATGATTATATGTTGGTTGTTGCAGTGGAATTGTTACCTGGAATGGGAATATTACTGATAATGATTATTGTGTTTTATCTGATCAACCTGTGACTGTCCCCGATACCCTAGGTTTCTTCCGGATGTCACATCCACAAGCCAAACCTGTCATCTAAGGACTTGGGCTTTATTATTTTAGGAATTTGTTCCATCTTCTACAGTAATGGGGTCTTCCTTTAAGGGGGTTTCTACTCGTATAAATTACAAGAAGGACATGTATTACCAATGCTCTGGAGAGGTGAGAAATAGAACTAGAACGGAGACTTGAGTTTTTGTTTCTCAGTCTTTCTCTGTCTGCTTTTTTTCTTTCCACATTTTTGTCCAGAAAATCTGCATTTAACTGTGCAAGCAAAGTGGATGTGATTTCATGAGTCCTCATATCCATCAGGCCTTTGAATTGTGCATTTTTTAGTATGTTTTCTCACTGTGGGAGAGCCTGAAAAATGGCATGTGAAAATAACAGCTGTGTTTTTAAGTGAGTTTTAAAAAAATACAATAAAAACATTGTTTCGTTCTATAGTAAAATCGCATTAAATAGAGAGTAAAAGGTAGCAAAATTAGGCAGCAAAAACTATAGTCAGACAAGAATATTATTGCTTATTTTCATGAGGACAACTGCAAAAAAAACGCAGATAACCAGCAGCAGAAAAAAACTGCATTTATATTATGTGTGAACATGGCCTTATAGACATGGGTGGCTAACAGGATTCACAGACATTCAAGTGAAACACATCTCTGCTGTAATCCGGTCATTGGTCCAAAATTTGCACTGGGGCCCATCATCAGACTCTAGTTACCCCATTGCTGAGCATATCCTATTCTGATCAAATTTGAGGATTAGCATATCACATCGTCAATGGATCTGTGTGCTGTCTGAGAAAAAATTGTACAGTACACCAACACTTCCCACAGATGTGTGAATGTAGCCTAATAGTCTTGATCTTGTGCGGTGAGATTATCCATGCACCCGGTATAGGGGTACTAGGGCGAGGTTCGGCTTCATACTAGGGAGAGGTTCGGCTTCTTTATTATTTTGCTGTAAAAATTCATCTGAAACATGAGATAGACAAATGGAAAAGAGTCTATTTTTTTAAAATCTTACTGTACAAAACAACAATTCAAAAGTAATGTCCAATTCTCATTAGTCCATTTTCAGTAAATTTCACACTAGTTTTGTCACTTTCAAATGATGTCAGTGATCATTGTGAGTTCTTCTTACTTTAACAGAAGGTACCAACAAATTTATATATATAGAGTTATAGTGTTGGCACCCTTGACATTTTTCCAGAAGATTAAGTATTTCTCCCAGAAAATTACAAAACCCCAAAAATGGTCCGGACACCATTGTTGGCACCTTTCCAAAATTGTCAGTAATCAATTTTTCTCCATGCATGTGATGCTCATTTAAACTTACCTGTTGCAAGTAACAAGTGTGGGCAATATGAAAATCACACCTGAAACTAGATAAAAAGGGGAGATATTGACTCAATCTTTGAATTGTGTGTCTGTGTGGAGCATGGAGAACAGAAAGAGATCTAACTGTCTAAGGACCTGAGTACCAAAATTGTTGAAAAATATTAACAGTCTCATGGTTATAAGTCCATCTCCAGTTTATAGCCCATGGAACCAAAGCTAATCCCCCTGGACATGGATGGCAGAGAAAATATGTGTATGCACTATATATAAAGAAATTGCCGCTACACACTGAACACAACATGCTAGGGAACAAGCTAAATGGCTGATACATGAATGTGTTCAGTGTAGCGGCAATTTCTTTATATATAGTGCATACACATTTTTTGCCTGCACCTGCACATTTAAAAAGGTGAAGCCAGTCCTTATGTATTTAATATGACTTGTTTTGACTGTGCTCCCTTTCCCGCCCAGTAGCTACACCTTCACCTCCATCTTACTGTAGCCCTGGTCCTGGTTCAGACCACTACCAGCTGGTTTTTTAATTGCATTACACCGGCATATAAATCACTTCCCAGCAATGTAGACCACACATAGTGTCAGAGTAGGACCCGGTAAGTTTGAGAGCACTTTGGCGCAGTTACCGGGCTCTTCGCAGTGACGTCAGTGATGAAGCTAAGGCTGCTTTCACATAACGATTTTCGGTCATCCGATTGTATCCGTTTCAAAACGGATACAATCGGATCCGAAATCGGACCCATGTTCCCCTATGGGAATCGGATGGGAACGGATGTGCCACTATTGGCATCCGATTTTGGCACCATCCGATCCCATCCGATGTAATCACGGGCACAAAATCGTAGCCTGCTACGATTTTGTGTCCGTGACTCACATCGGACAGCCTCGGATCACTGCTGATCCGAGGCTGTCCGACGTGCCCACAGCATAGGAGCCTATGGACATCGGATCTGAGTTCACCTCAGATCCGATGTCGGCTCCGTATCTCCCTGTCTTTCCCTACTCCTGCCTCCTCCATCTTCTTCCCTCTCCTACTCTATATGATGTGCCCCCGCTATTCTATCTGTGTCCCCCGCTCTTCTATCCTCATCTATCCCTATCCTGTCCCCTGTCCTCTCCCTGGGTGTAAAAAAATAAAAAAAAACTCCTCTGGGAGTATACATTACCTGTCACCGCTCCCACGCTGCCGCACGATCAGGGCTAAAGGACCTGTGATGATGTAAGAGCCCGGTCACATGACCCGGTCAGCTGACCCAACTACAATAAAAAGTCACGTGGTTCGGGTGATGCCGCCGATATCGTTCGTGTGTTGTGTCGTGTAAATGGGCAACGCAACTCAAAAACGATGTAACTATGATATCGTTTTTGAATTTTGCAGGCTCTCCAACCGTGCAATATTGGCTAGGCGATGTGGCAGGGTCGTGCTGTGTGACAGCGCAACTACGATTTTGAGCACAACTTCCCCTATTCACTTCCATGTTAAATGGTCGTTCCCTGGGTCGCTCGTACGAGGGGGCGGAGACATCGCAGTTGTGTTACCTGCCGATATCTCCCTGTGTAACATCTCCTATGCGATCTTGGACAAGTGCCAAAAAAGTGCGCGCTCCCGTGTAGTTGTATACAATATCATAACGATATAGCGACGTGTAAAGCGGCCTTTAGGATTTACACCTGATCAGAATCACAATTGCATTTCTAAGGTCTTCCCATTACTGGCATACCAGATTGGTTTGGTGTCTCACTCTCCATAAGGAGAAAGCTTACCCCTTAGACCACGGTTAGCCTCTCACACAGCCAGATCAGGTCTCATACTTTTCATTGACTAGGCTCAAACAATCCGAAACGGTGTCTGCAAATTGAGGTTCTGATCTGGTGTGAATCCTAAAGCCCCAGTTACACGGTACGAGATCGTGAATGATATCGCTGAAACGTCACGTGTTTGGAGGCGTTGAAACGACATCGTTAGTACGTCATTGCGTGTAACACCGAGATATGACTACGGCGGCCGTCACACTCATCAATATCGTGAGCGATATTGTAAGCGATCACGTGCACGCGCGATCGCTAACGATATCGCTCACATCGCTGGTGAGCTGTCACACAGACAGACTCACCAGCGATGTGGAGCAGCGAGATCGCTGGTAACTATGGTACACATCGGGTTACTAGGCGCCGCACGGCGCTTAGTAACCCACGTTTACCATAGTTACCATCTCCCAGCATAGGCTCTGCCGCTGGGAGATCGTTCATCGTGGTGTCACACACCACGATGAAGCAGATTGAACAAGCGTTTATCGCTTGATATGAGCTCCGGCTCTCATATCTGCGATGTCACGATCAAGCGATTTTACATTGTAAAATCGCTTGATTGCACGCAGCGATGCACAAACGATATCGCTTAAGCGATCAAATAGCAGATCACTTAAACGATATCGTTAGCAATATTGAACCGTGTGACGGCCGCCTACAATAAATCGTTGGATTGTTGATCGCAGATTTGAGAACATGTTCTCAAATCAAACAATCCTCGATCAGCCAACCTGCTGCATCGTTGTGTGTGACACCACGATAACGATGTCGTTAACGACTTCTATTCACAGCAGTGAGCAAGTATTGTTCGCTGGGTTGTGCTCGCTACATCGTTGGTGCGTCGTCCACGATATCTAGACGTGTGACATCTCACCAACGATGTCAAAAAGATGTCAACGACCGCGTGCCCATGAGATCGCTGGCAATATTGTTACAACATTGCAGTGTGTAACGGTACCTTAAGTCATATGACAAGGCTATTTAAAGGGTTGCCATTGACTTTTAGGATTCCTACTTCCAATAGGTCGCTCTAGAGTTCAAGTCCTCTTCTTCTCTGAAGAGACATTTACATATCATTTTGTGGGAACAGTTTAATTGGGGAGCTGATTTACCCTTATCCCAGAACAGGCTTTGCTATAAGTATATAGTTTTGCACTGGACTCAGCTGACAATTTAGTTATGTGGGTCTTACAGAGATATATATATATATACACCGACAGTTTACAGGGGTTTTACAGTTCAGTATCATACATAATGACATACATCAATGTAACACAGTGCTTAGATACCAGGGTCATACCAGGTCAAACTGATGTGCAAACAAATCTCAGGTTGGAAACAGGAGAAATATTGTGTATGGTAGTACTATCCTACCCCCTAGGATAGAGCACACCCTTGCCTGCAGGCACCAGTCTCTACATGTCACCATGCTTCATGTTGCCAATTTAGTCACTGCTCCCCCTTTCCATACTGTTCTAGGTATCACCAGTCTCTGATCTACTGCCTAGAGCCACAAGCTTTGTGTCAAGATCTGCGATCATACCATCTGCTGTTGGAGGGTCCCTCCGTGCAAGTGCCGGCCCCTACGCCGTTTCGCTGTTAAGCTTCGTCAGGGGGCGTGGCTACGGCATCGTTCCTTCCCCCTTTATACCATGTGACTGCGCACATGGTGACCTTCAGCCAATCATGGAGCTCCGTATGGCATGACTGGTTCTTAGCATAATGTAATATAGGATGTATATGTTTTGCTCATATGTGAGGCTATTACCGCTTTGGTAATTGTAAGATCTAAATTCTATATAATGGGGACTTATGTATAGAGGAATACTATGTGCAAATGTGTAGTATGCCCTATAAATTATTGCTGAGTTTAACCATGTCCCTTTGAGATGTATTTAAATGTTACCTATGGTTGGTGGGAGAAGTATGGGTCCAGGTTGTATAGCAGACAGCTTTAGCTGCCACTGTCAGCAGTGCTCCACCTTCTTCCAATCAGGGGTTAAGTGCGCACGGCCCATCTACCCGCCGGCTCCTGTCCCGCCCACTCCCGTCACCATGGCTGCAGTTTAAACAATCTGTGCGCGGCCATGACGGGGCTGGGAAGAGGATGTGAGCCGCAGCGGTGAGATGCGCATGCGCCATACGGAGCTCCATGATTGGCTGAAGGTCACCATGTGCGCAGTCACATGGTATAAAGGGGGAAGGAACGATGCCGTAGCCACGCCCCCTGACGAAGCTTAACAGCGAAACGGCGTAGGGGCCGGCACTTGCACGGAGGGACCCTCCAACAGCAGATGGTATGATCGCAGATCTTGACACAAAGCTTGTGGCTCTAGGCAGTAGATCAGAGACTGGTGATACCTAGAACAGTATGGAAAGGGGGAGCAGTGACTAAATTGGCAACATGAAGCATGGTGACATGTAGAGACTGGTGCCTGCAGGCAAGGGTGTGCTCTATCCTAGGGGGTAGGATAGTACTACCATACACAATATTTCTCCTGTTTCCAACCTGAGATTTGTTTGCACATCAGTTTGACCTGGTATGACCCTGGTATCTAAGCACTGTGTTACATTGATGTATGTCATTATGTATGATACTGAACTGTAAAACCCCTGTAAACTGTCGGTGTATATATATATATATCTCTGTAAGACCCACATAACTAAATTGTCAGCTGAGTCCTACACTGCTGAGGAGGCAACTCTTTGCATGTTCGTTTGTCTCATCACTGTGCACTTTAATTTTACCTTGAAACATTACTCATAATAACCCTTTCTAATTATGTGGATTGTTCTTAATAAATGGAATCCCTATTTTGCTAAAATCAACTATGGTCCTCTTGTTTAAATTGATATTAGTAGTTGTAGCAATTGATTAAAAACCCAGACTTGAAGTACTGGGCTCTTTCTAGTAGTAATTTAGGGTTAGAGGTTTCTTTGACCCTAATAATACATTCCTGTAACACAAGTATATAAAAGTTTACAGTCCTCATCCTTTTTTATGATAAGGGTAAAGAGCAGCAGATATGCTTTCTGTAGTATGTGAGCAGCACTGGAGCAAAGGTACAAATCTTCATCTTTCCGTCAGTCCTTCAGTGTCAGCATTTCTCAGGGCAGGAGTCTGGCGCGGAGATTGCACGGTGCCCACTCAGCAAAATGTCTTCTTGTTTTACTGGCCAACACAATCATTGTGGGATCTCAGCTGATTGTCACTATCATCATGGGATCACGCAATAATGACCTCTGATAATGTCACTGTGATCATTCTACAGAGAATAAAATCCGTGCACAGCAAAAATCCACTATGTAGCTATTATTAACCCCTTAATGACCACTCATTATTCCCTATATGTTTATACAGTGCGATCAGGGCCTGTAATCTTGTATAGATAATACAGACACCAAGGTGTGAAAATGCCTCTTATCAAACAGTAATGAGAGGAAAATCAATAATGGTAAACACTTAAATGGTATTCAACTTAATGAACAGCTGGCCACAAGCACATGATGTTAATACAGACATGTCTGTGTACGGGCATTGCAACCAATTAGGGGCCACAATGTGTCTCTGTGTCGCAGACAGCTTTTACTCTGTAATGGATCCCAATTTACCTCCAGACTATGGTGCACAGTGTGATAAAAATAAAAATCCAGTGATATACGATTATTAAGGCAGCACTCCAGCGTTTTATTTTCTCAGTGATGGAGTGGTGTACTCTGCCCCTGGTCTTATATTCGCTGCCAGGTGTTTTCACCTTTTATCTGCGCCACTCCGGTCCGGCATCGCCATCCTGTAACTGCAACTTCTGATTGGCCAGAAGTCAAGAGGCTCTCATAGACTTGTGTTAAAGAGTTACTTCGAGCTCGCTACATGAAACACTGGAGCTGCCGGTAGGAAACAAACTGACGGAGACTGATGGGTGAGGTGCCAATAAAAAGTGAAAAACACTGGAAGGTGAGTATAAGACCAGGGCAGAGAGCTTAGATTGAAAGCTCCACTTCAGCTTTGGAAGGAAAAAATATGCTGCAGTGGTGCTTTAAAGAGTAATGTAGAGGTTTTCTGTATGCTTTATGTATAGAGATGAGCCACCACCCTAATGTTTGAATTCGATTCAATGAATTTGAGATTTGTTTGTCGAAGTTTCGACGAACAACGCGAACCCCATTGAAATCAATGGCAGGCTACAGAAAACACATAGAAAACAAAGGGCTCCAAAAGCTGCCAAACTACTCAGAATGGACAACAAACACCACAAAAAGTGACAACAATTCAAACACAATACAAATAGTCACAGGTTAAGTGCCTTAAGTTTTCTACATTAAGTAAAAAGAGGTGGAAGAGTAAAAGGAGAATGAGACACAGGCATGGATGTCACACCCTTCTTAAATCATGTAAAAGTAAAACATAGCAAGGGGACTCCAACAAGAATCCTTACTCCTTTCAAAGGGTCACACCTACAGCAAAATGGCATCAATTCTCCCAGACCCAAAATTGCTGAATGGCCCAGCTTGCATGCATGGCACAGGGTCTGGAACAGGACATGGCCTAGCATTTCAAGGTTAAACCTTGTTCAGCAACTAAATGTTTTGTTTAGTATTACAGTAAAAACTACAGAGGTAGGTCAGTGACCTGAATAGGCCTAGTGGGCCGGATCCCCTCGAAGCTCATGCAAGTGCTCCCGTCAATGTTATGCGTCTGCCACACACAGGTGGGACCACCATTACTTTTGTGGAGTACTACATGAATTCACAGAGAAGTAGGTCAGAGACTTGTGTTTGTGCCTAGTAGGCTGGATAAAGTGAAAGCTTGTGCAAGCGTTCCCATAAAAGTCATGCCCCACCACACACAGGTGGGACCACAATTCGTTTTGTTGAATAGTATAGAAAAAAAGAGAGAGATACGTCAGAGACCGGTTTGTGCGTAGTAGGCTAGATAAAGTCAAAGGGAACCTGTCACTGAATATTAGAGATGATCCACCACCCTAGTGTTCAAATTCGATTCGGTTTGTTGAATTGGGGGTGTATTTGTCGAATATTCATTGAATGCTCGTCAACACCGTCGAATATCACTGAAAACAATGGCAGGAAAAAAAAACACATACAAACACATAGAAAACAACTTCTAAGGTGTCCAAAAGGTGACAAACGTCTCAGAAGATACAACAAACACATGGAAAAGTGACAAGTACATATACAAACGCAAAAAGAAAAGAGATGGACGAGTAAAATGAGGAGGAGACACAGATATAGGCATGTCATACCCTTCGAAAATCCATTTTTACTCCAGTATTTGTAAGGCATCATGCAGACGATGAGTATTGCTTGATTTTTACTTCAGTATCTGTAAGGACACGTTCAGACGATGAGTATTTTGTGATGTTTTTCCTCACTATCTGTAAGGCCTCGTGCAGACGATGAGTATTGTGTCACATTTAGGGGACTACAAGAAGAGTCTCCCTTTTTTCCAAAAATTTGGTCACAGACACCACTTAAGTGGCATCAATTGCACCACAGTTGCAAACTTTAAATGGTTACTTTTAGGCAAAAATCCACAAGGCTTTAGTCTCCCCAGGATGATACAAGGGTAGAAAAGTCCTTGAGGATCCATGCCTTGTTCATCTTTATGAACGTTAGTCTGTCCACATTCTGGGTGGACAGACACTTGCACCTTTCTGTCAGCACACCACCAGCAGCGCTGAAGACACGTTCCGAGAGAACGCTGGCTGCGGGGCACGACAAGATCTATAAGGCATGAGTGGCGAGCTCAGGCCATTTTTCCAGTTTGGAAGCCCAAAATGAGCAAGGCTGCAGTTCCCCAGTCATTGCATCGATGTAAAGTTGGAGATACTCATGTACCATCCGCTCCAGGCGTTGACTATGTGTCAGACTTCTCGTGTCTTCAGGCCTCGAAAATGATGGTCTGAAAAAATCTTGAAACGAGGCCACAAAATTACTGGTACCACCACCAGATACGGTGTTACTGGTACAGGGTGAGTGATGATGACGTGACAGTCCCACGGTTGACAAGTTGGAACTGTGAGATTCACTCTGTCTACTACTACCACTGGTGGTTCGTGGAAAAGCTGATCTGAGATTATGTATCAGCTTCTGCTGATGAACTCACGCATGCAGAACTCTTTGTATGGCAGGAGTTATTTCAGTAAATTTGCTCTTGTACTGGGGATCTAATAGTGTGGCAACCCAGTAGTCTGCATTACTCCTAATTCGCACAATCCGAGGGTCATGTTGCAGGTAATGCAGCAAGAAGGCGCTCATGTGTCTTGTGCACCCAGGAGGACCAAGTCCTTGTTGTGTTGGTAATGGGGAGGTGAGAATGATGCTTCCTTCCTCTGCCCTCTCCCCCCAACCTTGCACAACAGAAATGTCATCAAGGTCTCCCTCATCTGCTGACTCTTCAAGTCCCCCCTCGGCTTATACGCGAGTATACCGCCCGCCCGCCACCCCCATCAGTATACAGGCCCCCCCCATCAAGATCCAGGGCCCCCCCCCTTGCTCGGCAAACCTGTAAAGTAAAATCATTATACTTATCACTGTCCTGTCGCCGCCGTCCTGCCGCTGCCGACATCACGATCCTCGGCTTCATCCGTCTTCTTTCGTCTTCCTGTGGTTGCAGGCAATGACGTCATTGTCTGCGCCGACCACAGGAAGCCGGAAGATGCTAAATGAAGACGGAGGAGTGTGATGTCGGCAGCGGCGGGACGGCGGCAACAGGACAGTGATAAGTATAATGATTTTACTTTACAGGTTTGCTGAGCAAGGGGGGGGGCCCTGGATCTTGATGGGGGGCCTGTATACCTCTGGGGCTGCTGTTGTATATACCCCTGGGCTGGTGCTGTATATACCCCTGGGGCTGCTGCTGTATATACCCCTGGGGCTGGTGCTGTATATACCCCTGGGGCTGTTGCTGTATATACCCCTGGGGCTGTTGCTGTATATACCCCTGGGGCTGCTGCTGTATATACCCCTGGGGCTGGTGCTGTATATACCCCTGGGGCTGGTGCTGTATATACCCCTGGGGCTGGTGCTGTATATACCCCTGGGGCTGCTACTGTATATACCCCTGGGGCTGGTGCTGTATATACCCCTGGGGCTGGTGCTGTATATACCCCTGGGGCTGGTGCTGTATATACCCCTGGGGCTGGGGCTGTATATACCCCTGGGGCTGGTGCTGTATATACCCCTGGGGCTGGTGCTGTATATACCCCTGGGGCTGGTGCTGTATATACCCCTGGGGCTGGTGATGTATATACCCCTGGGGTTGGTGCTGTATATACCCCTGGGGCTGGTGCTGTATATACCCCTGGGCTAGTGCTGTATATACTTCTGGGGCTGGTGCTGTATATACCCCTGGGAAGGCTGCTATAACACTGCTGGGGCCTGTATGTACCACTGGGGAGGCTGCTGTATACCACACTGCTGGGGGCTGTATACTACCACTGGGGAGGCCTGTATACCACTGGGGGGGCCTGTATACCACACTGCTGGGGGCTGTATACCTGTGCTGGGGTCCACCCTCGGCTTATACACGAGTCAATAGGTTTTCCCAGATTTTGGGGGCAAAAGTAGGGGTAGCTACCAATTGGTATTCTGATAATTCATTAGAGTCTGCAAATGCCCATCCGTGAGACTTGATCTCTTTGCTTCATATACCTGAAGACCATCTCCCCACCAAAATTAAGCAATTTTATTCTGGAACACGAAAGCAGCTTGGAAGGAAGTAAGGGGGACATTAGACCTGTAATGGAGGATCTCCATGGATCTACCTCTATGGAAGAACACGGTCTTCCAAATATAATGGAAAATAGTCTATTTCAAGAATCAAAAAAGACAAGGATATATAGGTAGCGCACTGGCTCCATGAAGAGGAAGGTAGATGGTTTAATTAAATGCGCAGCAATCTCTGCAGTATGGGAAAATCAAGGGGACAGTGGTGTCACTGTTGACAAGGGCCATCAAGGAAAAAACAAGGAAATATGCTATGGACAACTTATTTTTCAATAAACCAGAAAACCCCACTATCAGTGTTATATAAGGGGTTTAAATAAATATCTAAATAGAATAGATATTTAGAAGCTTGACCAGTGGAGTGGAGGAAGAGGTAGGAGACAATACTTAGCGGATGGCGAAATGGTTAGGAAAAATGTCCTGACTTAAGTATTGAGAGATTCACACAATTCAGGATCATGCGTAGAGCAACTATACCATTCAACATCCCAGTCTCTATGTCATTGAGAGACTGTTGCATACATTGCTCTAAGTGTAAATTTAGAGACGCTGACTTTCTGCATGGGCTGTGGAGATGTCTGAGAGTTGTGGAATTTTGGGAAAAAATAAGACGGATGGTAAATAAACAATTGGAATACAGAGATACGACAATACCCGCTCTTGTTTCACTATTGGGTGGGAGATGAGACAAAGCAGAGAGGAAGCCTAATACCCAATAGCTTAGAGATGCTTGTTAACATAGTGGTTGGTTAACGAAACCAAGGTATTACTTCATCTGGAGTGGATGGAGGCGGAGCGAAATATAGAAAGGTGTAAAATCTTTAATTGGAAAATGGAAGACCTTTCTGCTCAATTAGTATTTGACTAGCTGTGAGCCCGATGCAAATGCATCGGGATTCTAGAACGTGCATTAATTTGATTATAGTAGTTATAGCTGTTAGCCTGATGCAAATGCATCGGGTATCTAAAATATGTTTATTGTTTTTTTAAAGATTTTTAAATAATAATCGCATCATCAATAGCAATAATATAAGCCATAGCATTATTATTAGCAGTAATAGCAGTATTAATAGCATTATTAGCAGTATTATGAGCATTAATAACAGTATTAATAGCATTAATAGCATTATTATTAGCATTAATAGCATTATTAATAGCAATATTAGCATTAATAATAGCATTAATAACATTATTAATAGCATTGATAGCATTATTATTAGCATTAATAGCATTCATAATAGCATTATTAGCATTAATAATAGCATTAATAACATTATTAATAGCATTAATAGCATTATTATTAGCATTAATAGCATTAATAATAACATTATTAGCATTAATGATAGCATTAATAACATTATTAATAGCATTAATAGCATTATTAATAGAATTAATAGCATTATTATTAGCATTAATAGAATTATTATTAGCATTAATAGCATTAATAGGATAAATATTAGCATTAATAGCATTAATAGCATAATTAATAGCATTAATAGCATTATTAATAGCATTAATAGCATTATTATTAGCATTAATAGCATTAATAATAGCATTATTAGTATTAATAATAGCATTAATAACATTATTAATAGCATTAATAGCATTCTTATTAGCATTAATAGCATTAATAGCATTATTATTAGCATTAATAGCATTAATAATACCATTAATAGGATAAATATTAGCATTAATAGCATTAATAGCATAAATAAGAGCATTAATAGCATTATTAATAGCATTAATAGCATTATTATTAGCATAAATAGCATTATTAGCATTAATAATAGCATTAATAACATTATTAATAGCATTAATAGCATTATTATTAAAATTAATAGAATTAATAATAGCATTATTAGCATTAATAATAGCATTAATAACATTATTAATAGCATTAATAGCATTATTATTAGCATTAATAGCATTAATAGTATTATTAATAGCATGAATAGCATTATTAATAGCATTAATAGGATTATTATTAGCATTAATAGCATTAATAATAGCATTATTAGCATTATTAATAGCATTAATAAACATAATTAATAGCATTAATAGCATTATAATATTTAGCATTAAATTAATACATTAATAATAGCATTAATTAGCATTATTAATAGCATTAAATAACATTATTAATAGCATTAAATAGCATTATTATTAGCATAAATAGCATTAATAATAGGATTATTAGCATTAATAATAGCATTAATAACATTATTAATAGCATTAATAGCATTATTATTAGCATTAATAGAATTAATAATAGCATTATTAGCATTAATAATAGCATTAATAACATTATTAATAGCATTAATAGCATTATTATTAGCATTAATAGCATTATTATTAGCATTAAACAGCATTAATAATACCATTAATAGATAAATATTAGCATTAATAGCATAAATTAATAGCATAATAATAGCATAAGCAATTAATAGCATTATTAATAAAGCATTAATATAGATTCATTAGTATAATAGCATTAATAGCATTATTAATAGCATTAAATAGCATTAATTAATAGCATTATTAGCATTAATAATAGCATTAATAACATTATTAATAGCATTAATAGCATTATTATTAGCATTAATAGAATTAATAATAGCATTATTAGCATTAATAATAGCATTAATAACATTATTAATAGCATTAATAGCATTATTATTAGCATAAATAGCATTAATAATAGGATTATTAGCATTATTAATAGCATTAATAACATTATTAATAGCATTAATAGCATTATTATTAAAATTAATAGAATTAATAATAGCATTATTAGCATTAATAATAGCATTAATAACATTATTAATAGCATTAATAGCATTATTATTAGCATTAATAGCATTAATAGTATTATTAATAGCATGAATAGCATTATTAATAGCATTAATAGGATTATTATTAGCATTAATAGCATTAATAATAGCATTATTAGCATTATTAATAGCATTAATAACATTATTAATAGCATTAATAGCATTATTATTAGCATTATTAGCATTATTAATAGCATTAATAACATTAATTAATAGCATTAATAGCATTATTATAGCATAAATAGCATTAATAATAGGATTATTAGCATTAATAATAGCATTAATAACATTATTAATAGCATTAATAGCATTATTATTAGCATTAATAGAATTAATAATAGCATTATTAGCATTAATAATAGCATTAATAACATAATTATTAGCATTAATAGCATTATTATTAGCAGTAATATTATTATTAGCATTTTTTTTTAAATTATTATTTATTATTTGTTATTTATTTTTTAATTATGTTTTATTTATTTTTTTATAATTTTTTAATTATTTTTTAATTATTTTTTTTATTATTAAATTTATTATTTAGGCTGAGAGGCAGTTGTCATTCAGGTGCGCTAAAGGGCTGATATGATTAGCATATATTTAATTTTTTTATTATTATTTTTTATTGAATTATTTATTATTTTTAATTTATTTTTTTATTATTTTTTAATGATTTTTTAATTATTTTTTTTATTATTAAATTTATTATTTAGGCTGAGAGGCAGTTCTCATTCAGGTCCGCTAAAGGGCTGATCTTATTAGCATATATTTTATTTTTTTATTATTATTTTTATTGAATTTTTTATTATTTTTAATTAATTTTTTTATTATTTTTTAATTTTTTTTAATTATGTTTTTTATTATTTAATTTATTATTTAGGCTGAGAGGCAGTTCTCATTCAGGTCCGCAAAGGGCTGATCTTATTAGCATATATTTTATTTTTTTATTATTATTTTTATTGAATTTTTTATTATTTTTAATTTATTTTTTTATTATTTTTTAATTCTTTTTTAATTCTTTTTTTTATTATTTAATTTATTATTTAGGCTGAGAGGCAGTTCTCATTCAGGTCCGCAAAGGGCTGATCTTATTAGCATATATTTTATTTTTTTATTATTATTTTTATTGAATTTTTTATTATTTTTAATTAATTTTTTTATTATTTTTTAATTCTTTTTTAATTTTTTTTTTATTATTTAATTTATTATTTAGGCTGAGAGGCAGTTCTCATTCAGGTCCGCAAAGGGCTGATCTTATTAGCATATATTTTATTTTTTTATTATTATTTTTATTGAATTTTTTATTATTTTTAATTAATTTTTTTATTATTTTTAATTCTTTTTTAATTATTTTTTTTATTATTTAATTTATTATTTAGGCTGAGAGGCAGTTCTCATTCAGGTCCGCAAAGGGCTGATCTTATTAGCATATATTTTATTTTTTTATTATTATTTTTATTGAATTTTTTATTATTTTTAATTTATTTTTTTATTATTTTTTAATTCTTTTTTAATTATTTTTTTTATTATTTAATTTATTATTTAGGCTGAAAGGCAGTTCTCATTCAGGTCCGCAAAGGGCTGATGTTATTAGCATATATTTTATTTTTTTATTATTATTTTTATTGAATTTTTTATTATTTTTAATTTATTTTTTTATTATTTTTTAATTATTTTTTAATTCTTTTTTTTATTATTTAATTTATTATTTAGGCTGAGAGGCAGTTCTCATTCAGGTCCGCAAAGGGCTGATCTTATTAGCATATATTTATTTTTTTATTATTATTTTTTATTGAATTTTTTATTATTTTTAATTTATTTTTTTATTATTTTTTAATTCTTCTTTAATTATTTTTTTTATTATTTAATTTATTATTTAGGCTGAGACGCAGTTCTCATTCAGGTCCGCCTTTCTTTTTTCCCATTGAAATGCATTAGCGGTGTGTCGGCGATTTTATGGCCGACCACCTGGTTCTATTTGTCGGCCCTAAAATCGCGGACACACCGCTAATGCATCTCTATGGGCAGTCAGCCCGATTTCGGATTGAACGCCGACCAATCAGAATTCGAGCTGACTTGCCCATAGACATGCATTAGCGGTGTGTCCGCGATTTTAGGGCCGACAAATAGAACCAGGTGGCCGGCCATAAAATCGCCGAGACACCGCTAATGTATGTCAATGGGAAAAAAGACGGACCTGAATGAGAACTGAATGAGGGGCTCTTCTGATTGGCTGAGGGCAGTAGACAGCGACCAATCAGAAGAGCCCTTCACATTTCATTGAGATACAATGGCGGATTGATCGTCCATTGTATCTTAATGTTAGTTGAAGAGGACGTCGGAGCTGGAAGTTGGCGGAAAGAAGACAGAAGATCCCCGGGGACGGACGAAGAGGCGGAGATGGCGGAAAGAAGAGAGAAGACCCCCGGGACCGGAGGAAGAGGACGCCTGGCCGGACGGAGGACTTGAGGATCGGACGGACGATCAGATGACTTGAAGGCATGTAAGTGATCGACGGGGGACGTTAGGTTAGGGGACGGCGGGGGCTTCGGGTGTAGGGCCTTAGGTGTTAGGGAAAGCGGCGGGGCTTAGAGGGTAGGGGCTTAGGGGGTAGGGGTAGTGGATTAGGTGCGGCTTAGGGGTTAGGGGCTTGCGGCGGCAGGGGTTTAGGTGCGGATGCGGGGTAGTGGCTTACGGCGGCAGGGGGTAGGGGGTTAGGTGCGGCTTAGGGGGTAGGGGCTTAGGGCGGCAGGGGTTTAGGTGCGGATGCGGGGTAGTGGCTTACGGGGGTAGGGGTTAGGTGCGGCTTAGGGGGTAGGGGCTTAGGGCGGCAGGGGTTTAGGTGCGGTTTAGGGGGTAGAGGTAGGGGATTAGGTGCGGCTTAAGGGGTAGGGGCTTGCGGCGGCAGGGTGTTTAGGTGCGGATGCGGCGTAGTGGCTTAGGGCGGCAGGGGTTAGGGGGTTAGGTGCGGCTTAGGGGGTAGGGGCATAGGGCGGCAGGGGTTTAGGTGCGGTTTAGGGGGTAGGGGTAGGGGATTAGGTGCAGCTTAGGGGTTAGGGGCTTGCGGCGGCAGGGGTTTAGGTGCGGATGCGGGGTAGTGGCTTACGGGGGTAGGGGGTTAGGTGCGGCTTAGGGGGTAGGGGCTTAGGGCGGCAGGGGTTTAGGTGCGGTTTAGGGGGTAGGGGTAGGGGATTAGGTGCAGCTTAGGGGTTAGGGGCTTGCGGCGGCAGGGGTTTAGGTGCGGATGCGGGGTAGTGGCTTACGGGGGTAGGGGGTTAGGTGCGGCTTAGGGGTAGGGGCTTAGGGCGGCAGGGGTTTAGGTGCGGTTTAGGGGGTAGAGGTAGGGATTAGGTGCGGCTTAAGGGGTAGGGTCTTGCGGCGGCAGGGGTTTATTTGCGGATGCGGGGTAGTGGCTTACGGCGGCAGGGGGTAGGGGGTTAGGTGCGGCTTAGGGGTTAGGGGCTTGCGGCGGCAGGGGTTTAGGTGCGGATGCGGGCTAGTGGCTTACGGCGGCAGGGGGTAGGGGCTTCGGCGGCGGGGTAGTGGCTTAGGGCGGCAGGGGGTAGGGGCTTGCGGCAGAGGGTAGTGGGTGCGGCGGGGTAGCTTACGGCGGCAGGGGGTAGGGGCTTCGGCGGCGGGGTAGTGGCTTAGGGCGGCAGGGGGTAGGGGCTTGCGGCAGAGGGTAGTGGGTGCGGCGGGGTAGTGCGGCAGGGGGTAGGGGCTTCGGCGTCGGGGTAGTGGCTTAGGGGTTAGGGCGGCACAGCGCGTAGTGGCTTAGAGCGGCAGGGGTCTGTAGTGTACAGCGCGATGGTATACTACAGTCCCATGGCGCTTATGGGCATGGGACTGTAGTATAGTATAGCGGTGTACACTACAGTAGTATGGGCTTCTGTGGCTTGGTTGGTGGGTGTCAGCGACTTCGCGAGGCTGCAACGACTCGCAATGCCCGCTTTGCGGGCATTGCTTCGGGAGTCGCCGTGGCCGCTACGCGGCCACGGGAGAGTCCAGGACAAGCAGCTCGCTCGCGCTAACCAAGCCACCGGAAGCAGCGCCGCTCCGACGGAAGTCGCTACGGCAATTATATAATAGATGAGATCAGTAAGATCATGACAGATTGGTATTTGCTAGAAAACATACCGTATATACTCGCGTATAAGCCGAGTTTTTCAGCCCAAAATTTGGGCTGAAAAGTCCCCCCTCGGCTTATACGCGAGTATACCGAACCAGATGCCCCCCCCCTGAGGTATACAGGCCCCCCCATCAAGATCCAGGCCCCCCCCCCTTGCGCGGCACACCTGTAAAGTAAAATCATACTTATCCCTGTCCTGTCGCGCTTTGCCGCCGCTGCCGACATGCCGATCCCGGGCTTCATTCCGCGTCTTCCGCCTTCCTGTGGTCGCTGGCAATGACCTCATTGCCCGCGACCACAGGAAGCCGGAAGACGCGGAATGAAGCCCGGGATCGTCATGTCGGCAGCGGCGGGACAGCGCGACAGGACAGGGATAAGTATGATTTTACTTTACAGGTGTACCGCGCAAGGGGGGGGGGCCCTGGATCTTGATGGGGGGGGCCTGTATACCTTCGGGGCTGCTGCTGTATACAGCCCTGGGGCTGGTGCTGTATACACCCATGGGGCTGCTGCTGTATGCAGCCCTGGGGCTGCTGCTGTATACACCCCTGGGGCTGCTGCTGTATACAGCCCTGGGGCTGCTGCTGTATACAGCCCTGGGGCTGCTGCTGTATACACCCCTGGGGCTGCTGCTGTATACACCCCTGGGGCTGCTGCTGTATACACCCCTGGGGCTGCTGCTGTATACACCACTGGGGCTGCTGTATACTACCTAAGGGCTGCTGTATATACCTCTGGGGCTGCTGTATACACCACTAGGGCTGCTGTATATACCTCTGGGGCTGTATATACCTCTGGGGCTGCTGTATACTACCTCTGGGGCTGCTGTATACTACCTCTGGGGCTGCTGTATACTACCACTGGGGCTGCTGTATAGTACCACTGGGGCTGTATATACCTCTGGGACTGCTGTATACTACCTCTGGGGCTGCTGTATACTACCACTGGGGCTGCTGTATACTACCACCGGGCTGCTGTATAGTACCACTGGGGCTGTATATACCTCTGGGGCTGCTGTATACTACCTCTGGGGCTGCTGTATACTACCACTGGGGCTGCTGTATACTACCACTGGGGCTGTATATACCTCTGGGGCTGTATATACCTCTGGGGCTGCTGTATACTACCTCTGGGGCTGCTGTATACTACCACTGGGGCTGCTGTATACTACCACTGGGGCTGCTGTATAGTACCACTGGGGCTGTATATACCTCTGGGGCTGCTGTATACACCTCTGGGGCTGCTGTATACTAACCACTGGGGCTGCTGCTGTATATACCACTGGGGCAGCTGCTGTATACTACCACTGGGGCTGCTGTATATACCTCTGGGGCTGCTGTATACCACACTGCTGGGGCTGTATACCTGTGCTGGGTCCACCCTCGGCTTATACACGAGTCAATAGGTTTTCCCAGGTTTTGGGGGCAAAAGTATGGGGGGTCGGCTTATACACGGGTCGGCTTATACACCAGTATATACGGTAAGTGGACGACTTGGGAGACTAAAAGCAATGGATTCTAATAAAAATACAAATTCTCGCCAGACCATACAATCTAAGAAAATGCTAACAAACTAATAAAAAGAGATAAATGTATGCACTTAGTGAGGAAATCCTATCTCTCAACAGTGAGATAGAAACATATACGTGTTAGGGCCACGTCACACACACAGATATCTTTGCATATATTGTTCGCAGATCTCTGGTTGCAGTGAAATCATGGACACATTGTTCTATTGTACACAGTCACAACATGGAACAATGTGTCCATGATTTCACTGCAACCAGAGATCTGCGAACAATATATGCAAAGATATCTATGTGTGTGACGTGGCCCTTAGCCATATATCAACACAATCCAGAAATGCTTTGGACCAAAACCTATTTCAAATGGATTGAGGCAAAATAGAAAACTGTTTATCTTCTTTACGGGAACCACAGAGTACTGTGGACTCAAAAGGAGAGGGACCATCCAGCTTGTGATCAGTGCACAGTTCCTGCCTCTCTGATGGTATGTGGCTGTATTAGTGCTTATGGCATGGGCAGTAACAAGTCTTGAAAGGCACCACCAAAGCTGAGCATTACATAGGAGATTTACAACAACATATTCGCCCATCCAGACAACATCTATTTCAGTAAATGACTTACATATTTCAGCAAGACAATGCTAAACCATATACCGTATCCATCACAACAGCATGGCTGCACAGAAGTGATCTGGTGATGAACCGGTCACCTGCAGTCTAAAGCTGTCACCAATAGAAAACATTTGTTGCATTGTGAAATGAAAACTCTAGCAAAAACCCTGGACTGTTGAGGAGCTAGAATCCTACATCAGACAAGAATGGGACCACATTCCTCTCTTAAATCTCCAGCAATTGGTCCCCCCATCATATGTTTGCAGATTGTTGTTAAAAAGAAGAGGGGATTCTACACAATGGTAGATTCGTCTCTGTCCCAATGCTGATATGTCTCGCTGACGTTAAATTCTAAATTAGATTTTTTTTCTCAAGTGAAATGGAAAAGTGTCGAATGTTCACCATCTGATCTGTGTTCTACGTACTGTTGCTATAAGAAATGTATAATCATTGCATTTCACATAGCATCCCAACTTTTTTGGATATGGGGATTCATGAGGGTTACTATCTATTGTAAGTGAAATGTTCTTTGAGACAGATTGTATTTTAAGGTTTCAATGATCTTGAGGTACAGTATGTACATAGTGTAGTGATATTCTGGTTACAGTTAAATCTATAAAAATAGCAAGACATAACCTAGAAAGATTTTACACACATTTACTGTACAATCAGTATTGGCCTATGTACAAGGTTCATCCAAAGAGAAACTGCTGGCTATCAGTATATGGTGTAATGTTCCGGGTTAATCACCGGCTCTCGGGTCCATGTTAGGTCTCTAGAGTGAAATTACCACAATTACAGATAGTGAGGATGCATTTACACCACCTGATAATCTGGAGAAAGCGTGTCTATGTACTCTTGTCTCCAGATTATTGGCAAGTTTAGGCAGAACACCAATCACCTGATAAACAAACATATCTAAGCTTGATTAAAATAATGTTCCTGGCATCATCCTAACATGGAAATGGGATCAGTCTGTCCAAACAGGCCAATAAACAACCACCGATCAACTTACATGTAACCAATCAGCGAACATTTAATGGCTGCGATCATTAAGGAGGGTTGTTAGGTAGACTCATGTCCCTTAATATCACCCTATCCAAACAGGGTGTCAATCACCTGAGAAATGATTAATACGCTCAATCTTTTCAAGGTTTCTTAAAAATCATCGTTTTTGACAGCACATTGTCCTGTATAATGCTATATTTACACTCGCCACATGTGACTGCCAGTTGGCTATATCTAAGACTGGCTTCACACTGCAGTTTTTTCACTGATCAGTATCCATCCAGTTTGTGTGCCAAAACCAGGAGTGTCTCCAAAACTCAGAACAGGTGTCAGTCTTTCAATGATAGTCTTTCTCCGCAAGTTTCACTCCTGGTTTAGGCACACAAACACTGATGAACACTGATCATTGAAATCATGCAGTGTGAAGGGGGGTCTAAGGGAATCAGGGGTCATTTAATATTCTACTTAGAGCTAACAGCCATACTTCCATGACCATAAATTGATTGTTAATATGTTTGTGTTGTACACATAGTTCTTGGCAGCAAAGGACACTGTGCTGCTGGAAATGTTGTGCTACTGATAGCTCAGAGATTGGCTGCAGCGGTGATGTGAGTTGTTGATGTGACGTCATCACTGCAGCCAAAACACAGACTGGCGTAAAGTCAGACTGCTGGTGCTGGACCCGAGGGGGTGAGTACCTGTTTTGTTTATTATGTTGCATATAGAAAACGTTTTGGGGTCCACTTTTCTTAAAGTGGAGAATCTCTTTAAGGCTGAGTTCACATTTGTGTTCCTGAGCGTAGCAAAACGCAGGCACTATGCACTTCTATGTTTAACATAGGAATGCATAGTGCCTGTGTGTACCTGCACTCAGCTGTGTTTGCGTTCGGCTGCGCATAATTTTTTGCACTCGCCGAACGCAACATGTTGCATTTTTTGTGTGTAGCTGTGTGCTTGCTTTATGCGCATGCAGACAGCCGCACACAAAAAATGAATGGAAGTCAATCTGCCTTAGGCTGGCTTCACACCACGGTGTGATCCGGTCAGGGGCTGTCCGGATGACCCTGACAGCCCCGGACCGGATCAGCACACAGATCCGGAGGGCCAAATGTGCCCTCCGGTCCTGTGTGAAGCCGGATGCTGCTAATTGCAGCCGCAGCTGCTGATTTTTTAAGACCGTGGCTAGGATGGAGCTGAAACAACAGCGGCGTACAGCCGCCAGTGTCCGTTTCCCGGATTCTCCCGGTCCGGGGCAATCCGGCCCCACAGGCTCCCATGTTAGGGAGCGCCGGATTGCCCTGGCTCCGGGAGAATCCGTCCGAATCCGGGATCCGGCAAATTGGGGAGATTTTTCTCCCCGGACAAAAAAATGATGCAAATAATCTGTATTCTCCCGGATTGTCCTGGAGTGATGAAACTGGATGGCAGAGAGCTGCCATCCGGCTCCATAGGCTGCTATGGGGCCAAAAACCGGTCCGGGGCTGTCTGGTTTACACCGGACAGCCCCGGATCAAAAAAAACGTGGTGTGAAGCCAGCCTTAAAGGGCCTGATTAATCTAAATTGGCCGGTGTGTGTTGACTGCGACTCTGGGACTCTCCTAGCTCTCCTGCGCACTAAAAGCCCTTTCATTTTCTAAATACTGCCCACAAGGAATACCAGTACCGTAATTAATATTAAACTCTTTCATATCGGGGCACAGTCTGTGGAGCAGCTTTACTCCTTCAGCCACTATCTGGCTCCTGACTAGACAGACATGTTCTAACTGCACAATCACATAAAACACAAAGCACATTTTAAAGGGGAAGAAAATTACCCTGACCCCTTACACGGTGTCAGGTTTCTGAATGAACCCTCTTTCAAATATAACCTCAGAAAAATCCAGACTCCTGGGTAGTAGAGAAGTAGTTTTGTTATGCATTTCAGGCTCGGAATGAGCGCGTTTTCAAATATAAACTACACCAATGGAGTAGTTATCTGAACTATCTAGGGGGCAAAAAATGAGTCCGTAAATGGGGCACGGCTAGTAAAAAGGAGGTGTGGTTATGTAACAAAAAACACATTTTAAAAACATGACAAGTATGTTTTACTAATAATTAAGCTAATGTTATGGGAAAGTAACATATGGAAACAGTTCCCAGTTCAAAGAACTTACAAACAAAACTCCACGTGGCCTGTTCTCTGGATGATGTCTTTCAGATACATACTGTTTATATTGGATGTAAATAGGAAATCAGCACAATGGACCTCACTTCCTTTTCATTCTCTACAGGAACATAGAAGATCCACATTTCCTGCTATCAAAAATTTTCTTTTAGTACAGAATAAAGTCTAAAGAGATTACACTGGAGAGAATTTATTAAAGAGAAGCTATCACTGGGTCAAAGCTGGTTAGGTGAGGCCCTTATTTTATTCCTGCTGCTCCCCTAAATATTTTATTGTTGTTAAAATCAGCCATATGGTTTTAGAGTTTGGGTCTTTTTATTTAGGGTGTCTAATATGGCTATTTTTATGATCTTAATCAATTGGGCGTTGGACACTGGATCCTCTAGGGCGTGTCTTTAGGTTTCTTTGCATTATTACCTTGTAAGCCCTTGGTAAAAACTATACAAATTTACACTAAATAAAAATTAATTATTTAGGGGTGCAAGTGATGTTCCTAATTTATTACTTAGTGTGCACCTCTTAATAAATTAGGAGCATTGTTTGTTGTGCTTATTAATTCTAGCGTAGTCTTTACCTTATGGCATTTTCTGGCATATATTGTAATATAAGTGAGCCGTGCTATGTCCCATTCTGCTGCCCTTCACCTAATTTTTTTTTTTAACAATAGGAGATAGCTGTATAAAAAATAAAAAAGATTACTGCGGAGTATGGATGCACGACTGATGGCTTATATACATTCACAGGCAGCAGCTGTGGGTCCGGTCTCCTGAACTGCGTACTTCTAAGAGGTTTTTGAGCAATCCGTGGGGCTTTCAGGACTCAGACCCCTATTGATCTGCTCAGAATTAATGGGTCTAAGGCTGGAGTCACACTTGCGTTTTTTCATGCTTTTTTGGAGCCTGCATTTTTAAAAAAGCATGTAAAAACGCATCCATAGGCCCCCATGTTAAAAAACGCATGCCCTAATAGCAAAAACGCATTTCTTAATAGCAAAAACGCATGTGTGACAGTACCATGAGTTTTTGTGTGCGTTTTTGCAATTATGTGATTAGCTGACATGAAAAACGCATGCAAAAACGCATGGTACATTAGTACCATCCAAAAACGCATGCGTTTTATAAAAAATCATGCGTTTTCATAGGGGCCCATGTTAAAAAAACGCATGCGTTTTCTAAACAACGCATGTTTTTTAAAACAGCACCAAAAAATAGTGCAAGCACTATTTTTTGGTGCTGTTTTAAAAACGCGTGCAAAAACGTAGGGTGCCATCAGACACCTTAAAAAACGCATGCTGAAATTAAAGAAACGCATGCAAAAACGCATGAGTTTTTTGAAGGCACTAAAAAATCTCATGCCAAGTGTGACCCCAGCCTTAAATAAAAAGAAATCTCCTTTTATTAGTTACTCTTTAAAAAAAGTGTTTTTCAAGTTGTAAAACTGTAATGGTCTACAAACAGAAAACAAAGAGATAAGAAAAGAATGTTTCCATTTACATCTATTCAAAATTCCGTTGTGTTCTATCACTCTTTGTCCTCTAAGAAGAAGTTGGGAAGTTCTCTATTTTCTTTACTTGAAACCCAGAATGAACATCACAGTGCTATATATCCTGACCCTAAAGGACTCCACCACCCCAACCCCAGCCTGACTCTTCACTAGGCAGCAGCCGCCTAAACATTGTACTTGTTACATCCTTCTACCTCTTTACCAAGTAGTTAATTCCTTCCAGGAACTGTTATAGAACATTGTGGAAAACCTCTTTAATTCCATCACTGTAGAAAGAGAAACCAAGGGTTACAGAGCTCTTTATCATGAGAGTGAGATACGATTCCATAACAACATGTTCTGGTCATGTGTGTGGCCTGCAGTAGCGCACATTCTCCTCCCTGTTTACTTTCTTCTTAAACCTCTCCTACCCCCCGGAAACCAAGACATGAGATATCTATGGGATTATTTTGTTAGTATCGTGGAATACAAAAAATACATGCAATGTTTCAGCCACACAGGGCCTTTATCAAGCCATAAAAATAAAAGGTGTGCATATGACTTGATAAAGGCCATAACATTTCCTGTATTTTTTTTGTGTGTACTAATAAAATCTGAAGCAGGATCTCTGGTGCCTTGGTTCCTAGATTTTGGATTGTTACAATCTTGTGGACGGTTGCAATAACACTACACGGACTACAGAGTACTGCACGGAATATACCTATTATGAGTGTCTCCTTTCTTCTTATGAGTGGCGAAAAAAGGAGACATGGAGGAGACCTTGTGCGGTCACTGTGTACACGCATGGCCACACACGTACATGAAGTCATCCCCATTGTATTATCAGACTTGAGGACTAATGGAGGATCTTCAGATGTGACTACGGTATATTTGTCCACCACCCTCGGTCAGACGCCTTTATTCCAGGATTAGGATGTTTGTATTAGAATCAGTGAGTTAATATTTACCAGATTTCTGTCTTTGTGACCAGATATGTCGTAGTCTATTATATCCCGTGACTTCCAGTTTCTACTTGTGATGATCAGCAGAAAACACTGTTTTTCCAACTTCTTTCTTTGATTGCTGACTGAGCGGTTTTATAGGTCATATGGACTGTGAACATTAGCACAAGTCATAGTTTCTTAAAGGAAGTCTGTCACCTCCAAATTACTAAGTAAACAACTTATATAGACATGTAGGGGACTTAACCCCTCTAAAAAATCATACATATAGTTTAGTTTTTAATGGTTTATTTCATATGCAAATGAGGGGGCTTCAGTGCACCCTTGGAGTGGCCAAGAGCACAGTGTACTGTAACATCCGCTCACTTTGTCTTAACATGATCGACAGTGGTGAATCCAATGAGCGGCTCTGCACCTCCGCACCAACACTGCAGCCATGCTTCCATAGTGTAATTGTCGACTCCCATTGCAGTCTCATATATCTCTTATATTATCTGCCTCTTGGCAGATAATAGATTTTTATGCAAGTAAGCTTCTAAAGCCTATACTACAAATATGATTTATATAGGGCTATACTACATATCTGTATAAGTGGTTTAGTTAGCTTTTTTTAGGAAATATCCACAACAAACTGAGACCGAGCAGATACAAAGCAGCAGTCACCAGTGATAGCGGGAGGAGCGTCTCCCATCATGAATACTGTGGGTCCATTGTTTTCTTTGTTAGAGTCTAATAGCCAAATGATACAATATTATTTACTCATGCGGTGGACCAGATACAATGCTGCTCCTAACCAGATCCACTTAAAGGTAAAGCTCTACCCTTGTGGTTATTTGACTATAAATGCAACTCTATATAAGCAACTCCCTATTATAAATGGACAGAAACATTTCCAATGCGAGCAAGTATATAATATTACAGTGGAGCAGCAGAGCAGGAATCAAATTCTTTGCTGCAGATCAGTCTACAATAACATATACGATATGAACAAACACCCTGTGTGTAAGAGAATGTGTGTGTATGTGAGTGTGACAGTGTGTGTTTGTGTATGTGAGTGTGTGTATGTGACAGTGTGTGAATGTATGTGTGAGTGTGTGAGAATGTGAGTGTGTGACAATGTGGGGATGTGTGAGAATGTGAGTGTGTGTAAGTGAATGTGTAGTGTATATTAGAGTGAGTGTGTAGGAGTGAGTGTGTGTGTGTGTGTGTGTAAAAGGAGGTAGACCAGGTTGAGAACATCAGTACAAAAGGGACCAGCACGGGATACATTACTACACTATGGGGGCCAGGTTGTGGACATTACAACAAAAGGGGTCCAGGATGGGGGACATCACTACAAAAGACCAGGATGGGGGACATTACAACAAAAAGAGGATCAGTATGGGGACATTACTACAAAAGGCATCAGGATGGGGACATCACTACAAAAGGGGACCAGGATGGGGGATATTACTACAAAAAGGGGATCAGTATGGGGGACATTACTACAATATGAGGACCAGGATGGGGGCATTACTACTAGATGAAGATCAGGATGGGGAAATTACTACTAGATGAGGATCAGGATGGGGAAATTACTACAAGAAGAGGGCCAGGAAAGGGGACATTTCTACAAAAGGGGACCAGGATGGGACATTACTACAATATGAGGACCAGGATGAGGGACTTTACTACAAAAAGGGAACCAGGATGGAGACATTACTACATGAGGACTAGGATGGGGACATTACTACAAGATGAGGATCAGGATGGGGACATTACTACAAGAAAGGGACCAGGATGGGTGCATTACTACAAGAAGGGAACCAGGGTGGGGACATTACTAAAAGAAGATGATCATCTTTGGACATTACTGTCGCGCCCTGGAGCAGTGGGGGATTTACTCGAGGCTGGGCCCACTCCTTGCTGCTTTTGGCGCGGGGGAGTTACGGGTGGCCAAAGCCCAATCTCGTGGTCCTGTGGGACAGGTTTTAAAAGTGGAGCAAGCTGACTCCTACTGGGAAGTTTTGGGGGATAAGAGTCTATTGTGACGCTACCCGTGGTAGGCGGCCCGTAGGGGTCACTGCTGCTATGCGGGACCCCTGAGGACGATGGGAATGCAGCTGTGGTGGAGTCGGTCCCCATGGGTGGAGCGGATCCCCAGGGCAATCTTTAAAGTCTATTGTGGCGGTAGGCCTTGGGGGTGCAGGACTTAGTGTGCAGAATAACCGACAGACAAAAGAGTTGCAGTCTCCGTTACCTTTACTGAGAGAAGTAGCAGGTTCGTCCAGGGCACTGTCCACAGAAGGTGTTAAAAGTCCAGAGCTTGGAAGCAAGTTGGGGTCCCCCACACCTGGCGAGCTCTGAGACCTCCCTGTTGTGCTGCTCTTGGTGGGTCCTGTCTGCCTGTAGCTACGCTGTGACCCTCTCCTCTCTTGTGTGCTGTCTCTGGCCCATATGACAGGTGGTAAAAGCCCTTTCTGGGATACTCCCCTCAACTGGTTACCTTGGTGTCGGTACCTTTCCTTGCTCCCAAGCACAGCATGGTCCCCCGGCGGGAGACAGTGCTATTGTGGCAACCGGACCCTGGGGTACCACATTCCCCCTTGGTTAAATTCAGTACTCCTTGACTGAGGAAACACTTTTGTACACACAAAGACCTAAAATGACAATAACAGTAAATCATGAACAAAGTCTCAAAAGGAAAAAGTGCAAAAACCAAAATGACAGAGTCTCAAAAAAGAAAAATGACAAAAACTTAGAAAAAGTGTAGAAATATTCACTACGGCGTTTAGTCCTTCCACCGATGGCTGAAGAAAAGTTATTCAATAAAGTGACTTTACCACAACCAGTCCTCTGGCTATTGGTCCATATTTAATAAAAAATTCAAGAATTTATAAAAGTTCATACAGAAAGTCCTATAGGCATGGTATGCTTGGTTGCATTGCTACTTATTTAATTGGGAAAACACACGTATTTACACAGTTGCATAAAAGAAAACAAAACATATTTACATTGTAAACCTTGTTACACTTGCCACTTTTCTGTCTGGCTATCCCAGTAACAGGCTGGAGCTTGGCCTATATTACTACGTGTGGACCTACGCAGCACTGGTGTCTCTGATTGGCTATTCTGGTCTGTAGTGTCTACTATTGGTGGGGTGCGTCACTATTTACTGGTCTGGGTGAGGACCTGAGTGGTTCTGGTAGGCAGAGTTCTGACTCTGGCTCACCATGGGACTGACAGGTTCACCAACAGCAAGGGGCTGACTTTCTGGCTCCGGTCACGGTGCTAGTCCTTCAGTTCTCCTTGGGGTCTGTAGACACGTGGTGTGGCCACTTGGGGAAAGGTCAGAACGTGGACCACAATGGCTCCATTGATCTGAGTCCATGTCTTGGGGAAGTCTCCCAGAACGGTGCGTATCATCTCTTCCTTCCCTGACTGGGATTGAGGTATGGCCAGGGGCTTTTCTTGGCTCTTCAGCTGCTTGGGGCATTGTTTTAGGTGGTCTCTGGAGAAGGTGGCAGAGGTTTCTCCTCCTTCTCTGCTGATTAGGCAGACCATTGTGGAGTCAAAGTGGGAAGGCATCAAAGTGTAAGGCTCTGCCTCCCACTGGTCATCCAATTTGTGGGTCCGCCGCTTCCTCTTCAGGACCTGCTCTCCTGGTAGCAGGGGGTCTGCGTTGCTTTTTGGCTGTACGCCTTTCTTGTTTTTCCCTAGCTTGGGCCAGGTTCCTTTCAACGCATTCTTGCACCTGGCGGTACCTGTGCTGATGCTCTGCATCGTAGTCCGTATCTGGTAGGTTGCTTTCTGGCATTAGTACCCCCATTTCCAGGTCAATAGGCAGCTTGCCGGGTCTTGCTCTCATCAAGTAAGCGGGGCTGAAGTTGGTGGAGTTCACTGGAATGTGGTTGTACAGGTCCACCAGGTCTGGCAGCTTCTCATGTTCCTCTCTTCTAGTGGGAGTGATTTCATTAGATCCATGACTACTTGGTTCATCTTCTCACACATGCCGTTCATCTGGAGATGGTATGGCGTTGATCTTCTTGCACCCATTTAGGCTACAGAACTTATGGAATACCTCGGCCTCATAGGCTGGACCTTGGTATGTCAGTACCCGTTCAGGGAAGCCGTGGGGTCTTGCAGAAGTGTGCTTGGAAGGCTCATGCTGCGGGTCCTTGCTGCCTTTTATGGGTACCACCACTAAGAACTGGGAGCAGTGGTTTACTATGATGAGAGCGTATATGTAGCTGGACCGCTGGAGTCAACTTCACGAAGGTCCAGGGCCAGCAGTCTGGGGGCTGTTTAGTGATGATGGGTTGCAGCGGGGCCCGCTGGCTGTCATGGTCCTTTCTGCAGAGACTGCAGGAGTCCGCAGATCCTGCACCAGTTTTGATGGTGGTCCTCATGCCGACCCAGTAGAACCTCTCACAAGTAGTACCTCCAGCTTCTTCCACCCAAAGTGCCCAGCCCCATCATGGTAGGCCTCCAGGATCATCTGGGCGTCTCTCTTCAGGACTACTATCTGCCACACTAGCTCGTGGTTTCTAGAGTTGATGTGCTGCCTGCACAGTTTGCCCGCATAGATAAACAGTCTCTCCTTCTCCTTCCACAGTTGCTGCGCTTCTGCCGAGGCATCTGGGCCGGGATGTGTGTCTGCTTCTTGCAACAGTTGATTGGCCAAGCTGATGGCTGGGTCGCTGTCTTGCGTCTCCGCCCAGCTGTGGTGAGGCAAATGGATCGAAGGTGGCTTCTCGTACCCCAGGCAGCTTGTCCCTCACTTCATGGGAAACACTGGAACATGTTCTTGGGTTGAAGGCCGGTACTACTACCTCCCTCCAGCTCTTCCAGGTCTCTTTCCCGTCTGGCAGATGGGGCATTCTGGACAGGGCGTCAGCGTTGGCATTCTTGTGCCACACCTGATATTTGATGGTGAAATTGTAGTTGGAGACTCGGGCATCCAGCGCTGTTTCAGAGCGCCCAACTTGGCGGTCTCTGGGTGGGTCAGGGGGTTGTTGTCCGTGTAATGGTGAACTTTGCCGCCGCCAGGTAGTGTTAAAGCGTTCTGTCACTGCCCATACTACAGCCAGGAATTCTAGCTTGAAGGAGCTGTAGTTGTCGGGGTTTCTATCTGCAGGCCGGAGCTTCCTGCTGGCATAGGCAATCACTCTCTCTTTGCCTCTCTGCACTTGGGACAACACGGCTCCCACTCCAACATTGCTGGCATTAGTGTACAATACAAATGGCTGGTTGTAGTCAGGGTAGGCCAGGATCTGTTCCCCTGTCAGGGCCCTCTTTAACTGCTTGAAGGAGTCTTCCTCTCTACCCTCCCATTTCAGTGGGGGGCCATTTGCCTTCATGGACTGGTCTACTAGGAGGTCTTGCAGTGATGCGGCCATCTTGGTGAACCCTTTGATGAAACTTTTGGTTGTACCCTACCAGTCCCATGAACTGCTGCACCTCTTTGAGGGTGTTGGGCCTAGGCCAGTCTTGGATTGTGGTGACCTTGTTGGGGTCCGGGGCCACACCTTCTGCGCTTACCACATGACCTAGATACTGCACCTTGGGCTTGAGGAGGTGGCACTTGGACGGCTTCACTTTCATGCTGAACTTGGTCAACGTATCGAAGACTTCTGCCAGATGCTTCAGGTGGTCTTCGTACGTCCTGGAGTAGACTATGATGTCATCTAGGTACAGCAGCACAGTTTCTAAGATCCTATGCCCCAGGCAGCACTCCATCAGCCTCTGGAATGTCCCTGGTGCATTGCAGAGCCTGAAGGGCATACAATTGAACTCGCAGAGGCCCATTGGGGTCGTGAAGGCGGTCTTTTCCTGGTCAGCCTCCGCCACGGGAACCTGCCAGTACCCACTGGTGAGATCTATTGTGGAAAAATAGTTAGCAGTTCTTAGGGCAGCTAATGACTCTTCTATCCTGGGTAATGGATAAGCATCTTTATGTGTAATGTGATTAATCTATCTATAGTCAACACACATTCTCATTGTACCATCTTTCTTCTTTACCAGGACTAGTGGAGCTGCCCAGGGGCTACAACTATTTCTGATAACACCAGCCTCCTTCATTTCTCATAACATCTCTTTGGCACACTGTAGTGGGCTGTGGTATGGGTTTGTACCTCTCTTGGATTCTTTGATAGATGGTGTCACCTGTGGGTATGTGATGCTGCACCCCTTTTGCCTGCCCAAAGTTTAAAGGGTGTTTGCTAAAGACTTGCTCATACTCCTGGACCACCCAGTATACTCCATGCTTTTGGTGTGAAGGGGTGGAGCTGGTGCCTACATGCAGATTCTGGCACCAGTCCTCCAGCTTCCCCTCAGGGCCATTGTCCTCCCCTGTTTTGATGGGTCCAAAGGCTCTGCAGCTGTGATAGGGTTGTTACTGACCGTATACAATTTCGGCAATGGTGGCATACCGAGGTAGTTTGGCCTCTTCCTCCCCATAATTTAGGGTGCATACTAGTACCCTCTCCCTGCGGACATCAACTACACTTCTGGCTGTCAGGACGGGGGCCTACTATCTGAATACACGGGCTCCACCAGCGCCTAGTAGTCCTGTCCTCTGATGCTATTGCCACCCTACACCAGATCAACATTTCACGTCGCAGGGGTATTACGATGGGGGGTTGGGTCACTTGCTCTTACGCTGCCGACTTCTCCTCCAGATAGCTCCGCTTGTTGCCTCTGCATCAGGGCCTTTATTTCTTTATGCAGGGCTATCTGCTGCCCAAAGTTGGCGGTCTCTGCAACCTGTTGCAACAGCACAATAATCTCGCCCAAACAATTTTCATTGACATTGGTACCTAGGTCAAGATCAACAACCACCATGCCCTACGCATTCAGTTCTACCCACCCCACTTTAATAGTCGCTTCTTTAAATTCCACTTGTGGTACGTGCTGCCCGTTGCTAGCAAATATGGTAAAACTGTCATCTTGGCGGTAAACAATATCAGAGTCTGCCCAATGGGATCCCATCCAGAATGACAGGCAGCACAAGTCGTCCTCCCACATACCTGTCGTGCCAGTTCGGCGGGCCAGACACGGTTTACTTCTGGGGGTTGGCACTCAGCCCCAGGGGTTTCTCGTTTAAAGTGCAGGATCTTGCTAGGTGACCCGCCTCGTTGCAGTGGTGGCAGATAGGTTGTCCTGCAGCGTTGTAGCAGTCGGTGTCTCATCCTCGTCTGGCGGGGTACCTCCTCTGGCGTATCCACAAGACGTCATCTGGGCTAGAGGCTAGGCGAATCCCCTCTGGCGGTCTGGAACCTTGGATGGCTTGCACGTCTTTGGTCAGGTCGGCCATCCCTCTGGTCTGCTGCTGTAACTGGAGTTGCATGCTTCGGGAGTGAGAGCCTCTAAAGTCTGTGCACTGACCCCCACAGAGGCCAGGGAAGAGGGATCTGCCTCCGTGTGGTAGGTTAGGGCCAGCCGTTGGGAGGACGCGGGGCCACTGACAGTCGTGCCATTTAGCATCCGGAGGGACCGAATCTTTGAACTCTGTTAAGTCCATCTTGGGGTGCTGCATGGCCAGGGTCCGCAGCTGGACCCAGTGGGCCGGACACCAAAGGCCCTCGATGAATTGGTCAGTTAAAGCTTGTTCTCACCCCGGGCATTGTCGGGTTCGGCCTGCTTCAAGGCCCTTAGAGCCTCTTGCAGGTTCAAGGCATAGCTGCGCACACTGTCCTGCACCCCTTGCTTGCACCTGAAAAACCTGACTTTTAGTTCCGCTGCCGTCCTAGTGTCGAAGGCCTCTTTCAACTTGGCAAAAATTAGTTTCACAGTTCGTTTGTCAGTGGCTAGCCAGGATCTGGCCTCGCGCTGGGCCTCACCAGTCAAATGTCCCATCAACATGGTCACCCATTGCTCCTTAATCAAGGGGTACACTTCGAACACACTTTTCATCTGCTCTCGGAAGTCGCTGAGGATGTCGGCCTCCCCTGAGTACTGCGGGAACCACGCCGCCCCCGAGAGGTACAGTATAGTGAACGGCAAAATGGCGGCCCTTTCCCCGACGTGGGCATCGGCGGGGGCTGCGGCCTGCTCCACCGCGGGCTGCTCGTCTGGGCAGAGATCATTCTCCCCCTTCGTGAACTCCAGCCTGGCCTCAGTTTCAGTTATCAGGACCACCTCCTCTCCCCTCGGCAGGAAGTCTAGCACGTGCAGCAGGATTTCCAGTCTAGGCCTTCCTGCAGGGGGACTTCCGGCGCAGGACTTCCTGCAGCGAATTTCCGGTGTTGCGTGGGTTAATGTTAGAGCGTGGGACCTTTGACTCCGTTCGCGCCCTTTCTACAGCCCCGCTCACGATGACACGCCCCCTAACATTCCCACCCACGTGGGGCGAAAAGAAACATGACGAATGTTCACAGTTCGATACAGCCTAAAGCACACAGTATGCATTAATTTTGGGCACGAGATCCTGTTCGTGACGCCAGGAACTTGTCGCGCCCCAGTGCCATGGGGATTTACTCGAGGCCGGGCCCGCTCCTTGCTGCTGTTGGTGCGGGGGAGCCACAGGTGGCCAAAGCCCTGTCTCGTGGCCCTGGGGGACAGGTTTTTAAAGTGGAGCAAGCTGTATCCGACTGGGTAGTTTTGGGGGATAAAAGTCTATCGTAACGCTACCCATAGTGGGCGACCCATAGGGGTCGCTGCTGCTATGCGGGACCCCTGGGGACGATGGGAATGCAGCTGTGGTGCTTTTAAGACCTGGCTTTCATGCAGGCTAACATCACCAAGCACAATGCCAGGTGTCGGATGGGGTGGTGCAAAGCTGCCACCTCTGGGCACTGGAGCAGTGGAAATGTGTTCTGCGTAGTGTATCTCGCAGTTACATGGGAGTCCAGGTTTGGTGAATTCCAGGATAATGTTACCTTCCTTACTGCATTGTGCCAACTGTACTGTTTGGGTATTTGCTTTTAGGGGTCGGTCTAGGCCATACAGGAGATATTGGACAAATGCTCTTCCGAGTGAATGGGCAAGTATTCCCAGACACTCTCTAAAATCTCCTAGAAATCTTTCCAGAAGAAAGGACAAATATTATTTCTGCAAAGGGACAGGCTTCACATTAATGTCTATAGATTAGGGTAAGCTGTCATAAAACCCCTGCAGTTGTGAGGGAATATTATTATTATTTATTTATATAGGCGCTTTACATAAGAAGCGGGGGTAACAAGGACAGGTACAGTACATATGAGCAGTCAATGCATGCTGATACACGACGGGAGAGGATCCTGTCCACGAGGGCTCACAGTCTACAGATATGTATGTTACTTGTGTCTATTTAGAAAAATATTAGAATCTGAGAGTCCTCAGTGGTTGATATCTTTTAAAGGCTAACTAAAAAGATGGTAAACACAGCAAGCTTTCGAGACACTAAGGTCTCTTCAAGCTTGCTTTGCTTTTTCCTACCAACTTCTCAGTTAGCCATTAAAAGATATCAACCACTGAGGACTCTCAGATTCTAAATTTTTCTATCCACTGGCTAACACGGTATAAACATTTTATTGTGTCTATTTAATGATATATGATCCAAGCGTCATGAAATCTTGTCCCGATTTGCCTCTCAGAACTTTAGAAAACCTGGGTGACAACCACTGCAGGAGCCATAACAGTGGCCATACTGTTAGGCCCGGGCTTTCCCATAAAAACTCATTTAAGAAACAGCAGAAGATTGTTTTGCAAAGTTCCAGAAAATAATTGCTAGTTCTGCAGTTCTCTATCTCTTCTTCCTCAAAATCTTGGACACAAGAGGAATGTGAGGTCAGGACGATCCCCTGCCCAGGATGGAACAAACCATTCCTTTAAGAGGGGGTGGGACTCTTCTCGCACATATTTAGTTTTTTTAAAAACCAGGATCAGTTTTCGGTGCCCTCTTATTATTTGAGGGGGTTTCTGGTTTTGTTGTATATATTCAGGTTTTGCGTTTTCTTCCTTCTTTTGCACTTTTCTAGTGGTTTTTGTTTCCTGGAACCTCCCATTTAGTGTCCTGGACTTTTGGTACTGTGTGCACTTTGTAAACAAGCTGTGTATATATAGGCTGGTTTGTGGAGCCCTGCAGAGCAGCCTGCGCAGGACCAGGGGCAGAGTAAGATATTACATTAATAATAATTCTTTTTATATAGCGCCAACATATTCTGCATCGCTTTACAATTCAGAGGGGCATGTACAGACAATAACGATAATACAGAGTAACAAAGAACTCAACAGATGCAGGAGGAGTGAGGGTGAATAATATTTACTATATGTGATCTGTGCAGCTCCTCTGGCAGCCCTGATACGCGCTGCTTCTCATTATAACATATTTCACAATATCTCAAGGTAACAAAGAAAATAGAGTTAAAGTATCCAACTTTAGCTTTTACCTCTGCAGTGTTTTTGTGTTGTGATAAGTGATGATGGTTTGTGACAAATATACGAATTCATCACTTCTACACTTTTCAATTTCTGCTCTGTTGCAACTTGCAAAGACTCTCCGTCCCATATGGAAAATTCGACACCTTTTCTATATGGCGAAATGAACTTTGCTCCACCTGGGAAGCTCCGCTCTTCTACATGTAAATAGGAGACGACCCTTGGGATTGTTCGGTAATACACGGTTTATTGTTGGGAATATAGTTTTGTCATTAAATATGATTTTTGAACAGAGCAGTATTAGTGTAAATCCTATCAGAATGGTCAGCTGCAGGATAGCATATGCTAAAATGAAACATCATAAAATATATATATATTTTTATTTACAGGTGCAACAAGAAAGAACGGGGGCACTCACCGGGTCGTTTCAAGTCCTTTTATTCCAAAAATGATACAGGGACAGCCGGTGTTGTGGTATCGATATCGGCGGTGCAGTGCAGGGACATGGGGAGGTTGTACAGGAGGCACGGACGACAGCGCCGTTTCGCACCTGTCTGGTGCTTTTACGGGTCCACCCAAAGGGCTGTCGTCCTGTGCCTTCTGCACAACCTCCCCACCTCCCTACACTGCACCCCGATATCATGACACCGGCTGTCCTTTTATCATTTTTGGAATAAAAGGACTTGAAACGACCTGGTGAGTGCCCCTGTTCTTTCTTGTTGCACTTGGATATCTACCATTCTGGCATCTAAAAGAGGGTCCACCGTGGGTCCCCAGTCCGGGCTTGCTCACCGCTAGTGCCTTGCAGGCTGATTTGGTCCGCTCAGCGTGGTGCCCAAAACCCTGTGTATTGCATTTTTTTATTTTCACCATAGATCCTTTACAATAGGGCCAGCTATAGTCTCGGGGCAGATGGAGTCTCCACCCAGGGGCGTAACTACATCAGGTCCAGGGGTTGCAATTGCACCCAGGCCCTGGAGCCTAGGGGGCCCCTAAAGTCCATTTGGCCTATGGAAAAAGACTATTGCTATTAAACATTTGCAATAATTGAGGGCCCCGTTAGAGTTTTTGCAACGGGGCCCATGAGCTTCAAGTTACGCCACTATCCCCACCTTTTGACCTCCCCATGAATAGCTGCTGTGTATTTCCTCTGTAGTAACCAAAGTGGGCCCCTGGGCCTCAGAGCCCTAGTGCGCCCCTCTTTACTTCAAGTTATTATCATTCGATCTATACAAATTTCTGATCCCTTTTTGGAGGCTCGATAAACTAAACAAAAAACAAATTCTGCTATATCATTTTTTTATTGTTTCGTTGTTAAACATATAGAATCACTATTATTATTTCTTCTTAGTTGGAACATATTAAATATGTTTATCTCATTTACTCTTTAGATTTAATTTTCATTCCATAATGGGGGAGGGTCATTGGAACATATGTAATGTGTGTATATATATATATATATATATATATATATATATGTTCCAATGAGCCTCTCCTATATGCGTTCACTTGTACAATACAATGCAGTTCTATAATTTTGTGGTATATTTTACATTTATCAATCTCTTATGAAGCTCAGTCATATAAGTGTACAGTGTCTTTTTATAGACTTTAGTCAGTGGAACTGTCACCCTATTTTTCTGCATTCTTATATACAGTTATACTCCCTTACAATGAAGATTAATGACTTTTGTTGGAAAGTAAAATAACTCTTATCACCATTCTAGTGAGAGCCATAAGTGGTTGTCACCCAGGATTTCTGCCTCAGAGAATGCTGAATAGAATAGGAATAAAATAGAATTCACAATGCTTAGTTTATACCTATGCAGATTGTCACCTCAGTGAGGAAGTAGTTTATACCTAGAAAGTCAAGCTTAAAGGGAATCTGTCACCAGGATTTTGCTACCTCATCTGACAACAGCATTACATAGGGGCAGAGACCTTGATTCCAGCTATGTGTCGCCTACTTGGCTGCTTGGCACAGTTTTGATAAAATTCCTGTTTTATCCAGTTCTCTGAATGCTGAGCTCAGTCTAGCCCCGCCCACATTACTGAGTGGTAGTTTTCTGTGTGCACTGTGCATAGGCAGAAAGCTGCCAATCATTGATGGGGAATGGTTATACAGAGCTCATGGATATGAAGGACTACCTGGCAGCAGGTTTACTGGCCCTCTAGTGATAATCTCCTGCTGATAAAATAGTGATTTTATCATGACTACAACAAGCAGCCCAGTAAGTGACACATGACTGGAATCAGGGTCTCTGCCCATACCTCTACATACAAACATGCTCTCATGATAGGTTGCAAAAACCTGGAAAAAAAGAGTCATTTTGCAGAATAACCATTGTCTTAACTTTCATTTCATTAATCAATAATACAGAAGAAAATAAGCAAAATTGTATTACCGGTATATGTTATCAGAGAAAGTAGCTTATTTCATTCTCAACTCATAGCTAAAATCTGTATTCAGTGAGAACAGCTTTTCCAATTATTGAGATAGGAGATGACAGTTGGTGCTTCTAAAACCCTATGGAGCAGGGAGGAGCCGAGGAAGGCACAAGCTATCCTGAAATCTCCATAGAACTTTGTGAGCACCAACTGTCATCTCCTACCACAGTAAAGGGGAAAATCTGTATTTACTGAAGACACATTTTACCAATAAATTAAGAATTTTAAGAAAGATCAATTCAGGAAGAAAAAGAAGCAAACTTCTCTGAAAAGATTTATTACAGTTTTTATATTTCATGTGTCCTGTTCATTTATTGGAGAAAAAAACTAAAACGGCGGTTACTCTTTATATATATTGCGAGAATAGGACTCTCTATATAGGAATGCTGTCCAGGTGACAAATCTAGAATTATTATCCGAAGCAAGGTTGTTATGGCACCACTCCAGAATTTTTTTTTTCAGTGCCTGACTGGCGTCATCACCTTTTTTCTGTGTCTCTCCGGCCCTGCGGCGCAATCTTGTGCCCATATCTTATGACTGGTCGAAGGTCAGGAGTTACATCACAAGAGCTCAATGCAAGTCTATGGTAGCAAGAAGGAGGCTCTCATAGAGATGTATTGGGTTGTGACCTCCGTCACAGAAGGTCACAATCGCCAGAGACCACCGAAATGCCGTTGGAAAAAGGTGAAGCTGCTGGATCGTGGGTGTCAGACAGGGGTCAGGTGACTTAGATTTAAAGCACCACTGCAGAGGTGCAATAACAAAACACTGGAGTGGTGCTTGAAATCTGAAAACGCTGGATGGCATTCAGTACAATAGATCAGGTGACGCACAAAGGAACAAGCTGCACCTTATATTACATCATGTTCTAAATATGATTCCTGAAGGTGTAGGCATACAAAGGAAGCTCATGCAGAAAGAACAGGACGCTGTGTTACCTGGTGGGGACCCGATCTGGAACAAGAGAGCAGTAATCCCAGATTTACCTGTGATTAACAACAGCAAATATCCTGGATTGTAAAGCACATATTCAATTATCTGTATTGTTCTTTAGATAGTTGCCTAGTTATGTATAGATACAAGACCTGGAGGTGTCTCACTTTAAAGAGGACATGTTGCTCTTATAACTTGCTTGTCATAGTGAATATTTGTATTTTCCAAAAATTAAGAATGCTCAAAATTTTTTATTTTACAACTCAGTTATTGCTCCTGGAAGTACAACACTGACAACTAAATAATACTGTCCCCTTTGTCAGTAGCAAATAAAGTATGTGGAGCCTCGTTTAGGAGTCTCATCACAGGACTAGCCAGATATTCCTCCAGGGAAGGGCCTAACCATGGGGTGGCTCTTTGAGGAGACCACCATATTAACTGGCCCTTTGAGTCAATATCCAGCTCTTTACGACATATGACAAGGGAATACCAAGGGCCAGGTATCCATCCTCTGTCAGTAGGGTCCAGTCTTGCAAACTCTGACATTGTCAGAGCTGATAATACAGTATCTGAGTGTTGTGTAAACACGCTCTTAAATGGGGAAACCCAGTTGTCAACCTATTTATGCATTTCCAGGAGGAATAGCAGAGGAGCACAAAATGCAGTATTCTATAAAAAGTTATTCCGGTATAATTATGTCAGTTATTCTATAACATAAACCTGTCAGGATTCTCCATTAAGAGTAGAGAGACAAGTATGCAAGCTGCATGCGAGTGTCTCAAATGCATCTCGCATGAGTCACCCGGCTCAGCCGGCGTCTCTCTGAACTGGAGCGTGCAGCTGATTGTGTTTCCATGGAGCTCCACGCTCCCGTTCAGGGAGGCAAGTGTCAAGTTGGGTGACTCATGAGAGATGCATGTGAGATACTCGCATTCAGCTCGCATAGTGTGTCTCTGCCCTAATTTGCAGTCTTGCCCTATATGAGTCTTGAAAATCTAGATAACATACTTTGTTAGTCATATATAGGCATAATATGAAACAAATATAATGCCTGTTAATATGGATTTATAAAAGAGAAAGAGCAATGTAAAGTAAATATAACACTTTTTTGTTTTGCAGGTGAGGCCCAACCATGTGGAAGGGCTTTGCTCTTGCCCTGGCTCTCTGTCTTCTCCCCTGGGGAGGGGCAGAGAGCCAGGGTCACCGAACACTGTGCAAAAAGCCACCGGACTGGAAGATTGGAAGCCAGAATCCCATGCAGGATTCAGATGGATTGGTCACGGTTGTGGCACTCCTCTCAGCAAGCTGATACTTGTGCCTCCTGCAGGCTTCCAGGTAACATCATATACCCCCTCCCATCCATAATTCCACCCACCCATTTATCCATTCTCCCACTCATCCTTCCATCCATGTACCCACCCATCCTTCCATTCATGCATCCACAAATTCATGCATCCACCCTCCTATCCATTCTTTCTTCCATCCATCCATCCATCCATCCATCCATCCATCCATCCATCCATCGTTCTTAGTATTTCTACAGGGAATGAGATGTCATTTCTTTTCGTTCTAAACCACTGGCAGCATAAATTGGCCACATATGTTTTATGCTAAACACTGCGATAATCCAGAGAAAAGATACCTTTCAAAGCTGGACAGGGACCTCGAGGTCTTGAATGACTGTTTGAGAGGTGGATCTTTGGCGGTTTCTCCCCACACCGCTCCTTTGACTGAGGGGTCTCTCCTTATAAACATTCATAGGAAAACATTTTGTCAGTGAAGGAGAGTGGGGTGGGTAAAAGCCAGCAGGACCTCTTAGATTATTATTCTACTAATTGCATGAACCCTGGTGGCATTAAAAGAAATATGTGTTCTCTGAATGGCCACAGCGAACAGAGTATAACATAAATGTCGGGAATGACGAAGCCAGTGTCTGATTTGTGCTACCCATAGGTCAGGTAACATGAATTAGATGTCACATTCTCTTTAAAGGGAACCTGTCAGCAGCTTTTTGCTATATAATCTGAGGACAGCCCACTATAGGGGTTCAACACAGAATTAATTGATATGTCATTTATCATGCTGCCTACTGTTGTTTACTTATACTTAAGGTTTTATCTCAAGGAGATTGTCATTGCCAGGTATGATGTGCGCAAGACTAGTAGTCCGACTCTGTCCCCTCCTTTGATAAGCAGCTCACGGTCAATAGACAATGTACACAGAGAGATGTAGTGTGGACGGGGTCAGAATCGGTAATCTAAGGCTGGCTTCACACTGCAGTTTTTTCACTGATCAATGTCCATCCAGTTTGTGTGTCAAAACCCGGAGATGAACTTGCAGAGAAAAAGAGAGACATGGTCCGTAAAAAAGACTTCTGAATAGCACCATAAGTTATAATGGGTACATGTTGTATTTGTGAAAATCACAGAAAGAGCAAAGACGTCTGAATAAGGCCTAATACAGAACCAGTTAAACTGATCAGACGTAATAAAAGTCTTGTCTATATGCGGCTGAAAATTTCTGTTCAGAAGTGTCCTGCGGTGCAGATTTTAAGATCTGCAGTGTTTCAGTTCTTTGAGCAGGATCAGCGCGGATTTAACCCTTTTCTGGAACCATGAAAAAAATCACTTCATGTGCAATCTACATTGACCCTATGGTACCAGACAAGGATGAAACCTTACACCAATTCATAGCAAAATTTGTATGTAAGGCCCCTTTCACATCAGCGTTTTTCGCTGATTGCGGCAGATTTACTGCATCTGCCGCTGGCAAGCCCCATGCATTGTCTTTGGGGCTTGCAGCAAGTGCTTTATAGCCGCGGTTCCGGCAGTTGCGGCCACGAAAAGAAACGCGGTCAGCAGTGTCTTTTTTGCAGCCGCTACTGCCGGAACCGCGGCTATACCGCACTTGCTGCAAGCCCCAAAGACAATGCATGGGGCTTGCCAGCGGCAGATGCAGTAAATCTGCCGCAATCACGAAGAACTCTGATGTGAAAGGGGTCTAACACAAGTGGATTTACATGCATAAAAAAGATTCACACAGTATTTGGTGAGTTTTTTACCTTAGGATTTAAAGACCAGCAGTGGATGATAAATACAGAAGTGGTGACGTGCTTCTATGATACTTTTCCTCTGATTGCTCCACTCCTGGTTTTGCCTGCAAATACTGTGGTAAAAATCTCACAAAATTCTCGATATGTGCCCATGGCCTAAAGGTTTGTGCATATTTTAGTATTTGGAGGCTTTTTTACCTCAGGATTTGTAGCCAAAACCAGGAGAGGAACAATCAGAGGAAAAGTATAATACAAAAACGCCACCACTTCTATTTATCACCCACTCCTGGTTTTGGCTACAAATACTGAGGTAAAAGTCTCATCAAATACTCAACGTTTGCACTTGGCTGTATACTGACTTGGATCCCACATTAGGCCACATTCCCACTTTAAGTATCTGGTGAGATTTTTACCTTGAAATTTGTAGCCAAAACCAGGAGTGGAACAATCAGAGGAAAAGTCTAATAGAAACATGTCACCACTTCTTTATTTCTCCATCACATCATTGGGGGACACAGGACCATGGGTGTATGCTTTCCTACCACTAGGAGGTGACACTAAGCTAAAACTATGATGAGCTCAGAGAAAAGGATTTTACGGTACACAAAAATCCCTGTTTATCACCCACTCCTGGTTTTGACTACAAATACTGAGGTAAAAAACTCACCAATGTGTGAAATTGGCCTTATAGAAACACGTCACCGCTTCTACATTTTTTACCCATCCCTGGTTTTAGCTTGCAAATACTGAGGTAAAATACTGACCAATTCACTGTCATGTGAACATGGTCTTAACCTCTAGTAAATTGATGTTTAAATCTGGCGAATGAAATACCAATCTTAGTAAATTCCCCCTGTAGTTTAATTATACAAATGTTTTTATATAGGTTGAAAAAAAATAACAGGAGAACCCTCAATTTATGTACAAATGATCCAATAGTCTCCATTTATAATGTTAAGTCTAAGTTTTATTTACTATTGTCTTAGTTTGGATGAACTGCGGGTGAAACTAGAGACTGAAAACTACCGGAACGTGTCCTTCATTGTGGTCAATCACCAAGGGGAAGATTCCCGAGCAAAATACAATGACCTGAAAATCCGGGTCTCCGAGAACATTCCTGTGTATCAACAAGAGGAGGGTCAGGCGGACATATGGAGCCTGCTGAGAGGAAAGAAAAATGAGTTCTTCATTTACGACAGGTTTGTTATGGATTTTCTTTACACTGTCTCTTCCTAGCCTCTGTCCTTTAATTACATTTCATACATGGCCATCCATGCTTTCCTTACATTTCCCACAGTTTTTTATTTTTTACAGTGTGTTTTCCCCTTAAAAACTCCTGCAAACTACTGTGAAATTTGGTTTGCACATAGACTGCCATGTACAGACTATCTGCATGAATGCCTATGAGACTGTCGCATTTGGGTTGTCAGACCGGTGGTCAGTCCTGCAGATAAGCGAATTTCACAGATGTATAGAGGAGTTTGTATACCTAGATATATGCTGGGGTGAACACTGTGTTTTTAGTCAGATGCGTTTTTGTCTGTACCCAGCACACATACTTATGGAGGAGTCAGAAAATATATTGTGCCTTTATAAGTAATCATATGGGAATGTGTAAAACAGGTTTTTATTTCATTTTGTTCCCTAAAGATTGCTAATATAAAAAGACAAAGCCCTATGCATAATGAACCCGCCCCCCCCCCCCCCCACACACAAAATTACACATAGCAAACAACAAAAAAGTGGTTAATGTATCTGTATATCTGAAGGCTGTGATGGCTGCCATACTACATCAGAGAGATGCTTATTGCTGATTTATTCCATATAGCCAAAATGGCTGAGATCATTCTGCTGATCAGGTCTTCATCTGCTGAATTGGGGTATATGGATCTAATTTATTACTACAATTATTTAACTGAACAGTCTTTTCAATGCAAGGACACCAATGAGATTGGAGCAAAAAAAATTCAAAAAACATACCAACGCGTTTCAGATAAGATGCAAGTTTATCCCAACTATGATCTTCACAGCAAAATCCACCTCTTCTTGAATCCTTCCTTACACTTCCAGCATTAGTGTATTTCATCCAATGATGTTGCCATCAGTTCTGCTGAGACAAGTAGTTCCTCCAACAATACTGACACAGGTTTACTTTAAAGAACAACTGGACATAGAGCAGTAATGCTGGACAATTTACTTCCAAATTAAGTTTTCTTTGTATTATACATACAACAAATGAGTTAAAAATACAAAAAGTATTCCAAACATACAGCAAGCCATCTTGCATTTCATCTATTGGCTTCTTCCTGGAATATGCCTCAAGAAGAAGCTTACAGGCGAAACCCAAGCTCTAATATTAGCTAACGTGCTGCATGTTTGATATATCCTTTTCATGTGTTTTTTTAACTGATTTATTCTTGTGAGTATAATGAAAATCTCAATTGGAAGCTAATTATTCAGCAATCTATCTCTATGTCTGGTTGTAGTTTAAGGCTGGCTTCACTCCACAGTTTTTTGCTGTCAGGGGATTGATCCTGTTTTCTCCGTCGCATCATTGGGGGACACAGGACCATGGGTGTATGCTTTTCTGCCACTAGGAGGCGACACTAAGTAAAGATTAGAATTGAGCCCTCCTTCCTGCAGTATACACCCGAGCGTGGGCGTAGATATTCAGTTTTAGCTTAGTGTCGCTGGAGGCACACGTAGTCTGTAGTTCAGACCACATCTACCATCTTTTATTTACATTACTTAATTCTCTATTTTACTTCTGCTCTCCATTAGAGCATTGAGAACCAAGGGCAGCGCATCACACAGGGACGACGGATCCTCATAAAGGACTCCGCTCTCCCAGCCCAGAGACAGCAACTGCACAGGTCAGGACGGCACCCCCCCTGCACGACAGAGGGAGATGCAGACCAGCAGCACTTACAGGGCACGATGCCTCACCTCCTCCAGCAAAGGAGGCAAGTGAGGTATGGCATCTAAGAATAGACCCTGCTCACCAAGCCATCCCTAAGGGCCCTGGTGCAGCAGAGCCAGCAGGACCCTCAGCGTCCTAAAGAAAAAACAATGCAGTGGGTCCAGGCTCGGTCTCCACGGACCCCCAGAAGCCACAACGCGGCGGCCTCAGGCTGGGACGCGCACCGCCGGTAAGTAGGGGTGCGCGCACAGCCAAGGAGCCGCACCATCCTTAGCGGGGCCGCCACCGCCGCATCGCGCTCAGTTGCGCGCCCGGGGCCACAATTAGTCGAGGCCCCGGTCTGGGCCTATACCCCGGCGCCGCCCACAGCCCCAGCTGATTGGCCGCAGGCGCGAGCGCGTCATCGCCGCGTCATAGGGGCGGGCGCGAGGACACGGGCAGCACCGCTCCCATTAGCCTCTAAGCCCGCCGCTCAGGGCCAGGCCACATCCATTGGCTGAGTGCCGCAGGCACCATTTCAGCCAGTGGCAGCAATAAGAAGGAACAGCCCCACGCCCACCACTGCGTGATTGGCCAGAGTGCAAGTCACTCATGGCCCAGGGGCACAATACTGCAGCCACAGCCTATACAGGGCCACAGCCCACAAACACGCCCCACAACCGGCGCGAAAATTAAACAATGCAGCTACACACTGCATCTACACATAGGTATAGCCCTCAGGTAATAAACCTGGGGCTGATACCTAACTATCCCCCATGGAGACAGGCTGTACTAGGGTGGGCTTAGCCCCCTCACGGGGGGGGGCACATTAGCCCACATACTACCCAGGGACACTTCCAGGTCACAGTCCTTTTGTTCCGGTGTCTCTTCAAAGGAAAGACCTCAGCACCTCAGGACGGCTTCACAGGGGACACAGGATCCGGGTAAGCTCCATAGGAGACCCTCTTTCCTGCAGTTATTCACCCCTGCCCTCATTACAACCCAGTCTGATCACCGCAGTGCCATTGCTGACAGTAATCTGGTACGCAATGGCAGATACAAAGCCGTCAAAGGACAAAAGCAAAAGCAGCGCAGGGAACAAGGCATCGTGCACTAGCTGCCAGGCCACGCTTCCGCGCAAGCATACGTCACAATTTTGCAAGGACTGTGAACCTGAAGGTCCCATAGAGGCTACCTCTGACGCAGGCCCCAGCGTGCCCGACATTCCTCCATGGGGTATAGAATTGTCACAACGGATGGACGTCATAGTCCAAATGCTGCAAGCCCAGACTAAGTCTCACGCAACCAGTACCCTTAAACGTCACCGCTCCCTCTCCAGCAAGGAGCAGCCCGCGGACGCGCTAACCACTAAAAAACGGACTGATACCAGGCCGTCACGGGAACAATCCCCAAACGCGTCATCTAGTGACAGGTCTCGCTCCCCCTCGCCCCGTCACCAGTCCGAGTCACGCTCCGAGGGCGAACTATCAGACCCAGACGCGCCATACGAGAGTGAGACCACGGACATCCAGACACTTGTTGACAGTCTCATCGAAGCTGTTAACATGACACTGGAGATCAAGGACGAGTCCGTCACCACGCCAGAGCACAGTCTCTTGTTCTCTAACACTAAACGCTCTCGCCGGGTCTTCTCAAACTCTGAGGGATCGGAAGCTTTGTAAAGCGACACTGGGACCGGCCCGACAAACGCTTCGCAGGCCGTAAGGCCATTGAAACTAAATACCCATTTACCCCAGGCCAACACAAAATATGGGCTGAATCACCGGCCGTAGACCCCCCAGTGTCGCGTTTGGCTAACAAAACCCTACTTACCATCTCAGATAACTCGTCTATCAAGGACCCCATTGACCGCCAGCTCGACAGTTTAGCGCGCTCAATCTTCGAGGCCTCAGGGGCGGCTCTGTCGCCCCTGTTTGACATAGCATGGGTGGCCAGGGCAGCGGAAACCTGGATCCGCAACGTGCAGCAATCGCTGCAAGACCCCGACCAGGACCCGGCAGACCAACTCGAGTTGCTGGCAAAAGCACAACGATACTTCAGGCTGGCATCCACAGACGCAGCCAACTGCGCCGCACTGGCGGCAGCAAACGCAATCTCCATGCGCCGAAAGCTGTGGCTTAGGGGCTGGAACGCTGATCCAGCATCAAAAAGGTCGCTCATAAACCTCCCGTACCAGGGAGGTCGCCTATTCGGCGAAAAACTCGACCAACTCATCTCCGAGACGACTGGAGGCAAGAGTAAGTTCCTCCCCCAACAGAGGTTCAAGCGGCCCTTTCGCCGCCCACAATCTAACACACGCTCCCAAGCCTCCCAAGGATCACCAAGGTAGTCCAGCTCCAACGCCACCACTAACGCAGGTCGGCCGACCCGTGGGGCCAACAGCTACCCGCACTCTTTTAAAACCAACCAAACATGGAAGACCCGCCCTAAACAAACCCATTTTAAAGGCGGAAGGCCACAAAAGCTCAGCACATGACTTCCACCCACAGCCGCCCGACACCAGCACAACAGGCGGACGCCTTCAGCTCTTCCGCCACTCATGGCTCGATGTCGTATACGACAATTGGGTCAGAGAACTGGTGTCGTCCGGCTACAAGATAGAATTCACATCCCGGCCCCCAAATCGCTTCCTACTGTCCCGCCTCCCAAGGGAAGACACCCAACCGTTCCTCGACGCCATCAACTCACTGCTCAGATCCGGCGTCATAAAACCGGTACCAGTAGACGAACAGTTCAAAGGATTCTACTCAAACCTGTTCGTCGTCCCAAAAAAGGACGGGACAGTGCGGCCGATCCTGGACCTCAAACTCCTCAACAAGTTTGTAAAAGTTCGGCATTTCAGAATGGAATCCCTACGCTCAGTTATTGCGTCCCTAGAGAAAGGGGAATTCCTCGCAACCATCGACATACAAGACGCGTATCTCCACATCCCCGTCTTTACACCCCACCAAAGATATCTGCGGTTCGCGGTACAAAGACGCCACTTCCAGTTCGTCGCCCTGCCCTTCGGCTTGGCAACCGCACCCAGAGTCTTCACAAAGGTCATGGCGGCCGTCATGACCATCCTGCACGAACGAGCAGTCGTCGTCTTACCGTACCTAGACGATCTGCTGATCAAGGGACCATCCTTCCAAGCATGCCTCGACAGCGTCAGAATCACAACGGACACTCTCTCCCGCCTGGGATGGCTCATAAACCTAGAAAAATCATCCCCAAAGCCGGCCCAAACAGTCAACTTCCTCGGTATGACCCTAGACACCGCAAGAGGGTTAGTCATACTCCCTCAGGACAAGGCCACAGCAATCCAAAAAGGCGTGCAGGTTCTTCTAGACCACTCCCCCCAGTCCATACGCTTCGGCATGAGTGTCCTGGGAAAAATGGTGGCCGCAATGGAGGCAGTACCATTCGCCCAACTACATCTCCGAGCCCTACAGCTCTCCCTCCTCTCGGCCTGGGACAAAAGTCCCTTCGGCCTCAACCGAAAACATCGCCTACCCGCCAATGTCAAAAGAACACTCAAATGGTGGACACAGCCGTCATCTCTCTCGCGGGGAAGATCCTTCCTTCCACTCCAGTGGCTGATTGTAACCACCGATGCCAGCCTACTCGGCTGGGGAGCCGTCTACCTACACCACACGGCTCACGGTCGCTGGACACCCCAAGAGTCACGACTCCCAATCAACATCTTAGAGCTGCGGGCAATTCGCCTAGCACTCCAACACTTTCACCATCGTCTAGCGGGTCGCCCCATCCGCATTCAATCGGACAACGCCACGGCCGTGGCGTATATAAATCACCAAGGCGGCACGCGCAGCAAAGCAGCAATGCACGAAGTAGAACACATCCTACAATGGACCGAAAAAACCCAATCAATCATATCAGCAGTCCACATACCGGGAGTGGACAACTGGGCAGCGGACTTCCTAAGCCGCCAAGGACTGGCCTCAGGAGAATGGTCCCTGCACACGGACGTTTTCCAACAAATCTGTCAACGCTGGGAACACCCGACGTGGACCTCATGGCATCAAGAATGAATGCGAAAGTCCCGGCATTCGTGGCCAGATCCCGGGACCCACTAGCCCTAGGGTGGACGCCCTTGTCCTCCCCTGGCGCCAATTCCACCTCCCGTACATCTTCCCGCCACTTCCTCTAATCCCTCGAGTGATCAGGAAGGTCAAGGCAGAAAGAGCGCAAGTAATCCTCATCGCTCCAGACTGGCCACGGCGGCCATGGTACGCAGAACTAGTACAGTTACTCAACGACGCGCCCTGGCCACTCCCAAACAGGCCGGACCTCCTGTCCCAAGGCCCCTTCTACCACCAGAACTCGGGAACCCTGTCTTTAACGGCATGGCGATTGAGTCCTGGGTCCTGACCCAGGCAGGGTTCACACCAAAGGTCATAACCACCATGATCAACGCCCGAAAAGCATCATCCTCCCGCACCTACTACCGCACCTGGAAAACCTATTTCAAGTGGTGCGAAGATCGCCACCGTAACCCACTACTCTTCTCCATCCCCTCAATCCTGGAGTTCCTCCAACATGGCCTCGATGCGGGCTTAGCACCGAACTCCATCAAAGGCCAAATTTCGGCCTTAAGCATTCTTCTCCAACGCAGGATTGCGTCGAAAGCACAAGTCAAAACATTCATCCAAGGGGTCTCCCACACACGGCCCCCGTTCAGGACGCCCGTGGCTGTCTGGGACCTAAACCTAGTCCTCGACGTGCTCCAGGGCACGCCGTTCGAACCCCTGAGAGAGGTTCCTCTAACCCTTCTCTCGCACAAGGTCGCCTTCCTCGTCTCTATTACATCAATTAGGCGTGTGTCCGAACTGGCTGCTCTATCCTGTCAGTCCCCCTACTTATCCTTCCATAAGGATAAAGTCGTCCTTCGACCCTCCCCCTCTTTCTTACCCAAGGTGGTATCTCAATTCCATCTCAATGAGGACATCGTGCTGCCGTCTCTCTCTCCAACTCCCAATACACCGAATCGAGAAGCAGCTCCATACCCTTGACCTGGTAAGGGCCCTCAGACACTACATCTCCCGAACAGCCCCTTTCCGCAAAACAGAAACGCTGTTCGTCATACCCAAGGGTCCTAGAAAGGGAATGGCAGCGTCCAAATCCACTTTGGCACGATGGATCTGTTCCACAATCCAATAGGCCTACCGCATCAGGGGAATGCCAATCCCAGAAGGAATCAAGGCACACTCAACTCGGTCAGTAGGCACCTCATGGGCCATTCGCCACCAAGCTTCAGCTGCTCAGGTCTGCAAAGCAGCAACCTGGGCCAGCCTACATACATTCACCAAACACTACAACATCCACACCCAGGCCTCTGCAGATGCAAGCCTAGGTAGGAATATCTTACAGGCAGCGGTCGCGCATCTGTAAGCAGCTAGCGCTCGATGCCCGACCACCACTGCTAAATTCCCACCCAGGGACTGCTTTAGGACGTCCCATGGTCCTGTGTCCCCCAATGATGCGACGAGAGAAACAGGGATTTTTGTGTACTCACCGTAAAATCCTTTTCTCCTAGCTCATCATTGGGGGACACAGCACCCACCCTTAATGCATTCAAAGCACACCGTTATACGCAAAGTGTACCTGACAAGCACAGCATTGTACCTAACACCATTCGTACCTTATTACCAGCTCTCCTACTGCTTTAGTACAAAACTGAATATCTACGCCCACGCTCGGGTGTATACTGCAGGAAGGAGGGCTCAATTCTAATCTTTACTTAGTGTCGCCTCCTAGTGGCAGAAAAGCATACACCCATGGTCCTGTGTCCCCCAATGATGAGCTAGGAGAAAAGGATTTTACGGTGAGTACACAAAAATCCCTGTTTTTGCGCCGGACAGAACCTGACAGGGCAGGATGTGCACAAAGTATGGCTAAACATGCTCTGGGATCCTGTTTTTGCAGGATTCGTTTTCTGCTGTTGTCCATGCTCCTGAAGTCTGCCTGTGTCTGCTCTGCCGCTGTCCTTGGTGCTGAATTCACAGCCTGTGCATCAAATACTGCTGTCCATGGTGCTGAAGTTAGAACGGCAGGATTTCTGAGCATGCTCTGTGCAAAAAAACGGATCTATCTGTATGTCAAATATGCAAAAGCTTTTGAGGTCTGATGGCTACATTTTTATACTTTGTACTCCCAAGAGCCTTGAAAAACATGTAGAGGTATTCCAATCTAAACATATAAGGAGACATGTCCAATGTTAAGGACCGCAATTTTCGGACTGGATGTGCGTCTTCTGAGCCGTACTCAATAGATTAAATAAGCATATATGATGAAGTTGAGTTTGAGTCAGGTAACACACGGCCGCACAAACAATGCAGTCCATCCTCGAACCTTGAATGTTGGATATATAAAACTGGCCAAAGTGTAACATTGTTGTTGTTTCCACTGCTGGGATGTGTCAAATGGAGCCAAATGCTGCTACATTCAAGTCTATGACACTGACAGTGAAAGCTGAGGCAGCGCAGCACTCTATCTTTGAATGACCCGGTAGGGGGCTCATGCAAGCTGCCACATAATTAAGCTCACCCTGTCTGAATGTTTGTGGGCTGGAAAGAACAAGGGACACAGATCCTTCCTTCTACCGATCACTTATTCAATGGATATGTGATAACTTGTTTAGGCTGGAGTCACTATCGTATGACTCATGTGAGGATCACATCACACTGCCCAGACTGGCTGTTGCTCTCCTGACCTAAACATTACAGCTGCATAGAAATACATGAAGCTGTCTGGCTTGGGTCAGGAGAGCTGCGGCCAATCCAGGCATTTTCATGCCATCCTCACACGACTGATATGGTCGTATGACTCCAGCCTGTTGCAGTATCTCTATCTGAGACATTAATTGTGTATGTATAGGATGACCCATAAGTATCTGCAAAGTATCTTACAATTAGGACTCCCATGAATTGGGGGAGATCTTGAAAAAGTGTCAACCCCATTCTAGTGGCTTCTTTAACAACTTCAGCCCTACAATGCTACCAGTCAGGCAGTCCCCTTGATCCTAGTGCCGACCACACTTTGTCCTCCCATAGAAGCATGTACACTTCATCATAGTCCCGGCCACACATTGTCCTCCCATAGAAGCATGTCTGCATCCTCTGGACTAGGGGCTGAACAGGGTGGTATAGCGCTCCCCTCATTGTGTACCCCCGCTTCATGCCTCTTGTTTCTCTTTCAGATGTGGACGAATGGTGAAACACTTTACTCTTCCTTTTTCGTTCCTGCAATTTAATTATATAGAAGATGCTATAAAGCAGGTGTACTGTGGCACCACTTGTGGGGAATGCAAACATGAGGTAATTTTATTTCTAATATGGAAATTTTGCAGTCTATTGTAAAGTTTACTATTTTTACTACCTGCACAAAGCGGGGGAAAAATGTATAGATGAATGAGCAGTTACGTTATAAACTTAGATGGCACTCCCCATGATTGTTGGGGAGTGGACATGGAAACAAGGATCGATTCATAATGTCTATATGACAATACAATGAAGTCAATGTAATGGAGAAAGCAAAGCCTAAAGGTACCGTTACACGACGCAATATCGATTCGATATCACCTGCAATTTCAAGGGAGCGAGTACGTTTTTGGCACTTTTCCAAGACTGCCTTGTAGTTGTCACACAGGGAGATATCGGGGGCAACGCAACTAGGATGTTGAAAGCAACTTTCGTTCGCTGGGTATGAGCAACCCAGCGAGCGATCCTTATCAATGTAATGAATAGGGGAAGTTGGTTTCAACATCGCTATTGCGGTGTCACACTGAGCGATCCTACCACATCGCTTATGCAACACATGACTTTGGGCCGATATTGCGTCATGTAACAGTACCTTAATGGTCCCTTTACACGCGGACACAGGAAGGTAGAAACAAGCAGGCATCGGACACAATTGTGCCTGTTGCCTTAAAAAGACCACGATGTGGCGTTGTGTAATTCAGGACTTTCCTTCCTGTGTCTTCCCTGAAGGAAGGAAAGTCCTGAATTACACGTCGCCACATCGTGGTCTTTTCAAGGCAACATGCAGAATTGTGTCCGATGCCTGCCGGTTTCTACCTTCCTATGGCCGCGTGTAAATGGACCATAAAAGTAAGCTATTAAAGGACCCTTGTCATGTTGGGTATGTGTTTGCACTACTAGAGTCATGTTATAGAGCAGGAGCATTGGCTGATCATTTGGTATATGCTGAATTGTCCATTACCGCACATTGGCTTACCCAATTCAGGGATAATTGTGAATCGGTTTTTGTAGTTTTGTTTTAGGGTACCTTTACACGTTGCAACATTGCATGCAATTTCACTTGCAACTTACTGGTTGCAGTGAAATCATGGACACATTGTTCCATTTTGTTACCGTGTACAAATATAACAATGTGTCCATGATTTCACTGCAACCAGTAAGTTGCAAGTGAAATTGCATGCAATGTTGCAAAGTGTAAAGGTACCCTTATAGAGTCCAGTGGTCAGTGCTAATTAGTGATTGACCGCTCTACAGAAAAGACTTATTTATTGAGATGTCTTTGGAACCCAGAATGAGCAAATATTTCAATCAGTACATTGTTAGTTATAATATTTATATACACACATATATATTATAAATATATATTATTATTATTATTGTTTTTATTCTTTTTTACAAAAATATTTATACGTTTGCTCGGCTCATATTGCTCTATATCATAATGCCGGCTGTTCAGACAGTATTTTTATGATAACAGGTTCTCTGTTCTAGAGAAGAGTGCTACCGTAGTTCTTCTTAAGGCCCCGTTACACCTTTCAACATCGTTTCCGACATCATTCAAAAGTGACGTCAGGAACGATGTTGAAATGACATCATTTGTTGCGTTGTAGCGTGTAAATACACAATTCAACAACGATAGTTATTCAAGTCAGAGTTCACAGGTTTTCCTGCATGCAGGAAAGCCTGTCAACTTCAACTTAAGCAACCTGCGGCATCGTTCGGTGTGACACTGCAATAGTGATGTCACGGCCAATCCAACCTATTCGCTGCATTGCAGCGGATCGCTCGCTGGGCTGGGATCAACCCAGCGCTGTCATTGGTAACATGTTGCTGTGTGACAGGTAGGCTGCGATGTCGGAAGCGAGCGCGCACCCGCGGCATCTCTACCGACATCGCAGCCGATGTTGTAAGGTGTAACGGGGCCTTTCGATCTCGCTCAAAAAAACCGTATAACATGGCCGAGGGCTCTCTGATATTTTATCGGATAGCATTTGGCACGATGTTATATATGGGGCAGAGCCAACTAGCGCTTTCTTTATCATGTCAATTCAGCAGAAGAAAACAAATTGCTGCAATTATGAGTGTATATCAGACAGTAAGCACCCATACTTGTCTTTGGGTGCGTGCAAAACATCGGACAGCACTCTTCTGTCATCTGACTACAGTTCGATATACGCCAACACAGACAATGGAGAAGATGGAAATATTAAGCTTTCCATCATCTCCTCACTTCTGCTCTGGTTCTCACATGTGAGAGAATCACATCACAGTTAAATGAAGAAAAAAAATTGGGGTTCCAGTGATGATCTCTAATTAATCTCAATAAAAAAAGAATTGCATATGTACACCATGATGTGAATAGGGTGGGAATGCAGGAAGCACAAGGCAACGCGTTTCAAATGCAATCCCGCATTCTTTGTCGAGAAACAGGCAAATAACGAGGGTTTGAGTTCAAAACTTGTTGCCTGAAACCTCAGTATTTTCACGTTTCAAAGTGTTGTTCCGGGCATCCTGGAATATCCATTATGCGCTGAGCTGGTTTCCAATCTACAGCCGTGTGAGCAAGCCATATGGGATATCTAGATAAACTTAAGTTATAAGCCCTTGTCACACTAAGTGAGATCGCTAGCGAGATCGCTGCTGAGTCACAAGTTCTGTGATGCAACAGTGATCTCAACATCTACGTTTGACACGTAGCAGCGTTCAGGCCCCCGCTGTGAGATCGCTGATCGTTACAAACCGTTGTGGACCATTTTTTGGCTGTTGCGCTCCCGCTGGGCAGCGTGCATCACTGTGTTTGAGAAAGACAACGACCTCAATACTACACCCCAGAGTGGCAGGGTCCCAATGACAGCTGTATCGTTGCTGCGTTGCTGGTGAGATCTGTTTGACATCTCACCAGCGATCATGTAGCGACGCACCAGCGAACCCAAGCAGGTCGGATCATTGTCGGGATCGCTGGTGCGTCGCCAAGTGTGACAGTACCCTTACAGCTAATGCTCCACCGGAAACAAAAAGTATGCAAATCAGTTTTCTTCCAGAAGAAAGAGACGCGCTACTTATAAGTCGGTGTCCGACCCTTTAACAAGGCTTTCAGCTGGAGCAATGTTATTAGCCATTCCAAAAAATTGCCTTTTGACAGATGTTTTGGGGTATTTGTCCTTTATTAGTATAGAAAGGGAATGTCCAGGATTAGGAGATTATTTGCTTTTTATTGTTTTTTAAGTATGTCCATGGGCTTTATCTATTTTTTCAGCCCATGGAAATAGAAAATGCTCTCGTTGGATAAAAATATTTTTTTCTAGATCTATTACCAAAATTCACAATACAAATTATATACAACTTCATAGATCTCTTTGATCTAATGAGACTAGCATATTTACTTTAAAAGTGTATTTACTACATATCAAAATAGCTGTAACAACCTTTTGAAACTACATTCAATCTCCACCTATCTGGCATCACCTCAGTGTCCCTCCTCCCTGCTGCTGTTAACACTGTTCAGTATCAGCTTCAACTGTAAAGGCTGGTTTCACACTTGCGTTCGGCTCCGCTGCGTATGAGAGCGGCCGAACGCATGCTGTGACGCATCCATAGTGCATCCCTATGTTTAACATGGGGACGCACGGTGTATGCGGTTGCCTGCAGATGGCCGTGTTTATGTCTGGATACGCTCATTCTCCGCAATTCTCGGTGCACAGAGACGCGACATGTTGCATTTTCTGTGTGTCTGAGAATGTATGATTTGTATCCACAACTCTGCAAGCGTAAAAATCATACATTGGGGTGAATGAGAACGCAGTGATACAATAAATCATGCGTTCGGCACTACGCTCCCACAGCTGAGCCCAACGCAAATGTGAAAGTAGCCTTAGTCAAGTTGGGTGGAAGGAGAAAGAGCTTTCACTATTTATCTTATTTTACTATCAGGCATTCTAACATCAATTTTCAAAGTAGGTAGGTACACCAGCCCCATCAGGTCTAAGACGTCTATTTAATAATGTATGCATTTTTGTTATAAAATCTGGTGACAGATCTGCTCTAGTACCTACATTTACTAAAACATTTCTTTGTATCTTGTGTAACGTGTAGTATTTATAATATCCATTATTCTAGACCCCCAATGACGTGTGCAAGAAAGAAGAGGAGACACCAATGCAGGCAAAGACCAACGAAGAGCAAGTCAAATATCCGCGTAACCATCACCAGGAGAAAGAGACTGTAGTGGAAGAGCCTATCAGGCCCAGTGGCCATGGACACAGAAAACATCACCACCACCACCACCACCATAAGGCAGAAGGTTGTCAGACTCCCACTGATAGGGCAGCAGAGCGTAATGAGCCAGAGGGAAGGTCAGAGGGTCTACCCGAGAGAGCAGTTGCTCCAAATAGAGAGACAGAGGGTCCAGCTCTAGAAAATAAGCTCTGAAAGAAGGCGAAGGGCTGACGAAAACAATATCTCTGAGATTGGGAAGAAGAGTCAGGAAAGGTCTCAAGTAGCTGATGCTGACACTGCAGACAGCTGTCCTTCCAGGCAGCACAACATGGAGTCACCTGACAGTGTAAGGAGGGTCTCCCAGCTTCCTGCAGGTGACAGGAGCTGCAGACAGCAAACCTGTCAGAATCCTGACAGTGACGTCTGCCTCCAGCTGCATGACAGAAAGCAAGTGCAGGCCAGTCTGACGCCAAGCCCCACTCAGCAACCGAACACCGTGTCGCCTGAGAATGATCCAAGGAATCAGGAAACTGACAATGACAAGAGCAGTGCAGGGTTCATGAGTAAACTGCCAATGCAGACAAGATCTCTTCTGTGCGTCTCCAATCATTAGACCAAACATAATGTGATAACACCATAATGTGATCTCCATACCAGCAGACATAGAGGATCCCAGAGCAGTGGTGGGCAACTGTCAGATCTCCAGATTTTAAGAAACTTCAGATTCAGGAAGCCTTCCTAGATCACATGGTTTCTAATGTTCTGGTGATCTCTAGATTGTCCAGGACTAATCTAATGAAGAAGCACATAATAGGCTAAGATTCCTGTTTCCTAAGATCTCAGTGGTTGACCTGTGGCTCCAGAGTTGGACAATGACCTGCAGTGCAGATTGTTGCCTGACCCTTGAGTACCACTAAGGTCAACCTTGAAGACGTACCATCTACCCTATGTGACATCTTAGAGCTTTCCAATGCAACTCAAGTATTTAGCCTCTCTTGTTCACCTCCTTAAATTGTGGTTGCACCTATGAAGGCTGAAGCATAAACTACAAAATAGGGGCTTTAGTATGATGCCCGCAACCATGACGGGATGTAGAGCTAGGGAAGAAAACTTTTTCAGTCATAATTTTTTTTTTACTATATTGTAAACTTTAGACTTCAGAAAACACTTTAGTTTTTAGCTCCATCTTTGTAATCGACCATCAACCATTAAGATACATTTCCTAAGGTCAGTCTATAAAAATGCTATGGGTTGATGCCATCTCATAGACTAAGGCTTCTGTTTTGAGATATGAAAAGTGTTTGTTGAGTAACCTGGCTTTGATGGTAGATGTTGTAAATTAATGAAGGTTAATGGGTAAACTTACCTCCTAGTGAACCGGACCAACCCGTTATAGCAATACTACGAAGCATGAATGTTGTGTGTCAAGAAGATGTCTAATGTCTCAAAACAGCGCAATAAAAGATTAAATGCACTTTGGTGTCCTTGTTCTGTGTTTAAATGTAAAGATTTGTGTAGATTAAGTGGGGCCTGGAGCCACAGACAGCATGAATCAGAGGTTGGTCGTGTTATTACAGACATATATATTATTCTTATTATACTACAGCATTTCATAAAAGTATACTGTAATAAGCCTACTAGGGACAGTGCGTCCTGGATGAACAGTCCAGAGGCCGGTCTCCTCACCACCTCGTAGATCACGTGCTATATACACACATAGGGAGAGGCTTGTCCGCGGAGGGGAATAAAGGGATGAAGCTGCAGGGGACCTGGCCTCTGATTAGTTATCGAGGATATAATCCCTGTCAGCTTTTTTAAGTGTGTTTTTTCTAAAACACTGAAGTGCCTACACACCCAGATGCGGAAACTCCCAGCGTGTGGCGCAACACAAGGGGGAAAACCAAGATGGAAAGGGAAGCCGTTAGAATATGGAAGAGGGGGACAGGGGTCTCCTCCTAACTCTCACTGAGGCTGAATCTTGCTCTCCCTAATATCCCTTAATGGGTCCTTACTATCCCCCCCCCGTCGTCGTCACTTGCCTAAACCTTTGATGACCCTGCACTTACCCTGGATAATGAGTAGGCCAGCGAGACACTAGTCCCACTACTTCAAGAAAAAACACCAAGGAAGGTAAGACAAATACTTTTAAAACAGCAACCTTTTTTTAAAACTAGGTCACTTTCGGATGGTAGATTCCCTTTAAAGGAACATTGTTCTGTTCCTTCCATCTTTTTAGGTTTTTAGTTTTATTCAATTTTAATCTGTGAATTAGTCAGGTCATAAAAAAATGTAAGAAATATAATTAGAGGTCTGACCCTTGAGATATCCCACCGTGAGGTCCCAAAATATGTTTCAGACACTCCTGTTTCCTTCCACTGAGCAACTGGATGAAGAAAAGTCTTACACCTCTGTGAGAAAGAAAACACAGAAACAAACCAGCTATAATCTGGCTGCCAGAGAGGTGCTCAGGGTCACTCCTGGGAATGTTCACCACTGTTACATGTTTTTGCCATTTGTAGATAATGGCTCTCACTGTGGTTCACTAGAGTCCCAAAGCTTTAGAAATTACTTTATAACTTTTTCCAGACTGATAGATCTCAATTAATTTGTATCTCATTTGTTTCTGAATATCTTTGGATCACGGCCTTATGTCTAGCTTTTGAGGATCTTTTGGCCTACTTCACTTTGTCAGGCAGGTCCTATTTAAGTGATTGAGAACAGGTGTAACAGAAATCAGGCCTGGGTGTGGCTAGAGAAATTGAATTCAGCTTCCCAAAGATGTGATAAACCACAGTTAATTTATGTTTTGGTAGGGATAACAGGGGCAAACACTTTTTCACTCAGTGCTCTGTAGGTTTGGATTTCTTTTTCCCTTACTAATAAAGATCTTAATTTTTAAACCGCATTTTGTGTTTACTTGTGTTATCTTTGCCTAATATTTACATTTGTTTGTTGATCTGAAACATTTAGGTGTGACAAACATATAAAAGAATAAGAAATCAGGGAAGGGGCAAACAGTTTTTCACACCACTGTATCTCTCCTGTCACCCGATGGAAACTTTCCAGCAGCACACATGATTTACACCCTTGTCCACACACAAAACAGTACAACCCCTAGCTGCTACTGTACAGGCTCTGTGAACATGCCTCTAACCGGTCTATAATCACTAAAATTAGGCTCTAATTTGCTTACTTTAATTTGCTAATGATTTGGAGATTGAATCTAAACTGCTTCACTGCAACTGAGGCCATTCACATTCTGAGCGACTTCCTTGCTCCAGTGTGGAGATTAATTACAGTAAGATTACTGCCCATCCAAATAATTTCTCTTTTTACAGTATGTTCAAAGATCTACTGAGTGCCCTGGATTAAATTTGGCACACAAAACGGCAAAACAGTCTTTAAAGACGTTTTCCACTACTAATGTGACCACATTTCATATGTCCTAACTCTTCCTAAGTAACACTTTTCTAATATACTTCTGCTACCTACCCTGCTCCTGTAAGCTTATCCCGAAGAAGCTCTAAATACCTCTATTGTTGTAGCTTTGATCCTTCTGGTTGCAGACAGGAATCGGACCAACTGAGCAGAACACATCACTGATGGGGGCCGAAAGGAGAGTGAAGTGTGATCTGAGTATGTATGCCCAGACTGGTGTCATTCACAGAGACAGCCCGACCCCCACTAGTGATGTGCCCTACTCATTTGATTCAATTCTGGTCTGCAGCTGAAGGATCGAAGCTACAACAACAATAAATGTATTTACAAGACTCTTATGGTACCTTTACACGCCACTACAGAAGGTTAGAAACAACCGGGTGTCGGAGACAAATGTATCTTGCACTGTTAAAACAACCCGAGGTAGAGGCTTGTAAATCAGGTTGTTGCCACCGGTCACTGTCGTCACCTGTTTTTGAGCACTGCTCAAAAACAGGTTGGTTTCAACCAGATGGTAGCGGCGTCTAAATGAGGTACAGGAAGGTTTTTTCGTCACCTAGTTAACTCCCTGGGGCGTGACACAGCCTCCGGGATACCGCCCCCCTTCAGCGATCATTGGTGGAAGCTCCTGCGTTACGATTGGTTGTCCCTGCATAGGGCAGCATATTTAAGGAGCTGACCAGTCACACTACACATTTGCAATAGCATCATGTATTAGCCAGCCTTCCTGCGCTGGCTGGCCAATCATGATGCTATTGCATTGTCCAATCATCGTACGAGCGTCTCGTAATCCACAATTCTGGCACGCCTATGTGTTGTCCCTGCTGCACCAGGTCCTCCCATATTACCTTCTGTCACGGCGTGTAATTGAGGTAAGGTGCTCTACAGAAGGTGACTTGAGGCACCCGGCGGTGCATCCAGAGGTAGATTAAACCTTCTGTAGAGCACCTTGTAGCGGCGTGTAAAGGCGGTATCGGGTACCGTTTATAACCGTTGGTGCGTGCTCGTGCACGTGAAGCACCCGGTTGTTTCCTCCCTGCTGTAGCGGCGTGTAAAGGTACCTTTAGAGATAAGCTTACACGAGGAGGGTAGGTAGCAGAAGTATATTAGGAAAGTGCTAGAAAGAATTAGGACAAAAGAAAGGGGATCACATTAGTAGTGGAAAATCTCTTTAAGGCTATGACTGCACAACATGTCATACAACAACAATTTTTAGGAGAGTAATACAGCTAAAAATATTTATGCACCTTGGCCGTGACTTGCTGTCATTTGATTAACTTACATCTGTGATTTTGCCAGAAAGAAACAACCCAATTACAGATAAGTAGTGTGCAACTAGCAATGACGTCTATGGCAAGTGAGTAGCGTGCAACTTGTGAGCACTGCCAGAGACAGAAAATCAAACTTGGAAACATTTGCGACACCATAAAGATCACTAGGTATGGTGTTGCAATAGGACACTACGATCTCAATGTTGTGCTACACATGCTGCCGTGTAGCGCTGCCATAATCATCTCCTCAGGTTACCTTCACTCATTAAGTTACTTTGATTCACGGACACATTGTTGCACTTTGGCCATTGTGACCCCCAACAAAAATGCCAATTTTTGTATAAGAAATAAAATACAATATCGGGACTGTGGTTACCAGAATGTCCTGATTTATTAAAATAAACCTATAACTCGTCAACTAGGCGGTAATCATCTATAAATAAGTTACTGTATGTTAGAGAACAAATAGAAAATACAGTAATACTTGTCAACCATCCATCTACTCGATGTTTTTCAGAAACGTTTCCGCTTTAGCCGGGAGTCTGATCCACAGCTCATCCTTCTCTCTAAATCTATAATTGTGTTTCTGAGGCTTTCAATTTCCTTGTTCTTTTCTTCTTGCAAATGCTGTAATTTCTAAAAGAAGAGAAACAGATCCGAGATTCTGATTTTTTAATTATAAAAATTGACTAATTCATCAGAGTTATTAGACTGATCTACGGTAATACAGCAGCTTTTGCTTTTACAAAATAAAGGAAATCATAGGGGCTCCCTTCTCAGCTGGCACCCTCTGCAGTTTTCCTCTTGTCAAACCCTGGTTGGCCTATCACACTTTGAATGAACCTATTTAAACAACCAATTTACATATGAATACAGATTTTTGTGGGTAAACATAGCTACGTCTTATTATTGGCAGTCCTAGGGCTCCAGTACACACTAGAAAAAAAATCATCCAAATCCTACGATTTCAGAAAGATCAGCTGAGCAAAATAGTGTGTATGGAGGCCTCTCGACCCTTCCCCAACAGATTATGTCAGGACAGAGAAGGATCCGTCCTGTAGAATTTCTATGACAGATCCTTTTGTTCAGCAGTAGGATAAGTCACTGCTCTGGCAGCTGCTCTCTTTTAGAGAACACAGGTATACACACCCAAGTGTATGGGGGAGTCGGGAGAGATAAGCGCAATGGAACCTAATGGTGCTATATAAATAAATAATAATAATCTATTATATAATTGCCGTAGGCACTTCCGTGTCGGACCCCGGCAAAGACCGTGGCTATGTCACTCTGTGACGTCACCACGGCGAAGCATTGGCCGCATAGCGGCTAATGCGAGTCGTTGGCCTGCGCGAGCAATGGCCGCGAGACCATTGCTCGCGCAGGCTGAGTACGAGCAATGGCCGCGAAGCGGCCATTGCGAGTCGCTGGCCGAAAATAGAACCAGAGGCTCGGCCACAAAGCTAGCGATCTCCCGCTCAGGTAGCGCGAGCAATGGCCGCCAGGCCATTGCGAGTCGCTGGCTGAGTGCGAGCACTTGCGGCGCGGTTGCGGTAATCCCCATAAGGATTACCGCAACCGCGCCGCATTGCGAGTCGCTGGCTGAGTGCGAGCACTTGCGGTGCGGTAGCGGTAATCCCCATAAGGATTACCGCAACCGCGCCGCAAGTGCAAGTTGCGGCGCGGTTGCGGTAATCCCCATAGAAAGTATAGGGGGACTTGCGGCAGGTGCGGCAAGTGCGGTTTTGCCGCACCTGCCGCAAGTCCCCCTATACTTTGTATGGGGATTACCGCAACCGCGCCGCAGATGCGGTTTTTAAATAAAATAAAATAATTTTAATACAAATAAATTCACTTAAAATAACAAATAATAAATAAATTTAATAATAATAAAAATAGTAAAAAAACAAAACAAAATAAATAATTAAATAAAAAATAGCTATCTACTATAATCAAATTAATGCACGTTCTAGAATCCCGATGCATTTGCATCGGGCTCACAGCTAGTAATAATAATAAGCTGCCTAATGTGTATGGGCCTTTTGTGGCTACAAGAAAATCCAGCCGTGGTTCTCTGTCCTGTAATTATTTTTGTCAAGTATACACCTAGCATAGATATACAGAGGGTGAAATAAGTATTTAACACATCTCCAATTTATATCAAGAAAAACATAATAAAAAGTGTCCAAAGTTACTCTGCTATATAAGTAAAAAGCAAATGCGTTATTTGCAAAAATCTCCAATTTAGTAAGTAATTATGTTTCGTAAAGGGAACCAACCACCCCAAATGACCCCCCCGGACTGTTAATATGTGTCCCTACACCCAGCACACACATTTGGGGCAATCGTTTTTGCTAAAAAAACAGTTTAGTAGAAGCTAAGATATAGCTTTATAAAGTTTAAAAAATGTTGCCGACTGGGTGTTACCTAGCTTGTCCTCCTGCAGTGTTCATGTGCCTGTCAGCCTCCTCTCCCCCCCTCCCTTCAGTAAAGCCCTGCCCTTTCAGCCTCTCAGGTTTCAGCCTTTCAGGTTTGCCTTCTGTTATCATAAACAATGAGACTCCGTGCAGCAGCCTGTGACTAGGCTGGAAGGGCAGGGCTTTACTGAAGGGCGGGGGGGAGAGGAGGCTGACAGGCACATGAACACTGCAGGAGGACAAGCTAGGTAACACCCAGTCGGCAACATTTTTTAAACTTTATAACGCTATATCTTAGCTTCTATTAAACAGTTTTTTTAGCAAAAACGATTGCCCCAAATGTGTGTGCTGGGTGTAGGGACACATATTAACAGTCCGGGGGAGTCATTTGGGGTGGTTGGCTCCCTTTAAGGTGCTATTGACATGAATTTCTCACCAGATGTCGGTAGGAACCCATCCAATCTACACAGGCAAAAAAATCAAACCATAGATGTCCACCATAAATTAAGTTACGTGTATTGAACACATGAAGAAAGAAAGGTGTAAAAAGCGGTGGAAAGTCGAGTCATCAGCTGAAATCTTATCAGTAATTAAAAAGCAATACTGCCACTGTGAAAAATAATATCAATTAGTTCAACTGATGGCCTATAAAAAGGTGTCTCACAAGAAACATATCATGATCTGTATAACCAGTGAGATGTTTCAATCTCTTTGCAACCTTATCATACTGATGGCATTGGTTACAGAAGATTTTCTAAATTACTGAAGGCTCCAGTGAGCACTGTTGGAGTCTTAATTTGGAAATGGAAAGAATATAATTTCACCATAAACTGGACACACTCAGGTGCTCCCTGCAAGATTTCAGAAAGAGGAGTGAAAAACATAAGCAGAAGAGTTTTCCAAGAGCCAAGGACCATCTGTGGAGAGCTACAGGAAGACCTGGAATCTGTCAGGGCAGCATAGTTACTCAGTGGTTAGCACTATATGGTGACTTAGTGGTTAGCACTGCAGACTTGAAATGCTGGGGTCCTGGGTTCAAATCCCACCAAATACAACATCTGTAAAGGTACCTTTACACAAAGAGATGTATTGCTTGCAATTCACTGGTTGCAGTGAAATCATGGACACATTGTTCCATTTTGTTGCCATGTACAAGTGGAACAATGTGTCCATGATTTCACTGCAACCAGTGAATTGCAAACAATATATCTCTGTGTGTAAAGGTACCTTAAGGAGTTTTTGTGCTCTACCCATGCTTGCATGGGTTTCCTCCCACACTCTGAACACAAGTGAATAAATATTACTTTATTATAATCAGCAAGTACATTTGTTTCAAAGAAAACAATAAGCAATGTAATGAACCCCATAGCCTGTTTGCACAATTGTCATGCAAGACTCCTTTGCTGAACGAAAAGCATTTAAAGTGCATTTAAAGTTTCTAAAACATTTAGACAAGTCCAAAATGTAATTCTTTGGATGCCATAATACAGTGAAGTGTGGAGTTGGAAACATAATTGGGTGCGGCTGTTTTTAAGCATACGGCACTGGCAAACCTCATAGAATTTGTACATCAGCAAGACTATGATCCCAAATACACAGACATGACAACTTTCAATTGGTTTCAGAGAAGGAAATTATAGCTGCTAGAATGGCCCATGGTTTGATTTCTTTGCCTGTGTGGATTGGATGGATTGTTACTAACATCTGGTGAGAATTTAATTTCAATAGCCCAATTAGATACATATTTACTTAGAAAATTGGTGATGTTTTTAATACATATTTCAAATAAGATGCCTGATAAAATAAGGAACATCTGTAACAACACAAAACTGGCAGCGAAACAACACTTTTTATTAATATCCCTGAATATCTAGCAATTATTAAGCAGGCAGGCTGTTGCTTTAAAATGCTTATTATCTGCTACAATACAAGGGGAACAATTCATCACAGTTGAAATTTTTTTCCGACTTTTGGAGTTTTCACAGCAGTTTTAATTGGCTCCTCCAGAATGGGTGTGGATGGGGAGGAGCCTGTGCGGGATCGGTTCTGGCCACCCCCACCCATTCAATTAATCAAAACTGACTGCAATAGCATATTTGGCCTGGATTGCCAAAAGTCCAAAAATTCCAGGACAGTCTATAAAAATAGGGCTGTTTGTTGCACTGCCCATCAAAAAAATTAAGGCATCTGATTTTTTGAGGCTGAAGACAGATTATTTTGACTGCAATTATCATTTTGCAGTGAATGCAGCTGGTGTATGTGTATCAAAATTATAGGCTGTAACCATGGATCACGTCTAATCATAATGATTTATCATAATTTTCCAATGTGTCCATAAAAAATATTGTCTGTCCTTGATTTTTTGATAACCGGTGCATAAAAAATACAAAATCAACCCTGAACCTGGCGCGATACACGCAAGCGCGCGACAGTCAGAAAAAGCAACAACTTCATTAAGTGGTATGCACATCTTAACAAATTCAGCGTCTCTTGTACTTCCATCAATACTGGCAAAAACAAGCATGCTCTACATCAGTCTTGGTGAATCGTCCATTAAAAGTATAACTGTACTTTCAGGTGACTTTTCAGGTTCAGCTTAAAAATGTGTGGGAATAAAGAGGGACATCTCTCCTTCTGGAGAATGCTAAACTGGCAAAAGGAGATAAATAAGCCATGTTTCCACTGGGAAATCAGATTTACAACTATCCTCTTCCCTAGTGGAACAGGAGTAGTAATGGAAACTAAGTAGACCAACCGAAAACACCTATTGGCACCGCAGCTAAAGTCACGCTTTATATATTAATAGAAAAACGTATGTCACTTGTAAGTTTCGCTTATTTTGCACAGATGGACGCTCTGCAGAGAAGATCAGAACAGAGAAAGGGCGAGAAAATAATATTGCAATTATTGAAAAGTAAATTATGTTCAATCCAATGATTCCCATTTGCACTGGCTCGGGTGTAAGGAGTCCTGACATACGGGTGACATCGCTCACTCCAGTAAAGTACTGCCACCCAGTGGTCAAATGATCACAGGAACAAACTATCAAACATTTCCTGTAGCAAAGTGAAGCCATAAGTAAATAAAATGAATATTGAATCCATATTGAATTGAAATGATATAGGGCAGGTGGATGGGCTAATGGGTGGTAAGTAATGGCATTGCTATGGGGAGTCTCTGTATCCTGTAAATGGACGTGTAATAAATCATGCAGCATTTTTAATGAGCAAATGCTTGTCACTGCGGTAAAATACAGATGGTTGCTGGAGCAGGACATTTTAATTACACTAGGTTTTATGTTATAACTAACAAACACTGCATAACTAAAACAAAGGCATAGAAGCCAGGCATTAGACTTTTCCATCATCTGTAAATAAACCCAGATCCATTGCACAACAGACACACATAAGGAATAGATCATTAACCACCGAGCAGTATTAATATGTAATATTACAACATATTGTGCAAAAGATATAATGACTACAATATGCAACTATCATCATTATTAACTTACTGGATGTTTATGGTCCCCTGAAGACTGTTGTATTAGATTAGATACAGGAAACAGCTCCACTCGTGTCCACAGACCGTATCTGGTATTGTTGGTCACTTTATAGGTAAGGACTAGCCCTTAAAGAAAAGGGCTAAAGGAAAGGGTGAACCAGAAGTGTCTTCTTTTAGTGGCATAACTGGAAACTGATGAGCCTCAATGTAAAATTTGGACCTGGCCCCAACCTGCATGTTGGTCAGATATAAGGGCCTTTGTAATGTTCTAAAAAGTCCTAAAAAGACATACATGTGGCTCCTCCCCCATAATGTAATAATGCTATCGATACTTTACTAATGTCCTCCTTCCAGGGCCCTTCTAGTAATAATGTCCCCCAGCCTGAGCCTCTTGCAGTAACAATGTCTCACATCTTGGGTCCCTTCCAATAATAATGTGAAACATCCTGGGCTCCTTCCTGGTGTAATGTCCCACATCCTGGTCCCCTTCTAGTTATAATGTCCCCCATATCTGTGTAGTATCCTAATCCTGTACCCCTTCTCGTTATAATGTCCAGATCCTGGTGCAATGTCCTCATCCTGGCCCATTCCAGTAAAATATGTCTTCCCTCTTGGTCCCCATCCTGGTATAATGTGCTCATCCAGTCCCCTTCCAGTAATAATGTCCCCCTCCTGACCCATCCTGTAATAATGTTCTCTGTTCCTTCGCTTTTCTCTAACACATTTAAAAAACCCCAAAGAATTATTCTCACCATCTTCTGCTCCATGCAGCGGGACGTCCTCTTCTATAGCTGGCACAGCTGACTTTTTCGCTGTATCTACTATGGTGAAGTATAACGTCTCTGCTATGCATTATGGGTACCTGAGCCGCAAAACATTTCAGTGGAGTCTGCATCCTCAAACTCATATTCAGCTGAAAGAGGGGCTGGCATTGCCAGAACCCCTCATAGGTCAAGTCACAGCTGCACCTTCTGCGGTCGGGATCGTTACGCCCCTCAATTCTTGATTATAAATTTGATGGATCAGTTTAGGGTTCTCCTGGGCTGAATCTTTAGGCTGTTCTGCGTAATTACTTTATATGCAACGCCCCCTTCGTAAAGATCATAAAAATAACATTGGGCACACTAACTATAAAGGTCCATATTTGTAGAACTGTATGGAGGATTTTTAAAAATAAAAAAGTCTAATACTCAGGGGAGCCACAGGAATAAAATAAGAGCAAAAAATGTTCACATTTCACCTGGTGACAGTTCTAATTAAAATTAGATTATTTAATATGTATTTTATGTACATATTATGTGCAAAGAAACTTGCCTCTTGTAGGTGGGCAGCCATTAACCCCTTCCCAACTCGTGACACAGCGTATGCGCCATGGAAACAGGTGCATTCCCGGCCCATTACGCATATGCTGTGACATGGCGGGATTCTGTTCCTTCTGTTCCTGTAGCTCGAGTGAGGGTGTCACTGACCTGTCACTCGAGCTGCAGGTACTTGAGGACTTGTACTATAGCCCAGGGGAAAAGTCTTAGCCCCCCCGTGGCTATGACCGCTCCGGTTGGCAGTTAAAAGTGAAACTACCAATCGGAGTAATTGTAATATCTCTCCAATGAAACTTGGCTAGATATTACAATCCAGCCAATCCTTGGCCGGAGAACGGGCCCTGTGTCACCCCCCCTCAGATCTGATTGGAGAGAGCGTCTCTCTCCCATCAGATATGGGGGCAGTGTGATCGGTGGGTCCCCTCCCTCCTCAGCTGCCGCCGATAACGGGCCCTCCGCTCTCTCCCCTGGCCGCCAATCTGCCCCCTCTGCCACCGATCCCCGCCCTCAGACCTTCCCTCTCCGATCCCTCCCCCTGCTGTCCGGTGATTACCGCTTCCCGCCGGTGATCACCTCCTCCCGTTCCCGGCGTCCTGCTCAACAGTCTTCTTTCCCAGCTTTCATCTGCTCTTTCTCTTCTGTCCTCCGGTCTTCTGCTGTCCTTTGTCTTCTCCTGCTCTCTTCTGCTCTTCCTCCTGTCCTCTTCCTGCTGCTTCTGTCAGCTGCTCTGCAGCCTCATCTCCCAGCATGGAGATGAGGGTGCAGAGGAGCGGTGCCAGAGCCAGGGCACAACATCTGTGCGATTGCTGTGCCCTGGCTCTGTGTTAACCACCTAAGTGCTGTAATCACAGCGATCACAACACTTAGAGGATCCAATCGCCATTGAAATGATCGTCAGAGACTACAACAAGGGAACACTTGATCCCTTGTTGTAGTCTTTGAGATGAGCGTCATGGTGCATGGTATGGCAATGATCTGCCATACCACTTGATCCCTTGTCTCTGGATAGATATCCCTGAGGAAGGCGCCAGGTGGGGCGCCGAAACGCGTAGGAGAAGGAAAATAAAGGATGGAAATCTGACTGACTCTTTGGTGAGTTTTTTAAGCCCTGGAGCAGCGCGGACCGTGACACACCTACTCTCCCATCATCTTTCTGGATGTAGCAGAGGCGATCGAACGTCGTGGGACCATCCTTTTGGACTGCAATGGAGGGTGTCGGAGTAATAAAGATGGAGTCTGAAATTGTATGTGTTTTTTGTCTAATAAAAAGATTTTTCTCTGCGTGGTGTATTTTTTTTACTATATATTAGAGATTCCTAATGGCCGGTTATTTTTTTTTCTTTTAAATTAGTTCTATAAATAAAAAACAATGGGCTTCACTGTATTTTTGGTTGCCAGCCAGGTAGAACAAGGCAGCTGGGGGTTGGTGGCAGTCCACAGCTGCCAAGTTGTACCTGGCTGGACCAAAAATATGGCAGAGCCCCATGTAATTTTATTCCAAAATTAGTGCTTGAATTAAAAAAAAAATTAAAAAAAAGGCTTCGCTGTATTTTTGGTTGCCAGCTAGGTACAACTTGGCAGTTGGAGGGGCTGGAATCCTCAGCGTGGAAAGACCCAAACATTGTGGCCCTCCATGCTGTGAATTGCAACCCACAGTCACCCCAGAAAATAGCGCATTCATTAGAGGCACCATGTTCTGGTGCTGTATCCTAACTCTTCCACTTGCCCTTGTGCTGGTGGCTCTCCATACGCGACATGGAAAATTAGCTCCAATTGTTAGCAGACACCATGTTGAGTATGTGTGTGCCTGAACATTGGAGCTCCCGCACAAGTGACCCCATTTTGTAAACTAGACCCCCAAGGGACTTATTTAGATGCATAGTGAGCACTTTGAACCCCCAGAGGCTTCACAAATAAGTCCGTAAAAAGGAAAAAAGATTTTTCTGAAAATAAAGTACTTTTTCATTTTTACGGATCAATTTTTGAAGCACCTGGGGGATCAAAGTGCTCACTATGCATCTAGATATGTTCCTTGCGGGGTCTAGTTTCCAAAATGGGATCACTTGTGGGGGAGCTCCAATGTTTAGCTACACAGTGGCTCTCCATACGTGACATGGTGTCTTCTAACAATTTGAATGGAAAATTAGCTCAAATTGTTAGCGGACACCATATCGCGTTTGGAGAGCCCCTGTGTGGCTAAACATTGGAGCTCCCCCACAAGTGACCCCATTTTGGAACCTAGATCCCCAAGGAACTTATCTAGATGCATAGTGAGCATTTTGAACCCCCAGGTGTTTCACAAATTGATCCGTAAAAATGAAAAAGTATTTTTTTTTTCCCAAATATTTTATTTTAGCCTCAATTTTTTAATTTTCACATGGGCAACAGGATAAAATTCATCCTAAAATTTGTTGGGCAATTTCTCCTGAGTACACCGAAACCTCATATGTGGTCATAAAACACTGTTTGGGCGCACGGCAGGGCTCAGAAGGGAAGGAGCACAATTTGACGTTTTGAATGGAAAATTAGCTCCAAAAGTCAAATTGCACTCCTTCCCTTCCGAGACCTGCCGTGCGCCCAAACAGTGTTTTATGACCACATATGAGGTTTCTGTGTACTCAGGAGAAATTGCCCAACAAATTTTATGATCCATTTTATCCTGTTGCCCATGTGAAAATTAAAAAATTGAGGCTAAAAGAACATTTTTGTTGGAAAAATTTAAATGTCAATTTTTTCCTTCCACGTTGCTTTAGTTCCTGTGAAGCACCTGAAGGGTTAATAATCTTCTTGAAAGTAGTTTTGAGTAGCTGGAGGAGTGCAGTTTTTGGAATGGTGTCACTTTTGGGTGTTTTCTGTCATGTACACCCCTCAAAGGGACTTCAAATGTGATGTGGTCACTAAAAAAATGGTTTTGTAAATTTTGCTGGAAAAATGAGAAATTGCTGATGAACTTTGACCCCTTATAACTTCCTAACTTAAAAATAGTTTCCCCTCAAAATTGTACTGATGTAAAGTAGACATGTGGGAAATGTTATTTGTTAACTATTTTGTGTCACATAACTCTCTGGTTTAACAGAATAAAAAAGGAGAATTTTGTGTACTCACCGTAAATTCCTTTTCTCTTAGCCTCTAATTGGGGGACACAGGGCCGTGGGTGTTATGCTGCTGTCCACTAGGAGGCGACACTAAGCAGATCTGCAAAAGAGTAACAGTGGGTCCTCCTCTGCAGTATACACCCCTGGAGCAGGCACTGCCTCCCCAATTTTGTGCTAAAGGAGTAGGAGAAATTAACAAGGTTAACTAACACCAACAAAGCCTGGCAAGGCTACAATGTAATAGCATAAGAGTAACAAAAACTACAGGAACAAGGCCGGTACGGCGAACAGGGTGGGTGCTGTGTCCCCCAATTAGAGGCTAAGAGAAAAGGAATTTACGGTGATTACACAAAATTCTCCTTCGCCTCATTTGGGGACACAGGACCGTGGGACGTCCCAAAGCAGTCCCTGGGCGGGAAGAAAATTGAACTAATCATACTGAGCGAGTCAGTGAACAATTAAGTACCTACAGGTGGGCAACTGCCGCCTGAAGAATGCACCTACCCAGACTGGCGTCCGCCGAGGACTGGGTATGAACACAATAGTGTTTGGTAAAAGTGTGTAAACTCGACCAGGTGGCCACCTTACACACTTGGAGAACAGAGGCTTGGTGCCGAATGGCCCAGGAGGACCCCACAGCTCAGGTAGAATGTGCTTTGATCCCAGCTGGAAGTGGAGAATTTTTCATTTTGTAGGCTTCTTGGATAGCTGATCTAATCCACATAGCCAGTGTAGCCTTGGAAGCTGGCACACACTTACGAGGGCCTTCCGTTAGGATGAACAGAGTGTCTGACTTACGGAAAGGCGCAATTCTGGATTCATAAATGCGAAGGGCCCTGACGAGGTCCAGAGTATGCAAGGCTCATTCGAACCTGTGAACCGGAGCCGGACAAAAAGAAGGCAATTAAATTTCGTTGTTAAAGTGAAAAGAGGAGACAACCTTAGGGAGGAATGACGGCATCGGAAGGAGTACAACCTTGTCCTGATGAAATACCAGGAAGGGCAGTTTACAAGAAAGCGCTAAGAGTTCTGACACTCGGCGAAGAGAAGTGATAGCTACTAGAAAAACCACCTTCAGAGCCAGGAAGTGGAGAGGGATGTCCCGAAGAGGTTCAAAGGGAGGTTCCTGCAGCGCCTTAAGGACCAGGTTAAGGTCCCATGCATCTAAAGGTTGTTTGTACAGAGGGACAATGCGGTTAACTCCTTGGAGAAAAGTTTTAACTTGCGGTTTAACAGCAAGGCGACATTGAAAAAGTACTGAAAGGGCTGAAACCTGACCTTTAAGGGAACTTAGGGAGAGACCAGATTCTAACCCCGACTGAAGGAACCCTAGAACTAACGGCAAGGAATAGGGAAGGGGGGGTTGATCTCGAGAAGAGCACCAGGCGAAGAAAGCTTTCCAGATGCGATGGTAAATCTGAGCCGATGCCGACTTTCGTGCTCTGATCATGGTCTGAATCACGGCAGGGGAGAAGCCTTGCTTGGGTTAGCACCCAGGTCTCAAGGGCCACGCTGTCAAATTCAGCACGTCTGAATTCTGGTGGTAAAACGGGCCCCGAGACAGAAGATCGGGACAACATGGGAGGCGCCAAGGAAAGTCCACCGTGAGCTGGACGAGATCGGAGTACCATGCTTGTCTGGGCCAGTCTGGGGCTATGAGAATGACTTGAATGCCCTCTTGCTTGATCTTCCGCACAACTCTGGGTATGAGGGGCAGAGGAGGGAAGATGTAAGGCAGCTGGAATTGTGACCAGTTTTGAACTAAGGCATCCGCCCCGAGAGCTCGCGGGTCGTGAGATCTGGCCATAAACATTGGAACCTTCGTGTTGAATCGAGATGCCATCAGGTCTACGTCCGGAGTCCCCCAGCGATGGCATATTTGCTGGAACACGTCGGGATGTAGGGACCACTCTCCCAAGTCCATGCCCTGACGACTGAGAAAGTCCGCTTCCCAGTTCTCCACCCCCAGGATATGAACCGCCGACAACGTTGAGTTCGTCGACTCTGCCCAGTGTAGAATGCATTGCACTTCGTGCATGGCCTGGAGACTGCGGGTTCCGCCCTGGTGGTTGATGCATTATCCGATTGAATCCGGACTTGTGTCCCAGCTAGCAGGGCAGGGAAGGCCTTCAGAGCTAGAAACATGGCTCGGATTTCCAGGAGGTTGATGGGCTTGGACAACTCCGCTGGGGACCATGTTCCCTGCGCCGTGTGATGACGGTAAACCGCTCCCCATCCACTGAGAGTTGCGTCGGTGGTGACTACCTTCCAGCAAACTGGTAGAAAAGACTTTCCCCTTGTGAGGGAACGTGGTTTGAGCCACCAATGGAGGGAGCTCCTTGCTGCAGGTGACAGTCGGAATAGTCTGTCCAGGGCAGAAGGGTTCCTGTTCCATGAAGTCAGAATTGCCAGTTGGAGAGGCCCGAGGTGAAGTTGGGCGAATGGCACCGCCTCCATACGGGCAACCATCCTGCCCAAGACTCTCATGGTGAATCGAAGCAATTGAGAACATGGGCGCAGGAGACTGTGGACTCCCTGACACAGGGCCTTCACCTTGTCCTGAGGAAGAAGGACCAGACCCCTGGGGGTGTCGAAACGTATTCCGAGGAACGTCAGAGATTGTGACGGGACTGGTGATGACTTCTGAAGATTCACCAGCCTAGCCGACGAAGGGTGTCCACTGTCATGGAAACACTCTGCTGGCACTCCCTGAAGGAAGGGGCTTTGACGAGCAAATCGTCCAGGTATGGCAGGACTACCAATCCTCTCGTGTGCAGAATGGTCATGACAGCTGCCATGACCTTGGTAAACACCCAGGGAGCCGTCGCTAGCCTGAACGGAAGAACCACAAACTGGTAATGGTTTTGGTCGATAGCGAATCGAAGAAAACGCTGGTGGCTTGTTGCGATGGGGATGTGGAGGTAGGCATCCTGTATGTCGATGGACGCGAGAAACTCGTTCTTTTCCATGGACGCTATGATGGAGCGCAGTGACTCCATGCGGAAATGCCGAACCTTTACAAATGAGTTTAACTGTTTTAGATCTAGAATGGGATATACCCACCTCCTTTTTTGGGTACCACGAAGAGGTTTGAGTAGAACCCGTGGAAGCGTTCGGCTGGTGGTACTGGTATGTTGACACCTGCCTTCAAAAGGGAATCTACTGCCTGAAAGAAGGCGCGAGCCTTGGAGGGTAAGCGGGTGGAATTGAGAGGAAAAAACGATTTGGAGGTTGGTCTGTGAATTCTATAATGTATCCGGAAGACACTAAGGTTTTTACCCAATTGTCGTCGGTAGTAGCGAGCCAGTCCTGACGAAATCATGAAAGTCGGCCGCCAACCTGAACAGTGTCTTCCGAAAGAGGGGAGTCAGGAAGAAGAGAACCTGCTGGACTTTGAGCCCTTATGGTACGTTTACACGCGGCAACATTTCTATGGTGTCAACAGGTAACTTACTGGCTGCAGTGAAATCATGGAGACATGGTTCTATCTTGTTGCTGTGTACAAATGGAATAATGTCTCCATGATTTCCTGCAACCTGTAAGTTACCTGTTGACACCCTAGAAATGTTGCCGCGTGTAAAGGTACCATTAGATCTGGACTGGCTAAGGCTGCAGCCACGTTTTCCGTGCTGTTTGGGTGCGCTCCCTATGGGGGGACCTGTTGCCCGCTGGCGGGGGCTTCGAGACTGACCAACGGAATTCCGAAAGGAACGGAAACGGGTCTGTTGATGACGATTGAAGGGTTGTTTAATCTGACGTTGCGGAAGAGAGGTACTTTTACCCCCAGTGGCGTCTGAAATCAATTGATCCAGCTTTTCGCTGAATAAGCGGCCACCATTGTATGGAAGACATGTAATTGACTTTTTAGATGCTGCATCTGCCTTCCATTCCCTCAGCCAGAGGGCTCGTCTGATCGTTATGGTGCTGGAGGCTGCCACCGCAGCACAGTTAGCTGAGTCTAAGCGGCAGGAATTGAATATTCAGCGGTAACCGATATTTGAGCTCCTAGTATAACAAGGCTGGATCAGCCTGTAAAGACCGGAGAGACGAGTGTACGGAACCTGCTCTTGTCATAATAGCCTTTGAGGCCCAAACTGAAGCAAAGGCTTGGCCTACAGAAGAGCCTGAGGCCTCAAAGACGGACTTTGCCATCTGCTCTACCTGACGGTCAGTGGCATCTTTAATGGACGAACTGTCCGTTAAGGACAGAATCGTCTTGGTAGCGAGGCGAGAAATAGGAGGATCCACCTGTGGCGGGTCTGTCCAATCTTGGGTAACCTTAGGAATGGATAACGTGTTTCCAGGGCCTTACGGTTACCAAACCTCTTGTCAGGATGCAACCTATCTTTCTTGAGAATTTCCTGAAACTCTGGATGGTCTGAGAAATGTTTATGTGGCCTCTTGGCCCTCTTAACACTAGAAGTCCCAGGAATTAAAGGATCCTTGGTTTTCAATGGTAAAAAGGTCAAATGACCCGTCTTTGGGACTTCTAGTGTTAAAAGACACCTTATGCTCCGGAACATCAGCCGGAGGGTCTGACACATCAGAACCTGGTTGATGGAAGTAATCAAATCCTCAACCAGTGCCACCGTATCGGTCGCGTCTAGATCTAGGGACTCATCTAAGTGATCTCTGAGTCCGAAGTATAGAGACCTTCGGACTCCTGTGAGTCTTTTTGACGTCTGCGGGCTGGAGAGGCTCCAGGGCCCCCAGGGGATTCAGGAGATTGAGAACTCTGTGGACTCTTACGCCCAGAGTCAAAAACTGAAGGGGCAGGGTCGGCAGTCTGTCGCGGTTCCGACACTTCTGTCTGAGACGCAGATGCCTGAACAGCGGTTTCAGGTGGTGAACGGACTTGCATAAACTGCAGCAATGTAGCAGACAATCTGTCAATGGACTCGTCATATTCTGAGACATAACTGTGGCCCACGCAGGGGTAGTGTCCAGGGCACTAAGAGAAGCCCGGGTAGTGGAGGTCTCGGCATCTGCAGCCTGCGCGCAGCTCTGACAATGTGGCGATGTGCATCCTGCAGGAAGGTCAGCCTTACAAGCAGTGCAGGTAGCATAGTAAGTGCTGGCTGCCTTGGAGCTTTTCTTACTCCTATTGCCAGACATTGTGGTATGAGCTACTTGTGAAAGTGGGAATTAAACTCAGGTGTGCCTTGTATAAGCAGGCACTCTAACTATTCGGCTAGGTGCCTGAGCCCTTAGTGGAGGGGGCTGAGTAGGGCACTGTGTGTTTAATAGTGCCTGCTGCAGGAGAGAGCGTAGCAGAAGAGAGAGGATTCTCTGCAGAGAAGGTCCTGCAGAGGTCTTACCAGCGCCAGTGCGCGCTCCTATGGAGAGGCTGCCCGGATCTTGTGTCCCCCGGATGGCTGAGTCGCAGGGCTCCACGTGTTAATGCTTAATGGCGGCGGTGGAGAAGGAGGAAGGGGCGGAGCTTAATGGGCGGCTTCCAGCAGAGAAAATGCGCCCCCTTTGTCAGTTCAGCCCGCAGTATGATGCGCGTCAGCGTCATCCGGAGGGGCGGGACAAGGGCGTCACAGAGGAGGCGGCTTCCGCGCTAGGCCCAAGCCGGGGCCTCAATTAATTGAAGTCCCCGGAAATAGTGAGGGCCGGCGCGGAGGGTAGAAAAAATTCCTGGAGGGGGCCCAGAATCTTGCTGGAGGGGACCCAGAAGCTGTGAGTATTGCACTGGCGGATGAGACCGCCAGTATAGCAATAGGCATTACCCACTGTACATCCTAAGCTGATCCTGGGATGCAGCTTGCAAGCCTGCGCTGCTGCAGGCAGTCTGTAGCTTCCAGCCCAATGCAGCCTGTGCTGCTGATACCTGTGGTGCCACTGCCTAAAACACCCAAGGGTGATTAGGGGGACGTCATCTGGCAGGCAGTCCAGCTTCTACTTCACCTCAGGACCGGAAGGGAGTGAGAAAGGAGGGTGGTATGCTGGATTGTCTCGACTTTAACCCAGCAACCCAACAGTGGGAGGCCGAGAAAGGAGTACGGCATATGTATTGATTCTAGCTTCCACCCAGCGCCCCAACAATGGGTGGCTGAGGAAGGAGCATGCCGAGGTCAGAATTGCAAAAAATGGCAAGGTCTTTAGGGTCAAAATAGGCAAGGTCATGAAGGGGTTAAAGTTGCAGAGATTTGCAGTAACAAAGTTATCCAAAATCCAACATTTACCTAATGTTCATTCTTCAATAGCTCTCATCCAAAATCCAAAACTTCGCCTAGTTGACCGGACAGCCGCAACCTAGCAAATTACTCTCTAAAACGCCTGAACTTTGTACAACATTTCATTGGTTAATTTGATTTTAACAAATCTAGGTGTTATCACCTACAACCTGTAAGTACAAGTTGTCGCGTGTCACTATAGATAAAGCTGTAATATTGCACACTTTCCCTTAGGTTGCTTGAAGGGGAACTACAGGGATATGAAAACAGGTTGTACTGTCCTTGTCCTCCTACATGATGAAGCAGAGCTAGACACTACAGTTCTAGGATCTATAGATCACTTATAAATCTATAAAATCATATATGCTCCTCAGCACTCACCCCTCCCTCAGGGGACAAAGAAATTCAGTCTGACATAGCACTAAAGTTTTAGGGGACAGGAAACTACCAAGTTGATATGGGGGAGGGGAGACCATGGCAGTATGGCAGTGCTGAATTAATCAATGCAGTGCTTTGCCTCTGCTCCTAGCCTGATACATGAAAGTACACATTATGCACCATCATATTATTGTACAGCAAAAGATCACATTGTGTATTTATATCCGCTTGGTGACATGATTGCTATTTGAAGAGAGAACTTATAAGGGGGCAGGAATGTAAGTAGATCCTGGAGCCCCCCCACCCAGGGTTCATGCCCCCAACACACCTTATTCTCTTTGCTGCAGCATGAGGCTGAAGTTCTCTGTTCCCGAAGGGAGGGGTGAGAGCTGAGGAGCAGATTTTATTTTATTGATTTATAAGCGATCTATAGATCCTAGAACTGTCGTGCCCAGCTCTGCTTCATTGTGTAGGAGGGCAGGGACAGTACAACATTTTTTTTATCTCCCCGGAGTTCCCCTATAATATTGAGCATTATAATGAAATGAGGGTAGAAATACCATTCTGTAGATATTCTGATTCAAACTGTTGGTATCTGAGTGCGACTTTGAATTTCTGCTCTGGATTATCGCTAATTTGGCATTGAACTGGAAAGAGAAAAAAATGTAAATTATTGAACTGTTACATTATAGTAAACTGTACATTACTGTGAATAATAAATAATTATATACTACCAAACATTACAGGGAATTTGTCAGTAGGATCAGCCTTTCTACATTGTCTATATGTGAATGTACAGTAGGTGATAGGAAGATTATTAAAATGATACCTTGATATTTGTGATCCAATGACTTATTCTTAAGAAATTCTTATTTTTCTTATTATATAAATGAGCTGTTAAGATATACGGGCCGTACATAGATCTTCCTGAGACTCTATCTCCAGAGCTTATAATAGATGAAAAGAGGCGATATCAGTGTGAGACATGTAATGACTGACAGTCAGCTCTCCTGATCTACATGTCTCAGACTGGTAACACCCCTGTCATTTATATGTGCTATAATGTGGAGACAGATTCTCAGGAAGATCTATGTAAGGCGCAGAGATCTCAACAGCTCATTTACATATTAGATGAAACGTGGATTTCTCTAGAATAAGACAATGGATCACAGATAATAGGATATCATTTTATACTTCTTTCTATGACCTGCATGCCCATATAGATGACTTAATGTACCTTTACACGCTTCAATATCACTAACGATTTCAAGGATGCGCGGTCATTAGGACATCTTTTTGAGATCATTGATGAGATATCACACATCTAGATATCGTGCATGACGCACCAACCATCCAGCGAGCAGCCATCATTCGCACAACCCAGCAAACGATCCTTGTTTACTGTTAAGAATAGGAGAAATCATTAACGACATCGTTATCGCGGTGTCACGCACAACGATGCAGCAGGTTGGCTGATCGTGGATCATCTGATTTGGGAACATGTTCTCAAATCTGCGATCAGCGATCCAACGATTTATCGTACTCGTATCTCGGTGTCACATGCAACGACGTCCTTACGATGTCATTTGCATGACTCCAAACCCGTGATGTTTGAGCGATTAACGTTCACGATCTCGTACCGTGGAACTGGGCCTTAAGAAGTGTTGATCCTAGTGATAGATATATCTTATACATTGTGCTTTAGAGGATTATGGCCTGCACTGCATAAAATAAGCAACATGGCTGCCCCTCAATCCCCACTGTCTGTCCATTAGTCAAATCCAACATGTCCTGATAAAACGGGGATGTTTATCTTCTGTACAGTTGTATATAGACTTTAAACATCCAGGCAGTTGTCTCTTATTCTTGCACTGATGTCCTACAATGTCAGTGCACTCTTATGGGTTCTCACTAGATTGTGCAGCTGTAGAGGAGGGAAGCTGCTGTCTCACACAGGTAAAAATCCCAGAAAGGATGAGCATGATTTATTACCATATTTACCTTCTTGATCTTGGATACACAATGCTGAATTACTTAAGGAAGCACTTACCCTGCTTTCATCTCCGAACCCAGTGAGTATGTGATCACTGGATGCAAGGAGGGAACAAGAGGTGCCAAGTCCTAGGAAACCCAGCCAGCTCTGCTAAGCGGCCATGAGGCTAAAATTCCACAGTAGCGGGAGCTACTATACCAATCCCAGCTTCAGAAAAAAAAAGAATGTATTGATGTATTAAAATGTCCCTACAAAGGTTGTTTAAGATCATATGGTGGATAATGAATGTAAACCTAAAATTGATAAAAACAGCAAAAATAAAATTGAAAAAAAAGATTTAAAAAAAAAAAAAAACAAAACTAAGAAAAAGAGACACCTGTTAAAATCACTGTTTCTAGCCCTGTCCCTATCGAAAAAATATAAAGATAATTTCTATGGAAAGAGAAACAGAACTTAAAATGTTTTTAGTAGTCTTTTGTGGCTGTAAATAAAGTGAAAAATCCATGCGTATTTCCTATTTTTCTTCTCATTTTTTCCCAATATCAGCAATGAAAAAAAAATAAACAAAAAAGAAATATTGAAACGGCATAAGGATCAAGCCCCGTGAGTTGCAATACAAAGTAACAATTATTTGAATATATGAATGAGAAAAAATTATAGAGCCATAAAAAGGCATGTATGATAAAATCCGAAAATGTCCCTGGTTAGGAACGTAAATGACTCAGTCATGATCTGGTTAAAATGTAATACTGTTTAAATGTTTATTTATAAATAATATAGAGCAAGAGATTATAATAAATTTTGAAATATACTTCATAAGAGAAATCTGGAAGAAAAGGCTTTCAAAAATCTTCCACAAGATGTCCCCACTATGATGCTTCTAAACCTGACATACAAAGGTGGGGCAGAGCCTACATAGCGTCACTGGAGTCCTGAAAGCATACAGGAGATCCTGAGGCAAAGGACACTCCAGGGTGCCAGCACCAAGCTGCTGTGATGTTAGCTCCTGCATTCACATCAGCTGCTCTGAGCTAACAGCTTATGGCCTCCACACAGCTCCTCACTGATAACACTGAGCATCCGATGTGAATGCAGGAGATAACATCACAGCAACTTTGTGCTGACAGCCTGGAGGGTCTTTTGCCTGAGGGAACCTGATACACAGATCAGCTGAGAAGCCTGCGTAGGCCCCCCCATCCCCCTTATATGGCCATATTCACTGTGTAGAGATTGAAGATGGATCTCAGAGAATGAGTATCTTGTCAGATTCAGGAACAGCCTAGAGGGGACATCTTGTGGAAGGTTTTTGAAAGGCTTTCTTAGGCTGGCATCACACCACGGTTTTTTGGATCCGGGACTGTCCAGTGTGAACCGGACACCCCCGGATCCGATTCCGGCCCCATAGTAACCCTATGGGGCCAGAATACGCCGGATGAATGTCTTTTGGCATCCGGTTTTTGATGTCAGGGAGAATAGGGAGGAATCAGATTTTTCTCCTGGACACAAAATCGGAGCATGCAGCATTTTTGTGTCCGGGGAGAAAAATGTCCCCAAATCGGACCCTCCCGGATTCAGGGCAATCCGGTGCTCCCTAACATGGGAGCCTATGGGGCCGGATTGCCCGGTCCGGGAGGATCTGGGAATCAGACACCTGCGGCTGCAAGCCACTGGTATTTCAGGAATGCGGACTAGCTCCCCGCGAACCGCTGTCCTGAATCATCAGCAGCAGCAGCTGCGTCCAGCTGCACACCTGATCGGAGGGCATATTTGCCCTCCGGTTCTGTGTGATGATCTTGGGCGGGGCTATCAGGTTCATCCCTGACAGCCCTGGATCGGATCTTGCTGTGGTGTGAAGCCAGCCTTACAGATTTCACTTATGAAGTATATATGAAAGTTTATCATAATCATTTGCTCTACATAAGCTTCTATGAAGAGTAAGTTCTGGACTGGACCAAGGAAATGCAATGGATGTGGTGTATATGGACTTTTCAAAAGCTTTTGATAGGTGCTACACAAAAGGTTGATACATAAAATGAGGGCAATGGGGATAGGGGAAAATATGTGTAAGTGGGTTAAGAACTGGCTTAGTGATAGGAAACAAAGGGTGGTATTAATGGAACACACTCAGAATGGGTCACAGTTAACAGTGGGGTACCACAGGGGTCAGTGTTGGGCCCGCTTCTATTTAATATATTTATTAATGACCTTGTAGGGGGCATACTGAGTAGAATCTCAATATTTGCAGATGACACTAAACTCTGCAGGGTAATCAATACAGAGGAGGACAATTTTATATTACAGGAGGATTTATGTAAACTAGAAGCTTGGGCTGCTAAATGGCAAATGCGCTTTAATGGGGATAAATGTAAAGTCATGCACTTGGGCAGAGGAAACAAAAGGTATAATTATGTGCTTAATTGTAAAACACTGGGCAAAACTGTCACTGAAAAAGACCTGGGTGTATGGGTAGATGACAAACTCACATTTAGTGAACAGTGTCAGGCAGCTGCTGCAAAGGCAAATAAAATAATGGGATGCATTAAAAGAGGCATAGATGCTCATGAGGAGAACATAATTTTACCTCTATATAAGTCACTAGTGCGACCACTCTTAGAATATTGTGTACAATTCTGGTCTCCGGTGTATAAGAAAGACATAGCTGAACTAGAGCGGGTCCAGAGAAGAGCGACAAAAGTCATTAGAGGACTAAGGGGTCTGCAATACCAAGACAGGTTATTAAACTTGGGGTTATTCAGCTTGGAAAAACGAAGGCTTAGGGGTGATCTTATAATAATGTATAAATATATGAGGGGACAGTACAGAGAACTTTCTAATGATCTCTTTACTCTTAGGCCTGAGACTGGGACAAGGGGACATCCTCTACATCTGGAGGAAAGAGGGTTTAATCATAATCACAGATGTGGATTCTTTACTGTAAGAGCAGTGAGACTATGGAACTCTCTGCCACATGATGTTGTAATGAGTGACTCACTACTAACATTTAAGAAGGGCCTGGGTGCCTTTCTTGAAAACTATAATATTACATACTAGATTCTGTGATAGGGCGTTAATCCAGGGAATTAGTCTGATTGCCGTATCTGGAGTCAGGAAGGAATTTTTTCCCCCAATGTGGAGCTTAGGCTGGCTTCACATTAGCGTTTGTGTCTGCATGCTGATGGCATGCAGACACAAACGCTGTCAGAAGCAGGGTCCAAATAATGTGTCCGCAGCGGATAATGTCCGCCTGCGGACACATCACTATGGAGCCCGGCAGCCAATCGGCGCTGCCCGGGGGCGGGCCGGGGGCGGAGATGTTCTGCCATCACTGTCGTGTCCTCCAGAGCTGCGGTCACAGTGTTCTGCTGTCATGTCATGTTCTCTGGAGCTGCGGTCGCTCTGCAGTCACGGTTCAAGTTGTCGAGTGTCTCCGGTGTTACCTTTATGGTGTACAGCGTGTAGGGGTGGGAGACGATGCCGCTGTGCTCCCGTGCAGTTATGGTGCCGGTGATCCGCAGGTTCTGGATCAGGACCGGGCCGTCTGGACTGCTGAGGGGCACAAAGCTGAATGGATGAAGCGGAGCAGTGGGTGAGGATGTGATGACAGGGGAGGTGTCCAGCGGACTCTCTCTGTCGGATCCGGGTACAGGTATAAATTCTGGGTCCAGTCCTGTGGACTCTACGAGGATCTCGGGGTGAGGAGGTGGAGGACCTCCATGGATGTCGTCGTCATGGTCCGGGAGGACGGGGCTCTCGGCCGGGCCCAGGGCGTCCAGGCAGCAGTCGGACAGGAGGTCATCAGACGAGTTCATTAGCGGAGGGTCCATTTCCCGCCCCAGGTCCGACAGGGGGACTCGAGCTCGGACTCCTCACATAAGAAGAAGAGGCTGCAGGGCTTGGGGGGCTGCAGATACTGCACTGAGAAAAGCTCCAGCCTGTCCTCCTCCCCCGAGTCTCGGCTCCTGGTGTCCAGCCCCTCGTGTTCCTGATCGTTCATCAGCGCCGGAGATGTCCGGCCGCCGGTAAGCTCCGGGACTGTCGGCGGGGAGAACAGCTGATCTGACAGCTGTTTGAATCTTCCCGCGCCGACACTGTGAGGAGATGTCGGCGCGGGAAGATTCAAACAGCTGTCAGATCAGCTGTCCTCCCCGCCAACATCGCTAGGAGATTACAGGCGGCGGGGAGAAGGAGGACAGCAGAGGGTCAGCTGATCTCCCGGTGGCCGTCGGTGAGCTCCTGTGACATCACCGGCGGCCACCGGGAGATTTTTCAATGGGTCCGCAGCGTTCTCCCGCGCTGTCAAGTGCTGAACACTGCGGACCCATTGACGGCAATGCATTTTTTGTGCGCTTGGGGACGCTTGCTGATCTTCCAAGATCCCCAAACGCACAAAAAAATGATGCAAGCTGCGTCCAGGGTGCGGATGCTGGACACCGGAAGGAGCAGATATCGTCCGCATCCGCACCCGAACGCAGCAAACGCAGGCACTATGCGTTCCTATGTTAAACATAGGAACCGCAGTGCGCATGCGTTTGAATGCTTATGGGAACGCAGCATACGCTGCGTTCCCATACGCAAATGTGAAGGCAGCCTTAGTGTTGCCACATGGGTTTTTTTTGCCTTCCTCTGGATCAACATGTTAGGCTATGGGTTGAACTAGATGGACTTAAAGTCTTCCTTCAACCTTAAAACTATGTTACTATGTTATGTTACATTATTATTAAATAAAAATTTAAATGGTGGTTACACTTTAAGAATTATGGTTAGCTCTCCAAAATCCAATATTTACAACGTACCCAAACCAAAAATAGACGTTCTCAGTGTAATCCCCCATGGAAACACTACCATAAAAATGAAGTAGAATGTCTACTTATGTGGCCCCCACACATTGTCCGTGAAATGCTGGTAGTATACTGATCATGGAGCATAGACTTACTGTAGGTGTAAGATAAATACACATTGATCAATTCTCTATAAAACTTTTGCTGTCAGAAATTCTCCCTTTGTGGAAATGAGAAAACCTATATGAGTACATTGGAAGTAAAGAAGGGAACGAAGACCAGATAAGTCAGATCTTGTGGTGGATAACCCAACGAAGACTATAGTCTGCAGTTTTCTATTATCTGAAAAATATCTATCCCCAAAACAATGGAAAATATATATTTTTATTTATGCAGCACATCCTACAATCACTAATGCTTGTAAATACCTGGATCTGCTGCTTGATCATCTCACTTTGCTTTTCTTTCTCTTGACTACGTAGCTGTATCCATAGATCGGATATTTCCTTGTCCTTTGTAGTCAGCAGATTATGCATCTCTTCTTCTTTATTCAATACTGTATATATAAAATTAATTACCGTGATAATGGATTAGTGGATTTTTTAGGCTATAGGATGCATTTTACCATAAGACATAACCCAGTTTATATAGCTAAAATTGCAAAAAATTGTATTATATAAATCAATGGTGTAAAGAAGTGGAGAGGTCAAAATCTCTCATTTGAATGTACTAAGGTTAATAGGGAGGTAACACATTTATTGTTAGTGTGTCTCTGAAGCCAGGGCCGGACTGGGACCAAAAAGCAGCCCTGGAAAACAAACCCCACCAGCCCACATACTATATCACCCATCAGCCCCGAACCGTGAAATTTGCTTTTACGTTGTTGTGGCCCCCACTTTCTTAAAGGAGTTTTTTGAAGAGCCATATGTGAATGGCACAATAGAGGGAATAATTAACCACAGCTCCATTTACATGGTGCTCTTCAAAGCCACGTTTCTCAGGATTATAAGGTCCCAGTGGTCAGCCACACACACAGCCAGCCAGCCAGCCACACATACAGCCTCAGACAACCACACACACAGCAACAGCCAACCACAAACAGACAGCCACCAGCCACATCCAGCTACACAGCAGTCAGCCACACAGACGCAGCCAGCCACACAGACAGCCTCAGACAACCACACACACAGCAACAGCCACACACACAGCAACAGCCAACCACAAACAGACAGCCACCAGCCACAGCCAGCTACACAGCAGCCAGCCACACAGACGCAGCCAGCCACACAGACAGCCACACACAGGCAAAGCCAGCCACACAGCCAAAGCCAGCCGCACAGCCAAAGCCACAGCCAGCCACACACAGAGCCACAGCCAGCCCACACAGACACACAGCCAGCCACACACACACAGCCAAAGCCAGCCACACAAACAGACACAGACATGCACACAGACACAGCCAGCCACACAGCTACAGCCAGCCACACACACACACACACAGCCAAAGCCAGCCACACAAAAAGCCAGAGCCAGCCACAGACAGCCACACACACAGCTACAGCCACAACCAGCCACACACAGCCAGCCACATAGACAGCCAACCACACACAAACTGCCAGCCACATAGACAGCCAAAAACACAGCCAAAGCCAGACACACACAGCCACACACACAGCCATAGCCAGCCACACACAGACACACAGCCAACCACACACAGCCAGCCACGCACACACACACAGCCACACAGTCAACCACACACAGCCAAGCAGCCCACCACACACAGATAGTCAGCCACACAGCCCAAGCTACACACAGCCCGAACCACACACAGACATAGTCAGCCACACAAACACACAGCCAGCTCCAGCCACAGTCAGCCACAACCATGCAGCCCCAGCCACAGAGACACAGTCAGCCACACACAGACACATAGTCAGCCACTTAGCCACACAGCCCCAGCCAGAGACACATAGTCAGCCACACAGCCAGCCACACAGCCCCAGAGACGCATAGTCAGCCACACAGACAGCCACGCAGCCACAGCCACATAATCAGCCACACAACCAGTCACTTAGCCCAAGTGAAGCCACAGCCACGCAGCCCCAGCCACACACAGACACATAGTCAGCCACATATAGCCAGCCACAGCCACATAGCCCCAGCCACACACACAGTCAGCCCCAGCCACATACAGACACAGTCAGCCACACACACAGTCAGTCCCAGCCATGTAGCCCCAGCCACGTACAGACACATAGTCAGCCACACAGTCAACCACACATAGCCAGCCACAGCCACGTAGCCCCAACCACAGTCAGCCACACAGCCAGCCACAGCCACACACAGTCATCCCCAGCCACATACAGACACAGTCAGCCACACACACAGTCAGTTCCAGCCATGCAGTCCCAGCCTTTGTACAGACACACAGTCAGCCACACAGCCAGCCCAGCCCACCACACACAGACACAGTTAGCCACACATACACACAGTCATCCCCAGCCACACAGTCAGCCACACATCCAGCCACAGCCACACAGTCAGCCCCAGCCACGCAGCCCCAGCCATAGTCAGCCACACACACATTCAAACCCAGCCATGCAGCCCCAGCCACACCAGACACATAGTCAGCCACACAGTCAGCCACAGCCATGAGGCCCCAGCCACACACAGACACAGTCACCACACAGACACAGTCAGCCACAGCCATGCAGCCCCAGCCACACGCAGACACCCGTCAGCCACACAGCCAGCCACAGACACATAGACAGACAGACACACAGCCAGCCACACACAGATACACACACACACATACACTACTCACCACCAGCAGCTGCAGCAGCTCATCTAGCTGGATCCTGCACTGTGGAAGAACTTCTGGCGCCTGCAGTAGAAATGAGGGGGTGGGGCCCAGAGAGATTTACAGGAGATGGGGCCCACAGAAGTGGTGAGGGGGCATGGCCTGGAGGAAATTGGGGCCCATCCTCTCACCTCTCCTCCCTTTCCTTCTCCTGTCAAACGCCTCGGGCTCTCACAGCTGTCAGAGCAGAGAAGTCATGCTCTGCTGGCCCCTGCTGCTCTCCTCCTCTGCCTGCTATGCTCGGCGGGTGGTGGTGGCCGCCAAAAATGATTAAAAGCTGGCCTGCATCTGGAGGACCAGGTGCTGTGGCCCCGCCCACTCCACAACTTATGGCCCTTAGGGAAAAGTCCCGCCTCTCCCTATTGCCAGTCCGAGCCTGTCTGTAGCACATGCATTATACACATATACACAACACTGCTGCAAGCACACTACATACACACTCAGCTCTGCTACAAACACACAACTCTGCTACACACTACAAGTGTGCACACACACCTCTGCTACATCGACACGTAATAGGCTCTGCTGTGATGACACAGCATTGCACAATGTGTGTCGTGGGTTAAATATTCTTATTTAGGTCACATATATTCTTCTTTTGATTGTTAAACAGGACCTGTCACCCCCCTGGTGCTTGGCAAACTAAAGCCCCGTCACACATAAACAGATTGTTAGCGAGAAAACCAGGTTTTTTGATGTAACAGCGATCTCACTAACGCTCTCGCTAAATGTGACACTTAGCAGCGATCAGGCCCCTGCTGTGAGATCGCTTATTGTTACAAAGTGCTCAGGGTAATTTTTTGATCGTTGGTCTCCCGCTGGTCAGCACGCATCGCTGCGTGCGACAGCAAGAGACCAGCGATCAGTGATCTCACAGGCTGGTAACCATGGTAAACACTGGGTATCTAGGCAGCGCGCGCTGCCTAGATACCCAGTGTTTAGCATAGTTACCAGCGTCCTCTCTGCTTACAGGCAGCGCTAAGCAGTAACACTGGTAACTATGATAAACAGCGAGTATCTAGACAGCGCGCGCTGCCTAGATACCCGCTATTTATCATAGTTCTCAGCGATGTGGAAGTGGCTTCCTGGTTCCTGGGGAGATCTGCCTGTTTGACAGCTCCCCAGCAACCAAGTAACGACGCACTAACGATCCCTACAGGATCATTATCGGGATTGCTGGAGCATCGTGTGTGACGGGAGCTTAAATGCAGCACTGAATGCAGCAGGTCTGCTGCATTTAGGGAATAGGTGCCCCATGTCTCTAACCCCCTGTACCCAGAGAAATAAACTATATAAAGCTTACAAATAAGTGGTCTAATGGGTGGGATCTTATTAAAAGGTCTTCATTGCTGGCACAGTCCTCCTGCCTCCTCCTTGTGTGTTCTGCCCCCTTCTATGTCTCTGCGCTGCCTCCTGTTCTGCTGGCTCTTCCCTCCTGCTCTCTGTCACTCAACCTGCCGCACAGAGATTGGTCAGAGCGGCTGCAAAGCATTTGGCCTGACGACAGGAGCAGAGCCCGCCCTGTTTATGCTTTATTCAGACAGCAGGGCGCAAAATTTAAATAACGGGGATTAAAGCAGCCAGGGCAAGAACAGATAAAGAAGACTCTACCCACAACGTCCCGCACCAACAAAGCAACTAAAAGAAAGACCACAGACTTTACACCAGAAGTGTGGTTTACACAGACGTTTTTGCACAATAAATACATTTAGTTTTCAGCTATGCTTCAGTAAAATTAAAAATGTGCCAATAAAAATGCAGCCACCCTGGGGTAGAACGGATTCAGTAGCTAGTGTTACAATAACAGGATAAACATGATCATCTCTGCACCATGATGCTCAGTGCTTAGTTATGTGACCAGGCTTATATGTTTCATTACAACTAGCAGTCGTAGATATATCCAGTAGAATGGCTCAGAAATATCAGTGATATATTTAAAGGGTCATGGATGTCATCAGTTAATCTTATATACTTTAGCATTAAAGTATTTGTCTCTTATTTTAATTGACAATTGGGACTGTGCCCTCTGATCATGGAGACCTTCAGTTTATGATAGCACATTATTTAATAATTTACTGTATTGTAAGCATTGTTAAACCCACATTTCTCCTCCATTTCACACTGGACCTTCTGTAGGTGACTCTTGTAATTTCTCTCTTTTAGTCTCAGGTCATCCAGTAGTGAGTCAAGCTCTTTCTTGTATTCCTGCAAAGATTAATATGGATAATTACATGAAGCTTGTAAAAGATCATGACAATGAAATCAAATCAAAATGACAATACATATGAAATACAAAGTTCATGCTGGAAAATAGTTAAAGTGAACTTGTCATATGTTAAAATGCTATTACCTTACAGATATGGGGTTAATTTGCAGATTAATATTATATGAAACCTGCCGGGTGACTATATTAAACTCCGCTGCCTGGAGGAAAAGAACTTTAATCCTCCCGGCAGTGTTCCAGTCACCATTCTGTGTATGGAGAGCAGCGGCTGTAACTGCGCCTCCCGTGCTGACTGACAACAGGTTCTAAGGCAGAGCGGCTGTCAGTCAGTACGGGGGTACAGTTAGGGTATGTGCCCACATAGTGGTTTCGTGACATTCAAACCGTCAGTAAACCGGTTGAAATTTGCAGGAGCCTAGAGTTCTGAGCTCTGAAGTCTCCAGCTGTTTCCCAGCGGTTTTTTCAGCGTGTGCACAGCGTTTTTCAGTCGGTTTTTCCGGCGGTTTTCTATGGAGATTTTGTTCATGAAAACGATCAAAAACCGCTGAGAAGAAATGACAGGTTGTATGCTCCTAAACCGCTAGGAAACCGCTCAACCTCTGGCAGATCCGCTCACATAAACCCACTATGTGTGCACAGCGTTTTCTAAATTACATAGAGTTACTTGTAAGTCCTAACGCTGCTTAGGATTTACATAAATTTAAATAAAACCTATGCTAAACCGCCGGCGGTTTTCGCTGCTAAACCGACGTTAAACCACTATGTGGGCACATACCCTTACAGCCGATCCAGTCAAGAAGTTTTCTTACACTGGGTAGGTCATTTTGCACTAAAATCTCTTGATAATTCTCTGATTTCATGATTCCGGTGATAAAGTCAAGGTCTCCATTACCAGACGCAGCAAAGCAACCCACATCGTTATGGATCCTCCACCATACTTAACTGTTGGTAGGGTGTTCTTTTCCTTAAAAGCTTCATTGCGCCATCTGTAAACAAACTGTTATTTTGCACTGCAAAAAAAGTCTATTTTTATTTCATCTATGCACAGAACATTTTCGCAGAAGGATTGTGGTTTGTCAAGGTGCTCTTCACTTTGACAAAGATCAGTTGTTCCTTTTTATTCAGTGGTTTACTTCTTTGGCCTTCCCCCATAAAGCTCTGCTTGGTTTAGTGTGCGGCATATGGTACTTGTTGAAACGATGACCCCAGACTGTTCCAGTTTGACCTTGTTTTTTCCACCATTCGCACCAACCTTCGAAGACATCTCTTGTCAATTTTCATCTTTCCCCCACTTCCATGGAGGTTCTTGATGGTTCCATGATCGCTAAATCCCTTAATAAAATTGTGCACTGTTGAAACTGGGATACCAAGGTCTTTGGAGATTGCCTTATACCCTTTGGAAGTCTTGTGTTTGCTAATAATAGCAGTTCTGATGTCCTCAGACAGCTCCTTTGTCTTTACTATTGTGACAAAAAATCAGGACCTAATATGTGGATTTTTAAAGCACTGAAGTCATCATTCATTGGCTAATTCATGTCACATGGGCATTTCATCACAAGTGATTTTCATTTGTGATTTACCACGGGCAAGTCAAAATGTGTTTCTATACTAATTTAATGTAAAAGGGTGCCAATACCAGTGTCACAACAAGCTTTAGGTTTTCTATTTTTCCCTCACAATGTTTTTTTGTTTTAAATTGTTTATCATTTGCTCTTTTGTATTTAAAATGAGTCTCTATACAAATAAGATGTTTCACTTGATTCATTTTTTAGGAGATATTCCACATTATGTACTTAAACTTCATGGGTGCAAATAATGATGAGCAGAACCGTAAATAAATCATACCAATAATTAATTCTACTTTTAAATGTCAATGCAATGACACATCTATACAAATGCATTGCGACACACATGTAAAATTGGCTCAATTGTAAGATTTTAGAGAATACCATTTAGATCTTTAGGCAGAAAAAATCCTTCATAGACAACAGTGCAGCTCATTGTTAGTGGTTCTGCCTTCCACTCTACAGTGTTTGAGTCAAAGACCAGCTGTAGCAAAAAATGATGGAGTTAAAGGGGTGGAATGAAGGCAAAAGGAAAGGTCATTTCAATCCCAATCTACAATCTAAGGGCCCTTTCACATCAGCGTTTTTCGTAATTCGCGGCAGATGCGGTGAAAAAAACGCATCTGCCGCGTTTGCCGCATAACCGTTCCACTTGCGGCGCGGTTGCGTTTTTTTCTATGCAAAGTATAGGCATACTTGCGGCAGGTGCGGTTTTGCACTTGCGGCAGGTGCGGCCGCGAAAAAAACCGCAGTAAGCCGCGGTTTTTTTCGCGGCCGCACCTGCCGCAAGTGCAAAACCGCACTTGCCGCACCTGCCGCAAGTACGCCTATACTTTGCATAGAAAAAACCGCAACCGCGCCGCAAGTGGAACGGTTATGCGGCAAACGCGGCAGATGCGGTTTTTTCACCGCATCTGCCGCGAATTACGAAAAACGCTGATGTGAAAGCACCCTAAGATATTTTTTATTATGCTTGGATTAATAATTCCCCACCTAACTGCTATTCTATTTTTTTTCTAGTTCCTGTTTGATGACGATTTGTTTTAGAAGCCCAATGTATGCTGGTATGCTCAAAAGTTCACCAGGAGCAGAGTCTGAAGCAGTGACCACAGCCTCTGCCCTTTCCCTGAAACAAAGCATAATCATGATGCTCGTTTCAGGGGCTGGTCTGTCCCTCTGTGTCCCTCCTTGCTTTACATTTCGCATTTCTGAACCCTATATCATATTCTATAGTGTGATGCTGTGCGCCCCCACCGGTCAGGACGCCACAAAGAGGTACTGCACCCAAGTCACGGGTGTGGTCCTCCAGTAGTCCCACGGTGGGGGATGGTAAGGGTGAATCCTCAACACAACACACACTTAGGATCCAGGGGACACTGGGCACAAACCCTGGGGAGAAAGGCCCAGAGGGACAACAAAAAGAGGAGTTTAGTTTCAGTTTAGACAGAACAGTCAGTGTGCAGAGAACAACAGAGTACAGTTGTGGACAAAAGTATTGACATCCCTGCAATTCTGTCAGAGAATACTCAGTTTCTTCCTGAAAATCATTGCAATCACAAATTCTTTGGTATTATCTTCATTTAATTTGTCTTCAATGAAAAAACACGAAAAGAATTGTCCTAAAGCCAAATTGGATCTAATTCCACACCAAACATAAAAAAGGGGGTGGACAAAAATATTGGCACTGTTAGAAAAATCATGTGGTACTTCTCTAATTTGTGTAATTAACAGCACCTGTAACTTACCTGTGGCACCTAACAGGTGTTGGCAATAACTAAATCACACTTGCAGTTGACATGGATTAAAGTTGACTCAACCTCTGTCCTATGTCCTTGTGTGTACCACACTGAGCATGGAGAAAAGAAAGAAGACCAAAGAACTGTTTGAGGACTTGAGAAACCAAATTGTGAGGAAGCATGAGCAATCTCAAGGCTACAAGTCCATCTCCAAAGACCTGAATGTTCCTGTGTCTACCGTGCGCAGTGTCATCAAGAAGTTTAAAGCCTATGGCACTGTGGCTAACCTCCCTAGATGTGGACGGAAAAGAAAAATTGCCGAGAGATTTCAACGCAAGATTGTGCGGATGGTGGATGAAGAACCTCAACTAACATCCAAACAAGTTCAAGCTGCCCTGCAGTCCGAGGGTACAACAGTGTCACCCCGAACTATCCGTCAGCGTCTGAATGAAAAGGGACTATAAAGAGGATACCCAGGAAGACCCCACTTCTTACCCCGAGACATAAAAAAGCCAGGCTGGAGTTTGCCAAAACGTACCTGAGAAAGCCTAAATCGTTTTGGTAGGATGTTCTCTGGTCAGATGAGACAAAAGTAGAGCTTTTTTGGCAAAGACATCAACATAGAGTTTACAAGAGAAAAAAAAGAGGCACTCAAAGAAAAGAACACGGTCCCTACAGTCAAACATGGCGGAGGATCCCTGATGTTTTGGGGTTGCTTTGCTGCCTTTGGCACTGGACTGCTTGACCGTGTGCATGGTATTATGAAGTCTGAAGACTACCAATAAATTTTGCAGCAAAATGTAGGGCCCAGTGTAAGAAAGCTGGGACTCCCTCAGAGGTCATGGGTCTTCCAGCAGGACAATGACCTAAAACACACTTCAAAAAGCACTAGAAAATTGTCTGAGAGAAAGCACTGGAGACTTCTAAGGTGGCCAGCAATGAGTCCAGACCTGAATCCCATAGAACACATGTGGAGAGATCTAAAAATGGCAGTTTGGAGAAGGCACCCTTCAAATGTCAGGGACCTGGAGCAGTTTGCCAAAGAAGAATGGTCTAAAATTCCAGCATAGCATTGTAAGAAACTCATTGATGGCTACCGGAAGCGGTTGATCGCAGTTATTTTGGCTGAAGGTTGTGCAACCAAGTATTATGCTGAGGGTGCCAACACTTTTGTCTAGCCCATTTTTGGAGTTTTGTGTGAAATGATCAATGTTTTGCTTTTTGCTTCATTCTCTTTTGTGTTTTTTCATTGAAGACAAATTAAATGAAGATAATAATACCAAAGAATGTGTGATTGCAATCACTTTCAGGAAGAAACTGAGTATTATCTGACAGAATTGCAGGGGTGTCAATACTTTTGGCCACAACTGTAAGTACCACGCTCGTCCTGAAAGCCTAGGAACCCAAATCCGCACCTGATACCACCAGACGGAGGAGTTGTGGTCATTAACAGGGACCAGCCCTGAACGCAGCATGGAAGTCTATCACCGAACTGCTGAAATTAGAGGCTACGAGCTTCATAGGAGCTGTAGTTCACGCACCTGGTGTGTAGCACGAGATAGCAGCTGGACAAGGGACCAGGGACAAGGTACCAGTCACCCACTCATACCCGTGGCTGCAGGATCAGGGCTCTGTGCGCAGAAGCGCTTACAACAGTGCTGAGAAAGAGAGAGAGGACCAGGGAGAGGCTGAAGGACAGGCACACCACCGAGGATCTCATACCTGCCATCCACGCTCTAATAAAGACTGCACAGGCGGGGCTTGTCCCAGAGTGGGTAACATCGATGACCTGTTGTACTTGAAGCTTGCTGTGAGTACAATCGGAAACAGAATTGCAGAAGGTGTGAGACTGTGTTATTCCGGCGGCGACAGCCTGTGGAGGCCACTGAATAAGGTAATGTGGCCTAATGTAACCCCTGCCTGCCAGACACTATTACTCATTATTTCCCGCTGCCCTGGAAATCTGCTCCACCCGTGGGGAGCCATTCCATCTCAGCTGCCCATCCATCATCCCCAGAGGTCCTGCAGCAGCAGTGGCTGCCCATAGCCACAAACCACGGGTGGTGTCATGAATAACTCCCTTATAAATCACCCCTTTTCCTACACTACCCAAGAACTCCTTTTACACTGAACCCAGGGTCACAGAAGCCGGGTCTCGACCCCTGTGACTCTCCAGAAACACTGCAGTTACTTACGAAGGTAGGCCAAAACACAGCGGTGGACGCCGCTGCAGATTCTTACATCCATGAGATACATATATTTACTATAAGCACACTGGCGCTTATCCAGCGGTACATTCTGCATTTCTGAACCCTCTATCATATTCTACAAGTGTGAAGTTACTTATGAAGGTCTTTTGACCGAAATATTTTCTTCTTTGCACTGAATTTTTCTTATGAATAAAGATTCATTTGACCCAGCTTATACAGGCCTTGTTTACTTCTTCTATGGTCTAAAGCAGTGATGGCTAACCTATGACACGCGTGTCAGCAGTGACACGCCGAGGTGTTTTTGCTGACACGCGTGTCATGGCACAGTTTCCCCCTCTGCCCACCGTTGATGACATAATTAGCTCCGCTGCATTACCGTGCTGCCCTTGTCCCACCTTCGGATGCTGAGCTGAAACTGTGATTGCATGCAGTCAGTGTCAATCACAGTGTCAGCAGTCAGAAGCAGGACAAGGCGACACCTTAATGAAGCTGACAATCAAAGTGTCAGCATCTTGCCTCCGGGATGCTTTGATTGACACTAACTGCATGCAATCACAGTGTCAGCTCAGCATCCGAAAGCGGGTTAAGGGCGGCACAGTAATGCAGCAGAGCTAATTATGTTATCAGCGGCGGGCTGCTGACACACTTTGAGCAATGGAGAGGAATGAGGGATAGTTGAGTTACATTGTTTATTACTTTTGTGTGTGCACTAGGATGGGGGCAATATCCAGGATGAGGGGGTAATGTGCCAGTATGGGGGTGCTATATCCCAGTATGAGGGAGCTATGTCCAGGGTGAGGGGTTATATACCAGGTTGGAGGCCATATCCAGGAGAACGTTTTGTTATTACAGCTACAAATATCAGAAAATTATGGGGTTTTCTTGAAGTGACACACCACATGAGTTATGCTCGGCTTCTCCGAGAATTTTGACACACCAAGCTCAAAAGGTTGACCATCCCTGGTCTAAAGGTTTGGAAACCTACATGAGTACCCCATGATCATAACCAGTAGTGCCTTGATTTCTTCACAAAATGTACAGAGACATGGTCAGATCATACCTTGTGATAAGTGAATATGCACATTACTATTCATTACTCGCACGGATAGTACAGTACCTACAATACTCGTTATTCGGCGAGTAACGCTGGTGCTTGTGAGTGATGGGTTGATCTTGAGCAATCAGACACATATTAACAGCTCCCTTCAGTACACAAAGGGGATTAGCACCCAGTGAGAGCAGATTGAATGTTAGGATCTCTGGAGGGCACAGCAAAGTGTTGTATGTAGTGAAAACGCAAGAAAGATATCCCGGAAATGCTTGTATTAAGGCAGGCTGTGTGTGGTCGGAGCCTATCACTAACTGACAAACATTGGACTCGCTATTCGAACAAATATGCAAATATTACAAAGTACTTGTTATGAGTATAGCGATTACGAATATTTCAGTACTCACTCATCCCTAATCATACCACATCTCATGGGCCGTGGAGGACGCAAAAGAGTATACACACTGTACATAACAGGACACATATATAAGATTATCTCAGCACAGGAACATTTATTTAAACAAACAAGTATAAGAAAAGAGCGGCACTCACCGAATTGCGACATGCGGAGTCCTTTATTTGGGTAGTTGTTACACGGTGCAGGGAGGGGACCGGTGACGACGGCACCGTTTCGGGCGTGCTGCCCTTCAACGGTCACTAATATTTATTTATTTTATTATTATTTATTTTAACATCCAGCTGTGGAACTTATTATTATTATTCCACGATCTATAGATTAAAATGAACCTTAATGATTTTTATTCGTGGAAAAAACCCCATTAAGCAAAACATTTCCTCTGCTGTGGTCAAGCATCAAGTCTGGTTTTCCGTGACAGCCCGACCAGGGGAGTATTCACATCTGCACCAGCATTCTCAACACTTTACTAGGCCTCACAACACATTGATGATGAATGAAGCCTAGTGACTACATGTACCATGTTGCATCTTCAAGATGTCGTATTGTTTATGTGCAAAATGTGCCCAGGTTGCTGAGCAGAGGATGCAAGGTGCCTAAGTGAAAACTGCGCTGGTCCAACTGCCACGGAGGACCGGAGAACACACGACCAGAACAGGACATCGTTATACTCTACTCCAATGGGTACAAATTGTATAAATACATTAAATGGAAGGAAAGTTAATTTTCTCTGTCTTGAGATCACCGATGTTTATCCTGTTATATAGCTTATAATGCACATGACTTGTTTTGCTGCTAATTGCATTGACAGTAAATGGAATGAGTTCTAAGATTGTTCTTGGGGTTAATGTATTGAGTAATCTTCTGGTTAATCCAAATGTTCTTAATTGACTGCAGCTCTGTGCATCTAATTGCTTTCAATATGCTCATAATAAAAATATCTGCATTATATAGAACAAAGCTGTCTATTTCTGAGGTGCTCATGACCACTGAGTCACTTGTTTTGAAGCCATTAGCTTTATAGTAGTTGCATTTCAATTTACTGAGCTAAAGACTATTATACCATTATTAGGGCTCGCTCACACTTGGGAATAAAACGGACGAGTGCTGACCTGTGACTTTTCCTCAGTTGTCTTTGGCCTGAAGAAAAAAGTTGCAGCAGCTGTGAATGGCATGAAAAAGGTAGAGTATAAGATAACATATGATGTAGCACTTAGGATAAGCTAGGACTAAAGGCCCCGTCACACCATCCAACATCGGCTGCAATGTCGGATGCGATGCTGCGGGTGCGCGCTCGCTTCCGACATCGCAGCCTAGCTGTCACACGGCAAGATGTTGCTGGTGACGGCGCTGCGATGTTGGCGCCGAGATCGGTCGCTGGGCTGGGGAACAACCCAGCAAGCGATCCGCTGAAATGCAGCAAACAGGCGGCATCGGCTGTGACATCGCTATTGCGGTGTCACATCGAACGATCCCGCAGGTTGTTTAAGTTGAAAGGTTTTCCTGCATGCAGGAAAACCTGTCAACTCCGACTTGAACAACTATCGTTGTTGAATCGTGCGTTTACACGCTATGACCCAACAACGATGTCGTTTCAACATCGTTCCTGACGTCACTTTTGAATGACGTCGGAAACGATGTTGAAAGGTGTAATGGTACCTTAAGACACATAGCTTTTTCAGCTACTTACTGTAGGGCAAGTAACAATTTAAGGCGTCATCTGAGATTTGTACAAAAAAAGATTGTGTCTTAGCACTAAAAGACAGGTAGCTTCCTGCCTGCTGTAATCAGCACCGTTCACTGCCGACTGGAGCAGTCATAGACATCACTGTGGCGTTCCTGCGGCTGTGCCACAAATGGCAGCATGTAATCCAATATGTAGTATCATACCTGGATGTAAGTGGAGGGCACATTGCTGAGACCCCCAACACACACCCAACACATCTATACTCCAGGCCAGGAAGTGCCGGACGAAAGAGACCCACCAATAGGGCAGTCCCCACTTCTGGGTGGAGGGAGGGGTTACGTGCAGGGGTGGGTGGCAACTAGGAGAGCTCTAGTCAGAACCAAAGAGAGAAGAGGACTAAACCTAAACACGGACGCGTGTGAAGGGCTAGGCAGAGGGCCTGGTGAGACGAATCTGCTGCCAGCTGTTGAAGCTGGTCAGAAGAGCTAGCTGCAAGGAGGGATACAAGCCCCCAACTCAATCAGGGATACTTCAGGACCAGTCATGAAGCTGGAGGTCACTTGGTCTTTATGTCCAGTGGCTACCTTTGTGGACCTTCCCGAGGTTCACAGGGCTATATAGGGTCAGAGGACAAAAAGTGTCGCTCACAGGACTTACCTGGCAGGGAATGGCAACCATGGACACTGAGGAGAGGAAAGTGGTAGCATAGTGTTAGAGTTGGAATTCAGGTGGAAGGCCATAAACCTGTGTCTCAGCAAAGTGGACTCCAGCTACCTCTGGGCCAGTCAGGCTGTGCTTCTGGTCTACACTGTACCGCGGCTAGCTGTAACAGTCAACTACTTCAAGTAAAGGGCAAGAACCACAAAGATTGTTGTATCGTCAGCTACTTTCTGTGCCCACCTGCATTACTACCCTCATTCTCCTTCTTTTCACCACCAACCATCCAATTAATTTTCTACACCTGCAACCCTTGGCCACGTATGGTCAGAACTCCAGCTGACGTCACAAACTACCTGCCCTGAAATAACCTCCCTTTAACATGTCTGGCTAGGGCCACTGCTCCCGGAGACCGCTGCCGTAAACTGATGCCCCAGGCCTCCAGGCAGACATCACGACTACATCCCCCTCTGTCGACGAGCATCAGAGCTGATGTGACACTGATTGACAGCCAGCTCCCCCAATCAAGTAGTGAGGAGCTGGATGTCAATCAGCGTGATGTTGGCTGTTCCGCCCACTTCCACAGAGCAGAGGCTGCAGAAAAGCCGCTTCTGCTCTGTGTTTACCCCGCCATGTTCCCCTGGCAGGAGCAGTCTGTGCTCGCTCTGTGCCGTGGTAACTGGCGCCAAGCACAACAGGCAGGTAGGTGCAGCTACCTGCCTGTTATGCTTGGTTGGGCACATTTTTTTTTTTTAAATATTAATCCTCGACAACCTTTTTAAGGAGTGGGATCAGCCCACTGGGGTGGAGTAGCCTCTAGGCTTAGTTAAGTAGTCAGTAGTTAGTGGTAGGCTGTACTAGTGAGTGTTATAGCGTGGTATAGGAGTGTGCAAGGCAAGTTAGTACCTTAGGTCACAGTAAGTTGGTGTATGTGGCACCTGTCACCTTACCATCGGTGAACAGTGGGAACAGAGCTTCTGGAAAGGACTCCAGAAAGAGGACATGTATGTAGAGGACTGCCTCTGTCCCTCTGTCATGCCCAAACTCTACACAGGTTCCCCTGTCAGTAGATTGACTCCAGAGGTACAGGTTCTCAAAAGGCGGCTTGGCATTGGCCTGGGCGAACGGGTCAGGACAAGATCAAGCATTAAACGAGGGCGGGTCGCTGTGGTGAAACAATATCCTCCTTAGGAAAAGGTCTAAGTGCCCCACCAGGCACCTTCCTCAGGGATGTCCCTGAGGAAGGACATCCATGAGGAAGGTGCCAGGTGGGGCACCGAACCGCGTTGGAGTGAAGGAATAAAGGAAAAGAAATTGCTTGTGAAACCCTGACTTCCATGTGAGTTTTCTTTGGACATAGCAGCGTGGACCGTGGTACACCTCTTCTATCCCACCAAGAAAGACATATGTCGGTTTTGGCAAAATTAGTCTATTCAAATCAGGCAAGGAAGGTAAAAAAAAAGAAACAAAACAACAACCAAAAAGAATTCTGTATATTTTTTCTTCTTTTCTCTTTTACACTTCTTCAATAAGCCGCGATGGAGCCCTCCTTTCTCGTGTTGGATAGCGTCTGGGCTCAGTGAGTGTGAAGAATTGTTCACTTCCGGGTGGTCCTCTCCACCATCGAGTACCAAGTCTTCCACCAGAGGAAGATCATTACCATCATTTTGCGGTATGATTTTAAAATGTGATGAATTTCGAGTTATGAAGTGTCCATTTCGCTCAGCCATGACCATGCTGCCTTTCTTATCAGTAACATTGTATTTTGCAGGATTATAAGTAGCTGACATCTTGTTGGTTGTTTTTTGACGCACGACGACAATATCCCCTTCTTTGATGGCATTCGGCTGTGCCCTTCGCCTTCTATCTGCATAATGTTTCATAGCTTGTTTGTTAGAATAGTCTGCTGATCGCACAGAGGAGTCACTTGGTAAGGGATGATACAGGGATACATATGCGGGAGTTCTGTTGAACATTAGATGAGCTGGAGCAGCATTAGTAGTAGAATGTGGCGTATTGTGATAATTGAGCGTGAATTTGTATAATGACTGTTTCAGCGGGGTGTGCTCCAGACTCGCTGCCTTGATTCTTTTCCCCATAGTGCGCATGAAACCTTCTACTATACCATTGGCTTGTGGCCAGCAAGGTGTGATTTTCTTGTGAGTGAACCCCAAGTATTCAGAAAATTGTGTAAACACATGTCCATTGAATGGAGGTCCATTGTCTGTTTTAACCACTCTTGGGATGCCATATGCAGGGAATATGTCATCCAGTTCTGGTATGAAAGAAGATATGAAAGAAATGACAGGGTATCTAGAATATTCATCAATTGTTACTAGAATGTACTGGCCATTGGCTAATGGTCCATATATGTCGACTGTCACTTCCTCCCAGACAGCAGTGGGTAGCGGAGACATTTGTAATGGTTCTAAGTTTGATGATGGAGTAATGAATTGACAGGTGGAGCAATGTCTAATCTTCTCTTCCACAATTTTTCCATGTTTGGGAACCACACTTTTTCTCTTAGTTATTTTTTAGTACCAACAATTCCCAGATGACCTTCATGTGTGATCTGTATGACTAAGTTGCGCAAAGTCTTAGGTACAATCAGTTTGGTACCTCGAAGAATGAGGTGTTCTTCAGTGACTAATAATTCATCCCATACACTTGAGAATAATTTTAATTCCTTCAAGTCAATCTCAGAATCGGGAAATTTTTCTTTTTGGGTTTCATGCCACCTTCGATTTTGTATGATTGGTATTAAGGCACAGTGTCTTGTCACTCATTGTTGCATTCACAAAGTGATCAATGGAGAGTGCTTTAGGCACTGCATGAGCTGTAATGAAGCGTATGTATTCATCAATGGAGGAACGCTCAGGTGAGGAATCATTCATAGGATGACTTGAAAGATAGTCAGCCGGATTGCTGAATTTTCCAGGTTTGTGAACAATTTTGTGGTTATAGTCCTGTAGACGTAGACCCCATCGTTCAATGCGTGCAGGCATTTTAGCTCTGGGATTTCCAAAGATCGTAAGAAGTGCTTGATGGTCGGTGACGATGGTGAAGGGAGCTCCATAGAGAAATAAGTGAAAGTGTTCACATCCCCAGACAACTGCCAAGCTTTCTTTCTCAGGTTGTGAATATTTCTTTTCAGTGCTTGTTAAACTTTTACTTGCATAAGAAATGATGGGAGGATCTTGATTATCATCCTTATATTGTGCTAAGATAGCACCCAGCCCCACGGGACTGGCGTACACAATTAATTTGGTTCGAAGTGCGGGATCAAAATAAGCCATGATAGTGGTTGAGCAAAGTTCATTTTTAATTGTTACAAAAGAGGTCTGATAGTCTTGGGAACATTGAAAGACACAATTTTGCTATGTAAGTTATCTTAATGGACTGCTGATAGTTGAAAAATTGAATTGAATAGTTGAAAAAGATGTGACCATAAAACTCTAATGCACTTATATCAAATTCGCACTTTTCTTTGTTTAAAGTGAGTCCAGCAGAGAGCAGGCATTCGAAGATGTTGTATAGCGCATGATTATGTTCAGCTTGAGTTTTACCAAAAACCAGTATGTCATCACTGTAATTAAAGGCATTTGGAATGTGTTGAATGACGCTCCTTATCGCATCCTGAAAATTTTCTGCTGCTGAGCAGACTCCAAAAGTCAATCTTTTATATCTTCTGAGGCCCACGTGTGGAAAATGTTGTTAAGTATCTGGATTCTGGACTCAGTTCTAATTAGTGATAGCCTTTATTGAGGTCGAGCTTTGAAAAGACGGTCGCTCCATTTAATAAATGAATGATGTTATCAATCGTGGGTGAGATATGTCTTTCTCTCTGGATAGCGGTGTTGGGTAGGCGCATGTCAACACACAGTCTCACCTCCTCAGGAGTCTTTGGTTTTGGAACTACCACAAGTGGAGAGACCCACGGAGTGGGACCAGTAACAGTTTCAATGACGTCCTCATCCATGAGGAATTGAAGTTCTTTTTCTACCTTCTTTCTCAGGTGAAAAGGAATGCATCTATGTGTTTGGGCTACTGGACGAACCCTGTCTTCCACATGAAGATGTACTTGAGAGTCCTTTAATTTCCCCAAACCACTAAATAAGGAGGGAAAACTGTTTACCATGGCCTGTACATCCATATCTGCCGGGTCAGTTATGGTATGAATAATCTGGATGAGACCTAACTTAAATGCAGTGTGATAGCTGAGAAGACAGCCTCCCGATCCTTGTAATGTGTGAAAAGTGGTTTTCTGCCTGTTTTCTTTATAGCTTATTTCTGTGTCAAATTGTCCTCTTGTAGCTAGAGGTGTTGTAGATCCATATGGAAAGATTTTAGTATTCACTTGCTGTAAAACTGGCTTATTTTTCAATTGTTCATATGCAGTGCTGTCTACAATATCCACTGAAGCACCCATATCTATTGTAAAGGTGATATTGGTGTTGCAGATGGGGAGTGTGATGCAGGGAGACTGTACGGAGCCAGTGGCAGAGGTGGTGAACACATAGTTTTCCACCCCAGACATTTCTTCTGTGTCCTGATTCACCATTTTTAAACTTGCGGGCTTTGTCAGAGGCAGAGAAGACTTGTACTGTGCTGACCTGCAGACAGCTGCAAAATGATTCAATTTTCCACATTTACTGCATGTCTATCCTATAGCTAGACATTTGTTCAGGTGGTGAGGGAAATCCTGTCCACATCTATAGCATTTCCTCTGTTTTGGGGTTTGCTTGTCTTGGGCATTCTTATGCTTGAGATTATGCACATGTAAATTATGCCCACTCTCCATTGCAGTAGCCTGATGATCTGCTGTTTCTATAGCACGGGCCATTTTGAGTAAATCATGTAGAGAGAGATCCTACAGCAGAGCTTTGCGCCTTATGTTATTGGATGAGCAGGTGACAATTACTTGAGTTAGAATTTCATTATCTACATCTGTGAATGCACATCCATGTGCCAGCTCTCTCAGCCGGGTGACATAGGTGTCTATGGATTCTTCTGGGAGCTGCTTAGCAATTCTGAACTTGTATCTTTCATATCTGATATTTTGTTTGGGATTGAAGTAGTCAGTGAGAGCTTTGGTGCAATTACTGTATGTGTCTGTCTCAGCTGCAGGTAATGTGTTGAAAACATCATAGACTCCTGAGCCTGCACAATGTAAGAGCACAGCCTTCTTTCTTTTCTCCTCTTTTATGTCCACGGCTTCTAGAAAGTTCTCAAATCTGTTTAGCCATTTTCTCCAGTAATGGGAGAGATTAATAGCATCAGTCATATCAAACTGTGGGAAGGTGTGTAAGTATTCAGCCATGATAGAGTCTCTCAGTGATGCGGGTTTGTGAAGCAGTAAACAGGGATCAGTACTCACAGCAGCCGGTGGTTATATCCCATCCTCGTCGCCAGTTGCAATGTCCACACGATATGAGGCATTTACAAGGGTAAACTTTAACTGTACTTTATTCTTCCATCTTTCTCCATCATATCATATAACAGTCTTTCCTCAGCATGCTCCAAACTGAAACTAAAACTTAACTTCCCAGCTCCTTCTTCTCATTACCCATGATACACCAGACCTAGTTTTCTTAAAGAGACAGATCTAATTATTGTACATTCCAGTTTGCAATAAGTAATTCTAGTGTCACCTGTGTAGCAACTTGTAGTTTTCCTTCTAGAGTACTTATCGTCTTCTTAAGATTGGCATTTTCATCTACAAGAAAAAAGTATAAATGAGTTACACCAACCAAACACAGCAAAGATAGTAAACGACTAAAGGTCCACATGTACATCAGATGATATCTTCCGTCTCTCCCAATCACAGGAGCTTTCGTTTGACTGAGCGCTCCTGTGTTGGGAAAAGTGGAGCAGCGCATGTATGGAGTAAGCTTGACTTTCTAGGAAACTTGAACCCAAACTTCTGGGATGTGGCATCCTGGTATGGAGAGCGGGATCCCACAACCCTCTAAAGCTGCTCTTGCAGAGAAAGTTCACTCTTTCTATTAATCAATAGAACAGCCGGTGACAGCCCAAGAAAGTATGTAGGAAAAGAGAATTGTTGGGTCCCTCTGTATATGGCGGGATCCCACAACCTGGCAAATTCATGCCCAACTTTGCTAGAAAGTTAGGCAGTTCTGAGGGACATTAGGGTCAGTTCTGTGAATTGTTAGCACTGGATTATATTTACAAATATATATTTGCCCATAACCACAGTATTTGTAATTAGATGATAATAAAATGTTAAATACAGTTCCGTGCTTTGTTGAGGAGAGCCATAGGACCAAATACTTAATTAACCTTAAGACAGAAAGGGTGGAGAGAAAGGATCCATAGAGTGTATTTTACATTGCATAAACTTTGGTTTACATGGCTGCCATTTCCTGTTTCATCACACCATGCCATGCTGTGCAAGATGGTGACTGGATCTAGGACTACATCCTGTTCCTGGAAGAAGCTGGAGTCCAGAGAAAGACTGACCAATCACAGAATGACACGTAATCGGATGACTTCATGGACCAACCTATCCTGATGACCTCATGGACCAACCTATCTTGATGACCTCATGGATCTGCCCATGGACTAACCCATTATCCAGCCCACTAGCCAATGAATACATCTGAGTAGGGCTGACCAAGCCCCTTAGTGAGGTTTTATAAGTCCATGCTTCTTCAAATAAAGGTCACTTGGCATTGCACTTTAGAAGGGCCAAGGAGAGTGTCCATCTGACTCTGTGCGTCTGGTGTCATACTTTCACAACAGTACTTGGTCTATATCTTTTTGGTCAGGAGCAGGCAACTTATTAATATTATTAAAATATTAACCATAACAGCTTTACCTCTCATGTTACATTGTAATTCAATGGTTTCCTGCAGACCTTTGATCACGTCCTGTAATGTGGTGCACTCTGCACAGTAAAGGAGAAAATTAACTCATGAATGCTTTATCACAATGAATTAATTACATGGAAAACCTAACAAGACTCTATTCCTGAGGTTCACAGGTTCTTAGACTATGTGCACATGGTGTCATTTACTTTAGATATCGGTGCAGCCACAGAGTTTTCCCAGGTGAAGCCTGTGGCCGTTTTTCTGAGGCAGCTTCACCACCGGCGTCTGTCACTCTAAATGGTGAAGATTGTCACATCCTTTGTGTTGCTCTCGTTTTGAGTGCGCGTATTTCACCCCTTCCTCTCTCTTTACGTTGGCTCTTTCTGACATCACTCAACCCATAACAAACATACAGAAGCATACACACCTGAACATTAGCCAGGAAATTGTACTTCTATATAGGACACGTGGATTCGGCTCACAGCATGCTACAGTATGTGGATCTCCTCACATAGCAATGGATTCAAATACAGGTATTTCATCACTGCACTTGGGACTGTAACTTCTTATTCATTTAACCCCTTCACAACCCAACCTATTTTGACCCTAAAGTCCTTGCCATTTTTTTCAATTCTGACCAGTGTCCCTTTATGAGGTTATACAGTGCCTACAAGTAGTATTCAACCCCCTGCAGATTTAGGTGGTTGACACATGCGGAATTAACTTGGCATTGTGACATTTGGACTGTAGATCAGCCTGGAAGTGGGAAATGCACTGCAGCCAAAAAGATTTTTTAATTTTTTTTTTTTTTTTTTTTTAAAGCGTTAAAAGTTAATTCAGAGGGTCATTTATTATTCAACCCCTCAAACCACCAGCATTCTGTTTGGTCCCCTTAAAGTATTAAGAAGTAGTTCAGCACAAAGAACAATGAGCTTCACATGTGTGGATTAATTATCTCTTTTGCCAGCCTTTTCTGACTATTTAAGACCCTCCCCAAACTTGTGAACAGCACTCATACATGGTCAACATGGGAAAGACAAAGGAGCATTCCAAGGCCATCAGAGACAAGATTGTGGAGGGTCAGAAGGCTAGCAAGGGGTACAAAACCCTTTCCAAGGAGTTGGGCCTACCTGTCTCCACTGTTGAGAGCATTATCCGGAAGTGGAAGGCTTATGGAACTACTGTTAGCCTTCCACGGCCTGGACAGCCTTTGAAAGTTTCCTCCCGTGCCGAGGCCAGGCTTGTCCGAAGAGTCAAGGCTAACCCAAGGACAACAAGGAAGGAGCTCCGATAAGATCTCATGGCAGTGGGGACATTGGTTTCAGTCAATACCATAAGTAACGTACTCCACCGCAATGGTCTCCGTTCCAGACGAGCCCGTGTGGTACCTTTACTTTCAAAGCGTCATGTCAAGGCTCGTCTACAGTTTTCTCATGATCACTTGGAGGACTCTGAGACAGACTGGTTCAAGGTTCTATGGTCTGATGAGACCAAAATCGAGATCTTTGGTGCCAACCACACACGTGACGTTTGGAGACTGGATGGCACTGCATACGACCCCAAGAATACCATCCCTACAGTCAAGCATGGTGGTGGCAGCATCATGCTGTGGGGCTGTTTCTCAGCCAAGGGGCCTGGCCATCTGGTCCGCATCCATGGGAAGATGGATAGCACGGCCTACCTGGAGATTTTGGCCAAGAACCTCTGATCCTCCATCAAGGATCTTAAGATGGGTCGTAATTTCATCTTCCAACAAGACAACGACCCAAAGCACACAGCCAAGAAAACCAAGGCCTGGTTCAAGAGGGAAAAAATCAAGGTGATGGAGTGGCCTAGTCAGTCTCCTGACCTTAACCCAATTGAAAACTTGTGGGTGGAGCTCAAGATTAAAGTCCACATGAGACACCCAAAGAACCTAGATAACTTGGAGAAGATTTGCATGGAGGAGTGGGCCAAGATAACTCCAGAGACCTGTGCCGGCCTGATCAGGTCTTATAAAAGACGATTATTAGCTGTAATTGCAAACAAGGGTTATTCCACAAAATATTAAACCTAGGGGTTGAATAATAATTGACCCACACTTTTATGTTTAAAATTTATTAAAATTCAACTGAGCAACATAACTTTTTGGTTTGTAAGATTTATGCTTCTGTTAATAAATCCTACGCTCGTTTGCAGTTTGAAGGCTCTAACTTATTTGCATCTTATCAAACCACCTAAATCTGCAGGGGTTGAATACTACTTGTAGGCACTGTAACTCTGGAACGCCTTAATGGATCCTAGCGATTCTGAGATTGTTTTTTCGGGACATATTGGGCTTCATGTTAGTTGCAAATTTAGGTTGATAATTTTTGTGTTTATTTTTGAAAAAAATCAAAAATTTGGTGAAAATTTTCAAAATTTTGCAATTTTCAAACTTTAAATTTTTATTCTGCTAAACCAGAGAGTTATGTGACACAAAATAGTTAATAAATAACATTTCCCACATGTCTACTTTACATCAGCACAATTTTGTAAAAACATTTTTTTTCTTTGTTAGGAAGTTATAAGGGTTCAAACAGCAATTTCTTATTTTTCCAGCAAAATCTACAAAACCATTTTCTTTAGTGACCACATCACATTTGAAGTCCCTTTGAGGGGTGTAAAGAACAGAAAACACCCAAAAGTGACACCATTCCAAAAACTGCACCCCTCAAGCTACTCAAAACTACATTCAAGATTATTAACCCTTCAGGTGCTTCACAGGAACTAAAGGAACATGGAAGGAAAAAATGGAAATTTTAATTTTTCCAACAAAAATGTTCTTTTAGCCTCAATGTTTTCATTTTCACATGGGCAACAGGATAAAATGCATCCTAAAATTTGTTGGGCAATTTCTCCTGAGTACACCGATACCTCATATGTGGTCATAAACTACTGTTTGGGCGCATGGCAGGGCTCAGAAGGTAAGGAGCGCAATTTGACTTTTGGAGCTAATTTTCCATTCAAAAAGTCAAATGGCGTGGTATTTTAAACCTATTTATTTCTTTTGTATTGGCAAGGGTTAATGCCTGTTTTTCCTTTGCTGGTATTCTGCCGTCTTGATCAGGTGATGAGGTTTGAAGACCACTCCCCCACCCTTTAAATAATCTCATGACCCATCACCTGACGTCGCTGATAGAGTTCATTCTCTGGCTGACCATCATGCTGTGTGGAAGATGTACTGCTGCAGTTCATTCTGCTGCTACCCATACTCTGCCTTCGAGTTTGGCAGCAGATTTCAAGTTCTTGGTATCCTTGTCATTTCCCCTGTCTGTTGTTACCTTCTCTGTGCTGTTATATCTGAAGTAGCGAGGCTAGCATCCTTGCCAGGTAGTGCACTAGCCATGGTTACTTTAGGTGACTGTCAGGGTCGAGGTGTCAATCACAGTAGGAGGCATGTCAGACTGCCATGCTTGTGACAAAATAGTCCTGTAATGGTATTCACCAGGCGATAAAGCCTTTAGTTTACATAAACAATAGCACAGAGCCTGATAAGAGAGGCACCACTGACTTTTGTTTTTTGAGCCTTACAGCATGTTGTCCTCAGTTTACATAGCAAACACCTGCTCACAGATTCCCTTTAAAGAGGACCTGTCACCCCCCTGGTGCATGTCAATCGAAATGCACCACTGAATGCAGCATGCAAGGTCCCCCTGTACCCCGAGATATATACCTTAGAAAGCTTATAGAAAACTAGTCTAATGGGTGGGATCATATTACCAGCTCTTTGGCGCTGGCAAAGTCATCCAGCCTGCTCTGCCCTCAGCTTCTGCTGTCTGTCAATCATGCTGGCCGCATAGAGTGGCATAGTGTGATGTCACCGGCTGAGCCCGCCCTGCTTGTGCTGTATTCAAATAGCAGGGTGGGAATCTGGCATCAGATTCCCGCCCTTCCATTTGAATAAAGCCTGTCAATCACAGTGGCCGCATACAGCGGCCTTGCATGACGTCACCGGCTGAGCCCGCCTGTGAGATTCCCGCCCTGCTGTTTGAATAAAGCCTACAGCAGGGCGGGCTCAGCTGGTGACGTTACGCATGGGTGCTCTATGCGGCCAGCATGATTGACAAACAGCAGAAGCTGAGGCAGAGAAGGAGGTGGCGGCAGAGACCTGGATGGGGAGGACCAACCACAAAGCAGGCTTGATGACTATGCCAGCGCCAAAGAGCTGGTAATATGATCCCACCCATTAGACTAGTTTTCTATAAGCTTTCTAAGGTATATATCTGGGGGAAAAGGGGGGCTAGAGCCAATAGGGGACCCCTTCCCTGCATGCAGCAGACAAGCTGCATTCAGTAGTGCATTTAGTCTGACATGCACCAGGGGGGTGACAGGTACTATAAGATTTTGCACTTGAGCTTATTATTCTTTTACATTCTCTTCTCTTTTATATATGCATTTTTTACTCCAGAGCTACCTTTTACTTGCTACTATATTTTTTCTGTTATCTTTCTCTAGTTATGCATCTCCTTTTTCTAGGAGACTCCCTACACTGGAATCAGTCATCTGCCCCTAATTTTCAATTTATCACTGTTATATTTTTACATTATTATTATTATTATTAAATTATTATTAATAATAATATTATTATATGGCAAAATGTCTACCATGAATATTCACTCTGACGAAACCCAAATCACACTGCTATATGCCTTTGTTGTTCTCCTTTAGATCTACGTTTGCCTTATAACATGTCTATTATAATTGCCCATAGAGAGGAATATATGGTACAATTTTATATTGCTTTGCTTAATAATATGGTCCTATATGAAGTCAAATTTTATTTCTTTGTCTGACCTTCATTTATGTATAATAGTACAGTATGACAACTTCTTTTGAGCTTTAGTTACCGTATATACTCGCGTATAAGCCGAGTTTTTCAGCCCAAAATTTGGGCTGAAAAGTCCCCCCTCGGCTTATACGCGAGTATATAAAAAAAAATAAAAAAATACCGCAGCAGCCCCGGAGGTATACAGGCCCCCCATCAAGTTCCAGGGCCCCCCCCCCCCTTGCGCGCCAGCCTGTAAAGGAAAATCATACTTACCAGTGTCCAGTCGCGCCGTCCGCAGCTGCCGACACGCGATCCCGGGCTCCATTCAGCGTCTTCCGCATTTCCTGTAGTCGCGGGCAATGACGTCATTGCCCGCGACTACAGGAAATGCGGAAGACGCTGAATGGAGCCCGGGATCGTCATGTCGGCAGCTGCGGACGGCACGACTGGACACTGGTAAGTATGATCTTCCTTTACAGGCTGGCGCGCAAGGGGGGGGGGGGCCCTGGAACTTGATGGGGGGCCTGTATACCTCCGGGGCTGCGGCTGTACACAGCCCTGGGGCTGCGGCTGTATACAGCCCTGGGGCTGCTGCTGCTGTATATACTTCTGGGGCTGCATATGGGGCTGCATATGGGGCTGCATATACCTCTGGGGCTGCATATACCTCTGGGGCTGCATATGGGGCTGCATATACCTCTGGGGCTGCATATACCTCTGGGGCTGCATATGGGGCTGCATATACCTCTGGGGCTGCATATGGGGCTGCATATACCTCTGGGGCTGCATATACCTCTGGGGCTGCATATGGGGCTGCATATACCTCTGGGGCTGCATATACCTCTGGGGCTGCATATGGGGCTGCATATACCTCTGGGGCTGCATATACCTCTGGGGCTGCATATGGGGCTGCATATACCTCTGGGGCTGCATATACCTCTGGGGCTGCATATGGGGCTGCATATACCTCTGGGGCTGCATATGGGGCTGCATATACCTCTGGGGCTGCATATACCTCTGGGGCTGCATATACGGCTGCATATACCTCTGGGGCTGCATATACCTCTGGGGCTGTATATACCTCTGGGGCTGCTGTATACTACCACTGGGGCTGCTGCTGTATACTACCACTGGGGAGGCTGCTGTATACCTCACTGCTGGGGGTTGTATACCTGTGTTGGAGTCCACCCTCGGCTTATACGCGAGTCAATAAGTTATCCCAGTTTTTGGGGGCAAAAGTAGGGGGGTCGGCTTATACACGGGTCGGCTTATACACGAGTATATACGGTACATTTTGCAAAAAAAGTGCAATTACACGTGTTTTTTGGGTTCTTTATTCGCCATGTTCAATATATGGTAACACTGACATGTCGGTGTGATGCCTCGGGTCAGTATGGTTCAAAAGATACCAAACATGTATATTTTACTGTTATCTAAGTGGTGAAAGAAAATTCTGCCGTTTTTAAAGAAAAAGAATTGAGCTTTTTTTTATCCAGCCAAGGTAAAACTAGGCTGCTGAGGGTGGCAGCTCGCAGCTGTCTGCTTTCATCGGGCTAGACTTAGAAAATGCTGCGAATTCCCACTCGTTTTTTCTCACTCATTTTTTTTATTATTTATTGAACAACCTATGATGGCAGTTTGGTTTCCATACACTAATGTATATGGCAACTAAGCAGAATCACCATCTAGATTGAGGAAATCCAGTATGACTACAACAGCCAATCACAGAAGCTCTTACAGAGTGTGAACTTTTGTGATTAGATGTGGCCCTGGATTTAGCAGCAGGAGACTGTAAAGCCTGATATACCTATTCTATCTGTCTATTCTAACTTTTATCAGCATGGAAAAGCCCAAGCTACAAACTTGCAGTGTGCTGTCTGTGTGCGATCTTTTCTGGCACCCATGGACTTTCACTGGCCTCTCACATGTGAAACTCGCATACAATTGCAGCATGCTGCGATTTAACTTGCATTTGACTTGCAGTCTGAAGAGTCTAAAAGAAGTGACATGCTCATCCTGTTGAAAGCTTCCAGGTAAGAGAAAGCCAACTCTATTCTTCACAGTATAGAGAAAAAGAGGCTGGTGGCGGAGAACTACAACGTCATTGGTAAAGCTGTCTCAGGGAAACGACTGCCAGCATTCTCCTGAAGAAGCATTCTGAGAAAACTCAGTAGCTTCACTGGCATCTAAGTGCACTTATCCTTAGGGTGCATTTATATGGTGTGGTTCAAAGAGTGTTTTTATTTATTTTTTTAAATGTTTCTGTATAATCACATCAAATGATTTGCCACAGTTCTACAAAAACATTAATTTGAAAGATTTCTTGCAATTTTTACATTAATGCAATTGGATTACAAACAACGTATTCTACTAATATAATCCACACGTTTCCACAAGCCAAACATTAAAGGGGTATTCCATCAACAAACATCTCTGCCCAGGAGGTGAGCAATGTTAATGACATCATCTGATCTCAGTAAAAAAATACCTCTTTAAAGCTCTAATAAATAAGGCTGGTACATCAGGGGCGGACATATCATTGGTGCAACCTGTGTAGCTGCACAGTGGCCCAAGAGGTTAGGGGGCCATTTATACATCCTAAGCAGGTGGAATTGTGTATTTTGATGCGCTATAGGACTGTAAATGGGCCTGGTATACTGTTCCTGCACAGGGGCCCTTTTCTAACTGTCTGCCAGTGCGGTACATACAGTACTTGCTGATTGTGCCTGCGTTCTGGATGGTATTTTACGAACGCAATTTTATTGTTACTAATCACCTTTCGAGTTAGAAATGAACAATGTCAGAACACCCCTAATAATGTTACAACACTATACATTACATCAAAAAGTTATTGTAGGCTCGCTGCAGAGTTTGCTGCAGAACTGTCAGGAACTGTCATTTCCAGACTAACTACATTCTGGTGTTAGGTTTTGTGCCCACGCTAAAATGTTGGTGCAGATTTTTGTAGACAAATATCTGCACCTTCTGGCAAAAGCATGCATCAATAAAGGGCCAATGCCGACGCTGCGTATTTGGTGCAGATATTGTGCGGATTTTTGTCCTCCTTATTCGAATTTGAAAAAATGGCTGGAAATACGCTGAAAATCCAAAGCAATAATTCACATGCTGCAGTTTTTCCCGCCGCAAAATCTGCAACATTTCCACGGGTCAAAAGTAGGCAGCATGGGCACAACACTTCCAGAAAGCCGGCATAGACTGTGCTGGGAGTTTATTGGGCTGCGGATATGACACAAAACCCTCAGCATATGCACAGCATGGGCTCAAGCCCTAACAGGTTCTGTTAGGCTAGTTTCACAAGTGTTTTTTTGTATCCGTCTCACGGATTAGTGATAATACTAGTGTGGGAGCAGACAGTTGCTTCTGGGTAATTACCTGTTTCTGCTGGATCTGGGACAAATGATACGTCCCCTAGGGAGCGTGTCATTTGGAACGGAGTTCTGGGCATGCGCACTTCCAAAACCCAGATCCAGGGGTCCAGATCCAGTGGGATTCGGAGTCCGCCTGATCCGGGTTCCTTTGGGCACATTGCGATTTTACATGTGGTGCCCTGGATCCAGGTGCCTCTGGGTTTTGTCACAGAGTCCTCAAATACACGAAGATGCATTTTTGGTCTCAGTGAAAAACTGGGAACAACGTGCAACACGGGATGCACCACTAAATTCATCCGGCGCCATTGAAAGTCAATGGGGCCAAAAACGGCTGCGGGTGCATCCAGGTTCAGCCGGATTCAGACAGATGGCGAAAAACGCCAGTGTGAAATCAGCCTTTTAGTGTAGACTAATCATAGATTCAGCTGAAGTGCAGTGAGGTACCAGCTTTTAGGATTATACATTATCATCATCAAACCTTGTGCGAGGCTCAGTTGCTTTGTCTGACTAATTTTCCACATTCGACTCCATTTCTCCACCTGGATCTCAAGCAGGTTATTCTTTCCATTAACCTCTGCAAACTTCTGCACAGACACAAAGCATCGTGTTATAGATTATGGTGCTCACAACACTATGGCCTCGTGGCCTCGGTTCATCATTTGTGGCTATTTTGTTTCTTTAAGTCACTTTTCTTTCTTCTCTTATGCTTTTCTTTGCTGTTTATTAGGCCAAATTCTTCAAAATTACTCGAATTTTTGAAAATAATTGTTTTTCCCTGAAGTAATAAATGGTCTTCTTGTTTTTAACATTTCTTTTTAGTGTAACAAGTTGTACTTTCTGCAAAACAGTGCAAAAATTGTATAAAAAAATTATGGTGTACATAAAATCACTTGTGGATGAGGTGGGGGGAACGGAAAACACTTGGGACAAAACTTACGAGTTTTCAAAAAGTCGCAAATGATGAATCAGGCGTAAAATCTGGTAACCCTAAACTCCACCTACAGTGATGTACAAAAAAAACCACCCAGGCGCATGTATATAACATAGTCTTAAAAAATGACAGAGGTGAAAAGAATAATGCAGAACTGAAAAGAGGAGAAAATTACCAATACTTAACAATGATTAACTGGCCCCTGTGTTCTAAACCTTGGGGTGGAAACACACTGTGATGGTACCTTTACACGCCGCGACGGCAGGCTGGATACATCCCGCTACAGGCTACAAATGTAGCTTGTAGCGTCAATGTAGCCCGTCGTAGCGGCGTCTGAAGACGCGACGCTACAGCCGGCGACAGATACATCTGTTTATGGGCTCTGCTCGAAAACTGATGGCTACATCGCCGATGGTAGCGAGCTGTATCGGCGTGTAAAGAAGCACCGGAAGGGAACTCTGGACACCCTGCGATGTAGCTGCAATGTAGCTAAGGCGTGACCCAGGCTCCGGGATACCCCGCCCCATCACCGATCATTGGAGGAAGCTCCTGCATGACGATTGGTAGTCGCTGCCTAGGGCGGCATATTTAAGGAGCTGACCAGTCACACTACACAATCGCTCGAGCGTGCTGTATTACTCAGCCTCCTGCGATGCCTGGCCAATCATGATGATATTGCGATGTCCTATCATCGTACGGACGGCTCGTAATCCAAGATTGTGGCACGCCTATGTGCTGTCCCTGATGCACCAGGTCCTCCCATAGTAGCTGGTTGTAGCGGTGTGTACATGAGCTACAGCTGGCTACTTGAGACACCCGGCGATGTAGCTAGCTACAGATGTAGCGTGGCGTAGCGCACCTTATGGCGGCGTGTAAAGAGGGTGCGTTGACCGTTTGTAGCCGTTTGAGCGTGCTCGTGCACGTGAAGTAGCGGGATGTATCCAGCCTGCTGTCGCGGCGTGTAAAGGTACCATGAGAGATGTATGCGAGTATCACACATGCATCTCATATTGCTCACCCGGAACGTCCCCTGCCTGTCTGAACAACATCAATATATTTCCTATATACAAATATTTATAGATAAAATATATGCAGGTAAAAACAGTAATGCTTCAAAAATCAATAGAGATATTATACTCAAAATTCAGTATCGGTATCAGTTCTGTAAAAAGACCTAAAGTATATAAGTATATTACCGCCTAACACAATCAAAGTCTGAGTAACACCAAGGAAAATATGGCCATAATAGACAGTGAGCTATCAAATATATACAGTGGTGTAATGTGAAGCTCATGGGCCCCGATGTGAAAGCTCCAACGGGGCCCCCAATTATTGTCAATCTTTAATAGCAATATTGTTTTTCTATAGGCCAAAGGGACTATTGGGGCCCCCTAGGCTCCAGGGCCCGGGTGCGATTGCATCCCCTTCACCTATTGTAATTACACCCCTGTATATACAGCTCTGGCAGAAATTAAGAGACCACTGCAAAATTTTCAGTTTCCCTGATTTTTCTCTTTATAGGTATACTGTATTTTTGAGTAAAATGTACATTATCTTTTATTCTATAAACTACTGACAACATGTCTCCGAAATTCAAAGCTCAAAATGTTGTAAAATCATAAAAAAGAAACAATGCATTCTGACCTCAAATAATGCAAAGAAAACAAGTTTATATTCATTTACAAACAATACTAATGTTTTAACTCAGGAAGAGCTCAGAAATTAATATTTAGTGGAGTAACCATGATTTTTAATCACAGCTTTCATGCGTCTTGGCCATCTTGACAAATTTTGCCATACACGAAAAACTCTTGAACACTGCCTATAGCAACATTTTTTATACACCCCCACCCCATAGTATATGATTTCTTGTATGAGATGTCCATTTTTTGTCTTTTCTATAAGTTTTTAAAAAGGATTTGCCAATAAAGATTGGTCAATTTTAATCAATTGCCCGGTGTGTCGAGCTGGATCCTTCTTCACTTCCTAATTGACGTCTTGTGTCCACAGCTTCTGACTGGCCAAAAGTCAGAGGTTACTTCACAACCTCTTAACGCAACTCTCTGAGAGCCAGAAGAGTGACCCCTGGCTTGTAACATGAAACACTGGAGCAGCTGGCTGCCATATACTGCTGGAGACCGATAGGAGTGTCAGAGATAGAGAGTGAAGGCTTGCAGCAGGTGAGTGTAAGAATGGAAACACACTATGTGAGATACATGTGAGACGCTAGTGCATTTCAATGAATTAGACTATCAACAAGAAGTTCATTTATTTCAGTAATTCAATACATAAAGTGAAACACATATAATATAGAGTAATTACAGAGTGATCTATTTCAAGTGTTTATTTTTGTTAATGTTGATGATTATGACTTACTGCCAATGAAAACCCAAAGGTCATTATGTCAGAAAATTAAAGTAGGGAGGATGAAAGGTTAAAAGTCGCACTGCCGTATTCCACGGGAATTAGTCAATGCGTTTCAGGGCTCCCTGGCCCCTTCCTCAGGACAAATCAATACCATATTACCATGTTTCAGGGAGCGCTGAAACACGTTGACTAATAAATCAATATTATATTCATCCTTTGATGTCTCGTGAAATACGGCAGAGCGGTTTTTAACCCTTCATCCTCCTGACTTTAATTTTCTGAGATATTGACCTTTGGGTTCTTACTGGCTGTAAGCCATAATCATCAACATTAACAGAAATAAACACTTGAAATAGATCACTCTGTAATGAGTCTATATAATATATGCATTTCACTTTATGTATTGAATTACTGAAATAGATTAACTTTTTGATGATATTCTAATTCATTGAGATGCATCTGCATATGAGGTACTCCTGATTCTCTTCAATAAATAAAATTTGGGAAGGTAAGGATAAATTGGTTTCAGGTGTGTTACTACAATAAATGCCCGCTCCCGGGCCCTGGAGCCTAGGGGGACCCAAAGTCCCTTTGGTCTAGAGAAAAAAGCTAATCCTATTAAAGATTTGCAATAATTGGGGGCCACATTAGAGCTCTCATGTCGGGGCTCATGAGCTTCACGTTACACCACTGTAACACACAATTAGTGTCACATTGCTGGAATCAGGCTCTCACCTGCTACTCTCAGATTACAAAGCAAAAATGTGCTGACGGATTCCCTTTAGCAAAAATCTACATATGTACAGTTGCCCTGAAAAGTTTACATACCCCGGCAGATTTGTTGCTTTCTTGGCCTTTTTTCAGAGAATATGAATGATAATACTCATGGTTAGTGGTTGGGTGAAGCCATTTATTGTCAAACTACTGTGTTTTCCCTTTTTAAATCATAATGGCAACCAAAAACATCCAAATGACCCTGATCAAAAGTTCACATCTTGGACTGATAACATGCACAGAAGTTGACACAAATGGGTTTGAACTGATAACATCCTCACCTGTGACCTGTTTGCTTGTAATCAGTGATGGTACCTTTACACGCCGCAACAGGATGGTGGCAACAACCGGGTGCTTCACGTGCACGCATAAACGGTTGCCAACGGTAAACGCACCACCTTTACACGCCGCAACAAGGTGCGCTACGGTAGGTTACATCTATCTCTGGATACACCGCCGGGTGCCACAAGTTACCTTCTGTAGCTTACCTTACCACATTTACACGCCCAATAACAAGGTAATAAGGGCGGGACAAAGGCAGCAGGGACAACACATAGGCGTGCCACAATTGTGGATTACGAGAATTCCGTACGCTGATAGGACAAAGCAATAACATCATGATTGGCCAGCCAGCGCAGGAGGCTGACTAATATATGACGCTCGAGCAATTGTGTAGTGTGAGTGGCCAGCTCCTTAAATATGCCACCCTATGCAGCGACTACCAATCGTAACGCAAGAGCTTCCACCAATGATCGCTGAAGGGGGGTGGTTTCCCGGAGGCTGTGTCACACCCCGGGGAGTTATCTAGGTGACGAATAAACCTTACCCTACCATATTTACACGCCGATAAAACCCGCAACCATCGCCTGGAAATCCACCTGTTTTAGGGCTCTGCTCTGAAACAGGTGCCTTAAGTGACGGGTGGCAACAACCGTGATCACATGCCGCAACAGCGGGTTGATTTGGCGGTGCAAGATACATTTCTCTCATGTACCCGGTTGTTGCCACAATCCTGTTGCGGCGTGTAAAGGTACTATGAGTGTGCATAAAAGCTGAGTGAGTTTCTGAGATCCAGACAGACTCTTGCATATTTCATACAGCCACTGATGATTCTGGACTGTGAGTCATGGGGACAGCAAAAGAATTGTCAACGGATCTACGGGAAAAGATAGTTGAACTGTATAAAGCAGGAAAAGGATACAAAAAGATATACATGGAATTGATAATGCCAGTCAGCAGTGTTCAAACTGTGATTAACAAATGGAAAATCAGGGGCTCTGTGAAAACAAAACCAAGATCCAGTAGATCAACAAAAAGTTCGGCCACACCTGCCAGGAAAATTGTTCGGAACGCAAAGAAAAACCCACAAATAACATCAGCTGAAATACAGGACTCACTGAAAACTAGCGGTGTGGCTGTTTCAAGATGCACAATAAGGAGGCACTTGAAATTAATGGGCTACATGTGCACAAATGCCACAAAGTGTCTCACCTACAATAAGCCAAACAGCACAGAGACAAGCCTCTAAACTTCTAGAACAAGATAATTTGGAGTGATGAGACCAAACTTGAACCTTTTGGCCAAAACAATAAATGTTACATTTGGAGAAGTGTCAACAAGACCTATGATGAAAGGAACACCATTTCTACTGTACAATATGGAAGTGGATCGCTGATGATGCGTCGATATGTGGGCTTCAAAGTTACAGGAAACTTGGTCATAGTTGAAGGTAAGATGAATGCAGCACATTATCAGCAAATACTACAGGCAAATCTGCACTCATCGACCCGGGAACTATGCATGGGACGTACTTGGACGTTCCAACATGAAAACGATCCAAAACACAAGTCCAATTCGACCTGTCATTGGCTACAGCAGAACAAAGTGATGGTTCTGGAGTGGCCATATCAGTCTCCTGACCTCAATATCATTGAGCCACGCTGGGGAGAATTCAAGCAAAGCGCAGTTCATGCAAGAAAGCCCAGGAATTTACAGGAACTGGAGGCTTTTTACCAAGAAGAATGGGCAGCTTTACCAACTGAGAAGATAAAGAGCCTCATCCACAACTGCCACAAAAGACTTCAAGCTGTCATTGATGATAGAGGGAGCAATACACGGTATTAGGAACTGGGGTATGATAACTTTTGATCAGGATCATTTGGATGTTTTTGGTTGTCATTATGATTTAGAAAGAGAAAACACAGTAGTTTGACAATAAATGGCTTCACCCAACCACAAACCACGAGTGGAAAAAAGTTTTTGTGTTATCTTTCATATTTTGATAAAAAAAAGGTAAAAAAAAAAAAAAAAAATCAGCCGGGGTATGGAAACCTTTGAGCGCAACTGTATTTGATTACTTAGTGCCTGCCTGAAGACAATGGCTTTCAAAAGGCAGAATGCAAACCAAGAAACATTACTTTATCCAGAAAGCCTAAAATCAGCCACATCCTTTACAATATGAAAACTGAACATGGTATTTACCTTTTCTATCTGTGAAAAATCCTCAAGAAGTTTGTCAAGATTAATACAAAAAGGTTTCCTTGAATCTGTTTCCTCATACATTGTTTAGTGCAGACAAGCCTTTGCCTGTGGGATAATCAATCAAGTAGATAACCTAGATTAAATTAATGCAGTGCATGACGTCACATTAGTTATTCTCCTACCATCAGACACAACCAGCCCTTGCAGCTTGGAAAGTCAATACTAGAGAGGAACTGGTACTGGAGGACAGAAGAAAGCCAGAAACATTCATGTAGGCAAGAAAGGAAGCCCACAAGAGAAATTCAGCAGTTTGATGTGTACACTCAGGCTGGCCTCACACCGCGATTTTCGGCAGTCAGGTTCTGTCCGGTGTTTTGCAGGATACACTGGACAGACCCTGACAGCCCCAAACAAAACAGAACCAAGGGCAAATCTGCACACCGATCCTGTTTTCTGCTGGAATCAGTGTCTGCTGCCATCCAAGTGCTGAAATTTCTGCAGTGGAGCTCTCCACGTGCTGAAATGTCAGCCACGGCTCTTTAGCTGCGCTGTCCAGGTGCTGAAAAAGCGCTGCTTGAATTTCAGAGCTGCCGCTCATTCAGCACCCGGCGTCCAGGAACCGGATAGTTTTTCTGGGGGATCCTGCGCCCATAGCCTTCCATGGGGCGCTGGATCCATTTTTTCCGATTTTTGCTCCGGACACAAAAAATGCTGCAAGCTCTGATTTTGTGCCCAGGGCAAAAACCGAAACCAGCCAGATCCTCCGGACAGACACAAAACTGGATGGCAAATAGCTGCCATCCAGCCCCATAGGAATACAATAGGGGCAAAAACGGATCCAAAAAACTGTGGTGTGAAGCCGGCCTCAGATGTAACTTGAAGCCCTGGACTCAGTGGAGCAGCTACCAGGTGGCAGGGTGGATAAAAATCAATGTTTTTTTTTTAAAAATCAAAAAAAATCGGATTGTTTTTATTTAAATCGGATTTTTTTATTTAAATCGGATTTTTTTCAATAAACTGCTTTTTGAGGAAAATATTTTACCATCCAAAGGTTCTTCCATCATGAGATAAAGCTGAGTTGTTTAACTCAGTAGAATAAAGGCTGTATATGTGTAACATTCACAATGCCATGCTCTTCCAGAGGTTTCTGTAGGATTAGTGGGCAGTTTCTCTCCTATATTATCACAGACGCTCGCTTTACTTACGCAGTTCTCAAAACTGAATTTGACTCCGCAGAGGTCCCAGCCTCTTCTTCACGGCAAAAATGTTACAACATGAACAGAGTTGAGAAAAAGACCTTAATCCTATTGTTCTACAAACCTATGAATACAGAATCAACCCCTTCAGTGCCAAGTCCAAGAAGTTAGACAATATGTTTCTGATTGTTTGGAGTGGAATAGATCTGCACAACACAAGAAGACTGTGAATCTAAGTGTGAGGAGGAGGAAGGGCAAGCAGACAAGAAAATGAAAGTGAAACTTTGAGCACAATACTGCAGCATAGCCACAGACAGACAAGTCTGGATCTGTTTGTGTGTACGATCTGAGGTTTATTACATTCTTCCCTTATAATGGCAGCAGGCCGTAAAAGAGACCCAGTGTGGGAATATTTTAATGAAGCTCCTTCGCCCATTGGTAAGGCAGGCATGAGTGCACAATGCAAACGATGCAGTAAAGAGATGCAAGGCCTGGTGGCGCGAATGAGGCAACTTCATGAGAAGTGCGGTGATGAAGATGACCAAAGAAACACTTCTGAACAGGCAGGATCTTCAGGTTGGTAAACATTTTTATTGAATCCTATTTCTAAAGACTGAACTATCATGTGTGAGAAAAATTATATTTCTTATTATTACTGCATGTTACTGTCATTTGGTACAGTTATGAAGAAAAACAAATATTCCTTTTGGGGCAGGGGCAGTGATGTGTTGTGTACAATAAGCAGAAATTGTATAATAAACAATAAAATAACAGCATTGACTTTTTTTGTTTAGGGGAATTCATGGATTCTGGAAACTATCCACCTCCAAGATCACCATCATCCTGTTCTACAGTTTCAGAGTTATCCATCCAGGATAGTGCTTCATTAGCAGCAGCATCATCATCAGCCACATATCACCATCACCCTAAAGGAAGAAAAAACCTTTACCTCCTGGAACCACCATAGATAGGTTTGTGATAAGAACTAGCAGATTAGAAAAAGAGTTGATTGATGAAAAAATTGCCCAGTTTATTTATGCAACAAACTCTTCTTTCCGTCTGACTGAGAACCCACATTTCATTAATATGGTTCAGTCACTGAGACCAGGATACAGTCCACCCAGCAGAGCTGATGTTGCAGGGAAACTGCTGGATCAAGTGTATGACAGAGAAATGGAGCAATGTGCAACAGCTCTGGAGGGTAAAATTGTTAACCTAAGTATTGATGGGTGGAGTAATGTCCACAATGATCCTATTGTATGTGCTTGTATAACAACAGAAGAAGGTAAAGTCTTCCTTGCACAAACAACTGATACGTCAGGAAATGCACACACAGCAGAATACTTACAAGAAGTGGCAGTAAAAGCTATAACGACATGTGAACAAAAATTCAAATGTCTAGTACGCAGTTTGGTCACTGACAATGCTGCAAACGTATGCAAGATGAGAAGAGATTTAGAAGAGCAGGGAGGGAATACAAAGCTGCTAATAACATATGGTTGCAGTGCTCATTTGCTGCACCTCTTAGCCAAAGACTTAAGTGTTCCAGAAATAAAGGCTAATGTTGTTGAAATTGCTAAATACTTCCGTAATAATCATTTTGCTGCAGCAGCTCTGAAAAGGATGGGTGGAACCAAGCTAACACTCCCACAAGATGTTAGATGGAACTCTGTGGTGGACTGTTTTGAGCAGTATATCAAAAACTGGCCTATTCTGATGACACTTTGTGAAGAAAATCGAGATAAAATAGATGGCACTGTCACGGCCAAAATCCTCAACATTGGGCTTAAGAGAAATGTTGAACATATGCTGAGCTTCCTGAAACCCATCTCTCAAGCTTTAAACAAAATACAGAAAAATAGCTGTTTTATTGCGGATGCTGTTGAAATTTGGAAGGAACTGAGTGAACACTTAAAAACAGAACTACACATGGACAGAATTAAATTACAAGCAGTAAACAAACGAATGGGACAAGCACTAACTCCAGCTCATTTTTTGGCAAATATTGTCAATATCCAATATCAGGGTCAAAACCTAAGTGCTGAGGAAGAGGAGTTAGCTATGACATGGGTATCCAGCAATCATTCATCTTTAATGCCAATTATAATAAACTTCAGAGCTAAGGGGGAACCATTCAAGAAATATATGTTTGCTGAAGATATTTTAAGGAAGGTCACACCAGTAAACTGGTGGAAATCACTTAAGAGCTTGGATTTAGAGACTGTTCAAGTAATGATTTCACTTTTAACAGCAGTAGCTTCTTCTGCAGGCGTTGAAAGAATATTCTCTTCCTTTGGACTCATTCATTCTAAATTGAGAAATCGGTTGGGACCCAATAAAGCAGGAAAGCTTGTTTTTCTTTTCCAGATTATGAATAGGAACAAAGAAGAAGATGATGATGAAGATGACGACAAGTGAGCTACAGAGAACAGCAGGGACAGTAGTATTTAAGTTTTTCATGTGTCGGCTGGGCTGACAGTCTAAGTTTCTTAAAATGTATATATATTTTGTTTAGCCAAATTAGTTAACAAACATGGATATTTGTTTAAGCAAATAACTTATGCTGTAATGTTGTTATTGTTTCAGTTGAATAAATCTATTTAAATTGTTATTAAGGTCAGGATTATTTTTCTCCTTCCTAAGTACAACAGAACAGTGGTGTCCAAATATGAATGATTAACCCATTAAACTGGGGAGAAAAAAGTAATATAAAAAGTGATTCTAAAAATCTTCATCTACTTGCATGTTAAAGTAGCAAGAACTAGTTTAGGTAGAAACTTTGATTTAAATCACTGATTTAAATCAAGCCTTACTGACTAGTGATTTAAATCGTGATTTAAATCAGTTAGTTTTAAATCAAATCCACCCTGCCAGGTGGGGAGTAGAGGGTGCGGTCACCCCAGGCCTGGCATTCTCAGGGGCTCACCCAGAACTACCGCTTATGTAAACTGTAGCGCCGATACAGTTTACCTCTCTGGTAGAGCAGGGAGACATGATCTCTGTGCACTACATCTCTACATTCTGTAAATAGCACGCAGATTTAGATCCGAGGCCTACAAAAAACAAGGAGACTCATGGATGAGGCAGGGGAGTGGAATGGCATGATGTCATCCACTGGTACTCTGAGCACCCCTGCGCGATAACATCACCACTTCAGTTACCTTGGTGTTGTCCTCCGGTGGACTTCATAGGATGCATGGGTAGGTGACTATACCATGTTTTTTTCTTTTCTTATTGGGGGGGGGGGGGGGGAAATACTGGAAGCAATATTACAGTACAGGGGAAAATATTGAGAGCCATATTACAGTGTTGGGGGAATAATGAGAGCCATATTACAGTATGGGGGCCATATCCCAGTACGGGGGAAATACTGGGGGGCACATTACAGTACAAGGGAAATACTGGGGCCATATTACAGTGTGGGGGAATACTGGGAGCCATATTAGAATATGGCAGAAATACTGGGAGCCATAGAAGTTTCCTCCCCTCCTGTATCCCTAGCTACGCCTAAAAGTGCCCTATAAAGATTGAGAAAAATGAGTTCTAAACTTACATAGAGTCTGAATCTGGAGACTGGAAAGGCGGGCTCTGGGGCGTGCCGAATGCAAGGATGGGAGAATGGAGCCCCAGAGCCCGCCTTTCCAGTCTCCAGATTCAGACTCTATGTAAGTTTAGAACTCATTTTTCTCAATCTTTATAGAGCACTTTTAGGTGAGACAGGGATAGTTAGAGATCAGCTAGCAAGGTGCAGGGACAGGTAGTGGTAGAACGACCTGACAGGTTCCCTTTAAGATGACCCCAAAGATAAAAGTCTAAAGAGGTCAGATAGGGAGACCTCAACCCCAACAACAAGCATAAAACCAAAAACAGGAGAATGCATAAAAATAAACTTTAAAAGGCACAAATAAAAACAGATGAAAATTACTAAAAATTAGACAGATCAGGCACAAATGCAATAATGGATCGTGCCCTATATGGTATGGGGGATTATTGACTATAGATCTATGTGTAAAGGTAGCAAATGTCTGTCCCTGACTGAATAGCAAGTATAGCTGTATCCGGCTGTGATCAGGGCTCTGTGATCCTCTTATCTAGTTTTTTTCCTCAGTATTGTTCCCTATAGCATGGGTGAGAGGTCGGAGACTCATAGTGCAAGGTGCTTGCGGGATACTCGAACAAGTCTCATATGTCTCACCCAACATGACCGCCATCTCTATGGACAGGTGCGTGTCAGCTCCATAGAAACACATGCAGCTGAGAGCCGGCCGCCAAGTCAGGTGAGGCATGCGAGACTCGTGCAAGTATCTTGCAAGCACCTTGCACTATGAGTCTCCGGACACACAGTGATACTCTCATATATACAGGATAAGATGTAATATAAGGTACTCAGACCTCAGCTAAGATGTAATATAAAGTACTCAGACCTCAGCTAAGATGTAATATAAGGTAGGGCCACGTCACACACACAGATAATTGTGCATATATTATTCACAGATCTCTGGTTGCAGTGAAATCATGGACACATCTTTCCATTTTGTTGCTGGGTACAAATGAATAATGTGTCCATGGTTTCACTGCAACCAGAGATCTGCACAATTATCTATGTGTGTGACGTGGGCCGTACGCAGACCGCAGATAAGATGTAATATAAGGTACTCCGACCTCAGATAAGATGTAATATAAGGTACTCCGACCTCAGATAAGATGTAATATAAGGTACTCCGACCTCAGATAAGATGTAATATAAGGTACTCCGACCGCAGATAAGATGTAATATACGGTACTCAGACCTCAGATAAGATGTAATATAAGGTATTCAGGCCTCAGATAAGATGTAATATAAGGTACTCAGGCCTCAGATAAGATGTAATATAAGGTACTCAGACCTCAGATAAGATGTAATATAAGGTACTCAGACCTCAGATAAGATGTAATATAAGGTACTCAGATCGCAGATAAGATGTAATATAAGGTAGGCGGCCGTCACACGCTACGATATCGCTAGCGATATTGTAAGCGATCACGTGCACACGCGATCGCTTACAATATCGCTCACATCGTTGGTGAGATGTCACACAGTCAGACTCACCAGCGATGTGGACCAGCGAGATCGCTGGTAACTATGGTACACATCGGGTTACTGGGCGCCGCGCATCGCTTAGTAACCCGACGTGTACCATAGTTACCATCTCCCAGCATAGGCTCTGCCGCTGGGAGATCGTTCATCGTGGTGTTATACACCACGATGAAGCTGTTTGTAAAATCGTTCATCGCAAGATGTGAGGTCCGGAGCTCAGATCTCGATCTTGCGATTTGAACACTTCTCGCTCGTCGTATCTTGCCGTCACACGCAGAGACATCGTTCACGCGATGTTTAATCAGGCGCGTTCAAGCGATATCTTTCAAGATATCGTAGCGTGTGACGGCCGCCGTACTCAGACCGCAGATAAGATGTAATATAAGGTACTCAGACCACAGATAAGATGTAATATAAGGTACTCAGACCTCAGATAAGATGTAATATAAGGTACTCAGACCGCAGATAAGCTGTAATATAAGGTACTAACCACGCATAAGATGTAATATAAGGTACTCAGACCGCAGATAAGATGTAATATAAGGTACTCAGACCGCAGATAAGATGTAATATAAGGTACTCAGACCGCAGATAAGATGTAATATAAGGTACTCAGACCGCAGATAAGATGTAATATAAGGTACTCAGACCTCAGATAAGCTGTAATATAAGGTACTCAGACCGCAGATAAGATGTAATATAAGGTACTCAGACCGCAGATAAGATGTAATATAAGGTACTCAGACCTCAGATAAGATGTAATATAAGGTACTCAGACCGCAGATAAGCTGTAATATAAGGTACTCAGACCGCAGATAAGATGTAATATAAGGTACTCAGACCGCAGATAAGATGTAATATAAGGTACTCCGACCTCAGATAACATGTAATATAAGGTACTCCGACCTCAGATAAGATGTAATATAAGGTACTCTGACCTCAGATAAGATGTAATATAAGGTACTCAGACCTCAGATAAGATGTAATATAAGGTACTCAGACCGCAGATAAGATGTAATATAAGGTACTCAGACCTCAGATAAGATGTAATATAAGGTACTCAGACCTCAGCTAAGATGTAATATAAGGTACTCAGGCCTCAGATAAGATGTAATATAAGGTACTCAGACCGCAGATAAGATGTAATATAAGGTACTCCGACCTCAGATAAGATGTAATATAAGGTACTCTGACCTCAGATAAGATGTAATATAAGGTACTCAGACCTCAGATAAGATGTAATATAAGGTACTCAGACCTCAGATAAGATGTAATATAAGGTACTCAGACCTCAGATAAGATGTAATATAAGGTACTCCGACCTCAGATAACATGTAATATAAGGTACTCAGACCTCAGCTAAGATGTAATATAAGGTACTCAGACCTCAGATAAGATGTAATATAAGGTACTCAGACCTCAGCTAAGATGTAATATAAGGTACTCAGACCTCAGATAAGATGTAATATAAGGTACTCCGACCACAGATAAGATGTAATATAAGGTACTCAGACCTCAGATAAGATGTAATATAAGGTACTCAGACCTCAGCTAAGATGTAATATAAGGTACTCAGACCTCAGCTAAGATGTAATATAAGGTACTCCGACCTCAGATAAGATGTAATATAAGGTACTCCGACCTCAGATAAGATGTAATATAAGGTACTCCGACCTCAGATAAGATGTAATATAAGGTACTCAGACCTCAGATAAGATGTAATATAAGGTACTCCGACCTCAGCTAAGATGTAATATAAGGTACTCCGACCTCAGCTAAGATGTAATATAAGGTACTCAGACCTCAGCTAAGATGTAATATAAGGTACTCAGACCTCAGATAAGATGTAATATAAGGTACTCAGACCTCAGCTAAGATGTAATATAAGGTACTCAGACCTCAGATAAGATGTAATACAAGGTACTCCGACCACAGATAAGATGTAATATAAGGTACTCAGACCTCAGATAAGATGTAATATAAGGTACTCAGACCTCAGCTAAGATGTAATATAAGGTACTCCGACCTCAGATAAGATGTAATATAAGGTACTCCGACCTCAGATAAGATGTAATATAAGGTACTCCGACCTCAGATAAGATGTAATATAAGGTACTCAGACCTCAGATAAGATGTAATATAAGGTACTCCGACCTCAGCTAAGATGTAATATAAGGTACTCAGACCTCAGATAAGATGTAATATAAGGTACTCCGACCTCAGATAAGATGTAATATAAGGTACTCAGACCTCAGATAAGATGTAATATAAGGTACTCAGATAGCAGATAAGATGTAATATAAGGTACTCAGACCTCAGATAAGATGTAATATAAGGTACTCAGACCTCAGCTAAGATGTAATATAAGGTACTCAGGCCTCAGATAAGATGTAATATAAGGTACTCAGACCGCAGATAAGATGTAATATAAGGTACTCAGACCGCAGATAAGATGTAATATAAGGTACTGAGACCGCAGATAAGATGTAATATAAGGTACTCAGACCTCAGATAAGATGTAATATAAGGTACTCCGACCGCAGATAAGATGTAATATAAGGTACTCAGACCTCAGATAAGATGTAATATAAGGTATTCAGGCCTCAGATAAGATGTAATATAAGGTACTCAGGCCTCAGATAAGATGTAATATAAGGTACTCAGACCTCAGATAAGATGTAATATAAGGTACTCAGACCTCAGATAAGATGTAATATAAGGTACTCAGATCGCAGATAAGATGTAATATAAGGTAGGCGGCCGTCACACGCTACGATATCGCTAGCGATATTGTAAGCGATCACGTGCACACGCGATCGCTTACAATATCGCTCACATCGTTGGTGAGATGTCACACAGTCAGACTCACCAGCGATGTGGACCAGCGAGATCGCTGGTAACTATGGTACACATCGGGTTACTGGGCGCCGCGCATCGCTTAGTAACCCGACGTGTACCATAGTTACCATCTCCCAGCATAGGCTCTGCCGCTGGGAGATCGTTCATCGTGGTGTTATACACCACGATGAAGCTGTTTGTAAAATCGTTCATCGCAAGATGTGAGGTCCGGAGCTCAGATCTCGATCTTGCGATTTGAACACTTCTCGCTCGTCGTATCTTGCCGTCACACGCAGAGACATCGTTCACGCGATGTTTAATCAGGCGCGTTCAAGCGATATCTTTCAAGATATCGTAGCGTGTGACGGCCGCCGTACTCAGACCGCAGATAAGATGTAATATAAGGTACTCAGACCGCAGATAAGATGTAATATAAGGTACTCAGACCTCAGATAAGCTGTAATATAAGGTACTCAGACCGCAGATAAGATGTAATATAAGGTACTCAGACCGCAGATAAGATGTAATATAAGGTACTCAGACCTCAGATAAGATGTAATATAAGGTACTCCGACCTCAGATAAGATGTAATATAAGGTACTCAGACCTCAGATAAGATGTAATATAAGGTACTCAGACCTCAGATAAGATGTAATATAAGGTACTCAGACCTCAGATAAGATGTAATATAAGGTACTCAGACCGCAGATAAGATGTAATATAAGGTACTCAGACCGCAGATAAGATGTAATATAAGGTACTCAGACCGCAGATAAGATGTAATATAAGGTACTCAGACCTCAGATAAGATGTAATATAAGGTACTCAGACCTCAGCTAAGATGTAATATAAGGTACTCAGGCCTCAGATAAGATGTAATATAAGGTACTCAGACCTCAGATAAGATGTAATATAAGGTACTCCGACCTCAGATAAGATGTAATATAAGGTACTCAGACCTCAGATAAGATGTAATATAAGGTACTCAGACCTCAGATAAGATGTAATATAAGGTACTCAGACCTCAGATAAGATGTAATATAAGGTACTCAGACCTCAGATAAGATGTAATATAAGGTACTCAGGCCTCAGATAAGATGTAATATAAGGTACTCAGGCCTCAGATAAGATGTAATATAAGGTACTCAGACCTCAGATAAGATGTAATATAAGGTACTCAGGCCTCAGATAAGATGTAATATAAGGTACTCAGACCTCAGATAAGATGTAATATAAGGTACTCAGACCTCAGATAAGATGTAATATAAGGTACTCAGACCTCAGATAAGATGTAATATAAGGTACTCAGACCTCAGATAAGCTGTAATATAAGGTACTCAGACCGCAGATAAGATGTAATATAAGGTACTCAGACCGCAGATAAGATGTAATATAAGGTACTCAGACCTCAGATAAGATGTAATATAAGGTACTCCGACCTCAGATAAGATGTAATATAAGGTACTCAGACCTCAGATAAGATGTAATATAAGGTACTCAGACCTCAGATAAGATGTAATATAAGGTACTCAGACCTCAGATAAGATGTAATATAAGGTACTCAGACCGCAGATAAGATGTAATATAAGGTACTCAGACCGCAGATAAGATGTAATATAAGGTACTCAGACCGCAGATAAGATGTAATATAAGGTACTCAGACCTCAGATAAGATGTAATATAAGGTACTCAGACCTCAGCTAAGATGTAATATAAGGTACTCAGGCCTCAGATAAGATGTAATATAAGGTACTCAGACCTCAGATAAGATGTAATATAAGGTACTCCGACCTCAGATAAGATGTAATATAAGGTACTCAGACCTCAGATAAGATGTAATATAAGGTACTCAGACCTCAGATAAGATGTAATATAAGGTACTCAGACCTCAGATAAGATGTAATATAAGGTACTCAGACCTCAGATAAGATGTAATATAAGGTACTCAGGCCTCAGATAAGATGTAATATAAGGTACTCAGGCCTCAGATAAGATGTAATATAAGGTACTCAGACCTCAGATAAGATGTAATATAAGGTACTCAGGCCTCAGATAAGATGTAATATAAGGTACTCAGACCTCAGATAAGATGTAATATAAGGTACTCAGACCTCAGATAAGATGTAATATAAGGTACTCAGACCTCAGATAAGATGTAATATAAGGTACTCAGACCTCAGATAAGATGTAATATAAGGTACTCAGACCTCAGGCTGATAAGTGACACTAGTTCTTCCAATGGAGAGGACACATTACAAGTGTTGCAAGTGGCAACCAATCAGGTAATAGCTTTCATTTTCCACTTCACCTTAACATATTCATGAAGGAAGTTACTGGTTGCTATGGGCATTACCCCCTGTGTAGAGTCAGGGCCCCTGTTCTCTCTCCTTACACAGTGCGGCACTGACTGGGGTATTTCTAGGTTAAACACTGCAGTATCCTGAAGCTTCATCGCCATATACTTACCTAATCCTGTGTCATCAGGTTCCGGCCTGATGTCCACGAATCCCACAATGCACCTCGCCGACCGGAAGCTGCGCCACATTAGTAAACCCAAGTGAGGAGTATGCTAATATGGCGCTGGCGGTACCGACATCCTCCTCCGACGCCCCACCCGCCGCCTACCTCCCGCTGCCCGCAGCACCCCGCACCACTAACCCGCCGCCGCTATAGCCTCTGCAGTCTCACAGGTTGCAGGACCTACGGTGATGTCACAGTCATGTGATCAGTCACGTGACCGTCACATCCCCACAGCTCCGATACTGCAGCAAACACAGACCGCAGCTAGGACAAAGTGCGGCGGGGGGGCAGGAAAAATACAGAGGGGGCAGAGAGTAGTCCGGGGGATTGGGGCAAAAAGAAGAGCACAGGGGGGGGGAGAAAGAAGAGCATAGAGGGGCAGAAGAGAGAGCACAGGAGTGGGCAGAAAGAAGAGCAAGGAGGGGCAGAAAGAAGAGCACGGGGGGGCAGAAAGAGAGCACGGAGGGGGCAGAAAGAAGAGCACAGGAGTGGGCAGAAAGAAGAGCACAGAGGGGCAGAAAGAAGAGCACAGGGGGGGGCAGAAAGAGGAGCACAGGGGGGGGAAGGAGGGGAGAAAGAAGAGCACAGGAGGGGGGCAGAAGAGGGAGGGGGGGGGGCAAAGAAAAGGGGCAGAAGAGCACAGGAGGGGGCAGAAAGAAGAGCACAGGAGGGGGCAGAAAGAAGAGCACGGAGGGGGGAGGGCAGAAAGAGGAGCACGAGGGGGGGGGGCAGAAAGAAGAGCACAGGAGGGGGGCAGAAAGAAGACAGGGGGGGGGGGCGAGAAAGAACAGGAGGGGGCAGAAAGAAGAGCACAGGGGGGGAGAGAAAGACAGGGGGAAAGAAGAGCACAGGAGGGGGCAGAAGAGAGCCAGGAGGGGGAAAAGAAGAGCACGGAGGGGGCAGAAAGAAGAGCACAGGGGGGGGCAGAAAGAAGAGCACAGGAGGGGGAGGGGGCAGAAAGAAGAGCACAGGGGAGGGGGCAGAAAGAAGAGCACAGGGGGGGGGAAGAAGAGACAGAGGGGGCAAAAGAAGAGCACAGGAGGGGGGCAGAAAGAAGAGCACAGGAGGGGGCAGAAAGAAGAGCACAGGAGGGGGCAGAAAGAAGAGCCAGAGGGGGGGCAGAAAGAAGAGCACAGGGGGGGGCAGAAAGAAGAGCACAGGAGGGGGCAGAAAGAAGAGCACAGGGGAAGAGAGCAGGGGTAAAGAGAGGGGGCAGAGAGAGATGGGAAAGCCAGTGGGCGAAAGAGCACAGGGGGGAAAAGCAGGGGGAGAAAAAGAAGAGCAGGGCAAGAGGCAGGGGGGAAAAGAGCACGGGGGAGAAGGAGAAGAAAACAGGGGCGAAAAGAGAGAGGCAGAAGAGAGAGTAGGGGGGCAAGAAGCAAGGGTGGGGGGGCAGAAAGAGCACGGGGGGCAGAAAGAAGAGCAGGGGGGGGCAGAAAGAAGAGCAAGGGGGAGAAAGAAGAGCATGGGGGGGCAGAAAGAAGAGCACGGGGGGCAAAGAAGAGCACAGGGGGCAGAAAGAAGAGCACAGGGGGCAGAAAGAAAGCCAGGGCGGCAGAAAGGGAGCATGGGGGGCAGAAAGAAGAGAGGGAAGGGGCAAAAGAAGAGCACGGGGGGGCAAAGAAGAGAACGGGGGGGGCAGAAAGAAGAGCACGGAGGGCAGAAAGAAGAGCAAAGGGGAGAGAAGAGCACGGGAGGGGGCAGAAAGAAGAGCACGGGGGGCAGAAAGAAGAGCACGGGAGGGGGAGAAAGAAGAGCACAGAGGGGCAGAAGAGAAGGAGGGCAGGGGCAGAGAGAGCAAGAGGCCAGAGAGGGAAAGAAGGCGGGGGGGGGGGCAAAAGAAGAGCACGGGGGGCAGAAAGAAGAGCAGGGGGGCAAGAGAGAAGAAGAGCAGGGGGGGAGAAAGAAGAGCACAGGGGGGGCAGAAGAAGAGGGGGCAAGAGGGGAGAAAGAAGACCAGGGCGCAGAAAGAGAGAAGGGGGGGCAGAGAGAGAAGAGAGGAGAGGGGGGGGGCAGAAAGAGAGCACGGGGGGGCAAAGAAGAGCAAGGGGGGGCAGAAAGAAGAGCAGGGGGGGGCAGAAGAGGGGCAAAGAAGAGCAGGGGGGCAGAAGAAGAGCAGGGGGGGCAGAAAGAGAAGAGGGGCAGAAGAGAGCACAGAGGGGGCAGAAGAGAGGCAGGGGGGGAGAAGAGAAGAGCACAGAGGGGGGGGAAAAGAGCACAGGGGGGGAGAGAAGAGAAGAGGGCAAAGAGGGGCAAGAAGGAGGAGGGGCAGAAGAAGAGCACAGGAGGGGGGCAGAAAGAGAGACAGGAGGGGGCAGAAAGAAGAGCCAGGAGGGGGCAGAAAGAAGAGCGAGGGGGAGAAGGAGAAGAAGAGCAGGGGGGGCAAGAGAAGAGCACAGGGGGGGGGGGCAGAAAGAGAGCAGGGGGGGGGCAGAAAGAAGAGCACAGGGGGGGCAGAAAGAAGACAGGAGGGGGAGAAAGAAGAGCCAGGGGGGAGAGAAGAGCAAAGGGGGGCAAGGGCAGAAGAGGGCAGAAAGAAGAGCAGGAGGGGGGAGAAAGGAGGGCAAGGAGGGGAAGAAGAAGGCAGGGGGGCAGAAAGAGACAGGGCAAAGAGGGGGGGGCAGAAAGAAGAGCAGGGGGGCGAAAGAAGAGCAAGCGGAGGGGGGCAGAAAGAAGAGGGGGCAGAGGGACAGGGGGCAGGAGGGGAGCAAAGAGCAGGGGGGGGCAGAAAGAAGAGAGCAAGGGGGGGGCAGGAAGAAAGAAGGCACAGGAGGGGGCAGAAAGAAGAGACGGAGGGGGGAAAAGAAGAGCACAGGAGGGGGGCAGAAAGAAGAGCACAGGAGGGGGGCAGAAAGAAGAGCACGAGGGGGGGGCAGAAAGAAGAGCACAGGAGGGGGGGGCAGAAAGAAGAGCCAGGAGTGGGGCAGAAAGAAGAGCACAGGAGGGGGGCAGAAAGAAGAGCCAGGAGGGGGGCAGAAAGAAGAGCACAGGGGGGGTGCAGAAAGAAGAGCACAGGGGGGCAGCAGAAAGAAGAGCCAGGAGGGGGGCAGAAAGAAGAGCACAGGAGGGGGCAGAAAGAAGAGCACAGGAGGGGGCAGAAAGAAGAGCACAGGAGTGGGGCAGAAAGAAGAGCACAGGAGGGGGGCAGAAAGAAGAGCACAGGAGGGGGGCAGAAAGAAGAGCCAGGAGGGGGGCAGAAAGAAGAGCACAGGAGGGGGGCAGAAAGAAGAGCACAGGAGGGGGCAGAAAGAAGAGCACAGGAGGGGGGCAGAAAGAAGAGCACAGGAGGGGGCAGAAAGAAGAGCACAGGAGGGGGGCAGAAAAGAAGAGACAGGGGGGGGCAGAAGAAGAGAGCCAGGGGGAGCAGAAGGAAAAAGCACAGGAGTGGGGCAGAAAGAAGAGCACAGGAGGGGGCAGAAAGAAGAGCACAGGAGTGGGGTAGAAAGAAGAGCACAGGGGGGGGGCAGATGAAGAGCACAGGGGGCAGAAAGAAGAGCACAGGGGGCAGAAAGAAGAGCCAGGGGGCAGAAAGAAGAGCCAGGGGGCAGAAAGAAGAGCACAGGAGGGGCTAAAGACGAGCACGGGGGGGGCAGAGGAGAGAGCATAAGGGGCGGAAAGAAGAGCACAAGGTGGTGGGGGGGCAGAAAGAAGAGCACAGGATGGTGGGGGGGCAGAGAGAAGAGCGCAGGGGGGGGCAGAAAGAAGAGCACAGGGGGGCAGAAAGAAGAGCACGGGGGGCAGAAAGAAGAGCACGGGGGGGGGGCAGAAAGAAGAGCACGGGTGGGGGGCAGAAAGAAGAGCACAGGGGAGCAGGAAGAAGAGCACAGGAGGGCAGAAAGAAGAGCATAGAGGGGGCAGAAAGAAGAGTACAAGGTGGTGGGGGGGCAGAAAGAAGAGCACAGGGTGGTGGGGGGGCAGAAAGAGCACAGGGGGGCAGAAAGAAGAGCATGGGGGGGCAGAAAGAAGAGCACAGGGGGGCAGAAAGAAGAGCATGGGGGGGGCAGAAAGAAGAGCACGGGGGGGCAGAAAGAAGAGCACAGGGGGCAGAAAGAAGAGCCCAGGGCGGCAGAAAGAGGAGCATGGGGGGCAGAAAGAAGAGAACGGGAAGGGGCAGAAAGAAGAGCACGGGGCGGGCTTAAAGAAGAGAACGGGGGGGGGGCAGAAAGAAGAGCACGAGGGACAGAAAGAAGAGCACAAGGGGGCAGAAAGAAGAGCACGGGAGGGGGCAGAAAGAAGAGCACGAGGGGGGCAGAAAGAAGAGCACGGGAGGGGGCAGAAAGAAGAGCACAGAGGAGCAGGAAGAAGAGCACGGAGGGCAGAATGAAGAGCATAGAGGGGTCAGAAAGAAGAGTACAGGGTGGTGGGGGGGCAAAAAAGAAGAGCACGGGGGGCAGAAAGAAGAGCACGGGGGGCAGAAAGAAGAGCACAGGGGGGCAGAAAGAAGAGCACAGGGGGGCAGAAAGAAGAGCATGGGGGGGCAGAAAGAAGAGCACAGGGGGGCAGAAGGAAGAGCACAGGGGGCAGAAAGAAGAGCCCAGGGCGGCAGAAAGAGGAGCATGGGGGGCAGAAAGAAGAGAACGGGAAGGGGCAGAAAGAAGAGCACGGGGCGGGCTTAAAGAAGAGAACGGGGGGGGGGCAGAAAGAAGAGCACGAGGGACAGAAAGAAGAGCACAAGGGGGCAGAAAGAAGAGCACGGGAGGGGGCAGAGAAGAAGAGCACGAGGGGGGAGCACAGGGGGCAGAAAGAAGAGCCCAGGGCCGCAGAAAGAGGAGCATGGGGGGGGGCAGAAAGAAGAGAATGGGGGGGGGGCAGAAAGAGGAGCACGGGGCGGGCTTAAAGAAGAGAATGGGGGGGCAGAAAGAAGAGCATGGGGGGCAGAAAGAGCACAGAGGGGCAGAAAGAAGAGCACGGGGGGCAGAAAGAAGAGCGGGGGGGCAGAAAGAAGAGCACGGGGGGGGCAGAAAGAAGAGCACAATGGGGGGCAGGAAGAAGAGCATGGGGGGGCAGAAAGAAGAGCACAGGGGGGCAGGAAGAAGAGCGCAGGGAGGGCAGAAAGAAGAGTACAGGGTGGTGGGGGGGGCAGAAAGAAGAGCACAGGGTGGTGGGGGGGCAGAAAGAAAAGCGGAGGGGCAGAAAAGAGCGGGGGGCAGAAAGAAAGCACGGGGGGGCAGAAAGAAGAGCACATGGGGGCAGGAAGAAGAGCATGGGGGGGCAGAAAGAAGAGCACAGGGGGCAGGAAGAAGAGCGCAGGGAGGGCAGAAAGAAGAGCATGGGGGGGCAGAAAGAAGAGTACAGGGTGGTGGTGGGGGGGCAGAAAGAAGACCACAAGGTGGTGGGGGGGCAGAAAGAAGACCACAGGGTGGTGGGGGGGCAGAAAAAAGAGCACAGCAGGCGGAAAGAGTCCGGGGGAGGGGGGAGAGAAAGAAGAGCACAGGGGGCTGAAAGGGTCCGGCGGGGGGGGGAGAAAGGGTACAGTGGGGACAGAAAAAGTAGAGGGGGACAGAAAGTACAGTGTCGGGGGCAGAATGAGTACAGAGGGGGCAGAGAGAGTATGGGGGGGGCAGAGAGGATATTGGGGGGACAGAAAAATTACAGAGGTGCTGACGTGCCCCAAGGTTATGTGGACTCGGGTATTTGGGCCCTCAGCTGCGGTTGGGATGTCACTGGTGATCTGCCCAGACCCGTGGCCCTGGTGGTCAGCTTAAAAAGGGGGAATTGAAATAGAGATAGTTTGTCGTGATGCCACCTGCAGATTCTGTAATTAAAAGAAAAAAACAGATATTGCGCCACACTGCAACTGGAGGAACTTAATACACGGTTTTACTATGTTTGCACTAACCTTTACTGGTTGTGCAACACCCCGCACAACCAGACTGATGGCTTAATGTGGATCACTGTAGTGACAGGGGCCAATATTCCCTCCTCCTCAGATACTCCGGGCCTGGTGGTCGGCTCCTTAGTTCCTCTGGAGATGGAGGTGGGCTCCTTCACTCCTCCACCCGAAGAGGCAGACTCGCTGCACTGGCTTCCGTCCAGCTCCACACTGTGTATCAGTTGATCATTCAAGGGTGGGTCTTTATGATGTACTGCCAGGTACTGTGGATCTTAGAGCAGCTCACACACTGCACTCCCAACAAGGGAGAAAGAGATTAGCAGATAGAAAACAAGCGGTGTCAGACGTTTGGAGCGCTAAAGAAACCACGGGTTGGTGATTAAATTACCAATAATTTATTGCACGAACAGCAGGGGTCCAGTAAGCCACAACGCGTTTCGACGCACAGATGCGTCTTTCTCAAGTGGATCCACTTGAGAAAGACGCATCTGTGCGTCGAAACGCGTTGTGGCTTACTGGACCCCTGCTGTTCGTGCAATAAATTATTGGTAATTTAATCACCAACCCGTGGTTTCTTTAGCGCTCCAAACTTCTGACACCGCTTGTTTTCTATCTGCTAACCTGCAGATTCTGGTCATGGGACACCAGTGTCGCTTCAGACCCCCAGAGGGCGATGGTTCTGCAGCTTTGATTGGACAGCTCCCTGCAGGTGGAGCTTGGCCTCCGGGGCAGGAGTGCACCGATGATGTAAATGCAGTCTGTAGATTATCAGTAATGCAGGAAACAAACACACGGAAACTCTGTCACTCTACCCAGATACTTTACTGGAACAGTTCTGATGAAGTTGCAGTTCACAGTGGAAAACAGTCTTTTGCCAGGTAGCTGGCCGGGTGCTGATGAGTTCCAGGCTTCCCAGCTCTTAAGAAGGGGGCCTCGAACTTTAGGTGGGCAATCTTGGTGTGGCGGTGCTGTGTGGACAGGTTGTCGGGGCCGGTAGACTGACCTGCGAAGACCAGTATTGGCGGCTCAGGGCTAGAATCCCTGCACCTGCCTCCTCGGAGCCGGCACTCTGTTGGGTGGACCAGGGCTCCCCCCGGAGTATGGGCGTTCCCTCCCTCTTTTCCTGGGCTGCCTTTTCTTCTCTCAGGCTCCCTCTCTCAGAGACCCCTTTCCTTTCTCAGGGCTCCCTTTCCTTCTTCTCCTCAGGGCAAACTAGAACACCCCGTTTTTCTATCTCCCTCCTCCCCCAGGGACTGGGCTCCAACCATTTGCCTAGGCTCGAGTGTGGGAGTGCCAGGGTGGGAGCCTCCTACAAACCTTGCGTTCCCACTGTGACAGGGATAACCACACACTCTTTTATGAATGAGTACATTTGGGCAGAAACAGTACAGAGGGGGCAGAAAGCGTACAGGGGGGCAGAAAAAGTACACAGGGGCCAGAAAGAGTACAGTGGGGGGGAGGGGGCAGAAAGGGTACATTTGGGCAGAAAAAGTACAGAGGGGGCAGAAAGTACAGGGGGGGGGGGGCAGAAAAAGTACAGAGGGGCCAGAAAGTACCAGGGGGGAGGGGACAGAAAGAGTATGGGGGCAGAAAGACTATGGGGGGGGGACAAAAAGGGTACAGAGGGGGCAGAAAGAGTTTGTCGTGGGCAGAAAGACTACAGGGGGGGTAGAAAGAGTACACGGGGGGCAGAAAAAGTCCAGGAAGGGGCAGAAAGAGTATGGGGGCGGGCAGAAAAAGTACAGAGGCGGCAGAAAGTACAGAGAGAGTGCACATACGCTGGGAATCAGCGCGCACAGAGGGGAGAGGGAGCGAACGGAGGGAGAGGGTGCACGGAGGGAGTGAGCGTAGGGGGAGAGAGCATGTACAGAGCGCGCACGGAGGGGGAGACTATGCACGAAGGTAGCGCGCATGGAGGGGGAGAGAGCGCGCTTGGAGGGTGGAGTGCGCACATGGAGGTAGAGCGCACACAGGGAGAGCGCACGCACGGTGGGAGAGAGGGAGCACAGGGCGATGACAGCTCAAAGGAGCACAGAGGGAGAGATACCACATACTGGGAGGAGATCACACGGTGAGACAACACAAAGGAGAGAGTAGATGAGGGGAGAAAACAGCACACTGGGGGAGAGAGACAACACACAGGTAGAAGACTGCTCAAAGGAGAGTGCACATGGGAGAAGAAGGAGAGAGACAGCACTGGGGCAGAGAGTGGATGGGACAGCCGCTGCTCCTAGCAGCACAGAGCTCTTCCCCATTGTAACATCACCGCCCTCCTGATGCGGGTAGCATCGGGCCTCCGTATAGTAAAGAAAATAAATGTATTTCGATTGCGATCAGCAGGTTACTGCCACACACAAGTTGCCAGAAATCCATGCTAGGCCTCATTCACACACTGAGTATTTGGTGAGTTTTTTTCCTCAGTATTTGTTGCCAAAATCAGGAGTGGGTGATAAATACATGGGATTATAAATGCAATTTAAATTTCTATACATAATTACTAATTCAATAACGACTGACACCATTTTTGGAGAAAATTCTGGCCTCAGTGCTTTAATAAGGGTTTAAAGGAATAAAAAAAGTCTATATAATTTAAATCAATGCAGCATATTAAAAACATATAGACGATATATAAATACAAGCTCAGTCCTTAAAGGGGTTTTCCTATGAACAAAGTTCATTGTAATCCATAGATCTTGGAATAATAATAATTTCCACAATTGGATGCTTAAAATAAATGTCCCTCTGCTGAGATAATCTTATATATGTGTCCCTATTAAGTACTGTGTAATGGATGTGTCTGACTGTACAGGGACATGGTCTGATCATACCACATCTCCTGTGCTGAGATAATCTTATATATGTGTCCCTTGACTCTTTAACAATCCTTTTAATATGATTTAGGATTTGTGCCAGATCAGCACCCCAAACTGCAAATGCTGCGTTTCGGGGTGACTGCCTCTCATCAGTGCAGTGACAATTTTCTTTGAGGTAAAACATTTTTTAAAAACAGTTAGGGAAAGGTTTTACCTCACAAAAAAAAAAATCAGCTGTGATCTTCTGCTGTAATGTCTGTATACTCTTTCGAGTCCTCCCTTGCCCATTTGTGGTATGATCAGACCATATCCCTGTATGGTCAGACACTGCCATTACACAGTACATAGCAGGGACACATATATAAGATTATCTCAGCACAGGAGATGTGATATGATCAGACCATATCCCTGTACAGTCAGACACATCCATTACACAGTACATAGCAGGGACACATATATAAGATTATCTCAGCACTGGAACATTTATTTAAACATACAATTGTGGAAATTATTATTATTCCAAGATCTATTGATTAAAATGAACTTAACTTGATTCATGGGAAAACCCCTTTAAGTTAAAAGAGAACCCGTCACCAGAAAAATGCAGTGCAATCTACAGGCACCATGTTATAGAGCAGAGGCAGCTGAGCAGATTGCTGTATAGTTTTGTGAGAAAAGATTCTGTATAACCTGTGATTTTATCATTTAAATCTCTGCTCTTTCTGGGATTTGGGTCCAGAGGGCGGGTCTATCAGTGACTGACAGCTGTCCTTGTATAAGTGTGCATACAGAAACAGCTGTCAGTCACTGATAGCCCCGCCCTCTGGACCCAAATCCCAGGAAGAGCAGAGATTTAAATGATGAAATCACAGGTTATACTGAATCCTTTCTCACAAAACTATATAGCAATCTGCTCAGTTCTTCCTGCTCTATAACATGGTGCCTGCAGATTGCACTGCATTTTCATAGTGATGGGTTCTCTTTAAATCGAGCTCATTTAAATGTCAGTCATAACCATAAAAGCACCTCATCCAGACGTTGAATCTTACTTCCCTCTATTAAGCATGTGACAAGGCAATGACCCAAAAAAGGGTGGATAGGATGGGGTTCTTCAGATGAAGGCAAATAATGTCTTCTCACAGGACTGAACAGAGGGGAGGGTTAAATACAGTGCTCCAAGTCACTCCCTCTATCAATCAACCAATCCAGAGACCAGGAAAAATGTCAGCAATGCGTCTCCAGGGATGAATTTTGCCCAGGAACCTGATTCTCTTGATGATCCCAGATCGCCATTCACCTTAGGGAAACTCAGAGAATATGGTACTTGAAACAATGTAATCTAGTGCATATAACCTTGTGCACTATAATCCCATGAGCCCCATGTTGGTCATGGCAATGAGGCTTACAGACATTTTTGTAAGTGCAAAGACTATGCGAGATGCATGCAGGATACTCACATGAGTCTCGCATGACTCACCTGGAACGGCCGCTGTCTCTCTGGACAGGAGCGTGTTTCGCCTATACGCCTTCTTCATGGTCATAAGACGTATAGCCGAAACCCGTAGTCCCTAAGGGCAATGCCTTACTTAATACTATGCCTAATATATGACTGCTGGACCTGTTTTTTTGACTTGATAATTTTTAAGAATACAATCAAAGGAATCTTTTTAATTTATAGAAACTCCGAAGGATTTACTACTTCATTTGCATGCATCATTCCGAGGGTGATCCTCCACCTGATCCGGGCGGTATCTCCTTCATGGCTGACGGGATCCAGACTGCATTCATTTTGGGGTAAGATGGTTTTGACTTTTTTTTTTTTTGATGTTCAGCTAGGCCTGCTAATCAAAAGAAGAGCATCAGATGCTGTCAGGCTATGGCCACATTCACCTATTCAGTATTTGGTCAGTAATTTACATTGGAATTTGATAGCCAAAATCAGAAGTGGGAACAATTAGGGTATGTGCACACTGGCCGGGTTAGGGTCGGTTTAGCTGTGTAAACCGCCGGTCGGTTTACATAAATTTTATGTAAATTTATGTTAATCCAAACCGGCGTTTGGATTAACATTAAAACCTATGTAAACCGACACCCTGTGTGCACACACCGGCGGTTTACACATGCTCATCTGTTGCTAACCCGCTGGGTTCCCAGCGGGTTAGCAACGAATGTGCATGTTCTATAAACCGGCCGGTTCTGCAGCGGCTGCAAGCAGAATCATGTGCTGCTTCCAGCCGCTGCAGAACCGCCGCCGCTAACCCGCTGTGCACCCGCCGCAAACCGAGGCACAGACGCGGCACATACCCGCCAGGATGCCGGTGGACGGCTCCAGGGCTTCCTGGCGGGTCCGCCCAGCCGCCGCCGACACAAACCCGCCCACCAGTGTGCACATACCCTTAGAGGAAAAGTAAAATAAAACATGTGTTACCCACTCCAGGTTTTGCCTTACATATACTTAGGTAAAATACTGACCAAATACTGAACTTGTGAACGTGGCCTTAAAGGGGTTGTCCACTACAAAAACAACCTTCTGAATCAACTTGTTTCCCCCTGTGAAAATAATAAACCCTGTACTCACCTCCTGTGCTGCCACCGTTCCAGCGCTGTCAATAACCGCAGATCAGGGCTCATGTAACGTCCAGACGAGTCCAATCAGCGCCTGCTTCTATCTCCCCGCCTTCAGACATAGGAGCAATCAACAGGATGTGAGTGGCCTCCGCAGTGCTCGCATCATGTTAATGGCTCGTTTTCTTTCCAACCTCCAATATCTACATGTATATACATACGTTTAACACAATATAAAAATTCGGTATCACAGTAATCGTACTCATCTGAAGAATCATATTTCTGTTTTAACACAATAAATGATGCAAAAAGAGAGCCCAAAAAGCTTATTTTTACCTTTTCACCCACTTAGAATTGTTGCTTCTTTATTATACAATATGGCATAAAAGAATAGTGTCATTCAGAACTACAATTCTTGCAAAGAACAAGTCCCCATATTGCTATGCTGACACACATAACGTTATGTCTCTTAGGGCCCTTTCACATCAGCGTTTTTCGTAATTCGCGGCAGATGCGGTGAAAAAACCGCATCTGCCGCGTTTGCCGCATAACCGTTCCACTTGCGGCGTGGTTGCGTTTTTTTCTATGCAAAGTATAGGCGTACTTGCGGCAGGTGCGGCAAGTGCGGTTTTGCACTTGCGGCAGGTGCGGCCGCGAAAAAAAACGCAGTAAGCCGCGGTTTTTTTCGCGGCCGCACCTGCCGCAAGTGCAAAACCGCACTTGCCGCACCTGCCGCAAGTACGCCTATACTTTGCATAGAAAAAACCGCAACCGCGCCGCAAGTGGAACGGTTATGCAGCAATCGCGGCAGATGCGGTTTTTTCACCGCATCTGCCGCGAATTACGAAAAACGCTGATGTGAAAGCACCCTTAGAAGGATCAGAGAGAAAACATGAACGCACAAAAATGAAAAATGATTCTGGTGGGAAGAGGTTGATGACAAGAGGGACTGCATTGTTCTTGTCGCGAAAGTCATGGAAACCCCAAACGGATCCTTGTATGTAAATGTGAACATAGCTTAATGGCCAGGGTCACATCTACGGTTTTTTTGTAGAATCCTGATCCGGTTTTGAGCTTTCAAAAAGCTCAAAACCGGACCAGGAAACGCTCCTCATAGGAGCCAATGCAAAACACCGGATGGCTTCACACATCCGGTGGCCGTGTCCGGCACTCCTGCCTGCGTTAAAAATCATGCAGGCAGCAGTTTTCGCAGCGGTTCTCTGAACCGCTGTGCAGTAACCGGATGGCTCAGGGTGTGTAATCCTGAGCCATCCGGCAACTGCATAGTTTGCGCATCTAAGCAAACTGTCCTATGCCTATTAAAGAGTTAAATTCACTAACTAAAGTAATGTTTGAGGTCTGTAGGGGGGGCTTAGACCCCCTACAGACCGGCCGCCCACTCTGGTGGGCTTCTTCTACAATTTCCCCCATGGCACGGGCTCCTCCGAGCTCCGTGCAAGTCCCAAAACTCCCGCCTCCCCGTATTACTATACAGGGGTGCCTGCACCCCTCTTGTATAGTGATTCCTGTATGTGCCCTTAACGAATGAATACAGTATACATGTAAGCTTATACTTACATGTTCTCGTAGGCTGTGTTATTGTAATTCCATGGGCGGGGCTGTTTGCTGCAGCCTCCGCCCCCTCATTCATTATGGCCGCCCCCTCCGGCCTTCATCCAGTGTTGTGAGGGCGGCCGCGTCATGAAAGGGGCGGGGCTAACCGCGGCACACCGTTACCCCCGCCCCTTTCATGACGCGGCCGCCCTCACAACACTGGTTGAAGGCCGGAGGGGGCGGCCATAATGAATGAGGGGGCGGAGGCTGCAGCAAACAGCCCCGCCCATGGAATTACAATAACACAGCCTACGAGAACATGTAAGTATGAGCTTACATGTATACTGTATTCATTCGTTAAGGGCACATACAGGAATCACTATACAAGAGGGGTGCAGGCACCACTGTATAGTAATACGGGGGGGCAGGAGTTTTGGGGACTTGCACGGAGCTCGGAAGAGCCCGTGCCATGGGGGAAATTGTAGAAGAAGCCCACCAGAGTGGGCGGCCGGTCTGTAGGGGGGTCTAAGCCCCCCTACAGACCTCAAACATTACTTTAGTTAGTGAATTTAACTCTTTAATAGGCATAGGACAGTTTGCTTATCCGGCAATAGCCGGGATGCGCAAACTATGCAGTTGCCGGATGGCTCAGGATTACACATCCTGAGCCATCCGGTTACTGCAGTCCGGTATTCAGCACACATTTTTGTAAAAAAATGTGTGTGCCCGGCATTGCGTTCACCGCATCCGGATCTGGATGCGGTGAATGCAATTCTTGTTTTAAATGTGACCCTAGCCAATGTCAGGTACTATGTGCCTAAGGCTGAAGGCACACTGTCCGTGTGCCTCGCACTAGTGTAATGCAAGGGAGACTCACATTGAACTCGGACCAGTATCATTAAAGAGGACCTGTCACCAAACCAGGCATGGTGATCTAATTACAGCACTGGATGAAGCATGTCTGCTGCATCCAGGCAAGGGGTCCCCCAGCCCTTGAGCCCCCCTGTACCCCGAGTAAATACACTTAGAAAACTTACATCCTGCAGCCAGAAAGGAGGTGCATACAATCGCAGCATAATGTGTACAATTGCAGCATAGTGCAATTGCACATGATTTTCCCGCGTGAGTGGACAATGAAAGTCTATGGGTGCAAGAAAATCTTGCACCCATACAGCCCACGGTGCAATAGTCGCACGCGTGTGCATTCAAAATCGCTTCACTCGGTGTTTGAATTTAAAGTAACCAATCATCTTGCACCGCTGTGACATCAGCAGTGCAAGATGATTAATAAAAGTGCAGCTGATGTACAAAGTTTAAAAATCCTGGGTTTTAGCAGCATATTAACCCCATCTGCAGTTTCTGTGCGGCATGTCAGCACAGAGGTCACAGATGCGGCTAATAAGCCAGTGTTTGCAGGGTTAACCTGCTGTTTGTGTGGTGCCAGCATGTGTCCAGGGAGTGTCCACACTCCCTGGACACATGCTCACAAAAACACTGGTTGTGCAGGGGTTGATAGAACATGTAATTCAAAGCCAGCAATTGTCGGCTTTTAGAAATATACAGAAAATGCCCGTGGCGGTAATGTACGCAATTTGCATACAGTACATTGGTGGAGTCTCCTGAAGTCAGGAGCTCTCCGAGGTACTGTACGCAATTTGTATACAGTACATACCAGACATCTCCTGTCAGGAGCTGTCTGAGGTGCTGTACGCAATTTACTCACCCACACGCACCACACTCACACCACACTCACTGCAAACACGCACAAAACTCGCATCACTGTCATGCATCAAACACGCTCCGTGTTTGATGCATGGCAGTGTGCTTCCAGCCTAATGGCCAAGCTAAGAGTATTGTAGGGATCTATGATGCTGTCAGTGTTGGTCATTAAAAACACAGTTGGATGCAGATTTTACTCCTATTAAATGAATTTCAGAAGTATGTGCTTATTATGCTAGTCTGAAACTGATTTTAGGATGGGTCTAATAGTAGATCTGTGATTCAGTATGGTTATTGTTTTGGAAGGTCCAGTGTTATGCCCTGTGCCCAAATCTGAGGCCACCAATAACGGTTTGCACATGTACGGTAGCATGGAGAACTTGACTAGTCAGCTCAGTGCCTTCATGCTCACCAAACACTAGAAGTTTCCATTACACACAAGAGTTACATAGCTAAAGGAGGCCCCAAGGGAGGTTATGGCTCACAACTTTTTGCTGCAAAATAGCTGATGTATATGATGATTTTTGTTTGCCTTGTCGTCATGTTCAAAATTTTAAATGTGAACACATGGAAGGAAGATCTGTCTCCAGATTTAATATTGCAAACTGCATGCATTATTGAAAAGATATCTGATGAGACTAGTGTATTTATAAAAAAAAATCTCTTCCAGAACAACTGTATAATCCTGATATTATGAGAGTGTGCAGCAAACACAGCCTGTAGTGACTTCACTGAGCCACCTGGGGAGCTCTTGTGCAGAACTGGCTCTGCCTGGGCATGTTAGGGCAGAGAGACTGGACCGCTAGAGATGGGTGGACTTTGGCAGCAATTGGTCAGCTCTGACTGAGCTAATAGAGACTATTAGTTTTCTGAACTGAGAAGAAGCCTCCCTTGAGAAGAAGTAGTTAATGTGCTGCCAGAGGAAGGGTTGCTGTGAGCAGAACACCCTGGATGATTCCCCTGTATGAGGTGGCTACTGTAATGAACCAGTCACCAAGGAGAACTGCTGTAGCTCCTGGTAACGTCTAAAAGCATTGTGGATTGTTTTTTTCAAAGAATTTGCATCAAAACAGTAAGACCTGAGCTCGGGCCCTGCATACGCAACTTTTTAGTGGGTAAAAATAAGGACCTTGCTTTTGGCTCTAAAAGCCATACTGTAGGCTGCAGGTGGTTAAAAAGGCCTGTACGAGACCAAACAAAGTTAGAGACCTGGCTACCATTCTTATTGACGTGTATGTTAAGGGTATAGCTTCTATGATAATAAGCTTGTTAGCCAAAGTGCTGTTCCAGAGATGAACCCAGCTATGCACTCACTAATTTACATTTCCTATTTTTAGAGACTACAGTTTTTTTTTCAGTGTTCAGGTCTCTTCGGCAAATTGTTCTGGAGGTTCCTGATGCATTCGAGGCTCTATTTTCAACAGCCACTTTCATATGCAGATGCATGCAACCTTTTAATTTTGGATTATTAAAGAAGCTGTTTTTACGGATGAGTGCCACCTTCTTCCACTTTATTGTGTGTTTTCAACAGCGTTTTGGCCCAGGTCCTTTGATCAGGTGTATGTGCATATTTCTTGTGGTGAATAGCGGCGAGTGTATATACTTGATCATATCCAATCCTTCCCCTTCCTTATCCCTCGAGTAAAAAATCTGTTTAATAAGTTGACTGCCAGCTCCATTTCCATTTGTGACCCAATGAATCATTAAGCAAATCTGTCAGTTCTTACAATATTAACACCTTTATTACATCCGACGTACATGTGCCGCATAAGCTGATAGGTGTATGGTGTGGTGACTCGCCCACTGGGGCCGTGGGGTACTCGGAACAAGGCTGCAGTTCTGCTGTGTGAGTCACGGGGTCGAGACCCGGCTCCGTGGCCTTGGGCGATCAATAAAAAGCGCCTTGGGGGAAAAATAAAAATAAATTTGGAAAGTGTGATGCCACCCGTGGCTATGGAGCTAGAGAGGATCACAGTTCTGCGGTGTTGGGCGGGCTGTGTTTTCCAGTTGCCAGCCATTCTAATGAACTGAAAAACGCAGCTCTTAGAAAAACGTAGCAAAGACGCACCAGAAACGTGTGCATGTGTTTTTGAAACAGCTGCGTTTTTGAGGCTGAAAAAAGCAGCACATACTCAGCTCAAACAAGTATGCACAGTGGGCACTTAGCCTTAGGCTGTCTCAGCCGCACTTTGGCACTTTATCCAGCCCTGGTTTAGAAAGATGTCACAGTGATAGAGGACAAGAGTCGGGAACCGACTTACTTATCTTTCTAAAGGTACCGTTACACGCTTCAATGTTGTTAAGATCTCACCAACGATCTCAAGGGAGCGCGGTCATTAGGACATCTTTTTGAGATCGTTGATGAGATGCCACACGTCTAGATATCGTGAACGACGCACCAACGATATGGCAAGCAGCTATCTTTCACACAACCCAGCGAACGATACTTGTTCACTGTTGTGAATAGGGGAAGTCGTAAACGACGTCGTTATCGTGGTGTCACACACAACGATGCAGCAGGTTGGCTGATCGAGGATCGCCTGATTTGAGAACATTTGGATCCTTGATGCAACGATTTATCGTAGTCGTATCTCAGTGTATCATGCAACGGCGTAATGACTATGTCATCTGAACAACTCCAAACCCGTGACGTTTGAGCAATATCGTTCACGATATCGTACCGTCTAACGGTACCTTAAGATTAATTTTAAAAAATCCCCGCCCTCTCTACCCCAGAAGTGTTGTGGTTTATGGCTGGATGTATGTGGGCGGAGAGCCAAACTGTCAGTGACTTCCAATGAGAATTGGGTCAAGTTCGGGTCCCCAACATAATGCTAAAAAAGTGTATCTGCAGCACCCAAACCTGAATTTCCATGATCCATTCATCTCTACTTGTGCCACTTTTCCTCCAAAAGGAGAGAGAAGACTGCAGGACCAAACATTGTACAATATGTCCCCACATCTCCAACACAAGGGCCTAGCTTCCAGAAAGATAAAGTATAGGCGAGTCAGGACCGTTTACCACCGAGAGAGTAATTTACACCCGACCTCATGTAAACGAAACAGATAGATGATTTGTGCGTTAAGGTAGAGATCTCCTCCACTGATCCTTCATTAAAGAGAGATCCATATGGTCTTCCCATTGTGTTTGAAAATTGGTGTAAAGTTGGTCTGAGGGCTTGATCAGCAAGGAGTATGAGAAGAATAAGGTGTATTCTAATTGGCCCATGTCTGAGCACACAATCTCGAAATGCATCTTGTGATTATTATAAAAAGGTCTAGAAGGGAGTGAATGGAAAAAGTGGTAAAGCTGACCAACTGTCTAGGTTCCCAGGGGAGAGGGGGAGTAGAGGCTGACAAGGTATTCCTTTGAAGGCCAAATATGTCCAGCCGCAAAATGAAACACTGTAAAGCAACCCCTATTTAGCCAGGCACAAAATAGGGAACAAAGAAGAAGACAGCAGTAAGATATGAGAATGCACCAACGGAAGAGTACAGCAGGCAAGTGTAGTCCCAATTAAAGGATGCACTTTAAGGGCTTGGGGACAAGGACAAGTCCAGCCAAGGAGTAGCCATCAAAGGGATATTTGTAAAGCTTTGCTCGATTTTGACCCAGGCTTTCTCTCTACCATTCTTACCTCAGTCCAGGATTCTAAAGAAGTAGGAGGCAATATAATAAGATCTGAAGTCAGGTAAGGCTATGCCTACTGAGGTCTTTGAACAACATAATATGGGTCTGCTGATACAGGGGAGGTTACCAAAATTGGGTTGAACTGAAGACAGGCTCCTGAAGAAGGATAAGGGAACCCCAATCAGAAGAGCTTGTATGACATACAGAATCTATGGGAGGATGTTCATTTTTAAAGATTGTTCCTCTTTTAAACTATGTAGAAGCATTGCTTGTCCATCCTTAGCAGTCTTCCCGTACTGACTGCAGAAGTTAAGGAAAATTATGAGAATATGTCAAGCTTATGTCTCTTGGTAATAATATCGCAAATATTTTATAGCCAAGGAATTAATGGTGCTATAATAAGAAATAATAATAATAATATAGCTGAATTGGCCCATTTAAACATTTGCTTTTACTTCAATGTGTTTTTAGGAACCAGAGGTAGAGCACAATCAAGAGTTCAAGAAGACGACATCACCCTATAGAAGAAAGCAGCACAAAATAAAAACACAAAAAACAAAACAAAAAAGTGTAGGTATTCGTATAGGTATAGAGTATATACGTACAGTGTTGGCCAAAAGTATTGACACCCCTGCAATTCTGTCAGATAATGCTCAGTTTCTTCCTGAAAATTATTGCAATCACAAATTCTTTGGTATTATTATCTTCATTTAATTTCTCTTCAATGCAAAAAAACACAAAAAGAATTGTCCTAAAGCCAAATTGGATATAATTCCACACCAAACATAAAAAAGGGGGTGGACAAAAGTATTGGCACTGTTAGAAAAATCATGTGATGCTTCTTTTATTTGTGTAGTTAACGGCACCTGTAACCGACCTGTGGCACCTAACAGGTGCAATAACTAAATCACACTTGCAGCCAGTTGACATGGATTAAAGTTGACTCAACCTCTGTCCTGTGTACCACATTGAGCATGGAGAAAAGAAAGAAGACCAAAGAACTGTCTGAGGACTTGAGAAACCAAATTGTGAGGAAGCATGAGCAATCTCAAGGCTACAAGTCCATCTCCAAAGACCTGAATGTTCCTATGTCTACCGTGCGCAGTGTCATCAAGAAGTTTAAAGCCCATGGTACTGTGGCTAACCTCTAGATGTGGATGGAAAAGAAAAATTGACGAGAGATTTCAATGCAAGATTGTGCGGATGGTGGATAAAGAACCTCGACTAACATCCAAACAAGTTCAAGCTGCCCTGCAGTCCGAGGGTACAACAGTGTCAACCCATACTATCCGTCGGTGTCTGAATGAAAAGGGACTGTACGGTAGGATACCCAGGAAGACCCAATTTCTTACCCCGAGACATAAAAAAGCCAGACTGGAGTTTGCCAAAACTTACCTGAGAAAGCCTAAAACGTTTTGGAAGAATGTTCTCTCTTTTTGGGCAAAGGCATCAACATAGAGTTTACAGGAGAAAAAAAAGAGGCATTCAAAGAAAAGAACACAGTCTCTACAGTCAAACATGGCGCAGGTTCCCTGATGTTTTGGGGTTGTTTTGCTGCCTCTGGCACTGGACTGCTTGACCGTGTGCATGGCATTATGAAGTCTGAAGACTACCAACAAATTTTGCAGCATAATGTAGGGCCCAGTGTGAGAAAGCTGGGTCTCCCTCAGAGGTCATGGGTCTTCCAGCAGGACAATGACCCAAAACACACTTCAAAAAGCTCTAGAAAATGGTTTTAGAGAAAGCACTGGAGACTTCTAAGGTAGCCAGCAATAAGTCCAGACCTGAATCCCATGGAACACCTGTGGAGAGATCTAAAAATGGCAGTTTGGAGAAGGCACCCTTCAAATATCAGGGACCTGGAGCAGTTTGCCAAAGAAGAATGGTCCAAAATTCCAGCAGAGCATTGTAAGAAACTCATTGATGGTTACCGGAAGCGGTTGATCGCACTTATTTTGGCTAAAGGTTGTGCAACCAAGTATTAGGCTGAGGGTGCCAATACTTTTGCCTGGCCCATTTTTGGAGTTTTGTGTGAAATGATCAATGTTTTGCTTTTTACTTCATTCTCTTTTGTGTTTTTTCATTGAGGACAAATTAAATGAAGATAATAATACCAAAGAATTTGTGATTGCAATCATTTTCAGGAAGAAACTGAGTATTATCTGACAGAATTGCAGGGGTGTCAATACTTTTGGCCAACACTGTATAGGTATGAGGTATATAGGTATAGGTATAATTATAGGTATAGAGTATATAGGTATAGTTATAGGTATAAGGTATACAGGTATAGAGTATATAGGTATAGGTATAGAGTATATAGGTATAAGGTATATAGGTATAAGTATACGTATTTGCAAGGTTAGTTAATTAGGTATTAGTTAATAGTATTAGTTTTATAATTTTATTAAACATATTATTGAAATTAAACGTGAATGTAAACCTTTTCTTTGATGTCGCTTGTTTTTTGACCGCTTTTTCTTTATGGTGTATTATTGCTCTATCCCTTGCTTCTTTCACTATTTTATGCAGATAGCCCTATCAAGAAAGCTATTTTCCATATCAACCGCTTGTTTTTTTTTTTTGAACCATCATTTTTATTGAAGTATATGAAAATGGTTGACATATAAATAGACAGACAAGGTAGGCAGACAATATTCCATTGACGTAATGTAGCATTTTACAGTATATTGTTGTGTCTAGAGGTTAATATTTCTTGAGTCCATTTTCCAATAAGTACCTACCAACATCTTAAGAAAATATTATTCAAATATTAGTATCAAAGAATTCTGAATAAATTTTGAGTTTTAATGACTAATCTATAAGATTTAAAGTATCAACACATAAATGTATTAAAATAAACCCGTCCCCCCCCTCCCTCTCGTTATCTAACTATAACTATCTAATATAGACCCATATTCGTATTCCTGCCTCAGATTCTAGTCAGTTCAGTCGCCACATCTTAATTTACCTAATGTGCCCCCCAAATCTTCTAACGCATACCACTCTGTAGTTTTATATGATGCCATAAAGGTTTCAATTTCAGAAACCATGAGGTGTTTTTCCACAAACATTCTCCATTTAAGAAAGAGTTTCTTTGTCTTTTTCGTTGGATTTTTAAGTGTTTCGCTGGATTCTAGAATCAAGACTTTTTTGAGGGTATCACGAACCGTCTCCAACCCGGGTGTGAAATTGTCAAGCCAGTGTTGGAGAAGCCATTTTTTTGCCACCATAGCAATCGTATGTAGCAGTATGTGTGGCGATCCCTTCCCATCCGCCTCTCCTGAATAGTGAAACAGCCACATCATTGGATCCATTTTGCGATCTCTGGGGTAGAGATCACTGGCCAAATCCCCAATTCTTTCCCAAAATTTTTGTGATTCCGAGCATGACCAAATTCCATGCTCTAAATCAGTCATATGTTCCTTGCATTTGGGACAGTGGATCCATCTCCCTTGATTGGTCGGCGAGGGTGAGGTTTTAAAGCCCTGTATTGTACTATGCATAAGTCTAAATTGTGTGTCTCTCCATTTTTCATTGATGATAACTTTACTGACCGTTCCCCATCCCTCTAGAATTTTCTGTGTCAAATTTGGATCCTCTATATGCTTCCTCCATTTGGCAACTAATTTTTGGGTGACTGCAGGTCTGAGAGTATGTTGTAATTTGGCATATATGAATGATATTGACAGATCCTCCCCTCTCATTCCCACCAAGTCATCCCATACAACCGCTTGTTTTTTAAAAAGTTCTTCATTATTATTATTAATGCATTTTAATCCAACAAATTGACTAATCGGTAAAGACCGTTTTGTATGCATAGGGTGTGCACTATTAAAGTGCAATAATGTATTGGTAGCAGTAGGTTTTTTATATACAGATCCAATCAGTTTTCCTTCTATGATCTGTAAGCTTACGTCAAGAAAATCGATTTTTTTTGGTCACCAAAAACTGACGTTAAAAACATATTATACTTATTCTCAACATTTAGGTATGTGATGAAATCATTAAAGTCTCTGTCAGCCCCGTCCCACGCTATCAGAATGTCATCCACAAACCTGAGAAGTTTTTATGTTTTAGATATGGATTAGACAAACAATATATCATACCATCGTCTAGATGTGCTAGGAACAAATTAGCGAGGGTACAAGCGACGGGCGTACCCATCGCTGTACCCTCGCTTTGTAAATACCAGTCATCTAGGAAACTAAATGCGTTATGCTAAGGCTGGGACCCATGCTGACACTGGAGAGCACAACAACGGAGAGCCCACAGTGGAGCCCACTATTAAGGGCATATTTAATACTGTGTTATTCTGTAAAGAGGCCTTAACAACCCTGACCCAACAGGTACATGGGATTCAGGGAGAGGTGGTTATCATCAGAGCTACCATGAAAAAGGCTGATATCAGGACTGGTGAGGTGGAACAAAGAGTGAGTACTGCAGTAGATCAGATTGTTAAACTGCAGAAAGCTCAAAAACAATATGTGAAACAGTTTACAGACATTAATGCTAAGACTGACGACCTAGAAAACCGTTCTAGACGGAATAATCTCAGGATCGTGGTGATCCTGGAAAAAAGCAGAGGGCTCAGACCCCGCTGAGCTTATAGAGTAGTGGCTAAGATCCAAAATAGGAGAGGAGAACCTATCCAGGGTATTTGCAGTGGAGAGAGCAAGTCAAGTCCCCACGGGACCCCAAACTCCTGGCTCGGCTCCACGTACTATTCTGGCTAGAATTCTAAATTACCGGGACAGAGACAAAATTCTGAGGAAGTCCAGAACCATTAAGGATTTGACAATCAATGGACAAAATATTTCCTTTTACTTCGACTACTCGGCCATAGTCCAAAAACAAAGGATGAGATTCTTTGAAGTGAAAAAGCGCCTGAGAGGACTGGGCCTGGAGTATTGGATGATGTACCCTGCAAGACTGCGCTTGGTTGCGCTCATACTTTTATTTATCAAATGAATTGCAAAATGAATAGAAAATATAGTCCAAACATTGACAAGGTCAGAAATAATGATTTTTATTTGAAATAATAATTTAAAAAAAGAAACAAAAAAAAAAACCGCAGCACCAAAAAAAGATCAAAAGTGTCCAGTGTGAACATAGCCTTAGAGAGTATGATTGTTTGAAAGATAAGTGTCCTAACACACCAAACCAAGCACCTATGTCCACCATCCAAATAACTTAACCATTTCAGTTGGTTTCTATTGACTTTCTACATCTTGAGATGTGTAAAGGTGGATATGAATACATTTAGTGGTGACGGACCATTTTACTCGTTTTGCTCAAGCATATTCAACTTTGCTTAGTTAGGAAAATACTGTAGCACCCAGAGATATCACACTGCACCCTATCATCCCGAAGGCAATGGATAAATGGAAGGTTTCAAGCGTACGCTACTGTCAATGTTGAGAACGTTAACAGCCAAAGAGAGGAAGAATTGGCAGGATTCTGTATCAAAAGCGGTTGATGCCTACAATTGCACCAAGAGCGAAGCAACAGGTTATTCACCACTCTTCCTATTCATCCTATTGTTTGGTCAATCTCCAAGACTGTCAATCGATATAATGTTCGATACTCCAGCTTCAGAGACTTACAAGATATACTTTGACTATGTTTGGATATGAAAAGAACTGGGATATAGCAATCACGGAGCGGGTCGGGGTACACTCGCTTAGCAGCGCAAAACCATAAACAGAGCAACAGTCTCTTCTATGGAATAAGCCCAGCTGGTTTTTTTAGGACAGCATAAACCGCTAGGAGCAAATTAAACATGAGCCTTCCTTCGGCTGTACAAAAACCTCCACTCCGGTTACCTCACACATGGCCTGTAGGCAGTCCACACAGACTCTGAGAACTGCTTCTCAGTAGATGTCTGACTTCTCTCACAGCACACCGGGTTCTGCATGCACGAGTCGTCACATGTCAAAACAGACTCATTAAACATCTGAGACAACCAATCTCTAGCAAGTTGCAAGCTTAAGGAGGTGCCATCCAAAAATAGAAATTCAACAATTGCAAATTACAATATGTCATATTTTTTTAATGGAGTAAAATTGAAATTATATGTTTGATATGTTCACTTTGAACACTGGGGACAGCTGCTAAACTTTGCCATGAAACCTAGTGTACAGCAGGTCTGGGAATTGCTATCTACCCTGGAGAGGAATTTTCCTGCACTGAGAAGAGTTTAGTAGGTAGGGATTTGCAGCACAACCTCTCTAGGAAATTGGAGGTGACTGTCTCTCTCCATTTGTGCTGTCTCCACCTCTGTGCTGGTCTTCTCCCCATGGGTGCTATCCCTGTCAGTTAATTCATGTGTGCTCATCCCTGTGCCCAGCCTATCCTACATGTGTGCTCTACCATGCTGTGCTGGTCTCTCTCCAGTGTGCTTTCTACCCCACTCTGCCTGGTCTCATTCCCATGTGCTATCCCCCTGTGCTTAGTCTCTCTTCCATGTGTGCCACTCCCGTGCCTGGTCTCTACCCATATGCAGCCTCGGCCCTGTGGTCTCACCCCTGTCTGTCTGGCCCCTGTGGTCTACCATGTGCGGCGTGGGTCCCGGCCGTGGGGTACCCCTTGCGTATCACGTAGTCATCTAGTGGAGCTGGCTTCCTCCGTGCTGGATCTTGGAGCCACACAGTTGCTAAGTCGGCCATCCTTGGTCACTGTCTGCGCTCTGGCTCCACTGAGGTCACAGGAGAGGGCGATGCTCGGTGGTAGTTAAGACAGCGTGGAGGGTCGGGGACAGCTGACGGTGGTGCCTTAGATAGGGAGGCCAGACCTTGAAATGTAAATTCCATCTTGGTTTGCATGGCGTGCAGCTGAACCTGTGGGCACTTTGCAGCCTTATGAATTGTCGCCAACAGCTTGCTCTCACCCCAGGCACTGTTTGCTCCTGCTTCATGCCATCAGTGCCTCCTGCGGTTCAAGGCCTAGCCATCCACATTTGCCCTGCATCTTGTTTGCACCTGAAAAATCTGACTTTTAACTCTGCGAACGTCGGGGTGTCGATGCTTCCTTAAGTTTGCAAAGATTTGTTACAGTCTGTTTTTAGTGGAAGCCAGTTTCACTTCGCGTTGGGCTCGCCGGTCAATGCCCCATCACATGGTCTCTTGTTCTTCTGTCATGGGGTACATCAAACACACTGATCATCCACTCTTGGAAGTCGCTGGGGTGTGGCCCACTGAGTATTGCTGAGCCATGCCAGCCTGGGAGGTATGGCATCATGAACAGTAAGATGGTTTGTCGCTACGGGCAGCAGGGCTCTTACGGCGATGCATCGTTGTGTATGGTGGCTTACTTGGTGTGGGTAACAAGCACAGCATGATCCCCCAGGGAGATGATGCTATTGTGGCAACCAGACCCTGGGGTGCCACATATGCATGCGCAATTACTCATACGCGGTGTGTACGTTGTTAGCAGCACCACTGGTGGTACTGCGCAATGAGCCAGTACTGCCATATTTGCACGCCATTCATTTGCGTGTGCAAATATGGCTGCCCCGGGACGTGATAGGAAGACATCCTGATGGCGGAAGTGAATGACAGACGCTACAAGTGGATTATGTATAGTGCCTTGTGAAAGTATTTGGCCCCTTTGAACTTTTCAACCTTTTGCCACATGTGAGGCTTCAAGCATAAAGATAGAAAATTCAAATTTTTTTTGTGAAGAACAACAAGTGGGACACAACCGTGAAGTGGAACGAAATTTATTGGATATTTTAAACTTCTTTAACAAATAAAAAACTGAAAAGTGGGGCATGCAATATTATTCGGCCCCCTTGAGTTAATACTTTGTAGCGTCACCTTTTGCTGCGATTACAGCTGCAAATCGCTTGGGGTATGTCTTATCAGTGTTTGCACATTGAGAGACTGAAATCTTGCCCATTCTTCCTTGCAAAACAGCTCTCGCTCAGTGAGGTTGGATGGAGAGCGTTTGTGATCACACTTTTCAGCTCTTTCCACAGATTCTCGATTGGATTTAGGTCTGGACTGTGACTTGGCCATTCTAACACCTGGATACGTTTATTTTTGAACCATTCCATTGTAGATTTTGCTTTATGTTTGGTATCATTGTCTTGTTGGAAGATAAATCTCTGTCCCAGTCTCGGTCTTTTGCAGACTCCAACAGGTTTTCTTCCAGAATGGTCCTGTATTTGGCTCCGTCCAACTTCCCATCAATTTTAACCATCTTCCTTGTCCCTGCTGAAGAAAAGCAGGCCCAAACCATGATGCTGCCACCACCATGTTTGACAGTGGGGATGGTGATTTGAGGGTGATGAGCTGTGTTGCTTTTACACCAAACATATCGTTTTGCATTGTGGCCAAAAAGTTCGATTTTGGTTTCATCTGACCAGAGCACCTTATTCCACATGTTTGGTGTCTCCCAGGTGGCTTGTGGAAAACTTCGAACGAGACTTTTTATGGATATCTTTGAGAAATGGCTTTTTTCTTGCCACTCTTCCGTAAAGGTCAGATTTGTGCATTGTACAACTGATTGTTGTCCTATGGACAGACTCTCCCACTTCAGCTGTAGATCTCTGCAGTTCATTCAGAGGGATCATGGCCTTTTGCTGTATCTCTGATCAGTGGTCGGATACTCCTTCCATTTCAATATGATCGCTTGCACAGTGCTCCTTGACATGTTTAAAACTTGGGAAATCTTTTTGTATCCAAATCCGCCACAACAGTATCTTGGACCTGTCTGATGTGTTCCTTGGTCTTCATGATGCTCTCTGCACTTGAAACAGAAGCCTATCACTATCACAGAGCAGGTGCATTTATACGGAGACTTGATTACAAACAGGTGGATTCTATTTATCATTACCAGTCATTTAGGACATCATTGGATCATTCAGAGATCCTCACTGGAGTGAGTTTGCTGCCCTGAAAGTAAAGGGGCTGAATAATATTGCACGCTCCATTTTTCAGTTTTTTATTGATTAAAAAAGTTTAAAATATCCAATAAATTTTGTTCCACTTCACTTGGACTTTAAAGTTATGGGATGGGGCGGGGGAGCTGTAAAAAGAAAGTATATAGTGATTACATAGCAGGATCATACTTGGACTTCAGGGCCGCTCATTGACTTCCATTGACTTATGTTTAATCACTATTTTCTTTTTACAGATCTCGAAAGCGAACCTGAACTCTAACACAGACTTCTCAGGGATGTCAGGCGTTCACGATCTGTGCCCGAACACTAGGCTTTCAGTACGGACCCCAAACTGCACAGTTCAGGTTCACCCATCACTAGTCCCGATACTTCTGTCCATAGAGTATTTGATGTGCATTTTGACATCTCAAGTAAATATTTGAGTACTCATATGCAATCAGCCCAATTTGCTACGTTTCTCTAGGCCTCCATCATCTTCATACGTCTCTGGCCTACACACGTGTGATCTTTATATTAAATGTTATATTTTAGCTTATTTTATTGTTGTGAAATCCATTTACCATTGTTTAAGGTAAAACATCCACTTCTTATTTCCGACGAGATGTTTGTAACCTTGATTAAAGATTATTTTGTTCCACAGAATATTCGACCTGATGCGAGAGGACATGCTTACCTCAACAGGTTACACCCCAGAGGACCCAATGTTCTCAATAACAGTAAAACAACAAAACCCTCCACTCATCATTAGATAGGTAATGCAAGTCATTATGTCTGTGTGTGATGTTTGTAACCTTATTACCATCGTGTATGATTGCATTACTATTCTAACCGGAGACTGATATTTGTGATAATGTCAGAGGCAATGGCTCAGGCACATTTTTCTCATATCACAGCCAGGCCTATGAGGTAAACATCCAGATGAGTTGCTGTCGGGCATGCTTTATTCTTTCTAAATCTTATAAACAGCAGCCAGCTTAGTGAAAATTAGATTGAGTGCTTCATACGTGTGTGTTATTCTGGTAATTTGCCTCAACTGAGGCAAGGCAGAGATCTAGTACAATGTGCAATACCATGATGTGTTGTGTGGAGCAGCAGAAAATCATTAGTTTCGGCAATACAGCTAAATGCCACAATCTGTGTTTGTTGAGCAGATTCTGCTCTCTCCTACTCATCTGTTAATTAAAAAGAAAGAAAATGGAAGACTGTGAAATGGGTATACAGAATGAAGGTAAAGCAACATTGGGAGTCTTATATAACAAACTACAAGCAGTCTGATTTTCTGAGTTTAAATATATTAGAGGGGGAAATCTATAGTCCCATCAAAAAAACAAAATGAGCAAATGTCGAGGAGAACCTTAGGATCAAAGAATTAACCTTAAGAAATAATGGGTTAAGAGAAACGACCCATAGAGTGTATAATTTCACTTTGTTTAGACTTAAACATGGCTGCCATTTCCTCTTTCATCACACCATGCTCTGATATGTAAGATGGTGACTGGATCTATGACAACATCCTGTTCTACAAGGAAGCTGAAGGACTGACCAATCACAGAATGACACATTGCCTGGGTATACTCCATCAAGATCACACCCCCTGATGATCTCATGGATCCGCCCATGGGCTAGCCCATTAATCAACCCACTAACCAATGAATACATCTGAGTAGGGCTGGCTGAGCCCCTTACTGAGTTTATATAAGTCCATGCCTGTTTATATAAAGCCACTTGGAGCTGTGCCGGAGCTGACCAAGGAGAGTGTACATCTGACTCTGTGTGTCTGGTGTCATACTTTCATGCTAGCACTTGGTCCATATCTATTAGGCCAGGAGCAGGCAACTAATTAATATTTCAAACTATTAACCGTATCACAATGAGAAAATAAATAATAATAATAATAGAACATGTAAATTACATAGAGTTCTTAGTTGACTCTATTTTGATCAAAAGAGCATAAGAGCTATCCCACCCCGACAAGGTATATAATAGACAGGGGCAGAACAGGACTCAGACAAGACTGTGGAAAGGTATATAGAAAAAATGTACAGCCCAAAAAGGGGAGCCACACCATTGTATGGATAAAGTACAAGAATTAAAGCAATCCTGAAAAAATGATCAGGAGCACATGTTGGTATATGTGTGATATGTGGGTGTGTAAGAGGAGCCAAGGAGCACCATATGTGACGACCATCCACCGTGAGGCCGAGCTGCTGGTAGGCAGCACCCCGAGAAACCCCGAGACCCTTAACCCCTATACAGGGATCTAGAATTACAGCAGATCCCAGGGGTAGCTGCCTATATGAGCAACAGAGCCGGGGAGGTCGCCAGGGGAAAATCAAGACCCGAAAAACGAAGTCAGAAGTCCGAGTCAAAACCAAGAGGGCAGCGAAGGTACAAAATCGTCAGGCAGTAGCAGAGTCAAAAATCCAGGCAAAGGTCAAGGGCAAAAACCAAGAGGGCAGCTGAGGTACAAAATCAATAGGCAGAGGCAGAGTCAGAAATCCAGGCAAGGTCAGACACGAAACTAAACACACACACTATCACTGGGGAACCAAAACTATATCTGGCGGCCTGCAAGCCAGGCTCCAATGTACTTGAAGGGCACGGCTACCTCCCATAGGCTGGAGCTCACAACCTGATGACCTCATCCGGACCGCCCCTAGATCCAGGCCAGATGGAGATGCACGACTGGCTCCACCCACGCCACCTCTGACAGAAGAACGCAGGCTGCGCCTAACGGACACCTCTGCAGGGCCCTTTCCTCTGCGACCAACACCAACCAGAGGGGAAACACAGCGGCGCTCAGTGACAGAGGCAGACGTCGCGGGAGCAGTTCCATATGAGGACAAGGCCCTCCTATCACCGGCGCCACCAGCCGAAGGAATCCGGCTCCTCCCAGCGGCCGAGGCAGGAACACCAGCCACCGAGTCCAATGGCGATGTGACAGTACCCCCCCCTCTACGAGGGGCCTCCGGACCCGCAAATCCCGGTTTATTGGGATGAAGAAGATGAAACTTCCTGATCAATCCCTTGGCATGGATATTACTGGCAGACACCCAGGACCTCTCCTCCGGACCATAGCCCTTCCAATGTACCAGATACTGCACGGATCCTCTCACTAAACGGGAATCAAGGATCCGTTGAACTTCGTATTCCACGGCACCCCCGACCAAGACCGGAGGAGGAGGGGACCGGACAGGACGAATCGGAGATCGGTACAATTTGAGAAGGGATTTATGGAATACATTGGGCAGTTTGAATGATTGAGGGAGCTTCAGACGAAAGGCTACAGGGTTAATCACGTCAATTATTTCATACGGACCAATAAACCTGGGACTAGTTTGGCAGACGGCACTTTGAGCTTGATATTTTTTGTAGACAACCAAACTTTGTCCCCAACTCCCAGGTCCGGACCCTTGGAGCGCCGTTTATTAGCAGAAGACGCCTGCCTAGTCTGAGCCCCCTTTAAGTTTTCGTTCACTTCAGACCAGATAGTCTTTAACTGATCTACGGACCTTTCTACCCCAGGGACGTCAGAAAGCCTAGAAGAAAATGAACAAAAGCGCGGGTGCAGCCCATGATTACAGTAGAAAGGGGTGGTCTTGATGGACTCCTGGTACTGGTTATTCATGGCAAATTCTGCTAGTGGCAGATGTTCCACCCAATCAGATTGATGCTCAGAGACATAACAACGTAGATACTGTTCGAGAGCTTGATTTGCGCGCTCGGTTTGACCATTGGTTTCAGGGTGATAGGCAGAAGAAAAGGAATAGTCAATTCCAATCCGTTTACAGAATGCCCTCCAAAACTTAGAAACGAACTGGGTGCCCCTGTCAGAAACAATATTCACAGGAACACCATGCAATTGCACAACATGATTAATGAATACTTTGCTCAGGGTCTCGGAATTAGGTAACCCGGACAGCGGAACAAAATGACACTGCTTGCTGAATCTGTCTACCACTACCCAGATACAAGTTTCCCTTCTGAGAGTGGCAGGTCAGTAATAAAATCCATGGAGATATGAGTCCAAGGACCCTCAGTGGTAGGCAAGGACTGGAGCAACCCGGCAGGGCGGTTGCGGGGAGACTTAGCGCGAGCACAGGTTTCACAAGCCAGTACATATTCCTTACAGTCCTTTACTATGGTTGGCCACCACAAACTCCTGGTTACAAGTCTGATGGTGTTATTGATACCAGGATGCCCTGCGAGGACGGAATCATGAGATTCCTTAAGAACTTGGAGGCGGAATTTGGTAGGGACAAATAGTTTCTGGGCAGGAGTAGTGTCAGGGCCTGTTCTGGAGATCTACGAATCTCTTCCAGAAGATCCAAAGACACAGCCGAGACAATAATCCCCTTGGCTAAAATGGGAGTCGGTTCCACGTCCTCGACTTGTAAGGGGCAAAAACTTCGAGACAGGGCATCAGCCCTCACATTTTTAGTACCCGGTCTGAAAGTGATCACAAAATCGAATCTGGAGAAGAACAAGGCCCATCTAGCCTGTCTAGGATTCAGTCTTTTCGCTGACTCCAAATAGGTTAGATTTTTGTGGTCAGTAATTACGGTAATCCTATGTTTGGCGCCTTCGAGGAAGTGGCGCCATTCCTCGAAGGCCCATTTGATTGCCAACAATTCCCGATTACCTACATCATAATTCATCTCTGTAGAGGAAAATTTTCGGGAAAAGAAGGCACACGGACGAAGTTGAGTGAGAGATGCGGTGCCTTGTGATAGCACTGCCCCCACTCCAACTTCAGAGGCATCTACCTCTACAATGAAGGGGCGGTCCAAATCAGGCTGCACCAATATTGGATCCGCGGAGAAACACTCTTTTAACTTAGAAAACGCATGAATGGCTTCAGGCTTCCAATTAACCACATCCGCCCCTTTACGTGTCAAATCAGTGAGAGGTTTGGCTATCTCTGAAAACCCTTTAATAAATTTACGATAATAGTTAGCGAAACCCAAGAATCGCTGCAGTGCCTTCAGAGACTTGGGTTGTACCCATTCCTTAATGGGTTTAATATTCGCAGGATCCATGCGAAAACCTTTAGCCGATATAATATATCCCAAAAAATTTATCTCTTCCTCCATGAAGACACATTTCTCTAATTTGGCGAATAGAGAATGCTCTCTGAGTCTCTGGAGTACAGTACGGACATGTCGGACGTGTGACCAAAGACCAGGAGAAAAGACCAGAATGTCATCCAAATACACGACCACATATACACCACTGATATCTCTGAAAATATCATTGACAAAATTCTGAAACACTGCAGGTGCATTACTTAACCCGAACGGCATTACGAGATACTCAAAATGGCCGAGAGGCGTATTGAACGCGGTCTTCCACTCATTGCCTTCTTTTATACGGACCAGGTTATATGCTCCCCTGAGGTCCAGTTTGGTGAAATACTTGGCTCCCAACAGCTGATTATAAAGATCAGGGATGAGTGGAAGCGGATACTGGTTACAGTGATCGCGTTTAATTCGCGGTAATCAATGCAAGGTCTGAGGCCGCCATCTTTCTTTCCCACAAAAAAGAAACCAACTCCTACTGGTGAGGTGGACGGTCTAATATACCCTTTTCTCAGACTGTCTGCTATGTAATCATTCATAGCCTGACGTTCAGGACCAGAGAGGTTAAATATTCTCCCCTAAGTGCTAGAACAGCAGAGACCCCCCTCAAGTAACTGTGGCATGCCAAGGATTACTGCAGATGATAGATTATTGATAGCAAAAAATGACACATTTTCAGCATGTAAAGACCCCACCAGCATTGACACTTCCTCAGTGACAAATTCCACTCCACCCTGGATGAGGGGAGTGCCATTAACTGCAGTGGTTCTAATGGGGGCATTAAGCCTTAGTAGTGGTACACCAAGAGTTCTCGCTACATCGAGATCTATGAAATTCCCCTCTGAACCACTGTCAACATAAGCCTCTAAACACACAGATTTCTTAAGGTAAGATAAAGAAATAGGTAATAAAACTTTGGCAGCATCCGCTGGCAATACCTGTGCACCCGGGCAGGCAGAGCCAGAGCCCCCCAGGTGCTGACATCCAGGGTATGAGGCCTTCTGATCTCCAGTGGTCATGCAGAGGACTCCAGCTTGTGGCTTGTACAGCATGTTTGAATGAGATGATGAGAGTGTTCCTCCACAGGACTGAGAAGCTGGAAACACAGGTGCTTTGAGGGAGCAATCAGCAGACACAGCTCAGAGAAAAGAAAAAAAAAACATTGGGAAAAGGAGAGGAGAAGAAAAAAAAAAAGGTAAAAGGAATGCTTTATAAATATATAGTCTATCTATATATATAAAGAATGGTATGGCCAGATATAATGTGACGACCATCCACCGTGAGGCCGAGCTGCTGGTAGGCAGCACCCAGAGAAACCCCGAGACCCTTAACCCCTATACAGGGATCTGGAATTACAGCAGATCCCAGGGGTAGCTGCCTATATGAGCAACAGAGCCGGGAGGTCGCCAGGGGAAAATCAAGACCCGAAAAACGAAGTCAGAAGTCCGAGTCAAAACCGAGAGGGCAGCGAAGGTACAAAATCGTCAGGCAGTAGCAGAGTCAAAAATCCAGGCAAAGGTCAAGGGCAAAAACCAAGAGGGCAGCTGAGGTACAAAATCAATAGGCAGAGGCAGAGTCAGAAATCCAGGCAAGGTCAGACACGAAACTAAACACACACACACTATCACTGGGGAACCAAAACTATATCTGGCGGCCTGCAAGCCAGGCTCCAATGTACTTGAAGGGCACGGCTACCTCCCATAGGCTGGAGCTCACAACCTGATGACCTCATCCGGACCGCCCCTAGATCCAGGCCAGATGGAGATGCACGACTGGCTCCACCCACGCCACCTCTGACAGAAGAACGCAGGCTGCGCCTAACGGACACCTCTGCAGGGCCCTTTCCTCTGTGACCAACACCACCCAGAGGGGAAACACAGCGGCGCTCAGTGACAGAGGCAGACGTCGCGGGAGCAGTTCCATATGAGGACAAGGCCCTCCTATCACCGGCGCCACCAGCCGAAGGAATCCGGCTCCTCCCAGCGGCCGAGGCAGGAACACCAGCCACCGAGTCCAATGGCGATGTGACACCATAGCTGTGACCAAGGGGCTTGGAATCATCAAGACCCAAGGCAGACTCCACTGAAACAGAGTGTGTCAGGGTGCAATTCTTTACCTGTATCACTGCCTGCAGGATTGGAGCTTCCATTGCTGCTCCATCTTTTCGGATGAGATCTGGCTCTGCAATAAAGAGTTTCATACTGTTGCTAACCTTTTAAATTTTCTTTACTGATAACATAAGGTTTAACGCAGTCTGTTTTGAACATTCTTTCTATACCATCCTTCAAGGCCATTCTTACTCCTATCAGACTGACATGATCCTGAAAGCTTTTCTTATTTGTCAGGGTTTTACAACTCAGGTTTCCAAGTACCTTCAGGGTCCTGCACCTCTTGCTATCAGCAGTCCTGTTCCCCCATAGCCGTGATTGTTCAGGTGCCACTTGCTGGCCACCTTTCTCGAGCTTTGTTGCCCCAGATGTAGAGGGGAGCTTTTGCCTACAGAAAGCCAGTATGCTGCAGTCTGCTCTGAACTTCACTGGCCTTGCCTTCTCTCTTTCTTGGTACAATTTAAGCATTTCTCACCACCTGTTTTTTAAACCTATAGCTAAAACTCTCTCAAACCAACCCCCTATGGCTCCCTCAAGCTTAATGTGTAAATGTCATTTCACTGAAAAGAAAAAAAAAAGCAATACTGCACTGGATGTCACATAGCAGCTAAGATAATGCTTTATTGTGCCATGTGACTTGTTTTCTCACAATGTTCTGTACTGTTTTAAAAGCTGCACTTTATGTCTGTGTGGGAGTGGCCAGAGTCTGCCAGCACTGTGTGTGAAAGCAGGCTGGTAGTGAGCTGTCTGGGGAGCCAGCACACAAAGGGTTGACAGCGTTTCTGATTAAACTTTGTGGAGACAGATGACACAACAGAGAAGCTTGTAAAGAGGAGTTTACATCCTGGCATTGCTCAGCTCTGTGCTGTAATCTGATACATTGTTTCCTCACCAGCTGCAGTCAGCAGTGTAGGCCATGCCCCTTTCCCTTATATGGTTACATGCCCTGTATTCACTTTGAAGATTGATGTGACACAGAATGAGCTTCATACACAGTGCAGTGGGGATATCTTGTAAAAGGTTTTTGAATGATAATCAGCCAGAATTTTCAAATGAAATATATTAGAAAGTTTATTAAAATCACTTACTCGAGATTCAAGATGGCCACCGAGCAGTGAGGACGTGCTGAGCAGCTGTCCTCACAATCCACGGTCATCAGAGGCCCCAACTATCCTGCATGCCCCTATACCACCACCCCGGCTCCAGCGTCACCCCAGCTGCACCAGGCCCCCCTGCGTGGTAAAGAGAAATGGCAAGGAGGAGAATACGCTGCCTCCATATCTTGGAACCAGCTGCAACTACACCTCCTGAACTGGCACCCTGAGCCCAAGCTGCAGAGGAGAACATCTGAAGCCAGAGACTGGGGATCCGATCCGACCGGCACAGGGCCTGCACAGACTCGCAAGACACCAGAAGTGAGCAGGCGGAGGAGACTCCCAAGACCCCCTACCATCAAGGGCCCCCACGTGGCATAGAGGCCCACTCAGCCGGCTGAAGCCGCGACCTAACACCGCAGGGACACCGAGGTGATCAGAGCCCCCCAAGGGACAGTGTAGCGGCCTACTAGCGGACCCAATCGGAAGCAGGGCACACTGGGCTGTGATCCCACAGGATCCCCCCAGTGTGAGGTCGGCAAGCGGAGGTGAGGGCACTGAGGCTCCCCACACTTGCGCCACACACCACAGCTGCAGCTGCTCCCGCAGCAGCCCCTGCTCACTCAGCAGAGCGGTCGGCCCATGGTAGCCGCAGTTGCGGGGTGATCGGGGAGTCTGAAACCCCGCCCCCTCCAGGAGACCGTGCGGCGACCGGCCGACGGATACTGACGGAGGCGCCACCGCATCCCTGAGACCCTCTTAGCTCCATCCACTCGAGCTGGTGCTGCAGTGTGAGGAGGTGCAACACACACCAGCACCAGTACACAGAGAAGCCTGCCACACGAAAATAAGCTGGCAAAACAACATAAAAAATAAAATAAAGAACAGACACAAGACCTGAGGAAACGCTGATCTGGGGGCCACACGTAGGAGGGAAGACAGGCAGACCCCAGGAAACTTCCCGGGCAGGCAAGAAACATACAGCACTAAAGTGTGCCAAAAGTACTGCCCCAGAAGCTTACAGCCCTACCACACAAGGCCTGTGTACAACCACAATCTGGGCCACCCGAAGGTGAAGGGTAGCCAGGAGAGGAGCGGACGACTGCGGTCTGTCACCCACCCCAGCAAGCCACCCTGCGGCCATCACTCTGTGCACCTGCCAGCAACCCTCAATAGAAGCTGACCTCCTCTACCACCCCTACACAGCCCCTGCCCAGCTGAGCAGCCCACCATCTACAAACCCGGCCGCCTGGAAGCAGCCTCATCCTCCTGGACCTGATCTGTGGCAAAAAACAGCCTGCATAAGACATCCAGTCAACTACAGTCCATATGGTGTATATAGCTGAAAGCATGACCACGCATATAACGCATAACCCACAGCTGCTGCCGACAACCAGTAACCATCCAGGGCAGCAACATCCCTGAAAGATGAAATAAATACAAGATGGAATTAGCGATTTCCATTTCCGGTGCCAGCGTGGAAATGGTGGCATAAAAACGCTCCTGACGCCGACAAGCTGCAGACTTACAAAACTAAAGACCAGTCGGCAGACTCCTGACACACCGCTAGTGATTGCCCACGAGGAAGACACTCACGGGAACATGAATTGGTGACTCCACAGCGAGGTCGGGGAGGGGGACAAAACAATGAGGGATAAAAGAACAGCCGCGCAAATCAGCATCGCAGGGCATACAGAGGAAAGATCCAGAACTGAACTAGCCACAGAACCAGTGGAAGCCAGATCGGCGGGGCTGCGGGAGGGGGCCAAGAAGAAGACAACCACTCTGACCGAGAGTCACTTGGAGACCCAAATTCAGACACACACCCATCCACAAAATTCAGATCTATGGCAAAGGAGGTGGCAACATACCTGGCCAGTGACATCAAAAAGGCGGTGAGGGAGGCAGTAAGAGAGGCCTTGGGACAGCTCCAGGAGATTTCTGCACGACTTGCGAGCAGACTAGACGACCTAGAACAACGAGTGTCAGACTTGGAAGATAGGTTGTGATCCATTGTGGTCCATTGTGGCCAGCTTAACACTATCACAGAAGCAGACTAGCTGGATGAGGGATAAAATGGATGATTTAGAAAATAGATTGAGGAGGAACAATCTCAGAATTATGGGCCTCCCAGAATCGATACGCTCCAACAGCTGGACGATATATGCGAGCTAGACCTCCCCAAGGCTTTGGGACTCCAAGGCCAGCACAAGGTTTGGAAAGGGCACACAGAATAGGCCCACCGAACTGGGGGACACACGACGGCCATAATACCAACAGGCAAGGTAACCCGCACTCCCAGAGGCCCAGGCAAATCATTGCCAAATACCTTGACTTTAAAGAAAAGGAGAAAGTGCTGCGCATCTTCAGAGACAGGAGGTTACCACTGATGCTCAGTGGCCACAAGGTGGTCCTCTTCGAGGTCTTCTCTGCAGAAGTGACAAAAAAACGCAAAGCATTTGGCGAAGTGTGCAGCAATCTATTCAGACGCAACATTCAATTCCAGCTCCTTTACCTGGCAATACTCAAAGTAAAAGACCCAGACGAATCGTTCAAATTCTGGAAGGACCCCAAGGAGGCCCTACGCACCCTTACAACTAGCCTGCGGAGAGAAACCCCTTGGGGCAGAACAGGAAGATGAGCATTGACCTGGGCAAGCACCGAACACACCGGCGCGACGATCCCCTACTAGAGAGGAAAAAGTGCCCCCACAAGCCGAGGAGACTGACACCCCACCGGAGCTGGACCGGAAGACACCCACAATGGATCGACAAGACTGACGAACTACGTGAAGATGTCCATCGCTGATCCTGATATCCTGAATGGGGAGCGTCTCCCCCCCCCACTCACTGGTACTAATAGGTACCTAAACCCCTTTAATTTTTATTTATTTTGTTTTTTTTTATGTTAACCCCTCCCCTTTTTTGTTTTTTTTATGTTAACCCCTCCCCCCCTTTTTTTCTCTCTCTCTATTATGGAGCATACACACCTAGGTTAGATATGATGACCCGACACCGTTCAGTACCCATATCCGTGGGTACACCAACAGAAATGTGCCAGGGGGAGAAAGAGAGCGGGAGGGAGGAATACATAGACTCAGGTACCCCCAAAATGGGGGGGATTGAAAGCGAGAGGACACAATCCCAAACGAGAGGCTGCTATTGACATGTCCCTCTCACACGGCCAGCTAAGGACCCACTTTCTCAGAAGGCAAATCGGTGGGAGCAATGTGGTCGCTTCTCTTTTTTTTTCCTTTCCTTTTTTTTTTGTTTGCTTTTTTATTTGTTTTATTTTATTTTTCTCTTTTCTTCTTTCTTTTTCCACGCTGGAAGTCGCTACTAATGCGAGGGTTGGGAGGGGGGGCGGAGAGATTGGGACAAGGGACGAGCTGTTGGGGCACTGATACATGCTCAGGGATCTACTTTGTACAGTGCTGTTAACGAGAATACCGCTCCACATATGAAACCACCACCTAGGGTACACCTTATGCCAAAACGTAATGACAAATGGGATCCAAAGTCACCACTTGCGTCACACACTAAGTATAATGATCATACCACAGGTTGGCCACCCAACGGGAAATATGGTTAAAATAATATCATGGAAAGTGAAGGGCCTGAGGTCACCTGAAAAGCAAGCCATGGTACTCAGACATATCAAGAGGTTGAATGGAGAAATAATCCTGCTTCAGGAAACCCATTTGCCCTAGCACAACATGTTCCGCATGCATAGACTGTGGGTAGGAGGGGTCTACAGCTCAGGGGCTCAGGGGAGGCGGGCAGGAGTGATAACTTTAATACACAAGTCATTTGCGCATCAAGTCCTGTCCTGCCATCACGACGACCAAAGGCAACACGTACACTTGAATCTGGAGACGCTGGGGGGGACCTTTAGCATGCACAATGTGTACGCACCTAACTCAGCACAGGACACTTTCTTCTGGGACCTACACCAATCCATCACGCTAGATAAGGAACGCAACTTAGTAATAGGGGTTGAAATAAATGGGGTAATGTCGGAGCCGGAAGACAGATCGGGAAGGGGAAGGGGAGCACGGTTAGCAGACTCAAGCATGGGGGATACAATGCTACAGGGAACTGCGTCAGATCTTATGCTGATAGACGTGTGGAGGCTGCAACACCCGTGGAGAGACAGTTCACACACTTCTCACACCCGCACGAGACCTGGTCACGCATTGACTTCTTCCTAGTATGGGAAGACATACCTCAGAAGGTAGAGGAGACTACAATAGATGACATGGTCATTTCTGACCAAGGCCCGATCACTTTAACTCTACGAGACACCTTCCCACGGGGTACGGGCATCTTGTGGAGATTCCCCCACTTCCTACAACGGGACTAGGACTTTGCTAAACTACTAAGGAAATGGTGGACAGTTTTCTATGAGACCAATAGGGAAGCCGAGGACAACCCTATGCTGTTTTGGGAGACGGCAAAGGCGTTCCTTAGGGGTACGATTATTGCGCACACCAACAAGACAAAGAAGATGACAAATGCCCACTAAATACAGACAAGTCAAACAGTCAGGCGGACATACACAGATTATCTGACTCAGCCCTTCCCACGAACAAAACAGCTGTGGCTGGAAGCCAAAACAGAATTCGACACCTGAGCCAAAAAGAGAGAGCTCTTTGGGAAATCCCTACGGCACGCCAAACTATACAAATACGGAGATAAGGCGGGTCGCCTATAAGCTAACCTAGCGAGAGGAAAGCGAGGCATGAAACTCATAACCGCACTCAAAAGACCAGACAACTCGGTGACGACCAACCCCAGAGAAATAAACAACATTCTCGGAAAATATTACACCACTCTGTACAGAGCCAGACCATCAGACAAACAGGCGAAAGATAGTTACAGACAGTGACACTCCCGACGGTCACGGAAGAAGCGGTCTAAATGGTGAAATATCAAAAGAGGAGATAGCAAAGGTAATTATCAACCTGAACATGCATAAAGCATCGGGCCCAGATGGCTACGGGGCTGGTTTTTATAAGATTCTGAAAGATAAGATACTACCCCACTTACAGAGACTATATAATGGATTCCTATCAGGGTGAGAAATCCCACACCACATGAACATTGCATACATAAAGCTTCTCCCCAAGGGAGACAAAGCGTCAGACGACTCGACCAGCTTTAGGCCTGCAAATCAATCTCAGGCTTACTTGGAAGATATCCAAATATCTTAGTCCATGGTGACACCCAGACTTCAGCCAGGGCAAGGACAACGCACTCTTTAAAATCTGGAGAGATAAGGGCATTAAAACACTACAGGACCTAATGCAGATGGAGGAGAGGAGGTGGTTGACAGCGACAGAGACATTCAGGAGGTGGCAACTTAATCATTCCCATGTTCTACAGTTTGAACAATTGAGGCTGCATTTATTCCACCACTTATATGACTTAAGAAAGGAATGCTCAAACCAAGGACTGGACACTCTACTAGCCAGGGATATAGCGGACAGTAGCGTATCCAACATATACGCCACCCTAAGGCGAGACCTGGATCCCTCGGGGCCGTGCAAGATCCTCAAAAGATGGGAGGTAAGATTACAGGATGAGGAGATCGAGGGGAAGATCCTGGTGGGTTGGCACGAGGTTCGTAAGAACATTGTGAATGAAAGATGGAGGGACACCTATTTCAGAGTGATGCACGGGGCAATCCTGGGGTTCAACATACCACCCAACAAGGACCATCCAGACAGAAAAATCATGTCCAAAATGTGGGGACAAGGGGCAAGACATGTTCCATGGGATATGGGAATGCAGGGTTATCCTTCAGTCCTGGAAGGTAGTCTGGATACAACGCATACTACAGCTTTGTGTCCCACTAAACTGCTTATTGTGGATATTCCACAACCTGGGGGACTTGGGTCTAGACAAGGCACAGAGAAAATTACAACACACCACCATGGTACTACACAAACGACTGATATTACGACACTGATTGACAGCAGCGGCACCGACGCTATCGGAACTATTGACTGATCTGAAGGGGACAATACTGGTGGAGAAGGTGGCAGCAGAGGGGGATAGTGAAACCAAAACAACTAAATTATTTGCGACATGGAAACCCTTCATAATAGATCAACTTTCTGGAGATGACATACACCAATTAGTATATCCCTTCCGTAGCACGGCATGGTACACTTAGAAGACTTACATGGCATGCTTGGCCCACTGAAGGTCACGGGCACTATGAGAAACAACCACAGCACACAACTGACATTGGGGTGACAAAAGAGGGAGCTGAGGATTGGGCGGAGGGGGGGGGGGGGGTAAAGGGATCCTCTCTCTTTCCTTTCATTTTCTTTTCCTTTTCTTCTTTTTTCCTCTCTTTCCCTCTGTTCTTTCTTTTCTCTCTTCTACATTCTCGGGGGGAGGGGGGTGTTCTAAAGTCTCAATATACTAAGTTCACATACATACCAAACGCTGACAATGACACGTGTGTTGCCACATCGAATACAGACAGGCCTAAGACACGCCTCCATGAACGGACAATCCATACTTTGAAAGCTTTACATGTGGGGAATATTATGTTACACAACTGTATGGTATTTGTGAAACTTAATAAAAATAATTTAAAAAAAAAAAATCACTTGCTCTACATTATTATTATATAAAAATTTAAATGGCAGTTATGCTTTAACTCTTGTACGCCTTAAATGTCCTTACACTATTTATGCGTCCTTAGCACAGTGACATCTAGTGGCAGCCTAATATATTACATCATACTACATATACCTATAACATAAGAGGAAACCACATGCAGTTAATAACAATGATGTCTTCAGGGGGGCACTGGACACTCCCTTACAAGTGCACATTCACAGTCACACTGTGGCCATTAAAAGACAGAACCCACAACCTACCAACACTGAGTTTTCTTAGGAGGTGTAACACATGAAACGTGCGATAAAGTGCCTATGCGCCCCCTCCTGCTTTTTGGCTTGGTCTTTTACTGACATCATATTTCTAGGTATATACAGCATCTAGTATTTAGGGTCTCCATCATTATATGTAGCCTATTGTTTAGGCTACAGAGTGATTTTTGACTCTTGGATTCTCCGTCCATTTACACTGATAATTACATTACCAGGGTACTTGTTCCCACTTGTTAGGCTGCTTTCACATAACGATTTTTGGATTTCCGATGCTGTCCGAAAAAAATCGGACGGCATCGGACCGATTTTCGGACCCCATCCATCCCTATGGGGATCGGACCGAATCGGATGTGCACTAAATGCCATCCGATTTGGTCCGATCCGATTCTGTCCGATTTTATTATCGGTGCTAAAATCGGAGCCTGCTCCGATTTTAGCACCGAAAATAAAATCTGACAGATTCGGATCGGACCAAATCGGATGGCATTTAGTGCACATCCGATTAGGTCCGATCCCTATAACATGGGGCCCTATGGAGAAGGGTCCGAGGAAACATCTATGTCTCCTCGGACCCCGTTTTACTGTACTGAGCATGCTCAGTACAGTAAAACTGCTCCTAACTAGGAGCACAAGGGTTAAAAAAAAAAATAAAGGTTATTCTCACCTCCCCCCGAGCCCCCGCCGTCTTCCGCTATCTTCTTGGAGGCTCCCGGTGGCTCCCGCAGGCTGCCGGTGTCAGCAGAGGGCTCCCTCTGCTGTATAGGACCTGCGGTGATGTCACAGTCATGTGACCGCGGGTTACCATGGTGAACCCGCGGTCACGTGACTGTGACATCACCGCAGGTCCTGAACAGCAGAGGGAGCGCTCTGCTGACACCGGCAGCCTGCGGGAGCCACCGGGAGCCTCCAAGAAGATAGCGAAAGACGGCGGGGGCTCGGGGGGAGGTGAGAATAACCTTTATTTTATTTTTTTTTTTTTCAGCCCGGAGGCGCCGATTTTATGCCGGAATCAGGTGCCTATTTGGCACCCGATTCCAGGCATCAGAAGGGAGCCGATGCTGTCCGAATTATATCGGACAGCATCGGCTCCCTTCAAATCGTAATGTGAAGGTAGCCTTAGGTGCTGTGTATGTCTATTACACTGTTCTACAGCCAAATTGGTTCTGAGATGCAAACGCCTCTTCCAGTGATGTATTATTACCGTCACTTCAATTGATCATTATCATCTGGTCTCGCTCCTGATGGGGTGTGGAGATTTCATAAATCATTTTACTTACTATATTATTATTATTATTATTATTATTAATAATAAGACTGTGATGAAATGAATAAAGAGAAAGGGATGACATGAGGCTGTATACATTGTCCTGCATCATTGTGTTCTGCATGTAGTAACTTATCAGTAATCGTGCATTTTACTCTTTACATCTATTTGTTGAGACCAACTTGCATTATGCTATCTATAGGTACCGTCACACAGCACGACGTTGAATCAACGTCGGCAACGATCTCAGGGGCGCACTGTTATTTCTGACATCGTTGGTGAGATGTCGCACGTCTAGATATCGTGCATGACGCACCAAAGATGTAGTGAGCAGGTATCGTTTGCACAACTCAGTGAACGATACCTGCTCATTGCTGTGAATGGGCGAAGTCGTCAACGACATCAATATCGTGGTGTCACACACAACGATACACCAGGTTGGCTGATCGTTGATCGTGTGGTTTGAGAACATGTTCTCAAACCTGTGATCAGCAATCCAACGACTTATCGCAGGTGAATCTCGGTGTTACACGCAACGACGTCCTAACGATGTCACTAGAACGACTCCGAACCCGTGACGTTTAAGCAATATAGTTAACGTTGTTGTGCCGTGTAACTGGGCCTTATATATTATTTATGTGATGTATTCATTTGATATTGTTATCAAGGAGGATAGATTGGGGGAGTGGGATTGCCTCGTATATCAGGGATATTTATTCCAACTATTACCTTGATGTATGTCTTGTAGTTTGTCCTCATTTATTTGTATACATTTGGTTGCCCTTATTTTTATATTTTTCTTATTCGAGGACATATTTATTGTTCTATTTTCCCAACTGGAAAATTCCTTTTGGTTCTACATATTGTTTAATTATGGGCTGATATTTTTGTTAGAGATTTTTATAGGTTGGTATAGTCTTATACTGATTGAGAGCCCAAAGTGAGGCAAACTTGTGACATTCTCACTGCCAGTGACTGCACTCTGGAAGCTTAATGGGAACAAGACATGTGCAGCATGGCATCACTATTTTTTTCTTTATTACTCCCATGTGGGATTGTCTTTCAGCTGTAAACGGAACCCTCCCTCCCTCTCATCACAAAGAGGCTGCATACGTATATCACAGCAGTCTTTTAATGGTTGCATTATGTCTCAAAGTTGAGCATCTTCTTTCAAGGCACGATTGCAGGTTGGTTCCAAGGTAAAAACTTTGCAGGAGCAGCAAGAGAATTGCAATTCTCTTCCAAGCTGGATGTTAATGATGTAGAAAGATATCTATGTGTGCGAGGATGTACTTGGACTTTCAACCCACCTTATTCTTCACATACGGGAGGTGCCTGGCAGTAGCGATGATGAGTGAACTTTCCCCAAACATCTTCGCCAATTTTTAATTCGACATGAACATTACAGGTTCGGGATCAGGATTTAGAACATTTTGCTAAAAAGTCAGTGAACTCAGCTTTGATCAGTAACTGATTGTATGAAAAAAAACATTACTGAGTTTGTGACGCTCTTCTTCTACCTTTTGATAGCGTAAGATAGCGGGGGCGGGTTGTGATTGATGAGAGGAGGGGGTGGGGAGAGGTCAGAGGAGTGTCAGACTCCATTTTTTTCCCGACACTTTCTGTGTGGATGTTTTGGACCGGCAGCCAATCAGTGCGCAAAAAACATCCACAAGTTGTAGACACAAAGGATTGTACCATTGGCTGTCTTGTGTTATTAGGTGCTTAAGTCACATGTCCCTCAGGATATAAGACGTAGCCATTTGCTGTCATTGCCATTTTCAGAGTGCTACTGCTAGGGACAGTGCTGCTGCTGCTCCGTGCTGCTCCATCAGTGCTACACTAAAAGATAGCTTGCTACTTGTATCGCTTTTTAGATAGAATAAGAGGGTGAGAGGGCCCATCCAGAAAAAGGTATTTTTTTTGCTAAGAACAAGTGTGATTACCAAATCTGTGTGCATTGTCAAAGCTACGTTTTTTTTTGCATACAAAAGGCTTTTTTTTGCTGTCAAACAAGTGATTTCAAAATATTTTTGGTTCCCCTAAAAGACTCTTTTTGGCCTTAAACAAGTGATTGCCAAAATTTTGTATTTCCCTTAAAAAGAAAAGTTGGGGAACTGATGGGGTGGACAGGTACCATGAAAATCAGGAGGGGAGAGAGTTAAAAGGTTTAAATGTGTGGAATAAAGAAGAATACAGAAGAAAGTGATTGGTTGGGGAGTGGTTATGGAAGGGGGAAGACGGGGAGCAACATAGGGGATATAAGGGGAGGTAAGGGGAAGTTACCGTGTGGTCATGAATATGGTTATAGTTGTAAAAAAAAAATAAGAATATATGTGATGTATATATTTGCCTTTGGAAGTGCACTGAGATACAGGCTGATTTGCTGCTAAGGGAAAAAAAGAAAAAAAAAAAACCTCTTTATATCTGATTCTCTAGCGAGTGTGACCGCGAGCTTTGTGTGACAGAGCAAGTGCGACAGAAGTAAGTGTGTGACTTGTGATTCAGTGAGGAGGTGTTTGGGAATCCTGCAACAAATACCTGTGTGAATTGCTGACTGTTTGTTTTTGTTTTTTTTCACCTTTTAATTTTATTGGGCTTTCTTATCTTTCTTTTCTCTCTACAAGTTTATAGTCTCTTATTTTACTACCTGTAAGTTAAAGGGTTAACTACTTGCACTTAAAACCTGTGGTGTAGCTATACTTACAAGGGGTTAATTAAGGGTGGGGGTGCATAATTAAGGGTTTATAAGAAGCAGCTGGTTGGGGCTTCCAGTCCTTTGGAAGTGCACTGAGATACAGGCTGATTTGCTGCTAAGGGAAAAAAAGAAAAAAAAAAAACCTCTTTATATCTGATTCTCTAGCGAGTGTGACCGCGAGCTTTGTGTGACAGAGCAAGTGCGACAGAAGTAAGTGTGTGACTTGTGATTCAGTGAGGAGGTGTTTGGGAATCCTGCAACAAATACCTGTGTGAATTGCTGACTGTTTGTTTTTGTTTTTTTTCACCTTTTAATTTTATTGGGCTTTCTTATCTTTCTTTTCTCTCTACAAGTTTATAGTCTCTTATTTTACTACCTGTAAGTTAAAGGGTTAACTACTTGCACTTAAAACCTGTGGTGTAGCTATACTTACAAGGGGTTAATTAAGGGTGGGGGTGCATAATTAAGGGTTTATAAGAAGCAGCTGGTTGGGGCTTCCAGTCCTTTGGAAGTGCACTGAGATACAGGCTGATTTGCTGCTAAGGGAAAAAAAGAAAAAAAAAAAACCTCTTTATATCTGATTCTCTAGCGAGTGTGACCGCGAGCTTTGTGTGACAGAGCAAGTGCGACAGAAGTAAGTGTGTGACTTGTGATTCAGTGAGGAGGTGTTTGGGAATCCTGCAACAAATACCTGTGTGAATTGCTGACTGTTTGTTTTTGTTTTTTTTCACCTTTTAATTTTATTGGGCTTTCTTATCTTTCTTTTCTCTCTACAAGTTTATAGTCTCTTATTTTACTACCTGTAAGTTAAAGGGTTAACTACTTGCACTTAAAACCTGTGGTGTAGCTATACTTACAAGGGGTTAATTAAGGGTGGGGGTGCATAATTAAGGGTTTATAAGAAGCAGCTGGTTGGGGCTTCCAGTCCTTTGGAAGTGCACTGAGATACAGGCTGATTTGCTGCTAAGGGAAAAAAGAAAAAAAAAAAAACCTCTTTATATCTGATTCTCTAGCGAGTGTGACCGCGAGCTTTGTGTGACAGAGCGCAAGTGCGACAGAAGTAAGTGTGTGACTTGTGATTCAGTGACTTTGGATTAAGGGAGTTTGGAAGGGAGGACTTACTGAATTGCTGGTTGTATTTTATTAATACTTTGCATTTCTTTTTACTTATCATTTCTGTCTGGTGCAATCCCCATTAGGAAATGAGCTCCATGATTGGCAATGCCATCCAGTGTACATCTTGCCACATGTATGCATTCCTTGACCAGCCGGCCGAGGGTGCATACTGCTGTGTGAGATGTGAGTACGTTGTGCATTTGGAAGCCCAGATACTGGATCTAAATGAACGACTGACAACGCTGAGATCCATAGACAATATGGAAAGGAGTCTGCTGCTCACTGAACAGCTGCTCAATGGGATAGATGTGGGGGAGGATGGTACTATGGAGCCTCAGGACCATGAGGTAGCTAGCTGGGTGACAGTTAGAAGGCGGGGTAGAGGGAAGGGTGCCAGGGAGGCTAGCCCTGATCTGGCACACCCCAATAAATTTGCTATGTTGGCAGATGAGGGGGGTGTGAGTTCAGGTACAGCACTGCTGCAGCAGGGCATGACCTCTGAAAGCCAGAGGAGTGTCTGCTCCAGTAAGGGGGAAAACAGGAGAGTAGGGCAGGCCAGACAGGTGCTGGTAGTGGGGGACTCAATTATTAGGGGAATAGATAGGGCAATCTGTCACAAAGACAGGGATCGTCGAACAGTGTGCTGCCTACCTGGCGCTTGAGTCCGGCACATCGCTGATCGGGTTGACAGATTACTGGGAGGGGCTGGTGAGGACCCAGCGGTCATGGTGCACATTGGCACAAATGACAAAGTTAGAGGTAGGTGGAAGGTCCTTAACCTCCCTGGCGGTCTGTTTCTTTGCAAAAAAATCAACAAAAAGCGGGCTTACCCGCGTTCGCGGCAGATGCGGTAAAAAAACCGCATCTGCCGCACTTGCCGCATAGCTGCCGCACTTGCCGCACTTGCGGCGCGGTTGCGGTAATCTGCTTAGTAAAGGGAACCTAAGTGACATACACTTACATGCCTGCGTTCTTCTGGGGGTCTCCCTGTGTGTGCTGGGACTTGTGGGCTGTGCCCATCATGGCTGCTCTCCCCCTCCCTTATGCACGGCCCCTCTCAGCCTGCTATTGTGATGTGAGGCTGATCGCGTCATAAAGGGGCGGGGCTCAATCGCGGCATCCCGGTAGCCCCGCCCCTTTATGACGCGATCAGCCTCACATCACAATAGCAGGCTGAGAGGGGCCGTGCATAAGGGAGGGGGAGAGCAGCCATGATGGGCACAGCCCACAAGTCCCAGCACACACAGGGAGACCCCCAGAAGAACGCAGGCATGTAAGTGTATCCCTTTACTAAGCAGATTACCGCAACCGCGCCGCAACCGCGCCGCAAGTGCGGCAAGTGCGGCAGCTATGCGGCAAGTGCGGCAGATGCGGTTTTTTTACCGCATCTGCCGCGAACGCGGGTAAGCCCGAGCCTGACTCGGGGTTAACGATTCTGGTAGTGAATGTTAACCCCGAGTCAGGCTCGGGAATAACGCTAGGGAGGTTAAAGATGATTTCAGGGAATTAGGCTGCAAGCTTAAGGCAAGGACCTCCAAGGTAGTATTCTCTGAAATACTGCCTGTACCACGTGCCACACCAGAGAGGCAACGGGAGATTAGGGAGATAAATAAGTGGCTCAGGAATTGGTGTAGGAAGGAGGGGTTTGGGTTCCTGGAGAACTGGGCCGACTTCTCTGTTGGCTACAGGTTCTATGCTAGGGACGGGCTGCACCTCAATGGGGAGGGTGCAGCTGTGCTGGGGGAGAAAATGGCTAGAAGGTTGGAGGAGTGTTTAAACTAGGGATGGGGGGGGAGGGTATTCATTGTATAGGAGGGGAAGATAGTGTAAACAGTAACCTGGGCACAAGTAATAAAAGTGGGGGTGGCATGGGGGGTGGGGTTAGAACAGTCAATCTAGTAGGAAGGAATAGAGGTAAAGAGAGATGCATAAAGTGCATGTACACTAATGCCAGAAGCTTCACCAACAAAATGGAGGAATTAGAATTGATTTTGTTGGAAAATAATTATGACATGGTGGGGATTTCGGAGACTTGGCTGGACGAGAGTCATGACTGGGCTGTTAATTTACAGGGCTATTGTCTGTTCAGAAATGACCGTACAAATAGGCGAGGAGGAGGTGTATGTTTATACGTAAAATCATCCTTAAAACCCATCCTGCGTGATAATATAGGTGAATCTAATGGAAATGTAGAGTCTCTGTGGGTGGAGATAAGGGGAGGGGGAAAAAATAATAAATTACTGATAGGGGTTTGTTATAAGTCCCCAACAATAATGGAAGTGGAGGAGAATATCCTCATAAAGCAAATAGATGAAGCAGCGACTCAGGGAGAAGTCATTATTATGGGGGACTTCAACTACCCTGAAATACATTGGGGATCAGAAACCTGCAGTTCTAGCAAAGGTAATACGTTTTTGAAAACTATAAGAGACAATTACCTTTCACAACTGGTTCAGGACCCAACAAGAAGGGGGGCACTGCTGGACCTAATATTAACCAACAGGCCAGACCGCATATCAAATATACGGGTTGGAGGTCACTTGGGTAATAGTGATCATAACTTAATAAGCTTTCAAGTATCCTTTACTAAGACGTGTAGTAGAGGGGCCACAAGGACACTAAACTTCAGGAAGGCAAATTTCCAACGGTTGAGAGATGATCTTAGTGCAATAAACTGGGACGATGTCCTGAGACATAAAAGTACACAACACAAATGGGAGATGTTTATTAGCATCCTGAATAGGACCTGTGCACAATATATACCCTATGGGAATAAGCATGCTAGAAATAGGAGGAAACCACTATGGCTAAATAAATCGGTAAGAAGTGCAATATGTGACAAAAAGAAAGCATTTAGGGAATTAAAGCAAGTAGGTAGTGATGAAGCATTAAATAAATACAGAAAATTAAATAACATTTGTAAAAAGCAAATCAAGGCAGCAAAGATTGAGACAGAGAGACTCATTGCCAGAGAAAGTAAAAAGAATCCCAAAATATTTTTTAACTACATAAATAGTAAGAAACTAAAAAATGATGGTGTTGGCCCCTTTAAAAATAGTCTGGGTGAAATGGTGGATGAGGATGAGGAAAAAGCAAATATGCTAAATGACTTTTTTTCAACAGTATTTACACAAGAAAATCCCATGACAGACAATATGATCAGTGATAACAAAAATTCTCAATTAAACGTCACCTGCTTAACCCAAGAGGAAGTACGGCATCGTCTAAAAATCACTAAAATTGACAAATCCCCGGGCCCAGATGGGATACACCCCAGAGTGCTGCAGGAATTAAGTACTGTCATAGATAGACCATTATTTTTAATATTTAAAGATTCCATAATATCAGGGTCTGTACCACAGGACTGGCGTATAGCAAATGTGGTGCCAATATTCAAAAAGGGGACAAAAACTGAACTTGGAAATTATAGGCCAGTAAGCTTAACCTCTACTGTGGGTAAAATCCTAGAGGGTTTTCTAAGAGATGCTATACTGGAGTATCTGAACAAAAATAACCTCATGACCCATTATCAACATGGTTTTACGAGGGACCGTTCCTGTCAAACTAATCTAATAAGCTTCTATGAAGAAGTAAGTTCTGGACTGGACCAAGGAAATGCAGTGGATGTGGTGTATATGGACTTTTCAAAAGCTTTTGATACGGTGCCACACAAAAGGTTGATACATAAAATGAGGGCAATGGGGATAGGGGAAAATATGTGTAAGTGGGTTAAGAACTGGCTTAGTGATAGGAAACAAAGGGTGGTTATTAATGGAACACACTCAGAATGGGTCACAGTTAACAGTGGGGTACCACAGGGGTCAGTGTTGGGCCCACTTCTATTTAATATATTTATTAATGACCTTGTAGGGGGCATACAGAGTAGAATCTCAATATTTGCAGATGACACTAAACTCTGCAGGGTAATCAATACAGAGGAGGACAATTTTATATTACAGGAGGATTTATGTAAACTAGAAGCTTGGGCTGCTAAATGGCAAATGCGCTTTAATGGGGATAAATGTAAAGTCATGCACTTGGGCAGAGGAAACAAAGGGTATAATTATGTGCTTAATTATAAAACACTGGGCAAAACTATCACTGAAAAAGACCTGGGTGTATGGGTAGATGACAAACTCACATTTAGTGGCCAGTGTCAGGCAGCTGCTGCAAAGGCAAATAAAATAATGGGATGTATTAAAAGAGGCATAGATGCTCATGAGGAGAACATAATTTTACCTCTATACAAGTCACTAGTGCGACCACACTTAGAATACTGTGTACAATTCTGGTCTCCGGTGTATAAGAAAGACATAGCTGAACTAGAGCGGGTCCAGAGAAGAGCGACAAAAGTTATTAGAGGACTAAGGGGTCTGCAATACCAAGACAGGTTATTAAACTTGGGGTTATTTAGCTTGGAAAAACGAAGGCTTAGGGGTGATCTTATAATAATGTACAAATATATGAGGGGGCAGTACAGAGACCTTTCTAATGATCTCTTTACTCTTAGGCCTGACACTGGGACAAGGGGGCATCCTCTACGTCTGGAGGGAAGAAGATTTAATCATAATCACAGACGCGGATTCTTTACTGTAAGAGCAGTGAGACTATGGAACTCTCTGCCACATGATGTTGTAATGAGTGAGTCACTACTAACATTTAAGAGGGGCCTGGATGCCTTTCTTGAAAACTATAATATTACCAGTTATACATACTAGATTCTTTGATAGGGCGTTGATCCAGGGAATTAGTCTGATTGCCGTATCTGGAGTCAGGAAGGAATTTTTTCCCCCAATGTGGAGATTAGTGTTGCCACATGGGGTTTTTTTTGCCTTCCTCTGGATCAACATGTTAGGCTATGGGTTGAACTAGATGGACTTAAAGTCTTCCTTCAACCTTAAAAACTATGTTACTATGTTATATCAATATGTATTTGGGTGGGGTTGTGTGGTTTGTCACAGCAGCGATGGGTAGGTCTGGTCCAGAGGTGGTTTAATAAATAAGGGTAGTTGGGAGGTGAGCCACTAGTAGGGTATTTTGGCTCCAATTACAGGTAACTTGCAGGAACAGAGTCCTTCTAAGTAGGGGTATTAATTGGTGGTTATTAATGCCTTATCTCTGGGCTGGTGTGCTGCAGAGAGGGGTAATTGTTTGTTTGTGGGAGGTAGCTTCTAGACCAGGTGGCACGGTGGCTCAGTGGTTAGCACTGCAGCCTTGCAGCGCTGAGGTACTGGGTTCAACTCCCACCAAGGACAACATCTGCAAGGAGTGTAAGTTCTCCCCATGTTTGCGAGTGTTTCCTCCGGGCACTCCGGCTTAATCCCACATTGTAAAGACATACTGATTGGATGTTTAGATTGTGAGCCGCAATGGGGACAGCAGTACTGATGTATGTAAAGTGCTATGGAATTAATAGCACTATATAAATATATATTATTTATATAGCGGCAACATATTCCGCAGCGCTGTGTTACCTATTGTTTAATGTTGGGATGCCAGTTGTGCGGCGTTCCTGTGTTAGTGTGTACATAATAGGTAATAAATGGCTGCTGTGTCCAAATTTAACCAACTCAGAAGCTGTGTATTATTTACAAGGTGATTTGACGGATTGGGTAACACAGGAATTTTAAGACCGGAAAAGCCCTCTCAATTGTGTAAGCTTTTTTTGGCCTCAAACAAGTGATTGCCAAATCTTTGTGTTTCCCCTAAAAGACTTTTTGTTGCCTCAAACAAGTCATTGCCAAATATTTGTAGTTCTTCTAAAAGGCATTTAGTGGGCCTCAAACAAGTGATTTCCAAATCTGTGTGAATTATCCAAGAGTGGGAAATCCCAAGGTCGTGGTGGAAGGGAGAATAGGCTTGCTGTTGAAGGTGTACGTGGGGTAGGTGCTACTTCTAATGTTAGTAAAAGCAGTACTGACCAAACACTGGCTCATCATATCCCAAGACAAGTGACAACTTCTGTTACTGGACGGCCTACTTCTGTGGATGAGGCTCAGAAAGAGCAGTTGCTATAGTTCATGGCAAGTGCTGCATCAAGTGGTCCGTCCTCCCATTTTCCACCTCAACATCAAAAACTGTACAGTCCCCAGAGGCGGCACCCCAATTACCTGTTTCACCCCATGTCACCCCTTGTTACAACTCTCCAACACCACAACTGATTGAGGAGAACCCAGATGTGTGATTCTGCAGAGATGGCCACACATTCTATTCCATGGGAATCAGAGGTTTGCTCCAAAGACTTACATACTCCAGAGAAGGAAAGCATCTGCACTAATGCCCAAAATCTTTTTGAGTTGAATTCGGGAACAGGCAAAGTAGGGTCCGCGCACAATCAGTACCCCCGGGGGTGAAGGTGATGATAATGAAACTCTGATACCTGAGGAGCACTGCACTGTTCAGAAAGAGGAGGAGGGTGACTCTCAGGGTGAGGGTGAGGTGTCTCTGGACAGCAGCGGTCACCGATCTGCAGTTGTCAGGGGTGGCAAGGATTGCCTAGCCTGGGCCTTTTTTGACACCGCAAAGGATGACTCAAAAATTCAATAGAGGCAAAAAAACAACAATTTGACTATTACATGTATGAATCACCACATGGCCCAACATGTTACTCTGGCAAACTTACTGTGCTAAAACAGTGCCTAGTGGGCCTCATCGAACTCTGTCCACCACATCAACCGCATTTGCTGCTTCTCCATCATCACCGTCTCAAGTGTAGTCACACAGGTCTGCTGCCACAGAACCTCCACTTGTTTTCCCGCTACAGTCGGGGTAAGTGCAAGCCCATCAGCTGTTACGGAAGTGGACACATCTGCTGTTTTTGACCGATCTCAGACACCGAGCACACCATTTCTTTGTCAACCCACCATAACATTTGCGCCTGCATCTCCCACAAAGTGCTGCAGTTTGTTGTGTACACCCTACTCCACCCTCTCTCAGCACAGCAGCCGGCCATCAGTCCTGCAGTTGTGGTCACATAAAAGATTATTTTCTGCTACACATCCCAAAGCAAAAAACGTGAACGTCACTATCCCCAATTTTTTGGCCACAGAAATGCTACTTATTCACTTGGTGGATACAGACGGTTTCCAAAAGCTGATGGTCGTCGCAGTTCCACAGTATCAGTTGCCCAGTTGCCCATTGCTTCTCTCAAGAAAGCTGTGCCTGCTCTACACAACAGAGCTTGAGAAACTGTGTGTGTGACAGGGTGCATGTCACCACTGACACCTGGATAAGCAAACAAGACCAGGGGCGTTACACCTTGCTGACTGGGCACTGGGTGACTCTGGTGGCTGCGGGGCCAGGCGAGGAAAGGGCTACTCCCCAAGTCTTGAAATCCTCAAGATGTTTGGGACAAACCTCTGTATCCACCGCTTAACCTACAGCTTCTGCCTCCTCCATCTCCTCTAGGGCCTCCAGATGCACCCTCAACCTCTCCCATAACGTCCAGCAGTTCAGAGAGAATCTTCCCACTTTTGTATTTCACTTCCAGGGCTCACTGCCATAAAGCAGTGTTGAAATTTAAATACCTTGGAGATGTTAGTCACACAGCTGAAGAGTTGTGGACAGCTATGCAAGCTGAGTTTGACCAATGGCTGTCTCCACTAAACCTGGAGCCCAGAAAGGCCATCTGCAATACCGGTGCTAAACTGGTGGCATCCCTACGCCGGGGCAAATTTACACACGTGCCTTGCATGGCTCACATCCTCAACCTGGTTGTACAGCAATTCCAGTATCCCGGCCTGGATGAGCTGCTGCAGAAGGCTCAATTGCTGTGTGCTCACTTCCGCATTTTGCACCCCGCGGCTCATCGTCTAGCATCGCTACACAGGTCTTTCGGACAACCGGTTAATCATTTGATATGCGATGTGCTGACACAGTGGAAGTCCACTCTACACATGTTAAAGCGTCTGTGGCAACAGCGTCAAGCCCTGGCGCAGTATGTCATGACACAGAGTGACTTATAGCGAGACAAATGTGATGAAAATGACACTTGCAGAGTGGGCACAGATCAAAGACTTCTGCATCCTTCTGCACAGTTTTGAAATGGCTACTAAGATGGTCAACGCTGACAATGCCATCATCAGCATCACTATTCCGGTCATCTACATGCTGGAGCAAACATTGAAAAGTTTGCAGGATGAGGTGGTGGTCCCAGAGGAAGAGGAGGAAGTGGAAGGAATATCAATATCTCTAAGGTAAGGACTCTCGTCACACAGTCAGGTGCCATGGGAGGGTGGAGTAGAGCGACAGAGGGGGGCTCATGGTACCAGACAAAGTGGTGGTGAAGGTGCAGGAGACGAGGAACAAATAGAGGAGGATAATGGTGAAGAGATGATGTTGTCTGGGGTTGGCAGGAGAGAACAGAGGAAGGAAGCTTGATTGTTACCCCGCCATGCACTCAACAAGGACTTGGGCTTCATGGATGCATCACACGAGTGCCTTTTTGCTGCACTATCTACAACATGATGCCCGTATTGTTAAGAATCGAATTAGCAATGACTACTGGGTTGCCACACTGTTGGATCCGCAGTACAAGAGTATATATTACCTGGATGCTTCCTGGTCTGGACAGGGACAAGCACATGCTCGTGTATCAAAAAATGCTTGTAGACGATCTTAGGACTGTTTGTTCCCAACACAGCAGTGAGGGACACTGTATGCATCACAGATCTACACTTCCAACCTCGGGGACGTCAAGTCGGCAGCGCAGAAACAGCAGCAGTTTAATTGTCATAAGCAATTTCTGGTTGTTGTTTGACGAAGTCTTTAAATCAGTTCATCCACCAACAGAACTGAGTACAAGTCTGACACATAGTGAATGAATGGAGAGGATGGTGCAGGAGTATCTAGAGCTCAATATCCATGCCATTAGGGAATGTTTTGGCCCTTTTGGGTTTCAAAAATAGAGGCGTTACCCGAGCACGCCAGTAATGCCTTGGAGGTTTTGTCATGCTTGGCAACAAAAATTCTTTCAGAATATGTTTTCAGCGCTGCTGGTGGTATCTTGATGCGTGAGCACATCTGGCTGTCCCCTGAAAGTGTAGACCACATAAATTTCATCAAGATGAACAAGTCATGGATCTCCACAAACATTTCCAATTAAGTCGCAGATTAGGCGATGTTGTACTCTTCAGTGTGCTTCATTGATCTCTCCATTATATAATTTTTATTCTGGGTCAATTGATGCCACTTTCATGGTATATGTCCCTAATTTTTGTCTGATTAATTAATTCAGCAGGGCTCTCTGAGCATGAAGACTACACGTGTCACTCTTCCCCCTGTTACTAATCAATACTTAACCTTCAAATGCTAGATTAGGCCCTGTTCCAGACTCTGTGCCATGCATCTAGGCTGCACCATTATACAAGTTATATTTTAGGTCAATCGATGCCACTTTAGTTATATCTGGCCCTAAAAATTTTGAAATGTGGAGACTCTTCTTGGGTCTCTTTGTTATCTGCTTTCTGAACTTAGCAGGGCTCTCTGAGCACAATACCTACACAAGTCAATCATCCTCTTGTTCCTGATCAATGTTGAAGGTTGAAATGCGAGGTCAGGCCTTGTCCCAGGCATCCATAGTACACCATGATAAAAATGTTAATTCTGGGTAATATATGGCTCTTTTTCTGGTGTCTGCTCCTACTGTGGGGGAAATTATTATATTTCCTTATCAATATGTAGCTATTAGAGATCATATTATATGTTAATATCACAAATATAACCAAAGTACTAATATTCTGGATAAAATATTAAGTTTTTCTATATCAATTAATATGTATATTAACAGATAAGAGTTGTTCTCTTCTCTCTCTCCCTTTCATAGTTTCTCTATATGTTTTTCCCCTCTTTCTGTCAGTATTTCCTTCAACTGCTTTCCTGACTATACTGGTTTCCTTTCTGCCTCCATCTTGTCTATTTTCTTCCATATATTTTATATATCTCTGCTTGTTTATCTCTCTGAGTTTCATTTCTCGCTTTCTACTCTGTATCCCCAACCCCCTTGCTGTTCTTGACTATTTTATGGTTTAAGTTGAGTTTTGCAGAAGCTGTGTAGATCCATCTGGACAAAGGACGTGGGATGAATGGGAAACAGACAGATAAGGTGCCAGGATGAGGCCTGCATTGAAAGGAGTATCAAGGATGGAATGTGGAATGACCTTGCATGTTACCAACTACCAGCTTGAAGATGACACCCGGCCAGGAGGCGTGAATACAAGAAAGAAGACAAAGGACTCATTAAACTAGCCAATATACTCATAGACATTAGCTTAAACCCACCTGACTTTTCACATAATCCCACCTTGCTCTCTGATTATGTACGCCCATTCCATGGATTATAAAATGTAGTGTATCCGGAAATGGAGGGGTTGTTGTTGCTGTGATGTTGCCATTGTAGTTACTTGATGAGCATAATATAAGTTTGAAACAGATCTCAGTCTGATTTATTCTTATAGTGGTACCATATGTTCATAGTCTAATTTGGAATGACTAGTGAATGAGCAAGACGCGAATGCCGTACTAAAGTGACCTCGGCACTACTCTGTTGTTTTTTGCAGCTTTTAGGCCCCCCTGAATGTCTTTTCTATGCCTTTCGTTTTATAATAATAATATTTATTTATTTATATAGCGCTATTAATTTCATAGCACTTTGCCTCCTATTGAAAACTACGGAGTTCAGAAGTTAAGCAAACTGTTTAACTATTCGGCAAACATATTGAGATTCGGCTAACTGAACCGAACTTCAAAAGGTTTGCTCATCTTTACCTGGGAGATAGTGTGAGTAGTCGCAAGAAGGATCTTTGACTCAATCTTCTTACAAGAAGACTTTACAAGGTTGAAGCATAAAAGTGTCAGTCATCATAAATGCCAAACCAATAGCTCCAATTTCCAGCAATTTTGATGACCCAACTGTTCTCAGCAGAACCATGCTGCTTACGCAGAAAACAGAGACTATTTTCTCTCCACCTGGAGAATTCAATAGTAAATACTGTACAGAAGCCAACGGAGGCAAGTTCAGAGTCTTTCCAACACCTTTTGAGACAAGTGGAAAAGTAGTACATTCCTACTCTGCAGCTGAAGAAAAAATGGCAAACCAACACACCTAACCTCCAACTCAAGGATGTTGTATTAATGAAAGACTGCCAGTGTTGGAGAAATGAATGGCCATTAGGCCTCATCACCAAAATGTTCCAGGGCACAGACAAGATCATACCGAAAGTAGAACTAAAATTTGGGAAACAAGGCAAGACCAAATTCATCCTTAGACCTGTAGGGGAACTCATTCAGTTGTTCCCGTCAAATAAACATAATAGTGACGTCAGTTGATTTTAAGGGAGTGTTCTGCCCCAGCTGATAATTCAGCTGCACTTGGAATTAGTCTTTTGAAGTGTACAAGTAATTAGCACTGAAAATTTTTTTTTGTGTGCTCATAATACCTGTAATTAATGTATTATAGCATTCTATTGTTTAAGCGGTAGGATAAGTACATGTATTGTCTCATACTGTTAATGGCTGAATGTATGTGTTTTGCATACCGTTCAGTCATGTATTCTTATATTATTCCAAAGGTTTACCCCATTTCTGTCATTGTACCTTCAATAAAGAAGGTTATAGTTCAACAGCCTCATTCTTAAGTAGAAGATAGGAGGATTAACTGTATGTCTCACTAGACACTATGCCAAGGACAGTACAACATAGTGCTCAAAAGATCACAGTGACTGTCATTGCATATCAGTTGCTGCTTTGAGTCAAACACATCTATCCATTGTTAGGCTGCCTTCAGACTTGCAGATGCATCTGCAGCGTTTTGCAGATGCATCTGCAAGCATCTGCATGCAGACCGCGGCCCCTATGTTTATAATGGAGCGCACGGCGGTCTGCAGATGCTTGCAGACTGCCGTGCGCTCTCATTGCCCGCCATTAGTGATCTGTGCGCACGCAACATCTCGCGTCCATGGTGCGGGCGGGAGTGTGTGATTTGTGCGCAGGCATCCGCGTGCGCACAGATCACTAATGGCGGGCAATGAGAGCGCACAGCGGTCTGCAAGCATCTGCAGACCGCCGTGCGCTCCATTATAAACATAGGGGCCGCGGTCTGCATGCAGATGCTTGCAGATGCATCTGCAAAACGCTGCAGATGCATCTGCAAGTCTGAAGCCAGCCTTAGTCATATGGAAACTTTCGGGAAATTTTTACAAGTAGTAAAATCAATAACCTAATCTTTTCAGTATGATACCTTGAATGCAAATGTCTATGTTTTGAACTTCACAGGTTCTAATAACTACTTGAAATTTGCATCCAACATTTATGCTGCAAGTGCAGACTGACCTTGGGATTCCCGACTCTGAGTTCTGGTCAGGAGACCTGTGACCAGTTCATGCTTGAACAGTTGGATATGTGAAGCCAACCTTAGAAGGTTTCCCTTGAAATGTGGACATTTAACTTTTAAATTAACTGTGATGAACCAATTAGGTGAAATTTCCCTATGGAAGATTTGTATGTAATATCACATAAAGAAATTGTAAATTACATATTAAGACCAGAGTCTATGTATTTTGATATCCATTTTTTTTTATTAGAAACAACACTTGAGAAAGTAAACCTCCAAGAAAATAAATTTATTTAGGTCTGAAAGAAAAAAAAAAGAAAACACAGAAATAACAATGAGAAACATCAAATATAAATTGTAATACACATTGTAATGACGTATAATGGCTTGTGTAACCAGAAAAGTACCAAACTGACATTTGGAAATTGATTGAGGTATTTAACTATTTTTGGCTAAAAAACCTTATATAATATAATAGACTTTGTCATAATAAAATATATACTTTCTATGAGGATCTGTTCAATGGAAATATTCCGGGGGTTGATTTTTTGCTCTTCCTTTACGAATATTGACAACTTTACTTTAGAATGTCCTGTGACGATCTGATATTGGTACTTAATAGTTGATCCGTGGAGATCTATGAATCAATTTGCAGTTATATTTTGTAGAAAGTGTGCAGGGACCAAAATAATGATGGCCTTTCTTTAGGGATATCCTTCAGGACCACTAAAAAAGCACCATTTATACTGGCACAGTGGCTCATTTGTATATGTGGTTGTGCCTGGCGCTACAGCTCAGCCTGAGACAGTCCTCCACCAACCCTCTATCTATCTGTAGAATAGGTTTTAGCCTATTTAACAATAGAGATCATATATATATATATATATATATATATATATATATATATATATATATATATATATATACTACATCAATAGGGGCCACCAGTCATGGACAAATGTAGTGAAAAGTGGTGATGTTAGCATCAGTCCAGTTCTGAGTTGCTTACAGTGGTTGTACACTACTTGGACAATCTCATCTCATTTCTCATATTCGCGCCTATAAAAATGATAAAACCTTTACTCACCTCCGGTGCCAACACGGTTCTAGCGATATCAGAATTCACATTCCTGGGGCCCACATGACATTGTTATGACAATCAAGCCCTGCAACCAATCAGCGCTGTCTGCCTTCTCCCCGTCTTCGGACACACGAGTACTCAACAAGGAGTGTAGCGCTCACCAGTTAACCGCTCCTGAGTCTGAAGACGGGGAGAAGGAAGCCGGCTCTGATTGGTTACGGGGATTGCATGACATAATGATGTCAGTTGGATCCCGGGAATGTGACTTCTAACATTACTAGAACCATGCTGGATGGAAATATAAACTTTTTTAATTTTTTGGGGGAGAACAAAGAAAATGAGAAGGGGTTGTACAAGTAGTATACTTCCCTTTTAAATTGCAACTGCAGTGTTTAAAGACTTTTGACATAGCACAGAGACCTGTCAGCTATCTTTGTCAGTTTGGGTCCAGGTGCTAAGACCCTGCTGATTTCTAAAATGATGGAAAAGAAGAGCTCATCTGATTGGTGCTCTACTTGGAGGCAGACGTTTGTCTCAATCGAAATTGTATCAGTCTGTCTTTATTATCTTTGTAGAGCAGCGCTCAAATTAATACTCCTGCCCCTTCTTTTTAGCAAAGTATTAGCGCCCTGAACTCCACTAATCAAAACCTTTGATATGTTGTTATGGCGTGTAAAAAGTTATTTAATCACGAACGAGTATTCCTGAGAACAACAATCATGGTCTAAACAAACGAGATCAAAATATCATTGTTTTCAGCAGTGCGTTGTCTACAGGTAAACTAGACATGAGCTGCCGAAAACACTGTCAGCCTATGTACATGTATTGCTGATAGCTCTGTGAGCATCAGAAGTGAGGTCAGCCTGTATAAGCAGAGTATTAAATGACCCCTGCCCGGTCAAATATGTTGCCGATCGGCGGTTGCTTTACGTGCATGGCTCAATGTAAATTGTGTTACATTTTAAGTAGTTCTGTACTGCTCTTAGGATTGATTCGGCACATTATCACCTTTTATTTTTAGCACACCGCTTGTCCAAGATTATTTTTGCTCTGCAATTAAAAATCATAATAATATTTTATAAAAGAAAAGTTGCAATTTAAAGAACAGATTCAATTAAGCAAATTCAAAGACACCAACCACCGAGACATTTCAATAAAACAGGTCCATTAAAGTCCAGCATGAATAGTATTCACCGTAACACTAAATAATAAGATTTTAAGACAAATTTAGCAGCAAGTTAGTAGCTATTTACCATTACTACCTTAAAGGCAAGAAAACAAAAAATTACCATACATAGTTTTTTAAGAATTAATTTGTAATGCTGGCTGTGTTATCAGTCCTCCTCATTTAGACATAGCTTACAGTACTAATGCCAGTCTATTCGGTACAATTGAAGAATCATTTTCATGATGTGATTATTTTTATCTCAAATTCTTTATGAAATACAATTCCCATCTTCTTCCAGTGTCAGAGCATCCGCTGCTATTTTATAGAGTGTTTCTCAATAGGTCTTAGTTACTCAATTTGGAAAACCATATAGTACATGATGTCCCATATAAGAAGACCATTGCTGCCCTATGTAACCGAATTACCTTGTTAAGAGTAGTTTCTCTCAAGTATATTGCTCATGGTTGTAAAGCAATGAAGCAATGGAGGGAAGTGAGTACCCAAGGTGGGACTGTCATGTTAAAAGCCATGGTCCAAGAGTGAAGGTCTGACCCTTTCTGATGTCTACATGCTCAACCCTGGACAACTGTTGTTTCTCCGTAACAATTAAAAGTAAATTAAATATGGCCTTGATCTTTTTCAGAGTTAAGCAGTCCCGGGGATCAAATGGGTCAGTCAATAGTTGGCTTGAGACATGGCCGCCAGCCTTGCAGTGGCCCCTCATGTAATAGGCTGATGGGACAAGTCCCCAGAGCTCTTTTTGCTCTGGCTCATAGTGGCAGTCTCTAGTGGTGGACATGCCTCTATGTCATAAACGATTTATGGAAAGGAGTTGTGTTATTCAGATAGTCTATGTAGTAACAACTAATCATCAGTGATGAGCAAGTAGCGGAATACTCATAATCGCTATGTTCGTAATGAGTACTTTATAATACTCACGCACTCGTCTGAATAGTAAGTCCAATGTTAGTCAATTAGTGATAGCTCCGCCCACACACTTCCGGCCATAAAATGAGCATTTCCGGGACAGGGCGGGAGGGTGGGCTTTTTTATGTTTTCAGTGCATACAACACCTTGCTGTGCCTCCCAGAGAGAGCCTTCCATTCAATCTGCTCTCACTGGGGCGCAGACTCCCTTTGTGTACTGAAGGGAGTCGGCAATAGGCAATATGTGTCAGATCGTTCACGATGGACACGTCACTCACGAGCACCAGTGATATTCGCTGAGTAATGAGTATTGCAAATACCGTAGTATTCATGCGAGTAGCTAATAGTAACAATTACACTTGCTCATCACTCATCACTGCCAAAAGCAACGAGATTTTGATATTTGTTTATTACGTCTGTTCCCCTAGGTAGACCATAAAAATTTGCATGTTGGACACCCTCTATATCTCTGGGACAGTATGATGGATTAAAAAAACAAAACCGAATACTCGGGACCATCATGAACAAGACAAGATAAATTGGCAGTTTTGATTTGGTGACAGGTCCTCTTCAAAAGGTTAACTCCAGTCCTCAAGGGCCACCAACAGCGCAGGTTTTCAGGATTTCCTTAGCATTCCACAAGTGTTGGAACCATCACATGTGCATATGATTAAATTATCACCTGTGGAATAGTAATGAAAGCCTGAAAACATGCATTGTTGGTGGTCCTTGAGGACTGGAGTTGGGGAACACTGGGTTAACCAACCAGTGATATTAAGCTCTTGACTTCAAGTTTGTTCAGTCATCAATTTTATGCTCCAATATTATATTCTTTGGTCTTCACGTAACCTATTGAATTACAATACAGATAAGCAGCCATCTATTCATCTCCAAAGAAAACTATTGGAAATTAACAAAACTATAAGGATTCCCTTTATTTTGCACCAGACGATCACTGAGGCAGCCATGCTTTATATCTGGACAGCTGAATACTGATGGGAATTGTAGTACAACCATAGCATCATATATTAGTTATCCACAACATTATATACACTGTCTTTTCATTGCATTGTCTTTCACATTAACCATTACAACACACTTTAATTAACACTTGTTTGTGCTGTCTATGTAACCTAAATTAAGAATATACATGTACAAAACCATCCTATTGCTACTGATGTCACATTTCGAACACCTTCCCTTTATCTGGAAGGAAAGGAAAAAGTAACACATTCAGGATTCTTGTTTTCCATGAAACTATATCACTTAACAACATTAAACATGTAATCGACTTCCCTGCGCATCTGTGTACCATACAGTACACACAACCTGCGTATTCACTGTAGTGTCATTCACTGATACGCCAAACATACTTGGCCCAGGAGATAGAGAAATAACAGAAAAAGAAGTAATAAGCCTATTATGTAGTGAAAACCTTTACCCTACCAGTTTTCTTTCTTCCTGTTCACTAAGGACCATGTTTTATTTATCAGTATTGTATAGAATCCATTTTGGCTAAAAGAAACTTACACTTAAAAGTTCTCAGCACTTTCATATAACTTGAATTTATTGACAATTTAATAAATAGACAGTCTGCATATCACTTTAATAATTATGTAGTCTTTTCCCCCAATATATAAGGTATTTCCCTTATGGCTAACTTGTTGTCCACTGCCTGTTGTCAAGTGTAATCTGTCAACAGAGACATAGAAAAGGATTACCAGAAATGGGGCTAAGTCTTTATCTCTCTACAGTAAGTAGGGTCAGAGTTTGTCTCTCTACAGGAGGTTGGGGCAGGACTTTGTCTCTCTACAGGCAGTAGGGTCAGGGATTGTCTCTCTACAGGACGTTGGAGCAGGGTTTGTCTCTCTACAGGAGGTTGGGGCAGGACTTTGTCTCTCTACAGGTTGTAGGGTCAGAGTTTGTCTCTCTACAGGAGGTTGGGGCAGGGTTTGTCTCTCTACAGGAGGTTGGGGCAGGACTTTGTCTCTCTACAGGTTGTAGGATCAGAGTTTGTCTCTCTACAGGAGGTTGGGTCAGGGTTTGTCTCTCTACAGGAGGTTGGGGCAGGACTTTGTCTCTCTACAGGTTGTAGGGTCAGAGTTTGTCTCTCTACAGGAGGTTGGGGCAGGGTTTGTCTCTCTACAGGAGGTTGGGGCAGGACTTTGTCTCTCTACAGGCAGTAGAGTCAGGGTTTGTCTCTCTACAGGAGGTTGGGGCAGGGTTTGTCTCTCTACAGGAGGTTGGGGCAGGACTTTGTCTCTCTACAGGCAGTAGAGTCAGGGTTTGTCTCTCTACAGGAGGTTGGGGCAGGGTTTGTCTCTCTACAGGAGGTTGGGGCAGGGTTTGTCTCTCTACAGGAGGTTGGGGCAGGACTTTGTCTCTCTACAGGCAGTAGAGTCAGGGTTTGTCTCTCTACAGGAGGTTGGGGCAGGGTTTGTCTCTCTACAGGAGGTTGGGGCAGGGTTTGTCTCTCTACAGGAGGTTGGGGCAGGGTTTGTCTCTCTACAGGAGGTTGGGGCAGGACTTTGTCTCTCTACAGGTTGTAGGGTCAGAGTTTGTTCTCTACAGGAGGTTGGGTCAGGGTTTGTCTCTCTACAGGAGGTTGGGGCAGGACTTTGTCTCTCTACAGGTTGTAGGGTCAGAGTTTGTCTCTCTACAGGAGGTTGGGGCAGGGTTTGTCTCTCTACAGGAGGTTGGGGCAGGACTTTGTCTCTCTACAGGCAGTAGAGTCAGGGTTTGTCTCTCTACAGGAGGTTGGGGCAGGGTTTGTCCCTCTACAGGAGGTTGGGGCAGGACTTTGTCTCTCTACAGGCAGTAGAGTCAGGGTTTGTCTCTCTACAGGCAGTGGGGTCAGGGTTTATCTCTCTACAGGAAGTTGGGGTAGGACTTTATTTTTTTACAAGAAGTGTGGGCAGAACTTTTATCTCTACTGGAAGAGGAGGCATGACATTGTCTCTCTATGGGAAATGGAGACAGAACTTTCTCTCTCTACAGGAAACAGAGGCACAATTTTGTCTTTCTACAGGAAACAGAGGCAGAACTTCATCTCTCTACAGGAAGTAAAGGCAGGACTTTGTCTCTATGCAGGAAGTAAAGGCAAGACTTTGTCTCTACATGGGAAATAGAGACCAGACTTCGTCTCCCTACAGGGAGTAAGGCAGGACTGTCTATACAGGAAAAAGAGGCAGGACTTTGCCTTTATAAAGCAAATAGAGGCAGTACTTTGTCTCTCTATAGGACGTAGAGTGGGTTTACTTTTCTCTGCATCTACTTTCCTGTCTAGAAAACTACATATAGGTATAACAGAGAGGTGGGCCTTAAGTTCAGCACAGACAAACCATTGGACAATCTCAGGAACAATGAATGCAGGTAAGTGAGGAAAAGGAAGGTCCTTCACATGTTCTACTAGCAGGATGCTGATAAATAGGAACTGTTCTCTAAAAAAAACAACGTTCCTGAGCATATTAGACTGGTATGTGCACAAACTGTTTTAGCCGGTTGTTAATCAAGGTTTTCTACAAGGCAAGAATACTTTGTTGTTAACAAATACCTATACAATTCCTTGTAAGAGTCCTATGGCCATGTCAAAATAACTCAGAATTTTGAGCTAAAAGTCAGAATTTGGTGAGTGTCAGAATATAAGAATTGTTTTTTTCTTATCACAGAAGTGTGTTTTTTATTGGTGTGTGGCCCCAGGACTTCATGCCCTAGATTCTTCCTTTTCTGTATGAAATTCTCATCAGTCATTATTATCTGGAAAAGCTTCATACACTCAACTACATTATGAATAGCTGTAAAAATACTAGAACTTATATTTCCAGTTTAATATATTAAATGGAACCTGTCATGAGAAAAGTGTGTATTTAACTAAAAGCCACGGTGCTGAAGTACAAGTAAATAGTAAATACCCTTGTAAACGTATGTTCATGTAAAACGGAAGGTTGAGGAACAGGGAGAAAATCAAGGCTAATCTCCACTGCGCGCTGCTTGTTTCTGGCCAAGGCCATAGCTCTGAACAGTCGTGGCATTAGCTAGCCTATATTACAGATACATCTAAAAGTTATGTTGGGCTTTTACTCAGTGGTCATGGCTCAGTTATTTACAGGGAATCTGTCAGCAGGTTTTAGCTATGTAATCTGAGATCAGCATGATTTACAAATGAAAGCTTGTGACAGTGATATGTCACTTAATAGGCTGTGTTTTTTTGTTTCAATAGAATCAAATTTCTATCAATAGATGTGATGTCTGGAAGCCAAACCTCGGACTCCAACTCCACTGCCCTGGTGCTGTCCAGCTGAAGCTGTCAGCTCCTTGCTTGAGTTTATTAGAAGACACCACACACTAGTTAAAAGCTTCCAGCTTCCTGCCAGATATAGCTTATGAAAAACTGTGTGTCATAATCACTATCATTATCGCTATTATTGCTCGGTGTAACCCCGCCCCCACATCTGATTAACAGCTTTCTGTCAATGTGCAGTATACAAAGAAAGCTGCCAATCAGTGGTGTGGGCGGGGTTATATAGAGCTCAACATTCAGAGATCTGCAACAAAGAAAACAAATGTTATTAAAAAAAACTGCATGCAAACTAGCAAGTGACACATTGCTGGAATCAAGGTCTCAGTCCTTCCATCATGCTGCTCTCAGATTACATAGCAAAACCAGGTGACATTCTCTCTACAATAGTTGCATGTAAGGCTTTGTGTACATAGCATTTATTGGAGCGGCTCCTCTTCAAAGTTCACTTTAACCAACTCTTCAAAAGGCGACAAAGAACAGTAAAGAAAAAATGTTTCAAAACTTTTTCAGGAATCTCTTAAGGTAAAAAATACTCTACCAAAACCTTCCAAAAAAAATAAGTGACTCCTGAAGCAGTTTTTAAATATTAAAGGGGAACTCCAGGGTGAGATATTTTTTCTTTTTGTATGGTCCCTGCACTCCTATATTATAGTGCTGAGCTGTCTACTGTACCTGTATAATGTTTAGAACACTTGTAAATCACTTATTCACTAGCTGCTCTTCACCTATCACCCCTCCCATATGGGACATCACACTTGATTGTGTATCTCCCCCTGCAGTGAGCAACAGCAGGTCCGATAACAGACTCTTCCACATTCAATCACGCGGGCGTGACATCACAGGAGGTCCGACACTGAGCTAGTATCTGGATATCTGCTCCTGTGAAGAGGCAGGGAGAGTGGCCACACCTCCTCTCATCAGACTGACTGCAAGAGAAGCAGATATAAGAGACTGCCTGTAATAGCAAGACCTTCTGTGATGTCATGCCCACGTGACTGGAATGAGGAAGCGTCTTATCGGATTTCGCTGATGCTCACTGCGGAGAGAGCTGAACAGTGAAGCGTGTTGTCCCATACGGGAGGGGCTAGTGAATTAGTGATTTACAAGTGTTCTAAACATTATACAAGTGAAGTAGGAAACTCAGCATTATAGTATGGAAGTGCAAGGACCATGCCAAAATGTTTTATCTCCCTGGAGTTCTCCTTTAATGTATGTGAAGACCTTAAAAGTCTGCACATAGCTTAAGGGTATGTTTCCATGACATCTTTAAGACACCAGCAATTGTTTTTCTAAGGGCTTTGCTAGCATCTTCTCAGACATTATTCCATCAGCAGAGTCCAAACGAAGCCTCGCCAAAGAATGAATTCTTTTCACCATTTCAAGGTTTCAAACCCTGAAGCGGTTACAGAAGTGACATAAGATGTGCACAGCAATGTTGTTTTGACATTGCTGTGTACTATGGTTCTTTTTTTTTTCTTTGCTGAGAAGTTGTGGCGCTTTTTTGGGCAGGTTCTACCCGAAAGGACGTTGTGTGCACATAACCTAAATCAATTGTAAAATCTCATTACCATTCACAATCACAAGGGCACAAGCAAGGTGTGGCGAAGATATCAATGTTAACGCTCACTTAATGAAACCAGAAATACAGAGAAGAGGGGGATGAAATCAGAAACATACCCTGTGTGTAGTTTGATCCTGCAGCCATAATCCCATTTACATTCAGTTAGAAAAAAGGAGGCAACTCATGGAAGGGAGTATAACTGAGGATCATGCAGCTGAGAGTATGTAATTAGTCTGAACCAATACAGATACATTGGTTTGCAGTGGAGCTGTATACATAGAACAGTAAGTGAATTCTTATCAAGAATATTTGAAAATTGGCATCTTCAGGATGAATCGGAGCGGTGATAAAATGGTTGCAAAGGTGGACCTGCCCCTTTTCTTTAATACAATATATTTCTAGGTACAATTTCTGCAGGGTTAGCATCAAGACAAGAGTTAATCAACATCTGGAAGGCCAAAGAAAGCCGCCCAGAGAGAAATAAAATGGGCTATGAAATTGCTACATGCTAGATTAGAGGCATATCGAGGGTCTGCTTCACATATTAAATCTTTCTATATTGTAGGAAAATATTGTATAGAATAAATTTCTATATAATCCTTAGATTTCATATATATACACCACACAGTGATTTCATGTTTCTGGCTTCTGGATGTAAAAATATACTCTGTAAAAAACATTTGGGATCTGCATTCACTGAGACATATTGTATAAACGGCAACGCTGGCAGAATGGTTTATACAGCATGCATGATATATCATTATATATTTCATGCTTACGATTATAAATGATCAACTCGAACATTATTTTCTGGGTTTCAATACTAACCAGGTCTACCCCATAGAGTTTTATTCATAACCCATACTATGTGATATTTAGTCAACTACAATAAGGGGTTGCTTGTTGGGTCTGCCTTGTATAGGACAGTCAATTGGGTTGACTGCATTATTAGAAGCTCAATATGATCCACATCCAAAAAACCAAAAAGTTTACATTGGCAACCCATTTAAATTACAGTCGATAGTGGAGTAGGACCAATGGTAAAGAAATTCTGGGCCCCTTATGCTCAAAAGAATAATCAACATAGTTAGGTTTAATTTCAATAGCATCTACAAACGTCATTATACAGCATCATGACTGAAGATAACCTTTGGTTGGACAGAGCTTCTATGATAAGTTCCTCAGGGGCGGAGCTGAAGAACTAGATGCCACCAACAAGCCACTTTGCCTTGACCTGGTTATTTAATTACAGGGCTAGGGCTACAAATAGAACCTTTGCTTGGGGTGAAAAAAACGTTAGCTTTGTTGAATGAGTTTTGAACCCTAACCTGATGATATTTGGCCTTTTTCCATCTATATTGACAATTTGCATATCTACATCGGGTTCTAATGGATCACAATCTACCAAAAACCCTTCTAAAAAACTAGATCTGACCTCAAATTTACCTACTCCTTCAATGTAAAAAGTAATATGCGACATAATCACTAGAATCAGACAAACATACAACACCAAATAAAGATGACACCTATAGGTCGGATTGATGGATATAATGTGGATAGTGTCCCAAGGTGACGGTGGAGCAGTAGCTATGAACGGATTACCCTATGCTACAATTCATTACATAAATAAAATAATTTGATAAACATTTTGGCATTTTTTACACTGAATATATTAGCTTAAGCTTTACAAGATAAACACAATTAAAAAGCTTGTAGGCAATGTTTGTATTTTTGTTTTTCTTTTTGGTTGAACCGCACAAGCCCATGCTTTGCAACTCCAAAATAAAAATGTATTATGGCATCACTTTGTTGACTTGATCTGTGGACATGTAGCCACATGGTTGTAGAAATTCCTTGCCTGGCGGAGCAGTAGTGTTAAGCACAAGGTTTTGTGGTGAGTTTACAATGTGAACAGAGGTATAGTCAGCCACGGGGGTCTCGTAACTCTGAGCTTTTTCTGTGGCACGAGAGATCATGGCGGCAGCTGTAAGGCTTTCCGGGGTGAAGTAGCTATCTACGGTAGGATTCTGCTGAACACTTTGTGAGGCCTCTACTGGGAAATGCACAGGACAAAATGCCATCACTGCGGTATCACATACATAAGAATTGTCCACGTTGAGGTTTGTTGGAGGATGTTGGATGGCTGGTTCAATGCAGTCGTCGTTCTCCATCTTCATTCTCTGCCCTGGTGAAAGGAGGAGTCTTCCAGCTGGTGTAATATCGCTTACAAGGGCATAAAAATCCATGCTTAGCTTCGAACCAATGCTGCTTAGTTGAGTTGTAGCTGCAACACTCGTCTCGTTACCAAGTAATGGGCAAACTATATTATCTTCTGGTCTTGTGCTCGTCATTTCTGTATTTGGCATTTGGGAACTTGTAGGCACACCTCCTCTATTTGATTTCTCATTAAGGCACAAGAGATCTACTTGCTTGTCTTTTGTATTCTGACATTGACCAGTATCTGTAGTTTCATCACTTGTATCACTGGTTCCAAAATCTGTTTCAGGAATATCTGGCTCACAACAGCTGGCCCGACCAGAGTCATCATCTTTAACACCCAGACAACTATGGGCCTTAGGGTATTCTTCTGCCAACAGCCGGTCAGTATCAGTGCCCTCATTCTTCTCTTCTTGGTCATCAAGGTCAAGCTCAATAAACTCAACCCAAGGATCATCCATGCACAGTTGTTGCTTGTAGCTGTCATGGCTGGCAAGTATTGAGCTCACTTCATCCAACTTTCCTTTCTGTTTAAAAGGCAGAAACACACTATGAATAATCAATCAAGAGATTAGCAGTATGACATTTTCAATTTCCAACATTATGACTATTAATTTTCTGCATTATTGTTAATAAAACAATAATGATTGAATAGCTTCCTTTTACAGAAATAGCCCTTTTAGCCTTTGTCTCTCCTAAGTGCCGGTAAGCTTTAAGGTTAATGTGTGTGACCCATAGGCCTCTATCAATTCAACAGGGGCCATAAGCGTCTTTTTGGCCTCTGTTTGAATGGTGTACATTAGTACGGTATATCTTGTTAAAATATCCTTTTGCCTTATTCTATACAGAAGCATCCAACGATAAAAAATGTTTAGCATATAGCATTCAACATAGGAGTCTTTAGGTAGGTGTTGTATGCCACTGAGTGGCTACAGCACAGTTACTTTGGTGGCATACAGTATATCTGAGGCATCAGTCAAAGTTACATGTCAGGAAATCCTGATCCTTTGACTAAAAGGCCGGTGAATTGGGTACAACGTAAAAAGGTTATTTTCATCTCGCAAAGTCACAACAATGGGATATGTCATCACTTTCTGATGAGTAGATGTCTAACTGCCTGGGCCCTCACAGATCCTGGAGTTGGAGGTGCCATAGTGCTGATTGAGAACTGCAACCCATTCATTGCACATGGGTGCTACCAGTCATTGTGCGAAGAACTGCCACACAACTCACACTGGCACTGGTAATCATATATCCACTAATCAGTAAGAAATATAATACCCTTGTGAAATGCCATCACTTTGCTTGTTCACACAGTTTTGATTTCATGCAGACAGGCAGAGAAAAGTATATCTTTAACTATGAATATTTGAAGGGAATCTGTCAGCAAGTTTTTGCTATAAAACATTAGGACGGCATGCTGCAGGGGTTAAAAAACATAAATCAACCGTGCCTCTCTTATCAAGCTGTGTGCTTTTGTTTACATAAACTAAAGGTTTTATCACCTGGTAATTTCCATTACTGGACTACTTTGCCACGCACATGGCAGTCTGACATGCCCCCTCTACTGTGATTGACACCTAACAGTCAATATCACAAAAAAGACAGCATAAAAAAAGTCTAAAATTACTCTGCTATATAAGTAGAAGTAAAAAGCAAGTGCAAAAAAGTGTTAATAACAGGGTACTTAGTTAATACGTTTTTTGCAAAAAATGTATGAAAGCCGTTCTACCATGTCACAGTGACCCTTTATCTGAAAGGTCCCTAAAGCGAACATATTTAAAACCTGATCTAATGAGAACATACCTCAAAGATACAGGATGCAGCAGGGCCAGAATCCAATATGGCCACAGAGTAGAAACAGCACTTATGTGTCTGACTCAGTAAGGAAAGGGGTGGGGCACTTCCCATCTTGCAAAACAAGAGACTAAATGAATACTGATAACTGAGCCAGAACACAATGTGAACAGGTCTGTAGAACCATGTTCACATCACCAAGGATCTATATCACAAAAAAGACAGTATAAAAGACTTTCAAAATTACTCTGCTACATAAGTAAAAGTGAAAAGATTTTGGTCCTGTTGCATCTTGCATCTTTGAGGTACAGTACTGTGAAAATTAATTGGGACAAAGCAAAAAAAACACATTTTTGAATATTTAATAATAAAATGTTATAATGCACTGTTACATACTAATTTTAAGAAATACGTCCTGCTTTAGCAGATATGAGATTTTCAATGCGTTTTGGCATTGATTCTACCAAGTTTTTGCATAAATTCTACAATTCTTCATCATGGAACCACACTTGTATGGCACTGTTTATTATTATGGCACTTATTTATGTTCATTAAGAGTAATAATTCTAGACCTCTTCCGTGGAGTAACATCCATTTTTACAGGCACGAATCACACTGACAGAAAAAATACACTAAACCACTCCTCACAGAAACAAGCTCTCACCTGAAGCTGAGGGGGCAGCTAGCTGTTATTTTCTGACTAAAACCAGTCAAACCGCATTTTGTTGCTCAAGGTTGTACACTCACACCTGTTCAAAGCAGCTAAAACTAGTTTGAATAACTGACTGGTAACCAACTTACAATTTTACTTACAAAAATGCTTTGTCCCAATTAATTTGCACAGCACTGTATGTTTACATTAGATCAGGTTTTAAATACGTTCCTTTTAGGGACTGTTCTGATAAAGGGTCACCATGGTGTGGTAGAACAGCTTTTGTACATTTTATGCAAAAAACGTATTAACTAAGGTCCCTGTTATTAACACTTTTTTGCACTTGAATTTTACTTTTACTTATATAGCAGAGTAATTTTGGACATTTTTTATACTGTCTTTTTTGTGATATAGATCCTTGGTGGTGTGAACACGGTTCTACAGGCCTGTTCACATTGTGTTCTGGCTCAGTTATCAGTACTCACCTAACAGTCAATGTACAATCTCTATTGAGAGCCTGGTGTGGGTAGGGGCAGATCTCCCAGCTCTGCCACATGGCTAAACCTAAATTCTTTGATGGTGTAAGAACTGCTGCAGCCAGTAGTCTAAGTTAAACATCGATGGAGTCAGAATCTCTTACCCTACAACAGGCTATTCTCCGATGAGTTACCAAAAACCTGCGGATAGATTCCCCTTAAAAAAACAGGAATCACCCTCGATGTTCTCAGATCTCAGCTTGTGTGCTCATCTCTTACATAACAGTATTATTTACAATAGGGCACATTATCCCATATATAGTTATGTATTTTTGACCATGCAATTAACTTTGATCTTTTCTTTGAGCCTTCCAGAAATAAATTTGTAATATTCTATTTTTTGGCCAGTTGTAAAGCTAGACATCCCAAAATATATTTTCTCACCATGTTCAATGAAATATTAAACATGAAGGTTAGCTCTCATTTTTAAAGGAATTTTGTGTTTGGCATGGTCTGCTGATCAATGGATCTGAATCTTTAGACCTCCAGAGCAGCATATTGGCTCAATAACAACTCTATGGGTCCATAAATCCCTCCGTAAGAGTTGTACACGGACGGACACACAGACTTACCATTGAGCTTGTACACTGCTCGGTGCACGCTCCTGCAGGGGCTGCACAAAAGAGCATTGTATGAGCAATCGATGGGGGTCTGAAGACTCAGATCTCTCATCAATCAGCAGCATTTGGCCATCCATATAATAATTAACACATTTTTGCAAATAATCGGTCCCTTTAAATTTTTTTTTTTTTAAACAAAGATATACAACAAGTTAATTAAATCAAGACGCTATCCTTACCTGAAGTAGAATAGGATCAATCCCTTTAATCTTTGGAACAGGCACTGGAGGAAGAATCAGCATCTTCAGCCTTCATTGTACAGAAAGAGTGAGCATTAGTATATGGTACTTACTGGATTTCACTAGAAATAATTTCCTATAAGTTGTTAAAAAATTCAAATGAGCAAAACAAAAAAAAAAACCCACAATGTAAAAATCCCATTAACCATTTGCCACCTAAGTTTAAATACCATTGTCATATGTGCAAAGGGGCTCTGTAACCTTCTCAGACACCAAGACTCTCATGCAACTTCACCACTTACTGCTCTGCTAATATAAAGAGGTCCGTCTGTTGCATATAAAGACTATTCCCCCTTTTCGTCAAAGCAATTTTCGAAAATATTATTGTAAATGACTTTGAAAAGTTGCAAAATGTTGATGTAATTCGAAGCTGGGCAAAATCTTTGCGACATTTGGCGTATTCACACCTGTTTTTCCCAGCTCAACCAAAATAGACTGTGGCTGGATGAGGTCACGATGGGGTTTGATGCCACAGCATCTCTAATTCATGTCAAGCTGTGAGGTTCCTTGTGCCAGACATTTTACTCCTGCCAAAGCCTGGAATAAGATTTTTGATGTGGTGCACAAAGACACTCATGGGACACTCCTGAGTCATTAAGACGCATGCGCCTGACTCTTACATGCTCCTCCATCAAGACCAGAGAGAAAATATTGATGAATCGGGGCCTATGTGTTGGACTTTACATGGTGACAGCTCTCCTTAAAGGGAACCAACCACCAGGATTTAACCACCTGTAAATCAGTGCAGTGATGGACGTGTGCAGTATGACATCACTATTTGTTTTTTTGTCCTCCCCAGTGAGCTTGTCTTTCTGCAGTAAGTCGAACCCTCTCCCTCTCATCCAGACTCATCGGGAAGGGGCAGGGTGGGGTTGGCTTACAGCAGAAAGAAAAGCCCACAGGGGAGGAGTAAAAAGGAAAACCTAAATATTGATGCCATGCTGCACATGTCAATCACCTGCTACACTGATTTACAGGTGGTTAAATCCAAATGGTTGGTTCCTTTAAGTCATTAAAGAAAATAGAAACTTACTTTTTCTTTTTACAGAACAAAATGAAAGCCAAGACCATCAAGAAAGCAAATATTCCAATGATAAAAAAAAGGGGCCATGGAAATTCTGGATCTGGAAGAAAAAGAAGACATTGAAGCTTATGGTGATTTAAGATCAGTTGAATAGAACTTTGGAGATTTTTGATGTTTTGGCTAAAGCACCAAAGCGAAAACTTAGTACCAGCCTGTCTCTGTGAAACCAACCTGCAGCCTAGATTACAATTTGTACCTCGCTAGTAGTGTCACTATAAAGCCTAAACTCACACATTCACTTCCAAAATAAAAAGGCGAAAAAAGAAAAATATAGCAACACACTGCGGCTGCAGAATTAATGAAGCGCACCCATGTAAAACGTCTACAGTATGGGGTTATGTATTTGTAACTTCCTAATAAGAGGATTCTTTTATTCCTGCTGCAATGCAGGCCGGCTCCTATGTACTATACTTACTATTATTAGCTTTCATTTATGCCATTTCTGTTAGTAAACAGGTTTTCTAGACTGGAAAGCTCGGCAGATTAAGTGAGCATTGTACAAAAGTTATTATTTTCATAAACCATGTGGTTCTTCCTGTTTTAATGGATGACCCCAGTTTTTTACTTACCTATAGATGCCATCGTAGAAATCAATAATACATCGCTGAACTCTCCAAAGTTCTCATTCCCCTTTTGTCGGCATCGGATTTTGATCAGATACTCTTTCCCTATTTTCAGGCTGTAGACTGGTGAATATGTCGTGGTCACAACAATCATACTGAAATACACAAATGAAAGATAACCATCAGGTTGCTCTTGGTCCCACTTACACATGTAAAATCTATTAAAACATTTAAATCACAACCTGCGGTCTGGGTGTCACACGTGGCCCCTGATGCCATTCTGTGCGGCCCCCTATCCCATTCTATGCAGCCCTCGATACCATTATATGCGACACTTGATGCCATTCTGTGCGGCACCTGATGCCATTCTGTGCAGCCCTCAATGCCATTCTGTGTGACCCTCAATGCCATGCTGTGCAGCCCTGATGCCATTCTGTGCTGCCCCAACATTCTGTGTGACCATCGATGCCATGCTGTGAAGCCTCGATGTTACTCTGTGCAGCCCTCGAAGCCATTCTGCGTGGCCCCTGATGCCATTCTGTGCTGCCCCAAACATTTTGTGTGACCATCAATGCCATGCTGTGCATCCCCGATGTTACTCTGTGCAGCCCTCGAAGCCATTCTGCGTGGCCCCTGATGCCATTCTGTGCGGCCCCCTATCCCATTCTATGCAGCCCTCGATACCATTATATGCGACACTTGATGCCATTCTGTGCGGCACCTGATGCCATTCTGTGCAGCCCTCAATGCCATTCCGTGTGACCCTCAATGCCATGCTGTGCAGCCCTGATGCCATTCTGTGCTGCCCCCAACATTTTGTGTGACTATCAATGCCATGCTGTGCATCCCCGATGTTACTCTGTGAAGCCCTCGATCCCATTATGTGTGGCCCTTGATGCCATTGTGTGTGGCCCTCAATGCCATTCTGTGCAGCGCCAAAGCCAATCTGTGTAGGCCCATGATGCCATGTTGTGCAGCATCAATGCCATTCTCTGCCGCTCATGACGCCATTCTGTTCGGCCCCTGATGCCATGCTGTGCAGCCCCAATGCCATGCTGTGCAGCCTCAATGCCATTCTCTGTGGCCCATGATGCCATTCTGTTGGCCCCCAGCCATTTCTGACTCCTCTGTGTTCAGTAACTCTTATCAATTTTGGGGATAGCTACACTCACTGTCTGGTCATTCTTTGTCTACAATAGTGGAAGTTACAGACATAAACCTGTACTTTTTAGATTATGGCATATATAGTACTGCCAATATATAGCTCAGATCAGAATACCTCTTCAAATTTTATGTTGATTTTGGAAAGGGTACAATCGCAAAAATAGACACTCAGACCACAATAGATTGTACACATCTGATTATATGGACTTGTACTACTTTTTTGAAAAAAAGTCTTCTGTTGCAATCACTTAGGTTGAGGGCATTCCCAAACACTTCACTCTGGTGGTTGTGTCCTGATGCCCAGAATTAAGAAAGGATTCAGGGTAAATAAGCATTTTCTTACAGAACACGATATAGGAACATTGCTGTGAGCACAAAAGAACGTGACCAAGTTATAAGATGAATACTGGGAATTCTGTGCCAGACAACTTCTGGCAATCCTGATAATTTTTTGTAATCCCCTAATAAAAATCTTGGAAAACCTTTCCAAAGAACTCAGCATTGTGCAGTGCCCCTGTTATTCTTCCTGGAAGTATACACCTACATTGATAAGGGGTGTAGTCATTTTACCTTGTCCCTACAGATGGACACTGCCACCACTGATTAGCAATGTCAGTGGAGACAAGTCTCACTACCAGAGGAAATTCTGTATAAATCCTTCCCCATCATAGTTTTTTAAGAATTGTGAATACAATTATTTAGTAAAGCAAGCACGCCAGGAGAACTCCATAATGGTCACCCCAAGAAACAAAAGGGCTTCAATAGAAAAGAGTCCGGCTCCACCTGACGATTCGTTACAGTAAGTACGGTGAAATTGGGGAACATTCCTGAAGCAAAAAATAGATGTTTGAAAAAATGTATTCTTGCCCCTTTTTCTGGAAAGTCAGTAACCTACAGTTATGAAGTTACTCACTGAAGTCAGGTGGCGTCCTGCCTTATTCCTCGCTGGTGATCCATAGGACCTTGTTGTACAACATCTTCCGACATGATAGTGATGACAAAGCACTCAGACCTGTCACCAATTGAATGGTGGCCTGAATACCATGAACCTAGGATCTTCACAATGAAGGTACCACAATGCTAGGTAAAGGGGTTCTCCCACAAACAAAATGTATTACCACCTAGCCACAGGATAGATAATGTATTGGTGGGAAAGTGGTCAAGATGCTTACATTATGATCACTGATTTGTAGATCTGACCTGCAGGTGATCATACATTTATAATCTATCCTGAGAAATGTGCTTTTCATACACTACCCTTAGATGCTGCCGCTTCAGAGTATACTCCGGGACAGTGATGCTCCTGAACAATTGCTGAGTGGAGAACTACACCCAGCCCCATACACACAGGGATAGATATTCATTTTCATCTGCAACTGTTTAAGATTTCTTGCATAAAAGCACATGTCTTTTCATGGAGCTGTGTAGATCTCGTATGGAGGACTTTTTTACTTGATTTATACAAATGCCTAAATGTAAAATATCCTTCCCTAGAAGCATATAAATTCTGGTTACTATGGCCAGTAAGGCCACTTTTTTCTCTAAGGCAGATACACCCATGAGGAACTTACCTCTAGATGTGAAGCGCAGAAGAACGGAAAACAGTGTGCTTAAGTAATACCGCACTAAGAATTTTAATAAACTAGAGTTCCCATGTGACAGAAAGTGTATGGTGGCAAGGAGAGCCCCCACATCCTTATACAATGATCTCCATGTGCCACTGTACAGGTGTGTCTGTGATGTGAAGCTTGCACCATCCCATAATATAGACCACTCCATTACACCTTACTAATAGGCATTCACACTACTAATCGTACACAGACAAGGACTGATTCTTACCGGCTTCCACTGGGTTTCATTGGCCACTTTTAGTTGTATCTCATATTCTAGTGTTATCCATCCACTTTTAACATCTGCCGACGCTGGAGGATCCCACGTTAACTCAATGTCCATACGCAAACGGGTGGCACTGACATTGAGAACTGTCCAATTCAGAGCAATTGGAGGGTCCGGTCTCACTAAAACACAAAACACAATGAAAGCTTGTATAAGTATTCAGAAGAGCTCAACAGACAGATCCTGGAAACTCCAATCACCTATCCTTGTAGTTCTCAGCTACACTAGTGTGAGAAAGTACTAACACTGTTTGCATATCCTTAGGATTGGTCATCAATGTCTAATCAGTGATTGTAGGTCAGCTGGCCCCCGCGCCGATCCTCTGCTCATGGTGTTGGCTGACTAAACTCAGTTATGAAGCTGCACAGTGCAGTTCTGTTAACAGAATAGTGGTCACTGCTGGGTACTGCATATCTGCCCCCTATTCAAATAAATTGGGGGCGCTTTTGCAAAACCTGGCCACAGCCACTATAGTGTTGACAGAACTGTGCAACTCTGTTACTGAGCAGTTCTGGCTGCCGCTGTTACCGTAAACGCCTGATTGTCGGGGAGGGAGGGGAAGGGGTGAGGTATCACATCCCCAGTAGTCAGATACTGATGACATGTCCTAAAGATATCAGTGCTGAAGTAGTGGACAACCTCTATATTACTGAGAAATCAGCGTTTGAATTAGAGAAAAGGATTGACTATGTAATGGTATTGCTGAACTTGTCTTTGAATGAGCTACATGCGCATACAATACGTTCGGGGGGGTGAAATCCTGCCGACAGATTCCCTTTGAGGGCCCTTTCACATCAGCGTTTTTTGAAAATCGCGGCAGATGCGGTGAAAAAAACGCATCTGCCGCGATTACCGCATACCGGCTGCACTTGCGGCGCGGTTGCGGTTTTTGCCATGCAAAGTATAGGCGTACTTGCGGCAGGTGCGGCAAGTGCGGTTTTGCACTTGCGGCAGGTGCGGCCGCGAAAAAAACCGCGGCTGACCGCGGTTTTTTTCGCGGCCGCACCTGCCGCAAGTGCAAAACCGCACTTGCCGCACCTGCCGCAAGTACGCCTATACTTTGCATGGCAAAAACCGCAACCGCGCCGCAAGTGCAGCCAGTATGCGGTAATCGCGGCAGATGCGGTTTTTTCACCGCATCTGCCGCGATTTTCAAAAAAAACGCTGATGTGAAAGGGCCCTGATATTGTCTTTTTTTAAGCAATAGAAGTTACTGTGACCTGTTAAAAGAATCCGACTTAATGGGTTGTTCAGTGGATAGTACAATGAAGTGATGTGAGGTCAGTCTTCTGGCCACATACTTCTTATAACATATAAATAATGTTATAAGAAGTATGTGGCCAGAAGACTGACCTCACATCACTTCATTGTACTATCCACTGAACAACCCATAAACTAAGATTTTGAAGGCAACAAGTGTCATGTAATGATTATATATTACATGTCTGGACACAAATCTGTGAGACATGCATATGGTAAAACTTCGGGATGTAAAAATGGTTGCATTTATTGATGAAAAACAGGTATCTTGAAAATAGTAAGGAATGAAAACATAAGTATGTAGGAAACTGCTATATCTTTACATTAATAGACAAAACCCCAGGATAAAAACAAGTAAGCAAATACCCTGCAGTAAGTAAATAGATAAATAGCAATAGTACATGTAAGTAACATAGGGTACTTAATAGACACTATTTTGATCAAAAGAGCATAAACGCCATCCAACACGGACAAGGTGTACCTAATCATGATGGTCCCTAACCCTAGTGACTCATCTCGCAATGTGCCAGCTTGCCTCAATATAGACGGGGGCTTAGCAGGGCTCGAACTTCACTGTCCTTAAAAAGCCATACACTGTGATAATTGAAGAAATAGACCTTAGTTAGATTTTGTCTTAGCTTTCTTTATACATACAGCGGTGTGGCTCCCCTTTTTGGGCTGTGCAACTTGTCTATGTAGCTTTCCACAGCAGGTGTTAAAACAGTCAGGTCTGAGTCCTGCTCTGCCCCCATCTATTTTGAGGTTTACTGGAACATAGAGAGGTTTAGTACAAGAATTAGTGACCATCCTGATTAGGTACACCTTGTCGTGGTGGCATGGCTTTTATGCTCTTTTGATCAAAATAGATCCAACTAAGTACTCTACGTCGTTTACATGTATTACTAAAATGTATTTATTTACTTACTGCAGGGTATTATATGCTTATTTGATTGAATCCTGGGTTTTGGTGTGTTTTGGTTTTGGTGAATGAGCACCTACACATTGCACTTGTACTAAGGGGTTCCGGGCCATTTTTTTGATCTATGCTTTAATGCTTACCGATATCATCAACTGTAAAGGAATATTCTTCAAAGGTGATATTCTCACTGACAAGGCGGACTTTATATCCCACCCAAATAGAAGTGTGCTCTTTACTGAAGTAGCAGCTATTTTCTCCGGCAGACACGGTGTCAGGACAATCGGTCCAATTTATGTTACTAAACACAAGACAAGAAGGACACAAAAGTTATAACTTATCTTATGGCTAGTGATACTCTTAGTAAAATGGGAGGCGCTCAGCTCTCCTCACATATTTTGGGAACTACCCATGAAATAAAAAATCTGGTGCTTTTCTTAGAACATAACTTCATAATTTCTCTTGGAAAGGTATGAATACATTGACAACTAGGTGATACCAGTTAGGGTTTGGTCACTACACAAGTTGAAACTGCCCGAACACCGCCAATAAGACCGCTTTTTGGAATCCGAAAGAATGCGGATAAAACCTGCATCACCCCAGGAGTCCCCCATAATTGTAAAACATGATGCAATGGGATGCACCCACTCCAGTATTATCATTGATCAGTCTCACGGATCAGTGATAATACAAGTGTGTTAGCATCCAGTTGCATCAGGTTGTGCACCTTTTTTAATTGGATCTGGTTCGCCCCCTAGTGAATGGGTAATTTTAAACTGGGTTTTGTTAAAAGAGAAAAAACAGGGCGCACCACAACCACACTAGCAAAGATATTGGGTGCTTGTGTGCAAAACAAAGCCAATATGATCAAGAAAAAAAATTGCACTTGAAGCAAGCATAAAAAAACATACAATGGTGAATATATGAAGAGATCCCCAGGTAGAAAACACATACAAAGCATGTGACAATAATGAAGTAGCATAACCGACACATAGGTATATACGTATGCGTGTCCCTTTAAACAAAGGTGTCAGGAATCCAGAAATAGACAGATAAGATCAAACAAACCAAACCTAATTTCATCACCCCTACAATCTACGGCATACTTTTACAACCGATGGCAGGAAGTTGTGTGGAGTGAGTTGCTCAGGTGATGGGCGTGGTTTGCCATCGGGGGCATGGCTCAGTGGTTTCCAAGAACCAAACGAGAATTAATTTTTATGTCTGAAGTCTGGAACTCTGATTGCTCCACTGTTGGTTTTGGCTACAAATAGTGAGGTAAAAAAACTCACCAAATACTCAATGTTTGCACAAGGCCTAATAGGAGCTCACTTGACCCCTTAGGCCACGTGCACATGTTGAGTATTTGGTGCTTGGGCCAAGGAAAAAAATCTGCCGTATGAACAGCCCCATAGATTGTCACAAGTGAGGAATGGTGACGCATCCTATTAAAGGGGTTTTCACGAACAAAGTTCATTTTAATAATAGATCTTGGAATAATAATAATTTCTGCAATTCGTTGTGTATAAAAATAAATGTTCCTGTGGTGAGATAATCTACTATATGGTCTGATCATACCACATCTCCTGTACTGAGATAATATTATATACAGGGGTTGGACCAAATAATGGAAACACCTTGAAAAATCAACAAAAGTTAGTTAAATATGGTGTGGGTCCACCTTTTGCGGCGATTACAGCCTCAATTCTCCAAGGTATGGATTCATACAAGGTGATATCATTGGCCTGGTGGATCTCCACGAAATAGCACCCCAGATCATCACAGAACCTCCGCCATGTTTTACGGTTGGGAGAAAGCAGTCTGGATGGAATGCTTCTTTCGGCTGTCTCCAAACGTTCACTCGGCCGGAGGTCAGAAAATGGGGTAAACGATGATTGGTCTGAGAATATCACATGTTTCCACTGCTCGAGAGACCAATTCTAGAGGTTTCTACACCACTCTAAACGCTTGGAAACATTTGTCATTGAGAGCAGCGGTTTTCTAATTGCAGCTCTTCCGTGGAATCCAGATTTGTGCAGCTCCCGATGAACAGTTTTCATGGAAACTGGGTTCTGTAGGTGTTCATTGAGCTCAGCAGTGATTTTCGGAGCCGTGGTCTTGCGATCCTCTCTCACAATTCGCTTTAGAGTCCGACGGTCTCTCAGTCAACTTTGACTTTCGGCCGGACCTGTGCTTTGCTGTGGACGTTTTTCTCTTCTTTTCAAACGCAGTCATTACTTTGGAGACAGGACCTCTTGACACGCCAAGCATTCGGGCACTTTCTGTTACACTAGCGCCTGTCATACGAGCACCAACAATTTGGCCTTTTTGAAAATCCGAAAGGTCTGCCATTGGTATCAGGTTCTCATCAATGTTCTTACAATTTGGCAAAACAAACAGCTAATTTACATACACATATCAATTAACACAAATAATCAACTACAAAACATTAACATATGTCACGGTTTGCATTTTTATAACATGTTCGAAGATTATGATGCCAAAATATTAGGTTTTTCCATTATTTTGTCCAACCCCTGTATGTGTCCCTGATATGTATTGTGTAATAAATGTGTCTGACTGTACAGGGACATGGTCTGATCATACCACTTCTGTGCTGAGATAATCTTATATATATGTATCCCTGCTATGTACTGTATAATGTATGTGTTTAATTATACAGGAACAAGGTGTGACCATACCACATCTCCTGTGCTGAGATAATCTTATATATGTGTCCCTGCTATGTTCTGTATAATGTATGTGTCTGATTATACAGGGAGAAGGTGTGACCATACCACATCTTCTGTGCTGAGATAATCTTATATATGTGTCCCTGCTATGTACTGAGTAATGGAAGTGTCTGACCGTACAGGGATATAGTCTGATGACACTACATCTCCTGGTGTAGGGACTAAGAAAAGGAGTATACATACATTATAGCACGGGATCATGAATAATTCTTTCTTTGATGTAAAACATTTTTAATAAACAGAGAAATATTTTACCTCACAAAAATAATCAGCTGCGATCTCCTGCTGTAATATCTGTATACACTTTTTCTTACTCCCTGTACCAGGAGACGTGATATGATCAGACCAGGTCCCTGCACGGTCAGACACATCCATTGCACAGTAACATAGCAGGGACACATATATAAGATTATCTCAGCACAGGAGATGTGGTATGATCAGACCATGTCCCTGTACGGTCAGACACATCCATTACACAGTACATAGCAGGGACACATATATATGATTATCTCAGCACAGGAGATGTGGGATGATCAGACCATGTCCCTGTACGAACAGACACGTCCATTACACAGTACATAGCAGGGACACATTTATAAGGTCATCTTAGCACAGGAACTGTGGAATTGCGGAAATTATTATCATTCCAAGATCTATTGATTAAAATTAACTTTGTTTGTAGGAAATACCCTTTAATGTCTTACTGCTAAGGTACTTTCATCCCTTGTATATAAATATGGTTTTACTGCATTTATGTGTATTTAAAAGAATAATTGTTTACATTTCTATACTTGAAAATATGGACAATCTGTAGCTCTATCATTGGTAAATATCTTCATTTTTCAAGATCAATATAGAAAAAAAATTATATATATTTTGTTAAAGATAGAATTGAGAGCTGCCCTGTCGGCCATTATCTGGTATATTATGACCACCAGCCTGCTGTGATATAGGCAGAATGTGGATCTCCATAATATGCTTCACTGATTTCAATGATATAGTTATAAAATGAAATTGATTCATTTTCCCTTCCACTATAAATTAGTGGTGTAAGAATATGGAGATCTTTGAGGGCATTCCTTTACTTAAATGCATGCATTTTTGGCAAAAAAACCCCAACTTTTGCAATAGTGTTTTATTAAAAATGTTGGAACTTTTTGGTTCCATAGCCTTTATGTATCACAGCACATGGTAGATTGCAGAATGGGTTAACATGGAACTCAATCAGTGAGCTCATCTGATGACGGGATCTGTCCTTTATCTCTCTTTCCCTGAATGATCTTCTTAGCTGATGTATGACCAAATCAAAGTGTGTAACCAAAAATCAGTGTAGAGGAGTGTAGACGAAGCCTGACAAGGGTAAGAGACACTTGGAATTAACCAAACTCACTGACGAATTCTCTCTCAACTCTCTCTGCAGTCTGCTGTATATTGTGATGCACAAAGGTTTTAGAAGTCAAAGTAAACAAATGTAGCATGAAACTACATTGTAAAATTATTTTCAGCCAAATATGCATGCATTTAAGTAAGATTCTTAAATAAGGAGAGGTAAATCCAGGCACCACTTATCACAGGCTCTCAGGTGCTGTTGCAAACAGCGTTGCATGTACACTCTCCAGTAGTCGGGCACAGTTAAAGCAGCTCTGGTGGCGCTCAATGTTACAGTCCAGCAGAAGCAGTCAATAGAAATAAAGATAGACAGATTGCACTCACCGTTCTGTGCTGTGCTTTAGTTTATTTTCATGTTCAAGTGCAGACACATATTGTGGAAGGAAGGGAAGCGGAGACATATGGATGACAGCGGCTGTTTCGTGCTTGGTTGAGCTTCCACAGTCAAGACCTGTGGAAGTGCTGCTATGCACAAAACAGCTGCTGTTGTCCCTGTGCCTCCACTCCCATGTGTATCTGCACCCGAACATGAAAATAAACTAAAGAAAAGCACAGAACGGTGAGTGCCATCTGTCTCTCTTTATCTCTATTCAGAAAGATTCCCACAAACGTTTCCCTTGTGTGCAAAATATAAAACTTAAAACAGCTAACAAGACAAAAAAAATGAAAAGCAGCGTACGATCTTATATACTGTAGTTTTAGCGAGCCAGATAAGTTATAGAACGTTCCGTAAGTCCAATAACATGTGAATGTCTCCTGCTGTGGTGAGCGGCACAGTGTGATAGTGGGCCATCCAGAAGGATCTATAATAAAAAAAAGGACAAACCAATTAAAAATGAGTCATCTGAAATAAAGATTTCATTTATTTTCAATATATGAATGTGGTCACCTTGGTAAATGGAGTTACTTAAAAACCCAATCTCAAAAGAAGAGGGTCAAACCATAGACTATCGCCCAATTCATCAAAGCTTTTGTGCCGGTACTCTGTAAAATTCTCAAAATGTTGACGCGTCTCATAGCTGCGCTAAAATTTAGGAATTCTGATCCATTTTTGCTCATATCTGACAACGTGGCCAAAGCTGTAGGTGAAGGCATGGTGACCGATGTTCATCAAATTAATTCAGTGGAATTTGCTACTACTTATTTTACCAGCTGTACATGAACTGAACTCACAATAGACAAGGGTACATCAGTTTCAATCTGTACTCATATACCATAGTTGATCCAGAGGAAAGGTAGAAACACCTGATATTGTGCAATTAACCATTGATTTCCTGACCCTCTACTGAGAACTAAATATATTGCAAATATATTGCACAACTTTCTAGATTATTGCCATTAATCAGTTAATATATGATCCATTCTGACTATTCCACTTACAGCATCCAATTGAAGTGAAATTGTTATAGTGGGCGATTCTGAAAAATTGTATGCGAGATTTACGTGAATAATCCACAGTCAGTCTGGCTAACAGAGTTTCAGAGAGTTCTCTAAAAGTCCCCCGGCTTTGACACAATGTTCAGCAGAAGACAACTCCATTTTGAATTGACTCTGAAGCAAATCAGATTGGTGGATCCGCAAATGATCTATTAGACCTTATTGATTGTATGACAGTTGGGCGGTGAACGTGTTCTGTATGGATTCCTTAAAGAGGTATTCCCAAAATGGCAAGTAATACCCTATCAATATTTTGATGATCATTGGAAATTCAACAGCTGGGACTCGCAGCAATCCTGAGAACGGGGCTGGACCAGCCTAAGGCTATGTGCACACAGTGCGTTTTTCAGGCATTTTTTACCTGTGTTTTTCTATAGTGCTCCTGGTAGGGGAACCGAGGGCTGTATGAATGGGTATGAGGTTACCAGGGATACGATAACTTGTAGAGGATCGTGGCACTGTGGTAGAAATGAGTGTGGGGATGTGCTGAGGAGGGCCAGGACTCAGGGATACATCACCAGCAATGAGGAGCAGCAGACAGAGCGATAGAAGGTGGGAGTAGGATAGGGCATGATGTGGCCATGTGTGTGTCTGGAGAAAAAGGATTGTATGTGGAGGAACAGTTCTGAGGAGGAGGAGAGATGGCTGGGGTGATGGAGGGAGAGATGACTAGCTCCTTACTAAGTGGAGGGATTACAGGAGTTAGTAAGAAATGAAGTAGTATTGGGGCGAGAGTGAACAGAAATAGAAGTACTGTAGTGGTTTTCTATCCCAGTACCTTCCAGTGATTTCCAGTCCAGTTCTAGTCTATATCAAAGTATTGTACTTAGGGAGCTGTACTTTGAAAGATGTAGTTTATAAGATGCCTGGATCAGACTAGAGTCTTGATGAGACTCATGGCGGGTTTACACGTTGCGATATCGTAGTACGATTTCAATGAAAAGTCACGTGGTTCGATCGTTGGACCCGAGATCGTTCCTGCGTTGTATGGTGTGAACGTCCAATACGATGCAGGAACGATGTCAATGCGATATCGGGGATTGAATGAGCGTGCTATTCAATGCCCCGATATTGAAGGGAGATTGGAGTCGGATCGTGCTGTGTAAACTCCCAACTACGATGCGATTTGAAACGTCACCCATTCACTCCCATGTTAAAGGATCGTTCCTGGGTTGGGGGGCGTAGACATCGCACGGACGTTGTATTCCGATATCGCAGCGTGTAAACATCCAATGCGATGCGGGAGAAACGTGCACTAATTGCGCGCTCCCGCGCCATTGAGTTGCGATATCGCAACGATATTGAAGCGTGTAAACCCACCATCATGGTTCTGAATATATTTGTAGCTAAGGGTAATCAGGTGTGGATGAGGGGGTGGGAGGGTATGGACTGACCAGATACTGACAGTTAAACAGAGGTTATAAAAAGAGGGAGGGCCTGGACGGGGCCAGTCCAAGACATGCTAGATTAATCATGAGGGATGCAGCACAGCATGGACATGATAGGTAAGAAAATAGTAAAATAAACAGAGTATATGCACTGCACACAGACAGTCAGAGGCCAGGAAATGTTGTGTAGATTCAATGCGTACCAGAGACAGAGTATATGCACTGCACACAGAAAAATAGAAACTATAATAACAGCAATCAGCCATATATAAATACTTTTAGCAAATTAAAATTCATTGTGAACACTTTTTTCTCAAGCAGCTTTTTTCTTAATTAAAAAAATGACAAATATTGACAATATTTCCTCGAAGTAAAAATTATTACGTGTTTTCTTCATGTCCTTCTGTACAGGTCCTCTGTAGTTGACAGCGGTTGAGATTCTGCTGATGGAGGTGGTGGGTGCTAAGAAATAAGAGAAAGATTGTGAACTCTAATGGACTATTTTTTATCTAAATCTTTTTCAGATTTCAATCCTTATTTGCGCTTTGAAGTTAGCTCAATGCTGCTTCGCATAATCACAGCCACAGCGGACAGGTCACTGCCTCTAACAAAATCCACATACCCTTCCATAGCGTCATGTTCACCTGTGACTTTCATGCCAATTTTTTGCTTTTTTTCTGACACAATTGTAACTTTTCCACCCCTTATCACATTATAGCTCTGCCCATATAGCTCTGTCCTAATACTCAGGCAGTCACAGCCATTTGCACAAAAAAATCATCTCCTGCTGCTGTGAACTTTAAAATGTATCTTATCGTTTCTGATAAATCGAAGGTGGCGTTACCTGAGATTTATCTCTGGGGTTGTGTTCTTTTTCGTTCACATAAATAATGACCATACATAAACAGGAGGCATAATGCAGGGGGAAAAAGAACATGCCCCAAAAAGGTCAGAAGAACAGGCGATCTCCTTTGTGAGAAGTAATAATAGACAGCCCTGATTTCTGCATCTACTGTGTAGAGAAAAGCAGAGTTGAGTGTGATTACAATCACATCCAGCTCCTATCTCATAAGGGCTTGGGAAACACAGTAAAGGCGAGTGCGATTACAAACACTTCCTGTTTTCATCTAATAGCAGTCAGTGTGGGGGTAGGGGAGTACAACAGAGCTTATAGCACTGTCAGAGGAGAGTTGCAGCTACAATAGGTATTAGTAATCACACTCAGCTCTGTTGTAGTCTACATAGTAGCAGCTGCAGAGGACAGGACTGAGAGCAGCGCTATCTATCATTACATTTCACAGGAGAAAGTATGTTCTTCTGAACTTCTAAGAGGAGGGGGCGTGTTCTTTTTTATCCCTGCACAATGCCTCCTGCTTATAATTGGTCAACCTCATGCAAGTGAAGAAGTACACACCCCCAGACACAAATCTTTGGTAATTCCCTCTTAAATTATCATAAATTATAACCTAAACTTAACAAGCTAATATTTCTCCATTATATGGCCAGTTTAACATGTTCAAAGTGGTGAATGGTCCTCTTTAAAGTAATAAGGAAATTAATGTGAAGTTTATTTACACAGCAATTGTGTGTGGCATATTTGGCTTTTTTCATATTGTTTTTTAGCATTTTTCTTTCATAGCCACGAGGACTTGAAATATAGCACAAAATATATGTTTCAATTGTTATTTTAAACAAAAGCTACTAAAAACGCATATACAGTTAGGGCCAGAAATATTTGGACAGTGACACAATTTTCACGAGTTGGGCTCTGCATGCCACCACATTGGATTTGAAATGAAACCTCTACAACAGAATTCAAGTGCAGATTGTAACGTTTAATTTGAAGGGTTGAACAAAAATATCTGATAGAAAATGTAGGAATTGTACACATTTCTTTACAAACACTCCACATTTTAGGAGGTCAAAAGTAATTGGACAAATAAACATAACCCAAACAAATTTTTTTTATTTTCAATATTTTGTTGCGAATCCTTTGGAGGCAATCACTGCCTTAAGTCTGGAACCCATGGACATCACCAAACGCTGGGTTTCCTCCTTCTTAATGCTTTGCCAGGCCTTTACAGCCGCAGCCTTCAGGTCTTGCTTGTTTGTGGGTCTTTCCGTCTTAAGTCTGGATTTGAGCAAGTGAAATGCATGCTCAATTGGGTTAAGATCTGGTGATTGACTTGGCCATTGCAGAATGTTCCACTTTTTTGCACTCATGAACTCCTGGGTAGCTTTGGCTGTATGCTTGGGGTCATTGTCCATCTGTACTATGAAGCGCCGTCCAATCAACTTTGCAGCATTTGGCTGAATCTGGGTTGAAAGTATATCCCGGTACACTTCAGAATTCAACCGGCTACTCTTGTCTGCTGTTATGTCATCAATAAACACAAGTGACGCAGTGCCATTGAAAGCCATGCATGCCCATGCCATCACGTTGCCTCCACCATGTTTTACAGAGGATGTGGTGTGCCTTGGATCATGTGCCGTTCCCTTTCTACTCCAAACTTTTATCTTCCCATCATTCTGGTACAGGTTGATCTTTGTCTCATCTGTCCATAGAATACTTTTCCAGAACTGAGCTGGCTTCTTGAGGTGTTTTTCAGCAAATTTAACTCTGGCCTGTCTATTTTTGGAATTGATGAATGGTTTGCATCTAGATGTGAACCCTTTGTATTTACTGTCATGGAGTCTTCTCTTTACTGTTGACTTAGAGAAAGATACACCTACTTCACTGAGAGCGTTCTGGACTTCAGTTGATGTTGTGAACTGGTTCTTCTTCACCAAATAAAGTATGCGGCGATCATCCACCACTGTTGTCATCCGTGGACGCCCAGGCCTTTTAGCGTTCCCAAGCTCACCAGTCAATTCCTTTTTTCTCAGAATGTACCCAACTGTTGATTTTGCTACTCCAAGCATGTCTGCTATCTCTCTGATGGATTTTTTTCTTTTTTTTCAGCCTCAGGATGTTCTGCTTCACCTCAATTGAGAGTTCCTTTGACCGCATGTTGTCTGGTCACAGCAACAGCTTCCAAATGCAAAACCACACACCTGGAATCCACCCCTGACCTTTTAACTACTTCATTGATTACAGGTTAACAAGGGAGACGCCTTCAGAGTTAATTGCAGCCCTTAGAGTCCATTGTCCAATTACTTTTGGTCCCTTGAAAAAGAGGAGGCTATGCATTACAGAGCTATATTTCCTAAACCCTTTCTCCGATTTGGATGTGGAAACTCTCATATTGCAGCTGGGAGTGTGCACTTTCAGCTCATATTATATATATAATTGTATTTCTGAACATGTTTTTGTAAACAGCTAAAATAACAAAACTTGTGTCACTGTCCAAATATTTCTAGCCCTAACTGTAACAACACCTGAAGGTGTACTTTTTCTTACAAAGCTTTTAAAATACTGAAAAATTGTGTATGTAGCAGTGTCCTTAACTAAACAAAACTTCATTTGTTAATAGCAAACATAAATCTTGAAAAGAATAAACATTAGCACAAAAAGAGTATATAAAAAGTTGCATTGTGAGCTACATTTGCATCAAACCCGAAACCCTTCAATATACAATTGAGGGTGTTTAACTAATATCGGTGACTGTGAAGAACTATTTATCAGTGATTTTTTTTTTTACTAAAAGGATGGACTTCATATTCCAGCCTAATTGCAGGGTGATATTCCCTGGAAAAGCAGCTATTTTCTCTGGCAGACAGTTAAAAAGGAAAATAATCCACCATGTGTCAAGATGATCATAGGTATTAGATAGCTGACAGCTCAATGGGCTTATAGGGAAATGATCAATGGCTGCCAAGTAACTGACACCATTTACTATGGAAACATGAAATCCAATGCAATTAAGGCGTCTTACCAAGGCCTCCTGGTTAAAAGGCTTTATTGGGTTTGTCTCTTAGGCCGATTACAACCTATTCTGATGACAAGTATATCTAGCACTTAGCTAGTCTATGCTATAAGGCTGGTTTCACACTACCATTTCTTTCAAATTAGGCAAGATCAAGTTTTTCAGCAAAAACCTGATCCTTTCAGAATCTATTTTTTTTTCCTATTCATTTTAATGGTGTCAGGTAGCAACCTGTAGCAAAAAGATGCTACCTGACATCATTAAAGTGAATGGGCAAAAAACTGGATCCTAAAGGATCTGGTTTTTGCTGAAAAACCTGATCTAGCCTGATGTTAAAAAACAGTAGTGTAAAACTCTCCTTAGGCTAGTTTCACGCCCGTTTTTTGCAATTCGGGGGGATGCACGTAAAGCCTACACCCCACCCCAATTCTCCCTGCATCCCACGCAATGATGCAACTGTCTGCATCCGCATCGATATTATCACTGATCTGGGCTCAGGATTCGTGACAATACCGCTGCAGGAGCAGACAGTTGCTTTCGGTTGCGTACCTTTTTTCCTGGATCCGCTTCTAAATGACACGCTCCCTACAGGGCGAATCATTTAGAACTGCGTTCTGGGCATGCGCAAACCAAAAAGCTCAATCCGGCATCCTGATTCAGTGGAATTTGGAGTCTTCTGGGTCCAGGTTACATAGAGCCTTATTTAAAATCTATCTGCATTGCCCCGGATCCAGTTTTTGACATGGACACCAAAAATGCAACAGGTTGCGTCTTTAGTCTCACGGAAAAAAACGTGACCATCTGTGTCAGGGGGAAAAGTAAAAAAATGGATGCACTCGCAAGTAAATGGGGCCGAAAATAGATGTGGGTGCATCCAGTTTAAACTGGAAGCACACAGATGTAAAGAGGAATGGCCATGTAAAACCAGCCTTACTATGGCAAGACCCATGTGGAACAGCAAATTTAGGTGCATGGGATATCATGACGACAACCCCTGTGGGCGCCATAGTTATCACCATATTGGTAGCTTTCTGTCTCAAAAATAGCTATCACACAATAGTATGGTTATGATATAAAAGGGCTTATTTTATAGCTACATGCACTTTAACTTCATTTACCGTATTTTCGGACAATGGAAAATAGAAAAAAAGTATCAATAATTAAAACTAGCCTGGTGACATAAAGATGTGTAGGGGTAATGTCACTAATGTTGGTGGTCTACGGTTGTGTTCTAGGCTAGAAGAGGGGGTAATGATTTATTCCAAAGTGGTGGAAGTATGTTAGGAGGGTTGTACCAAACAATAACAGTGATGTAACAAAATCCTAAAAGAGTTTAATTTGGTTGTATTGTATCAAAGTTAATAAAGGGTACAAGTCCATTATTTTTCTTCAGCCAAAATCCCACAAAAGATCCATTCTATTACCCTCATGTGGACAGAAGCTTTTCCTAATCTGTTTACAAGCTCAGCTCAGTCTCTCCTGCTCAGGATCAATTACATAGATAAGAGAACTATGCAGCCTCTTATCTCAGGGATAGCAGCACAGTCCTTATGACTGCTCTGCCCAATGATTTAAGAAAGCAGTCAGGGAGGTCTGGCACTGCTGACCTTACTGACTATGGAATATAAGATGCAGATAACTTTTAGCAAGATATATAACGTTTACTTATTACTTACCCTTTGATTCAAGAGCTGTAACAAATACTGGATCAGAAGCTCCTCGCTGAATTCTCCAAACTTCTCATTCCCATGCAGTCTGCACCGAACTCGTAGCAAATGCTCTTTTTCAGCTTTTAGTCCATGTATTGGTAAATAGGTGGTGGTCACTACACCGTACTGCAAGAAACAAAACACATAGCTAGAATTTTTTTTTCATGAATATTAGTTTATTATTTTTCATTCAAGCTTATAGGCTGTATGGCAATGTCTGCACAGAACACCCCCTGGTCATAGATGTGGTGTCTACAAAAACCACTCAATGACCTAATTGCTAGGAACATGTATTTTTCATAATAAAGTCCTGTTCTAAGTGACAACCAATCGAATTTAAAATCTATGTATCCTGAGTAAAACCATTTGCAACCCTAAGGCTCCATTTCCATACCACAACCAACCAGCTGAACAGCAAATCTGTAAGAGGAAACATCTCACTTCGGTAGCTCACTCTCATCTCTGACCCTTTATATTATTTTATCCATGCAATAAGCCTGCAGACCACCGTGGAACAAAGCCCTGGGGCATACAGAGTAAGGGTAAGTCCAGACATTGCAGATTTGTTTGGGATGGTATATGCTGTAAACCTGCTATAGCCAGCAGGGCTGTGGAGTTGGTAAGACAAACATCTGACTCCGACTCCTCAATTTCCCTGAATCCAACTCCAAACCCCACCAAAATGGACACTGACTCCGACTTCACAACCCTGGCTCTGTGAAAACAGTAATCCACACATCCAACTTCACCCAAAACGGACACCGACTCCACTACTCTGACTCCACAACCACGGCTGTGAAATCAGTAAGACTAAGTTCACATCACGTTATTGCGCCGTTCAGATGCAATGCATTTTTTTAGGTGAGTGAAAAAACGCATAAAAAGTGGTAAAAACGCATGCGTTAACACATCCATAGACTTACCTGCAACATTTCCTGTGTACTGGGTAAAAACACATGAGTTCAAACACAGCCGTGTTTTGCAATGCGTTTTTACCATGTTTTATGCGTTTTTACACCTAAAAAAACGCATTGCATCTATTATGGCAATAAATAGTTAATAACTTATATAAGTCTTATGGAAGTCATTCAAAAATATTTCAGTGTACAGACAGCAGCATCCCCCATTCTTCCCCTCCCTTCGAATCCCACTGTCTTGGAATTAGCTGCACAGAAGTTCCTTATCAGCATGGACTGAATGTACTGTAATGTACAATTCAAGGCTAAATTGAAATGTTAACTAACACACAGAATGAATTGAATGTTTTTCAGAATAAAATGTAGATTCAGCATAATATGATGCAATGATCTAGAAACACCCTTTAACGATAAGTAATAAAACTGTTAACCCCTCCTAAAATAAAGGTCTTTGTCATTAAGCTCTACTTTGACATGGGTGTCAGCGTGGTTCTTTCGGTGGCGTGCACACACTCAAGACAAAGCATCCAATTTGGCGGCAGACAATTAAGATGACAGCCCACCCGAAAGGTGTGGAGGGCATCCATTACACATCCAAACGGAGCAAAAATCTGATATGAAAAGACCCTTAGTGATACCACTCCAGCGGTGAAATAAAAAAAAATGCTTGAGTAGGGCTTTAAGAAAGATTAAAGAGGACTTGTCACCAACCATACATGGTGATCTAATTACGGCACTGAATGCAGGATGTCTGCTGCATTCAGGCATGGGGTCCCCCAGCCCTTCAGCCCCCCTGTACCCATAGATAATTGATTTAGAAAACTTACATCCTGGAGCCAAATAGGAGGTGGCTTGTGGCTGGAGCCAAAGGGCAGTTTCACACCCCCTGTATGTTTAATCCTCCCACCTCCGCCTCCCTGATGCCAATCATTGTCTCCCTCGCAGTGGCGTAACTTCAGGCCCAGGGGCCCCGATTATTGCAAATCCGTAATAATATTAGTCTTTTTCTATGGGCCAAAGGGACTTTTGGGCCCCCCTGGTTAACATGGAGCAGGGCGGGGAAAGATGGTGATGTCACAGCAGGAGGCCGCGACGCCCCGCCTCCTGCTGTGACATCACCGCTTATACCTGCCCTGCTCTATGTTAACCATGGAGCAGGGCGGGGAAAGGTGGTGATGTCACTGCAGGAGACGGGGCAAAGCGGCCAGCACTGCAATAAGCTCTGTGTACTATGCAGCAGGCGAGGGAGACAATCATTGGCATCAGGGAGGCGGCGGTGGGCAGATTAAAGATCCAGGGGGTGTGAAACTGCCCTTTGAGAGAAGTGGCTCCAGCCACAAGCCACCTCCTATTTGGAGGCAGTATGTAAGTTTTCAAAGTCTATTATCTCGGGGTACACGGGGGCCCAAGGGCTGGGGGACCCCTTGCCTGAATGCAGCAGACATGCTGCATTCAGTGCTGTAATTAGATCACCATGCATGGTTGGTGACAGATCTTCTTTAAGCAATAATTTTATGGAGTTTTTACTTCTATAGAAAGCTGCTGCACCTTCACAATCTGTACAAGGAATGGGCCCATTCTGGAGGACCAGGTACATCTGAGTATTAGGCTAGGGTCAAACTAGCGTTATTGCCTGCGTTCAGGGGGGTTCAGTTAAAAAGACAGAATTTGCCAGTATTAACGCAGTGCTAATGTAAAGGTAAGGGCTGCCTTAACGCTGCCAATTCATTCCTATGGGAGACGGACCCCCGAGCACAGGTCAAATGCTGGCATCTAAGTGCCGTAGTTTGAAACCTCGCGCTATTTCCAAGCACATCACATGACACGCGCTTCCGCCTCATGTGATGCGCTTGGAAGTAGCGTGAGATTTCAAACTCCAGCACTTAGATGCCAGCATTTGACCTGTGCTCGGGGGTCCGTCTCCCATAGGAATGAATTGGCAGCGTTAAGGCAGCCCTTACCTTTACGTTAACACTGCGTTAATACTGGCAAATTGTGTCTTTTTAAAGGAACCCCCCTGAACGCAATCCTAAATGCTAGTGTGACCCTAGCCTATCAGTGACAGACCATTCATTTTATTAGGAATCTGACATGAAAACACATACAAAATGCATGCAAACAAAAAAAACTAGCATAATTTACTCAGCGTTTTTCCTGCCAATGGCCTGGTTTGTGAGACTGAAAAATCAGCTGGAAATTCTAAGGTTATGTTCACACTTTACTTTTTTGCTTTTTTTTCTGAGGCAAAACCTGCTCTTTTAGTATTAAAAACTGAAAAAAGAAGGTTTTGCTTCATTTTGGTTGTATTTTATTTAACTGTGTTTTGAGTGTGTCATTTGTCTACAGTGCATGTTCAAATAAAGTTAGTATTATTCACCAGAAAAGCAGCAAAAACGCAGTTGTGGTTTTTGCTGCATTTTTTTGCTGTGCCATTGCTTTCAATGATGGAAAAATGCTGGAAAAAAATGACAGTAAGGCCCTTTTCACATAGGCGATTTTTTGAAAGTGTGGCAGATGCGGCCTAACGGCTGCACTTACATCTCCCCTGCAGCAAGCCCCATGCATTGTCTATGAGGCTTGCGGTAAGTGTGCGGCCAGTGCGGTTCCGGAACTGCACTTGCCGCACACTTACCGCAAGCCTCATAGACAATGCATGGGGCCTGCCGCAAGGTTGAAGCAAGTACGGCCGTTAGGCGGAAAATGCGGCAGATGCGTTTTTTTGTCTGCATCTGCCGCATCTTAAAAAAACCGCCTATGTGAAAGGGGTCTAACTTCCTTTGTATGAATTTTATGAAAAACTGCTGAAATCCCCCCAGCAAAAATGCAACATGTGAACATAACCTAAGGCTATGTGCCCACTGGATGTATTTTTATGTGCTGCGTTTGTCAGCTGCACAAACCGAATTGTGTAAAAACAAAAAAAAACACAACCGTATTACATTTGTGCACATTACAAACGCAGCACAACTAAGGGGGACACAAAGATGGACAGACACACACAGAGACAGAGAGGCAAACCTACAGACACACAGACACTTTCTCACCCTCCCCGGCATGCCCACAGCGATCCCCGGTGAGGTCTTCCTCCATGCAGCGGCAACAGCTGTGTGTATCATCCTTCCTGAGCCTGCGTACCATGTGACAGGCTGAGTCAGCTTCTGCTGGTGCATGGAGAAAGATATCACCAGGGATCACCGTGGGAGGGTGAGTAGTGCAGAGATTTTGCTGTGGAAATTGCATGAGAAAAGCCTCACAAACAGACTGTGGGAATCCCAATCCATTTGTGATGCTTTTTTAGGGTTCATAATGGATTCAATGGGGAAAACGTAGCCCAAAAACGGGCATGATAATTGACAGGGACTTAAAAAAAACGCAGGCGATTTCTGCAGCAAAAATGCACATGTGGGCACAGCTTTTTGTAAATCACATTGACTTTAATGATAAAGCTGTGGGTGCTGAGTTTTTGCTGCAGAAATGCACAGTGGGCACATAGCCTAGGTGTATACACATACCCTTACTGTACCTTGTATTTCTACCTCCTTTAATCGGTGTTGGATGGCGTTATGCTGCTAATAAGATGCACCAGCTGTATTTTTTAAATACGGTACATAAAACAAGTAACAAAACATTGTCATTATCTTTGCCCTCACGTAAAATGACATGTCATCCCTTACCGAGTTCCACTGCTGCTCCGTTGCCTCTTTCATTTGCACCTCATATTCCAGGAATAACATCGCAGTGGATGAAGGAGGCGGCTCCCATGTTACGTGAATGTCCAGCAGTGAATTATTCTCACCGATGTTCTGCAGGGACCAGCTCAGAGACACCGGGGGATCTGGTTCAACTGCAAAAGTACAAAACAGCATATAGGGAAAATCAGAGCTGTATAGAAGCCCAGACCTTAAGGAGGATTGTAATCATTGACTCTCGTAGCCTGCTCGCGCCTTTGTAGTATGGCATGGGGTGCTACTGCTGCGCTTTACTTATTCATCACAACATAAGAACACAACGTTCTTCATTTTTGGAAATGTTCCAAACCAAACTGAAAAAGAACAGAAGTGACTTGTTTTTATAACACCCACTGAGATTTTGTATCAAAGACACTTGTCGTTTACCGAAATCTTAATCCTTGGATAACACTGGATATCCTCAGGAGTTGTCACTGTATGCCTGATACATAACTCCTTTAGTCATTTTAATTGCACATGTAATTCCATTGATAATGTGGATACTACTTACAGCCTGAGGCTGTCTAGTGCTATGTCCTTATGATGTCTACTCTTCCAATTTCTGCCATGTGCAGTGTTGTCTTGTAGACCTCGAGTGGATTTTAATGAATATACATGTGTGTGCTATTACCACTATTCAATCTAGTTACAATCAAACCAATCTGAAAAGCGCAGAACAATAGGAAAAAAATAAATAAAATTCAAATGTAAATACAAAATAACTTTTATTGAATACCCGATTGGATACGTGGTGGCAAAAACAGACAAGTGCACACACAGTATATAAAAAGTATATTATGTGCATTGAGTTAACACAAGGGCGCCTATCTGATTAATTGAATTTTGCTACCTACATATTATTATTATTATTTATTTATAGAGCACTATTGATTCCATGGTGCTATACATGACAAAGGGTTACATACAAAACAAATGAAAGTGCAGCTTACATTCTATGGGGCAATGGGGAGGGTGACAGTAGATTTGGTCAGCTCCAATGGTGGTGGAGCGCCGGCTCTAATGATGGTGGAGCACCATGTCAAGTGGTGGTGGAACGCCAGCTCCGGTGGTGGTGGAGCACCAGGTCAGGGGTGGAGCGCCAGCTCCGGGGCAGTAGAGTCATTTCCAGGCTGTAAGCTGCTTTGAATAGATGGGTTGTCAGGTTCCGCTTGAAAGCTCCGAGTGTAGAGGATAGTCCCTGCCTATCAGACATTTCTATCCTTTGGGTAATATATGATATTTATTTATTCTCTGATTTTGCATATATTGGAACATATTCTGTAGGGATGTACAAAGACCATTCACACAAGTCCCAGTCGCCAGTGGGGAAATTCAATCTATTTTCCGCATCCTGAATGTTTTTAGAACATGCTAAGAACATGGAGTACTCAGAAGAAAGTCATGACAACACAGGGAGAACATACAAACTCTACGCGGTTACTGTCATCGGTCAGTTTTGAACCAAAAACTCCAGAGCTAATATTGAACTCCTTTAGAGGGTTTATGGCATGTTTGGAATCCAACCCTTATCCATAGGATGGGGAATAACTTCCTCATAACTGTAGTGTCCAACCTTTCAAAAACCCTCTGATCCCAGGAAAAAAGCTCTGAAGAGCCCCGTCTGAGATGAACGGAGGTTGAGCATGCCTGACTTTGATAGATGGATGCCATTATTCTCAGGCATTCTTTACTTATGTATGTTTTAGGTATTTTTATATTTGTTACACTATGAATACATTTTTTGATAATTAAAAGTGGTGAAGTCAGTCATATTCAAACACCTTTCCTCCTTTTTCCAATTAATTTTCTGTGTGACTGCCAGAGATAGTAAAGTGATTGCTCTAACAGTCCCAAAGACAAAGAAATGGAGCAGTGGCGCCAATCCTCAACCTTGGTGTCATTCAGACCAGAGTGCAGTTAGAGATCAAAAGGGTCTGAACGGTGGGATACCTAATAATAAGGACCTCAGAAGGCCTCTATTTTCCTTTAGATCAATTGTATTTTGTACATAGAGGCGCATGACCTGCCTTTTTGGGCTGTGAATTTTGTCTACTTAGCTGTCCACGGGCTGCTGCTACACAGTCATATCTGGATCCTTACTTACTAGTATTATAATTATTGATCATCTGGATTAGATACACCTTGTCGTGGTGGGATGGCTTTTATGTTCTTTTGGTTAAAATAGTATCAACTAAGTACTCTATGTAATTTACATGTACTACAGGGTTTTTCCACCTTTTACTTCTATCCTAGGTTTGGTGTGTTCTGACTGCATGAGATTTATTGAGACTGCTGACATTGTACTTGGTTATGTCTGTCAGTGCCATATACATTGAATGGCCATCCAATCAACTGTAAACCATGGTAATTTCAGCAGTTCAGCCTCCACCGATCTGAAGTATGCAATTTCCCTCTATAACAAACATTGTCGGTAGTAAGCACTTACCAATCCCACTGATTGTGAAGTAGTATACAGGAGATGTTGCATTTCCAGTAAGAAGGCGTACAAAGTATTCTGACTGTTCAGACGCGTGTTCCTTACTGAAGAAGCAGCTGTTTTCTCCTCCAGACGTGCTGTCGGGACAGTCCCTCCAATTCATGTCACTTGGGGTGAGAGATATATTATCAAACTATTGGCTGCTATTACAGCTCCCGGGTCTATTTTACAGCAAATGAAAAAGTGAAATATTACAAAAATCACAATGATTGTAAATCACAATACCTTGTCCCATACTGCAGCTTTATATGGTCCGTTACATTGCTGAGATCTCCGTGACTCCAGTAGCATGTAAACGTTTCCATCTGTGCCGAGCGGCACCTTATCACTTCTGGCCATCCTGATGGAACTGAAAATGAAAAAGAAAATGTATTAAACATGAACCAAACAGAAGCAGGATGTACAAGGACCAGATAAGGAAATGGACCTCAGATTTGATGGCCACAAGGAACATCTGAAGCCTCTGCTTATATCCAAAGCAGCTTCTACTGGTTCATACATATATTATATTGGTTAAGCACAAAAGGACCTCAGAGATCAAACAAAAAAGTAGTGCAGCGAAATATCAATTAATGTTATCTCTAATAAGCATTGAAAATTAAAGTTAATCTGTCACCGGGCTTTTGCTATGTAATCTGACAGCAGCACTCTATATGAACAGAGACCCTGATTCCCAGCGATGTATCACTTAATATACTGGGTGCAGCAGTTGTGATCCAATCAGTTTTCTCTGATGCAGATCTGGCAGAGCTCAGAATGCTGAGCTGTGTATAACCTCGCCCCCACCACCGATTGGCAGAAAAGGCTGATAATCAGTGGTGGGGGCAGAGTTCTACAGAGCAGGAAGACTAGGAGGTACATGACACTTAGTGATAATCTACTAGAACAAAACTGATTTAATTGAAATAAGAAAACACAACCCAGAAAATGACACATCACTGGAAACAGGGTCTCTGCACCTACATCATATTGCTCTGAGATTATGAAACAAAAACCTGATGACAGATTCCTTCTAAAACTGGATTTTAATTGGTTGCTGGGCATAACTTTTCAACCCAAAATGGCTTTGGTGTATGCAATATATATGGTTTCACACAGAGGATCAGGTACCTGTGCTGAGCAGAGCACCTGAGATGGCTTAGATCCTACAAGGATACTCCCAACATTTAAGGTTATCACTTATTCACAGAATTAGTGATAACTTTGTGATCGGTGGGTGTCTGGCCGCTGGAACCTACACAAATCCTGAGAAAAGAGTTTTGAAATGTCCTGGTGGAACGTCATGGTGGACACCCATGCATTACACCACTCCATTCTTGCTCTGCCAGAGCTGTGCGCAGTTATCTCTAGAAATCCTGTTAAAAAAAAAAAGAATGTGGTCACCACTGCAGTCCAACAGGACATTTAGAGTTCTGCTGTCAGGATTGATCAGGGTCTCAGCAGGTGGTGCCCACCTTTCACATATTGACTGCCTTTGCATCCCTGGAGTGTTGCTGCTGTACTATTTAATTGAGTTCATTTTGTTATCTAGGACCTGTGCTGTGCAGATGGGCTGCTGGAGCAGCTGCTATCCCCTTCACTTGGAAAGGTGTCCTTTTCCTGGTCCGTGGGTGGAGGTAGGGGCTCTGAGCTGAGGGCAGGTTGAGGACTTGAGGGATAGGGTGGTGGTCTGAACCTCCTCACCTTCAGAGGTGCCTTCAGAAACAGGGCTAGTCAAGGATCCTAAGTCCAGGGCCAGACTAGCCTCCCAATCACCCTTACCCATTATCCCTTCCAGCACCATTCCCTTCATCTGCTCCACCCGTGAACACCATTGATCAGAAAGTGAACACTTTCCACTGTTGGGAACAACCCTTTAATATAAATCACACGGCAGTATTATTTTGTCCCATTGATCCTTCTATCGTGGCATGTGGGTATACCAATGATCCAGGAAGGACAGTGGAGGTAACACTTATCCAACTGTGGGTTGTCCTTGTTAGGGTGGCAGCTTGTGTGACACTAGGATGAGATGTCTATTGTTTTTTTTTTTTGCGAGGGATCTTATAGGCCATAAGTTTTACCTAAATTGTCTTCCCTGGATTGTTGGTCTACCCACCCACAAGTTGAAATCTGCACCAAATATAGATGAAAAGGCATAAAAAAATGCAACAAAAGAGCAATAACCAGAGAAGATTGTTATTATCTAGTTTGGTGCGAACATCTGCAGAAAATAAAAACCACAACATTTATGCAACATGTGAACACGGCCTTACAGAAACAAATTAACAGATATATCAAAGCAAAGCTTACATCTAGATGAGAAAGTTCTGGCTGCTATGACTATAAATGAAAGAAGATAAAATATATCCACAGGTCTCAACTAGAGATGAGCAGGACACACAGATGACATTGCACTAGACCTGGATAATCAAAACCAGAAAGAAAGAGATTTGCAGCCGACAGGTACAACTGACCTGGACTCTGGATCGGAGTCCTGTGAATAGATCGACTCATCTATAGTCCCAACTGTCTTGTATAGTAAGAGGAAAAGTAGAATCCAGCAAAAGTATTCCAGTTGCAGATTTTAACTAGTTTAGTGGATAAAACTTCCATCTTTACGGGCAGATATAGTGTGCTTAAGCCAACGCGTTTCGACGCTAGGTCTTATTCATGGCTATATCTGCCTGTAAAGATGGAAGTGTTATGCTTTAGATGAATTCAAATCTGCAACTGGAATACTTTTGCTGGATTCTACCTTTCTTCTTAATATTTGACCCGGAACCAGGGCGTTATCCTTACGGAGTTCCTTCCGGACAAGACAGGAGTAATTATATATCGGTGAGCTGCCTCTCCTCTACCTCTCCCTGCAAATCCAACTGTCTTGTATACAGCTGAACAGTCCCAGGTTTGGGTCCATGCCCTGTAGTCTCAGGAGTCTGCTGAGTGTCCCTCACTGATACCGCCTGTCTGACATCTCCTTCTGCCATAGTAGAAAGAAATGATGAATGGCTAGGGGTGTCACCAAAATTTGCCACAGCACTAGTGAGGAGCAAGTAGTAAGATCTTCGGGTTCGGATAGCTCTAACCGTATACTTTGAACTGTTTCAGTAGTCGTCTCTGAGTGAGTTCCCTATTGACTTGTATTGGATTCGTTACTCATTTAAAGTATTTGATTAGAGCTATTGAACCCGTTTATCTTACTACTCACCCATTACTACACAACATGCTATGTGTAATTTGTCCTTTTTTGTTGTTCATTAGTTGAGAGCTGATTTCTATAGAAAAAGGCCAAACATATCTGCATCCAGTTTGTACAGAAGCAGTGAATGTTCCCCTCATTTTCCACTCCAAAGTGACTGCCAAGCGTTTCATTATTTAAATCCTGTTATCCCTATGTAACATCTCAGCTGATTGCAAGAATACCCTCCAGCCTGAGAGCTATTTCCTTTACACTTACTTAATGACAAATGCTTTTCCTATGTAAGTACGGTACACAAACTTATTTTACTACTTGGGAAAATCAATGTTTCCTATTTCTAGATTTTTACATGAGTGGCGTCTTGTGAACAGTGAGTTTCAGGGACTGTAAAATAATCAAAACTTGTTATATAATGGCAAAAACTGATGCTTTTTGTAATTAAGAAATAGGAAAAACTTTATGCTGAATTCACGACAATGAAAGATGGACCCAACAGGTTGGTCTCCTGACCTGCACTAACCACCTATCGAGCCAGATACTGAGAATCGACCATAAATTTAGCTTTATGTCTAGTGCAAGGATGGTGGATTACACAGGGATCAATGCTAGCCCCTCGGGGACCTACACTAGGAAAAATAAGAGTGCATCAGTTTTTTATGTGTTCTTTTAGAATATAAAATACTTGAATTAAAAAAAGAGAAACCAGCTCCAGAGCAATGACGAGGGATGAATCAATGTACTGAGCTCGTACCAAATGCTGTTGGAATGGAATGATACATCCTGGACTGTGGGTCATGCGTAGAGATGAGCGGATCCGTCGAAATTCATTTTTTTTGGGGTTGAGCCGGACTTCAGATAAAGTTCCATACTGCACCCGAACTTGACATCATTGGAATTCACTGATGATATCTTGCCCATATATAGCCATAAAGAAAGCACTTCTGGGGGTGGGAGGATGGGGTTTTATATACCTATATACATATATATATTTTGATCCCAAAACAAGAAACGCTGGGCACTAACACACATTAGGAGCAAAAAACCTGTCATAGTTATGACTAGAGCCTGTAGTGTAGCCGTGCGGTGCTGGCATAAACAAGATCCATCGAAATTCAGCAAAAAGACAAAACAAGCCGCACTCACTGACAGTAGATCTTTTCTTTATTCATAGTCCAAATCCATATTGTACGACCATGTAAAGCAGGGAGGGGAGTGCAAGGGAGGCGGACGACGGTTCACCGTTTCGCGGTCGTGTACCGCTTCTACGGGTCCTCTACGGCGTCTGTCATCATGTCAGGAATTAAATACACCCGGGCATGGCGTCACTACCGCCCGTAGTAAAAAACATGTGATATACAATAAAACACATATTATTAGTTATAAACTAATACAAAATAGAGCGCGACACTTACTAGAATATGTTTCGACTACAGTGTTTAGCGAGGAATGATGTTCATTGTAATTGATGCTGGAGGAATATATCGTGGATAGAAGGTATACTACGGTAAGAACTTTGGGAGAATGCCCGCCTTGTATAAGTTGTACGGTAGTTACCTAGGGAACGAGACGCACATGAAAGCCGATATCACATAGACGGCAGTGCTAATACGAATTGGTATTCTTTACAAGTTATAATTTGAATAACATAATTGTGGTTATTCTAGTAAGTGTCGCGCTCTTTTTTGTATTAGTTTATAACTAATAATATGTGTTTTATTGTATATCACATGTTTTTTACTACGGGCGGTAGTGACGCCATGCCGGGGTGTACTTAATTCCGGACATGACGACAGACGCCGTAGAGTACCCGTAGAAGCGGTACACGACCGCGAAACGGTGAACCGTCGTCCGCCTCCCTTGCACTCCCCTCCCTGCTTTACATGGTCGTACAATATGGATTTGGACTATGAATAAAGAAAAGATCTACTGTCGGTGAGTGCGGCTTGTTTTGTCTTTTTGCTGAATATATATATTTTGTGCACACTACATCTGATAAGGCTGATTTTCCCCCCAGTGTGAGCCGTTCAAACACTGCAAGCGCCGAGCACTGAGTGTACCCAAGCACCGAATTTAAAAGTCTGCTTCACTCATCCCTACTAGTCGTCAATCAATCCCTGAGGGGCATAATGAATGCTTACCTGTTTGGCACCAATAGACGACCCTACAGAGGTAATTTGCTTATACTGTGTGCACTCCAAATTTCTACATTATGCCTAAATGCAAAAATGATACTGGTACATTTTGAGAAGACTATTGCATAGCCATATAATGCCATGGCAGAGGTTTAAGATAGGAAATCAGATGACAGCTTCTATTGAAGCACACACACATAATCCATGAAATGAGAGGGTAGTCAGGCACATCATAAAGTTGGAGAACAGCTTATTTTTCTAGTGAGTCATTTACAAATTTGAATTCAATTAAACAGATTTTCTTTGGTAAGAAAGATCAATACAAACACTTCTACATAGAACAGTGCCCAGAATCTGTTTGGGAAGAAACATATTTTTCAAATGTCAAGGGGACCTGTCAACGTCCGGGAAAATATTTTAAGAAGGGGTGTACAAAGAAATCATGGGGCCCCATAGAAGTTCTAATTACCATCCCCTCCTCCCAACCACACCCCCAGAAAATAAAATTAATTAATATTAGTCTGGGTCACATAAGAGTATATCTCACAACTTTACATCAATTCTCCTATTGAAGCCCCTAGCAGCGTGGAACATACAGAGTAGGGAGGATGAAAGGAATAAAACTGCCGTATTCCACGAGACATTAAAGGGTGAACATAATATTGATTTATTAGTCAACGTGTTTCAGGACTCCATGGCCCCTTCCTCAGGCCAAATCAATATCATTGCCATGTTTCAGGGTGTTGCAGGGAGCCCTGAAACACATTGACTAATAAATCAATATAATATTCACCCTTTGATGTCTTGTGGAATACGGCAGCATAGTTTTTAACCCTTCATCCTCCCTACTTTAATCTTCTGAGATAATGACTTTTGGGTTTTCATTGGCTGTGAGCCATAATCATCAACATTTACATAAATAAATGTATATATAGAAAGGCAACAATGCAACATCATCTAGTCTAGCCAGGATTAAATAAAGGAGCGAAATGATTTTCACAAGCCCACACCCACATAGAGATTTGTGGTTAGTCTACCAACATGTTTGGAACAACCTCCCTGCTGAGTTCCTTTCAAAACTGTATGCAAGTGTAGCTAGGAGGAAGGATACATTGCTTCTATTTTGAAGACAAAGGGTCACACCGAATACTGATCCGATTTAGACTTCTCTTTTGTTCACTCACTTTACATTTTGTTAGTTGATAAAAATATACTACTAACCCTTCTAATTTTGAAATTTTTTTACTTTGTAGCAGTTTTTTCCACGCCTAACTATTATACAGTATTGCATACGTCCAAATTCCTGCCACATTCATTGATGACAGCTCTTGCCTTTGAAGAAATGGAGACTGAGTAGAGCTGAAGACTGCTCTTCACTGTCTCACTATTGTGGGTGAAACGTTGAGTGAAACTTCCTGCTTCTGAGCTATACAACAGACCTGTGTCGGTTAGGGCAGAGACACACTATGGGAGATGCACATGAGTGTCTCGCTTGCATTTCACATGACTCACCCAGCATGGAATGGACAGGAGTGTGGTGCTGCTGTGCCGTGGTCCTGACCTATTAGTGGCTGCAGCTGCATGCGGCTGCACACCGGACCAGAGGGCAAATTAGCTCTCCAGTTCTGTGTGCTGAACCAGTCCGGGGCTGTCAGCTCTGGACTAGATCACACAGCAGTGTAAAGCCGCCCTTAGACACTGAATCACGGTAAAAACACAGCATGGTGTCTCCAGAGACGGATTACCGTATATGGCTTCTGACCACTTTTAATCAAGCATGATAGAAAACACTATTGGGCACCTGATGATATCTTGTAATATATAAGAAAGATGTGGCTGTATGCCACAAAGATTAAACTATACTAAACTCTTGTGGTAGAAAATGTTTCCCATGGGGAAATTGGTATGAAATGAAAGCATGCTGAGTGATGAATAAAGACCCATATAAATGTCTGACTCTCCATACTGGGTATTAATTGCATGGCAGCCATATACAGTGGAATGGACCCAGTTATGCGTGCTGGACACTGGTAAGCGGGTTTATTGCTGAACGATTCACACAAGCTTCATGGCGTTCACAAATTAGATTTATGATCATGTCAGCACTGGGTAGGATTTTTTTATTCTTATATTGGGCCTTGTTAGCCGGTCGAGCTAACAGCGGCCCCTGCCTGTGGTGAGCGACCACTACCTGCCATGCTCGAGTACTTGGAACTCGTAATGAGCAGTTGAATGCCTGGACGTTATCGACTCGAGTACTGAGTGTAAAGGAAATCAATGGGAAACTCAAGCATTTTTCTGGAAGATCTTCGACACTGCTTATTATGATGAGTACCGAGCACCCGAGCATGCTAATGCCCACTCATCATTAGTCATGAACAAAGCCTTAGACAGTAAGCTGCTTGTAATAAGGATTTTTATAACCTGCCAACTTGATTCTACAGGTACCGTAAGTACAATTATTACACAACTAATTTCATATGATTTTTTCATGCTGCTACTATTCAAAAAAATCAGATTTGTTTTGTAATGTGATTTGCATTGTCATTTTTTAAGACCTAAAACTTTTTTTTACAATTTTTCCATCAACTGAGCAGTGTGAGGCCTTGTTTTTTGCACGTTAAACCCTCATTCATACGTACTTTATTCGCATACGAGTTCTATCTATGTTTTTCACAGACAGAGCATGTACCTATTATAGTCTATGTGGTAGTTCACGTGTCTGATATTTTCCTTGGATTGAGTGGTCCACACAAAATAGCGGAGACCTGTCCAATATTGGTCCAATTCTTGGATCAAAATTATCAATGGATCAGTGCTAACAATCAGACATCACTTCGATGTTATCCACGTACTGTACATTTATCATGATCTTTTTGATAAGAGAAGTTTGGGAAACCTTCATCAGATTTATTTTTTCATGTGACCAAACTGATGGTAAAAACAGACACCCTGACCATACTGACTTCACTCTGATGAAACGTGGAGTGTTTTTTGTGTACGATAAAAATCATTGACATCTGACCTAATGTGTAATGGGACACATACAGTGGGGACGGAAAGTATTCAGTCCCCTTTACATTTTTCACTCTTTGTTTATTGCCGCCATTTTAGGCAGCCAGACACCGGGTGAACTTGAAAACATAATACTTTACTTCAGGTAATAATTGAATGCAATCTGTTGAATGCAAAGTGTCTGTGGTTTACAATATTGGAGACACTGGATATTTTGTGCATGAAAGGTGATTTCTCTTCATGGGACAAGCAAATTTAGGGCCTCTGATGCGGCTGGAGTACAGGCCTCTTCTCTTGGTATGGAAGGTAATACTGTGCACAGTCCAAATACTATGATAGAGGGACAGTCACGGGTTGGCTCCCCATGATGATGGGGTATGGAGTTACTCATGATTTTGGCTCTACTGTTCCCTATTGCAGGGGGTTGGACAGACAAAATTCGTGGCATGGAAATCACATTGCACTGGTTCTGACTGGAAGACAATATAAACCAGCATGCAGGAGAGAAAAGCTCAGCCACATCTCTCCTGGCTCTATCAAGCTTCACTCCTTTGAGAAGGACATTAAATGGAGAAAATGATGTTTCCACAGCGAGGACTGGGATAGACATTGTGGGAGCAGTAGTGCTTCCTCCCTCTCTCCTGACTAAACTGACTAGAAACCAGTTTAAACCAGTTTCAGCAAGTGTGAGAGGCCTGAGGTAGAGGCTCCTCCCTCCATTGCTGTGTGAGAGGCCTGAGGTAGAGGCTCCTCCCTCCATTGCTGTGTGAGAGGCCTGAGGTAGAGGCTCCTCCCTCCATTGCTGTGTGAGAGGTCTGAGGTAGAGGCTCCTCCCACCATTGCTATAGCAGCTATTTATGAAAAGAATACTCTAACTTTCATATGCATATACTGAGCTTGAGATGGCAGAAAAATACAATATATTTATACATCTACCTGTCCTCCTGTACGGACATCACATCACATCATGTATGACAGATTTCATAACTCACAGTGACCAAAGTAATTCTGGCCACTGGAACAAATCTGCTGCCACATGACAACTGTGTCACTCAGCAGCAGTAGATGGGTACCGGGATAACCATAGTTGGTCAATCCCCTTAATATAATAAGGCAATCAGTGGCATACAGGTAATAGCGGCAGACCAAGCGGCAGCTTAGATGTAGACACAGTTAAAAGCAATGATGGAATGGAGTTGTCAGCTCCCTCCTCCATCAGCTCCCTCCTCCATCAGCTCCCTCCTCCATCAGATGACTCCTCCATCAGGTCCCTCCTCCATCAGCTCCCTCCTCCATCAGCTCCCTCCTCCATCAGGTCCCTCCTCCATCAGGTCCCTCCTCCATCAGGTCCCTTTCGTAATATCAGGTGTGATGACATTATGACATCATGTCTGCTTTGTATACCTGTAGACCACACATTGTGCAGACCAGAGCAGCTTTGGAATGAGAGAGGGAAGTACTTTTTTTTTAATCAATGAAAACATTGTTTAGGCCATTTAACTGTTTGGAGGCCTATGTGGGGCTCACTATACTATTTTGAGGGCTATGTGGGGGCCATTATAATGTTTGAAGGGTATGATGGTCATTATTATGTTTGGAGAGCTATCTGGGGACCATTATAATATGTAAAGGGATATGTGGAGCCAATTAAATTGTTAGGAGGGCTATGAGGGTCATTATAATGTTTGGAGAACTATGTGGCAGGCCGATATATTGTTTGTAGGGCTAGTATGGGTGCCATTATACAGTATGGAGGGTTGTTTTGGGGCTATCATACAGTGTGGAGGGTTGTTTTGGAGCCATCATTCTGTGTGAAGGGTTGTTTTGGGGTCATTATACTGTTTGAAGGGCTTTTATTAATGGGTCAATTGTAGTGTTTGGATACCTATGATGTGGTGGGCCAATATTTTGTTTGTAGGGCTAGTGTGAGTGCCATTGTATAGTGTGGAGGGTTATGTTGGAACCATTATATAGTGTGGAGGGTTGTGTTGGAGTCATTATACAGTGGGGAGTGTTGTGTTGGGGCCATCATACTGTGTGGAGGGTTAAGGGGGTCATTATACTGTATGGAGGGTTGAATGGGGGTATGTGTGGAGTGTGAGTGGCATTATATAGTGTGGAGGGTTGTGTTGGAACCATTATATAGTGTGGAGGGTTGTGTTGGAACTATTATATAGTGTGGAGGGTTGTGTTGGACCCATTATATAGTGTGGGGGGTTGTGTTGGAACCATTATATAGTGTGGAGGGTTGTGTTGGACCCATTATATAGTGTGGGGGGTTGTGTTGGAGCCATTATACAGTGTGGAGGGTTGTGTTGTGGCCATCATACTGTGTGGAGGGTTGTGGGGGTCATTATATTGTATGGAGGGCTGAATGGGGGTATGTCTGGGGGTTGGTTTGGAGGTCACAGTGGGGGCATCATACTGTGTTAAACTCACCATACTTTACTGGGGGATGGGGGTGGGGGATTGTACATTAGGGTCATCTGTACATACTGTGCGTATGGAGATTACTGTGGAGGAACCATACTGTACTTGGGGCACTTTTTTGGCATCATACTTTATGGGGCATGAAAGGGGTATCAAAATGTGTGGGAACACTAGGGGGCTGTCATAGGGGGACAAATAATTAGTAAGGGTAGCAATTTCTAATATATGTTCTTCTGTAACCTTGCCAAATATTATTTTCTGTGTGTGTGCGTGCGTGCCTGCGTGCGTGTGTGTGTGTGTGTGTAAAATAATCCTTCTGCTATGGGACCTCATGATTTCTAAATATGCCCCTGAAGGCAATCAGAAGAACTTCTTCACATAGTTTGATCCCAGCTACTCCCCCTTCCCCCCCAAAAAAGACTGAATGCAATGACATAACAGAGGGTACTACTCCCCTTGTCGGTACATATTTAGCTGTGAGGTAGAGCTGAGATGGGGGATTGATGTCTGACCCCACAGTATGCAGTCTACCATGAAATTAGTTGTATTTTCTGCCTTTAATGAGCCACCAGATTCTATTTCCCATTGACACAGACATTGGTATCATTTTATATTGTGATGTTTAATTAACATGTTTCTAATTTAATAGAAAATCACTAAATTGTGCAAATTTATTTCATATTAATTACAATTAAGCAGCCTGGAACCTTTTTTAATATGTCAAAACATATTGAAACTAATGAAATGCAGATTGTTTCCGAGAATAAACAAAAAGTTGCAGTATCATCGTGTTGTTACATCTTGGCTGATTTATTTGCACCAATAAAATCTGCAAAGAAATTTGTGACTAATGATGACTTTGTCTACGACCACTTGATTTGTTTCAATTGTTCTTTTTGGTCATTTTAGGTAAATAAACCAAGTTTCACCTTTCTTTAGTGCAGGATAGGCACTAGGATAGGAAGTTTCTACTTCTAGAATTTAACACATAAAAAAACAAATAAATAAATAATTTATGTTATTTGTAAAACCCTAGTCCGCCATAGAAAATGACTTCTCAAATCAAGCTCGGTATACCGTAGCATTGCCAGTTTATTGCACCTTCCCACTTTGTTTTACACTTTTCTACACCCTCCTTCATCTTATGTAATAACAGAGCTGTCAATCAAAGAAGAGGAGGGTGGAGATAGACGGAAAACAAGTAGGTGAGAAGGGGTGCTGAATCTCTCATCCACACTTAGTGTACACTGAGCACCTGTGCTTGGTTTGACCAGTCATATTCTGATTACAGAATCCCTCTGTCTGTAAGGCTGGTTTCACATCACGTTTAGATCCGATCCGGGGCTGTCTATTGTAAACCGGATAGCCCCGGATCAGATTTCGTCCCCTTATCTGCCATCCGGTTTCTATCTGTCCGGGAGAATCCGGGAGGATTCGCATTTTTCTCCCGGGCACAAATATTCTGCATGCAACATTTTTGTGTCCAGGGGAAAAAAGCTGATCTTCCTGGATCCTCCCGGTCCGGTGCGATCCGGCGCCCCATAACATGGGGTTCTATGGTGCCAGATTGCACCGGAGCGGCATCCAGGAGCTGGACGCCGGGTGTTGAAGCTCAGCGCCGGCCAGCGCTGAACTTCAGCACCATGGACCTGTCCTCTCTTGATAGATCATGAGGGGAGTGGGGAGCGAGCCGCGGTCATGACTTATCAGCAGCGGCAGCTGAGTCCGGCTGCACACCAAACCGGAGGGAATATTTGGCTCCAGATCGGATCTAACGTGATGTGAAACCAGCTTAAGCAGAAAATGACTGTTCAATCCAAGCACAGGTGCTCAGTGTACACTGAGTGTGGATGAGAGATTCAGCGCCCCTTCTCACCTTCTTGTTTTCCAATTATCTCCACCCTCTTCTTCCTGTAAGAGGTACTTTAATAAAAATGTAAAGACCATTAAGGAGTTGTGACCCATGTGTCTTAAAGTTAAAGGGAATGTGTCATGTAAAGAGATGCTATTAAACTGCAGGTTAACATTGATCTGATGCTGTCTACCGCCGGCACCGAGTCCAACTGCTCGGAGGTAATTTACTTTATTCCTCCTGGTAATCTCGGGCTTTCAGTCATAGGGGAGGTGCTAGTATGGGTTCAATCACTGCTAAGTACATAGTGAGTGGTGGCTGTAACCATGTCCCCGGCACTGACTGACAGCCAGCTCAGAATCATCAGCACACAGTCATTACCGGGGGCACGGTTACAACTGCAGCTCACTATGTACAGAGTGGTAACTGAAATCACTCCAGAGTCACCCCTATGACTGAAAGCCCGAGGCTGCCGGGAGGAATGAGGCTAATTCCCTCCGGCAGTGGGGCTCTAACTGTAAGTTCAGGCAGCGTCAAAACGCTATTAACCTGCAGTTTAGCCTCATATCTGCACACTAATAATGTTTTTTTTTTTACATGACAGGTTCCCTTTAAATACTCGTACGTACTCTAGTGAGAATCACTAGACAATGAAGATAGGAGATGCCCATAGCAAAGATTAAAATGATGTTCCCCTTTATAGCCAGGATTTCCCCCTCCACATTCTTATCATGATCCTTAGACCATTTAATTGCTCCTTTGTTGTATAGGGGGGAGGTTTTCTCAAATAATTAGCAAATAAATGGGATAGGATAAACCAGGGTGTGTTTCATCTCTCCGGAAGGCCCCAAAATTGCAGCTTGAGTTGACTGACACATACACCTTTGGAAACAGTCATGGCGGCAAGGTCAATATCTAAGGTTTTTCATAAAGAGCAATTGCCCATTACATCGTCCTCTCAACACAGGAGACCATGGAAACATCATTCATTTACTGATGTCCTAATTGCCTAGGACCACATGAGAGATTAAAATTGACCCATCCAATACATTTTACCAACAGGTAATACGAATAAACCCCTTCAATACCTTACACAACCAGGGAATTTACAATAAACTCATTTATTAAGAATTCGGAAAATATAGAAAAACAAAAATGTATCCAATGCACCACAGTGTGTTGCAAAAAAAATATTCCCTTCTAACCACTGCATAAATATAAAGTTCAATTATTTAGCTAATGGTAGAAAACAGCAATGCAGTAGAAGTCTATATCCAAACTGTGAAGGCAAATACACAGGAAGGGAGAAGGCGAGAGATGAGCCAGCCGATCGCTGCCAAGAAAATTCCAAGCTGGATGAATTCCGAAAGGGAAAGAATGCTCCGGCCTTCATTTCAGGGAGTTCACTGTTTACTGGCTGAGTAAACAATGAGTTATTGACCTTCATACACAAAATCCCTTCTCACAGACTTGGTGGAAAAATACAGCAAAAAGCTCAACTATTACATTGGGTTGCTATCAGGTCAATATTAAAATTGGACACAATCTCCAAACCGCACGTTGGCGTGAAATATCAACTGCTGCCCTATGTGCTACCAGGCATAAAATTACACAGAAGAGTATAAATGATCCAATATGGAAAAGCATTGTAAGATATAATAAAAGTGCAATAGACAGCAAGTTCATAAAGAAGCCAGGCGGGGGCGATGTTGCTATTTCCTTATCTTCTTCGCTAGCAGTTATATTTGACCAAAATTCCATATTTCCTGAATACAATAAAAACGCCTTTACTGTAGTTAAAGGGGTTTTCCCCACAAATATTAACCCTTCTATTTAATATGACATGCCTTTACATTTTGTAAAGCTGGTTTCAATCTTGTGTTGCGTCCTGATCAGAGTGAAAACATGCATCTGCGTCTGCTGACACATGTAAAAATGAAAGAGAAAGAGAGAGGGAGAGAGGAGAGAGAGGGTGAGAGAGAGGGAGAGGGTGAGAGAGAGGGAGAGAGAGAGGTAGAGAGGGTGAGAGAGAGGGAGAGGGGGTGAGAGAGAGGGTGAGGGTGAGAGAGAAAGAGGGAGAGAGGAGAGACGGTGAGAGAGAGAGGGAGGGAGAGAGTAGAGAGGGTGAGAGAGCAGGAGAGAGGGTGAGAGGGTAAGGGTGAAAGAGGGAGAGAGGAGAGACGGTGACAGAGGAGAGAGGGTGAGAGAGGAGAGGGAGGGAGAGAGAGAGAACCAGAAACTGCTATGCATGAATCCGTTACACACTCTAAGCATGCGCAGTCACAAAAGTGCATCCGGATTGACGAATCCGTCACGGCCGGATCCGGATGCCATAGGGACCCATTCTATTTCCTGACACATGCGGCCAGAACTGCAAGCATCAGGATTTTTGTCATGCTGCAAAACTCCACCATTTGGCGTATGGGGAGGAGGTGAAAACGTCGCAGTGGTGTGGATCCGCCAAAATCCGAATGCCACCTGATGTGCATGCAGCACCATGTTAAGTATAGGGATGCATGCCTAATTAGTATGCATCAGGATTTCGACAGATATTGACACAAGACAGAAACGATGGTGTGAATCCACCCTTATTGAGAGAATTGAAAAAAATTGTGTCGTTTGTTACTGTGAGTGAAATACGTATTGAATAAGTCATCAATTTTCTAAGTAAATATATTTCTAAAGGTGCTATTGACATTAATTTCTCACCAGATTTTGATAACAATCCAATCAAAACCGCACACACAAAGAAATCAACCGTAGATGTCCATAAATTTTAGTGATGTGTAATAATGAGAAATAACACAGGAAAAAAGCATTGAACAAACTTACTGGAATGTTGGTGATGAAGCTTCAAGACACCTTTTGTATGGAGAAACTGGTCCCCTGCATTGCTCAGGTGTGATTTTGGCCCATTATTCCACTTACTCTTCACATCCTTAAGGATAGGAACTCTGAGCTTTATTTTCTTTGATACATTTTCTGTTGGGTTCAGGTCAGGTGATCGGTTTGGCCATTCTAGCTTAAATTTATCTCTGAAACCATTTGAGTTTCCTTGGCTGTGTGTTTGGGATCATTATCCTGCTGAAATATCCACTTTCACTTCATCTTCATCATCCTGGTATATAGCAGCAGACTTTTATCAAAAATGTCTCAGTACATTTATCCAGTCACTCATACTTCAATTACATGAAATTTACCAGTGCCGTATGCTGAAAAACAGCCCCAAACCAAGATGTTCCCACCTCCAAACTTTATTGTTGGTATAGTGTTTTTGGGTGATATGCAGTGTCTTTTGGCCTCCAAACATGGTGTCTATTATGGCATCCAAAGAGTTCAATTTTGGTCTCATCTGAGTAGACTATATTCTCCCAGTATTAAACAGCCTTGTCTATAGGTTGCTGGGCAAAGTTTAAATGGGCTTGAAGTTGCTTTTTGATCAGCCATCAAGTCCCACATGATGGGTGTGCATACAGGTCATGGAGGTTAAATGCATTACTTTAAAAAAAAAAAAAAAACACCTTTATATATCTTTATTTATTGAATTTTTAAAGAGAAAAAGACACAATCACAAGTCACTAGCCATGCCAAGATATTAAAAAATAAAAAAATTACTGAGGGAAGGGATATAACTGTAGAAATTAAGTTATTACTCGAATCCCGAGGACTATGCACTACAAGAATACCCACTGAACAATAAGGAACAGGTAATGAAAATACATAGACATAAGTGTTCATGCTGAGTGTAGTAATCCACTACAGCAGAAAAGTAGAGAAGCAGAAGAAGCATTAAGACGGAAGGGTTCGGGGAGGGGGAAAGGGAGGGAAGGCAATAGGGAGAGGTCTTCCTACATGGGATGTAAAGAGCGCAGGTGAGTTCTCCCCAATAAAAGCCAGTCATCCAACATTCAAAATTCCATCCAATAAAAACTAGTTTTGTAGAAATGAACATAAGATTATTAGTGGTAGAAGGGCGTTTCTCCATTAACAACACCTCGTTTATTTTAGTAAACCAGAGAGAGATTGTGGGAGCGCTATCTTTCTTCCAGAGCAGAGGGATGCAAGCTCTAATAGATATGATTAAATGTTTTAGTATAGAATGCCTGTAGGTTTGTAAAGGGATGTCACAGTGATGCAGAAGGATAAGAGTAGGGCCAGGTCTGGAATGAGATTTGTGATTTTACATATAACTTGTGGCACTTTTCCCGAAAAAAAACCCCAAAAGAGGTGTAACGTATCACCCTCCTCCTCCTTAAATCTCCAACACAAGGGACCAGCTTCTGGAAAGATAGAGTGTAAGCGACCAGGGACCCTTTACCACCAAGAAAATAATGTACACCCGACCTCATGAAAACAGGACCAGATATAAGATTTATGTGTTAAAGGGAAGGTACACCTCCTCTGATCGCTCGTTAGAGAGAGGCCTACATTGTCTTCTCATTGGGTTTGAAAATTGGTGGTAAATTGGTCTGAGGGTCCAATCAGCAAGGAGTATGAGAAGTATAAGGTTTATTCTAATAGGCCCATGTCTGAGCACAATCTCTAAAAGCATCTTGCCATTATTATAAATCAGTCTATGAGGTAGTGAAAGGGAAAAGTGGTAAAGTTGACTGACTCTCCAGGTTCCCAGGGAAGAGGGAGTACAGGCTTAGAAGTTATTCCTTTTGGAGGCCAAATATGTCCAGTCCCAAAATGACACATTCTGAAGCAACCACTATTTAGCCAGGCACAAAAGAAATGCAAACTAAACTTTAGGCTGGAAACACACTATCCTACTTACATGCGAGTCTTACGGATGAGACATGGATCAGTGACGCTGAATGGCCTCTTCCTCTCTGGACGGGAGTGAGATGCTGCACAAAATACAAGCAGCTGACATTCCCGTCCATAGAGGGAGAAGCCGTTCAGAGTCACTGATCCATGTCTCATCCGTAAGACTCGCATGTAAGTAGGATAGTGTGTTTCCACCCTTAATTTAACACATGGAAAATATAATTTTTAAAGTCAAAAGTTTCCATAGCCTTTAATTCTACAGCTCACAAGTCTAGAAGCTTATGTATTGGAGAGTCTGTAGTAATGACCTCAGTATCAAGTGCTTGAAAGCTCCTCAAGCACGGAATCTTGGTAATAAACCCAAAGAGATGTGAAAATTCCAGGAATTTGTGTAAAAATCATGATGCCATGTGCTGAGGTCAAGCCTATGAGTTTTGATATACCCGTTCTGAATCTACTGTTATGGTTGGACACATCCGAAACATGTAGGATTAATGATGCTATATAAGAAAGTAAATAAATAACAGGTATGTAACCCTACTGTTCTAGACTTTTCATGGGTTTGTGCTCTGGCTTATTGGACTGTGATAACTTGAGACTAATTTGTAAATTTGTATTTGTTACTTTCAGGTTATGGGTTTTATCCAATGATGTCCATTTGGTCATTTTACGGTAGTTTATAAATGTTATAAAATCTGATGTGTAGCTATGAATAAAAACGGAGACATCTGAAACGCGCAAGAACTGCTCATGATCCCAACATATGGCTACATCATGTATTTAAACCATGAATGAATACAGGATTTGAGAATTTACACCAGGTCCTGGGATTTTATCAAGGCTTTGGATTCACTTAAGGGTGTATTTACACATTCGTGTGAAAGTGGTTGTGCTGCCTGAATTGGTATCGGACCTGCAGACAGGCCCACTGATTATGCCTTATCCTGAACCTCAACATTGGTCAAAATAGGACATGCTCTCAAGTTTCATGGATTTCATTCTTGGAGCCATAATTATCACAAATGTGTGAACGCATTATAATGCTTCTATACTCCATCTGGGCATCTGTTGCTAAGCATATAAGGTTTAAAATATATTTTTCTCAACTCTAAACATATCTTTCTAGCGTTCTAAAAGGGGATTAACAGAAACATTGTACAATTGAAATGCTTGAAAATGAAGCGGAGATGAGCCTGGCTCTCCAGTTACTGATTGTGGCCACTTACCCGATGGCCCTTCAGCACAGTGGCTGATGACAGGTCTGTCAAGGTCTGTGAGCAGGGCAGATGTATCAGACTTGTAATGTAAACCGTGATGAAATGCTGTAGCGGGCGACTCTTCATTTTTCAGGGATTTTAAGTAGTATCAGGTCTGGGTTTTCATATTTCTGACTCTGAAAGAAAACCTTTGACCAGAGTAAACCCATGAATGTTGTACAATAACTACTAAACTCCTACACTCCAGAGTTCTCAGGGGTTTCGTGAATGACTCTTGGCAGATTGGGGTCGGGGGTTTAAAAAAGTCCTGTAATAATTATTTAAATTTTGTGTGAATATTTCTTTTACCACGGGAGTTGTAAAAGTTTAAAATGATGAGACATTAGAGCATGTAAGGATGTTAAAAAATGTTTTTTCATCCACTTAAAAAAAAAAATAGGCAGTTCAAGAGTCCAATGTAAGAGACTGTGACACGCAGTGTTAGGAACAGGTGCAGGGGTTGCAATTGCACCTGGGCCCCGGAGCCTACAGGGCCTCCAAAAGTGCCTTTAGCCTATAGAAAGACTATTGCTATTAAAGATTTGCAATAATTGGGGGCCCAGTTGGGGGACCATGAGCTTCAAGTTACACCACTGGTTACGAACTACGGTAGATAGGTTTCCAGCTTTCCCCTCTACATCCAGACCTCAGAGACATACAGTCATGATGTTTGTCACGTCAAGATGTTCACTGACCTTACAACACCCAGAAACTTCCGAAGTCTGGATGGGGCTGGAAGTCCTGGCCTATCGTGAAGAGGTCAGAGATGTGGTGAATGGTGGCAGAAGAAAGAGGACCGGACAGTGGGAAGTGAGCAGTCAAATGAGTGATTAGGTGAGTATTACTACCTACTACATTCGTAACTATGAGTCATATGTAAGTCGGATGTTCGTGAGTTGGGGACTGTTCGTATATCCTTCTTGAGGTTTGCAACATTTGCCCTATATTTATATTTTGGCAGTATTAATATATTTATGTTAATATTAGGCTAACTAAAGGTACTGTTACATGCTTCAATGTCGTTAAGATATCACCAACGATCTTGTGGGCGCGCGGTCGTTAGGACATATTTTTGACATCGTTGGTGAGATGTCACACGTGTAGATATCGTGAACGACGCACCAACAATGTGGCGAGCAGCTATCATTCGTACAACCAAGTGAACGATACTTGTTCACTGTTGTGAATAGGAGAAGTCGTTAACGACCTCATTATCGCGGTGTCACACACAACGATGCAGCAGGTTGGCTGATCGAGTATCGTTTGATTTGACAACATGTTCTCAAATCTGCGATCCAACTATTTATTGTAGTCGTATCTCGGTGTCACACGCAACGACGTCCTAACAATGTTGTTTCAGCGACTCCAAACCCGTGACGTTTGAGCGATATCCTTCACTATTTTGTACCGTGTAATGGGGCCTTAAGACTTACAAATACATAAGAATGTGAGGACATAGTTTCAGGATGGGGGGACATATATACAGGATGGGGGGACATAGCTTCAGGATGGCGCATATATACAAGATGGAGGCATATATACAGGTTGGTGGGCATATATACAGGATGGCGGCATATATACAGGTTGGGGGACATATATACAGGATGGGGGGCATATATACAGAATGGGGAACATATAGATAAGATGGGGGAATGTATATGCCATGATGGGGTATATATACAGGATGGGGGGGCATATTTATAACATGGGGACATGTATGCCATCATGAGGTATATATATACCAGGGTAGGGGGCATATGTACCAGGATGGAGACATATATACAGGATGGGGACATATATACCAGGATGTGGGACATGTATACCAGGATGAACAATATATATATACCAGGATGAGCGATATATATACCAGGATGGGGGCATATATACAGGATGGGGACATGTATGCCAAGATGAGGGACATATATGCCAGGATGAGGGATATATATACCAGAATGGGGGGGACACATATATACCGGGACACCAGGATGGGGGGTTTATGTACCAGGATGAGGGACATATATATTGATTTATAAGACAGACACTGGCATTATAAGACGGACCCCATTTAACATTAAAAATTATTTATTTTCTCTTTTCCTTCACAAAATTTGGGGGTGCGTCTTATAATCAGGTGTGTCTTATAAAGCGAAAAATACGGTACTTTTAAATTTCTGCACAGAAGAAGAAGCTGGGAGGCAGCCAGTCATTTCATCTCCTCTTGTTGAGTGTGGAGCATGTATGTGAAATTAGGCTTTCAGGCCCATATAATGCAGAAGTTGGCCCCATGTCCACCAATTATCACAGATCTTTAATAGTATTGATCTCTCATGTGCTGCAATAAGACCTTCTAGGTCCCCAAAGCCTTCAAGGCCTTGGTGAGTCTGCAACCCCTGCACACACTTTGGTAATATTTTACCAAGGACTCATATGAAATCCATATCAATCAGAAAATTGGATTTGTTATAATATTACCAAATCATGTGATTTCATTCTTCCAGAGGGTTTCATTAGGATCTCAGGCTTTACTTTGCAATAAAGGTTTATTATTGTCTGTTAAAAGAAGGACCGTCCAGTCCCTGCTATATGTTGTCCTTACATACAACAGCATTTTCTTTATCATTTTAATATAAAAGTCACTTGTCCAATGGAGATCGATAACGCTGCCAGGAATATATGTTACATCGTAGACCGTAACATTCAGCGTGCATCCACCATTTACTGATATATGCGAATCAAAGAAGTGATATTTAGGCTCAACGCTCAGCAAGATGTCGAAATACAATAATGAATGGTTGATTTAGGAAAAGCCAAGTAGCAGAGCTGAGAAAGCTGCCCCTGCATACACCAGGCTGTGCATGTACATTTCTATGGTCAGTGATCTAAAAAGCACAGAGGAGGCCGTGGGGTACTCTGAATCGGGCTTTGATGCTTCTGGGGAGTCACAGGGGGTCGAGACCCGACTCTGTGACCCTAGGCATCAACTAAAACGTTTTGGGGTTTTGGTTTTGGGGGATGAATGTCGTGATGCCACCCGTGATGTTCGGATACTAATGGCCGACGCTGCGGTGCGGGACCTCTGGGGATGATGGTATCACAGCTAAGGTGGTATCGCTCCTCACGGGTGGAGCAGTTACCCAGGGCAACTGTCATGGTTGGCGGCGGTGGCAGGCCGCGGGATTTTTCAAGCGGAGGGAGACAGACAGGCCTTCCTGGGAAGGTTCTCTGCGGCTTGCTTGGCTTATCAGTCGTTGGCTCCGCAGGCGGAAAGTAAACAGTCTCACACACAGTTGCTGAGTTCTATACCCGGTTTACTTACCGTTCACTTTAGCAATGCTGCCAGGTACTGTTCCTTGCCAAGTCTCAGTACAGATAGTCCTCAAAGAACCGGGATAGCTCATCCAAGACACCTCTTTATGTTCCTTTCACTCATGGGTTGCTGTCCCAGTGCTGACTGTCCGACTTTCTCCTGCACGCGCCTCTGCACACAGAGCCGCAATCCGGAAGCCACGGGTCCTGTCGGGCGACTTGTACCAAGTCCCCTGACCCTAGTATGGCTACCTTCTCAGAGGATGTGTCAGGTGCTGGCCACAGCTCCTCTAGATCTCGTTGCCTCCGGTTCTGTGGTTGGAGCATGAAGCCTCCTCGCCACCTTCAGGGCCGGTCCCCTGGTTCCCAACAAGCTCTTCCGTCCGACTCTGGTCAGACTCAGATTCGGGAGCACGGGTGGATCGCTCTCTGCCCGTGCCTCTAGGGCTCTTTCTGTCTCTTGCTTGCTGTCTGTTGTTCCGTGACCCAGGTCGAGCTTAGCACTGCTCCAGTCCTCTGGGTCCTCACATCTCGACCTCTTCACTCCACTCTCTCTTCTTCTTACTTACTTCCCACCCCTCACTTTTCTTCCCTCCATCCCCTGATTAGGCTCTCCCTCTATCGGGTCTGCCCATCGTCCCTGGGACTGGGTGTGTTGGGTGCTTGGTAGGTGTCTCAGACTCGCTCTCCCATTTACCTGAGAACAGGGATACCACACCCGTAGAATGGGTGCAGTACCCCTTGTGGTGACCAGACCGCAGGGGCGCCACACTATATACATAATGTATGGGCACATTACAGAAAAGTAAATGAAACTAGAACTATCAAATAAAGAATGAGTATGGAACATGACCCGTATGGGAGCTGCATACAGGTGCGCATGATATCAGCCGTCTAGAGCGCCACAATATTATACATGAATAATCCTTACAGAATACAAAAGAGAACTTCTATTGTCTAATGTACGTCATCACAGTATGTACTTTGTGTACCATAATTTACATTGCTCCATTATGTCTAGTGAAGCATAATTATACAAATTAGTGGTGTACCAAAATAATAGGAAATATATATCAAGGAACAATTATTAACCCCTGAAATGCTGACTTCTCTGATAGTAGCATGCACTAGTTTGTGTCTATTGTATGTGAATACAGTATTGTTTGGTCAGACTCACAGTCTAGTCCTTGCAAACAGGACTGTAGAGTCAGTAAGCCAAACATCCGACTCCACCAAAATGGGTATTGACTCCGACTCCACAACCTGGCTCTGAAGTTAGTAAGCAAACATCCTGACTCCTCAATTTTCCTGAATCCGACTCCATAGCCCTGTATGCAATTGTCGGCCTGTGCTATAAAGAAAGAGTCTAATCTACTTCTAAAGGCCCCATTACATGGCACAACATCGTTAACGATATCGATTAAACGTCACGGGTTTGGAGTCGTTCAAGCGACATTGTTAGGACATCGTTGCGTGTAACGGTACCTTTAGGAAGGGGTTCCACTTGTGAGAGACTCACATGTCTAGTACTGTATCAGTCAGCACGGCTACCAGCACTGCGGACAGTAGTGTAGGGCTGCATAGAAATACAGGCAGCTGCCATGCTCCTCTCTGAAGAGCTGGTGGCCGTGCTGAGTATTATAATACGAGACTCATGCGAGTCTCTCGCAAGTGGAACCCCTGCCTTATAAGTAGATCAGACTCTTTCTTTATAGCACAGGCCGACTATTGCAACCAGGGCTGTGGAGTCGGAGTCGCAGTCATGGAGTCGAAATCGGTGTCCTAATATGTAGGCTTCCCTCAGCTGTTGATGGACAGATATACAATTATGCTATTAAAACATCAGTTTTATTTGACACAGATTGAGTGAAATATTTGAGTAAAAAAAATACAACCAAAATCCACTTCCCATTCCTGTAAATGATGGTTTCTATTAAACTCCTGGACAGATTTTTGGCGCCACAGCAGGTTCTATGTGGAAAAACAGATTTGCCTTATTGAATAAGTGTATTGCAAGATGAAGTCTGTCAGCACAAAATGACTTTCCAAACCAAGCACAGCATTCTGGCAGGGAAATAGTCTTAATAGAAATGTTATATCTCTAGCGTCCATATTTATTTAGACCTATGAATGAGACCCTTGGCGTCATACTTGTTTTCCACCTATCGCTATCCTTCTCGTCCTTCCCTCCTCTTTGTGATTTTTATTAGGACTTTGAACAGTTACGCTGTGATTTCTTTTAAAAGGCTTTTCCCCTTTCAACTATTCATTGTGGTTATATTAAAAATAATAAATCAGCTGTAGCTTAGACCTCCCAGATGTAGAGGTGCAGCTCTGCGGCTACTTTTGTGATTGCAGTGGTGAACATTTTGCTGGGACATGTAGTGCCAATAATCTTACTTAATATATTAAGGGCTTGTTTTACAAGTTAGTCAGAGAGCTGGGTGGGTCTGACTAACCACATACCTCCCATAGGTGTATTCTATTTGTTATAATGTGACTCCTCCCTGGTCACATGATCTCTGATGTCAGACAGGTTCTGCAAACTTAATGTTTGAGCTTATGTCAAAACAACTGCAGCCGATCTATGAGGTCAGCGGCTCACACCATCTACATTTTATTATTTTCAAAAACACGTCAACAAAAAATTAAAAGAAAGGGGAAAAAATATTGGAGGGAATCTGTCACCTAAAATATTTATAGGTTATTCAAAGTCCAGTGATAACTTTACATGGCCAGTTTGTTCCTGAGAAATCAACATTGAAGTTTATATGTAAATGAGGCTGAAGATCTAAAGCCTCTGTCACTCCAGCTCTATTCCTCATCAGTTCTGTAGGCAGATTCTCAGGGAAATCAGTGTCTGGCCCATAGATCTTTACCGCTCATTTACATATTAAGACAAATGTAGAGCACCTCGCGGTGCTGAAGTAATACCTGTCCTGATGGGGAGTGCAGGTGTGTTGATGGGCATTTGCCTATTTTATCCTCCCAATAATCCCGCATATATGTACTGACAAGAGAGATCTTTGTTTTTATTTCTGTGACTGGTGAGTTTTATACCCACTGGCGGCAGAGTGGACAAGGCCTGGCGCAATCACACATAACTACCCAAAGGAAAGATACAGTAAGGGTATGTGCACATTACCGGCGGGTTGGTCGGCGGCGGCTGGGCGGAACCCGCCAGGAAGCTCCGGCGCCGTCCACCGGCTTCCTGGCGGGTATGTGCGGCGGGAGCCGGGCGGGTGACGGGCGGGAGCCGGCGGTTGCACAGCGGGTTCTCGGCGGCGGGTCTGCTGCGGCTGGAAGCAGCACATGATTCTGCTTGCAGCCGCTGCAGAACCGCCGTTTTATAGAACAAGCTCATTCTTTGCTAACCCGCTGGGAAACCTGCGGGTTAGCAACGGATGAGGCTGTGTAAACCGCCGGTGTGTGCACAGCCTTGGTCGGTTTACATTGGTTTTAATGTTAATCCAAACGCCGGTTTGGATTAACATAAATTTACGTAAAACTAATGTAAACAAACCGGCGGTTTACACAGGTAAACCGCCCAAAACCCGGCAAGTGCGCACATAGCCTAACCTTACACAAGGAATCAAATACGATCTGGACACAACTGCGCCCGTGTTGGTATCTGCAGGGTTAAATGCGGGAGAGAAAAGCAATTATGCATCATTTAATTGGAATGAAGAATAGGACATAAAGGATGTAAAGGTCAAGGATTTTAATGGGCCAAAAAAGAAATAGTATACATTGTGCAAGACATAAATCTGCATTAAAGATAAATTGATTTCCCTTCATTTGAATAGAATAGCTTGAGATCCCTATTAGCTGTGGAGCCATGGACTAATAAGTCAAGGACAAAGCCAATCTATTCCTTTGGAGATTGCCATGTTAATTAAAATATGTAGTAATGCATATTGCAAATGATAGTTTGATATTTATGCACGCACTTTTATACAGTTCCTGACAAAAGTTATGTCGCTTATCCATGTTATGGAAATAAAAGCTTATAACCTGAAGTTAAATTCATCCATTTGTTGTATAAATTACTCTTTTGAAAGCTGGAAAAAAATTTTTTTTCTGGTTTGAATTCAAGCGCTACCAGAGGGATCACAGGGATGGCAAATTATTCCAAAATAATTTCTTCTTTTATTACGCGTTTCGGCTTAACATATAACAAGCCTTCATCAGATAAAAGACACCAGAAAGGTGAGCACAATAACTAAGAGCAACTGTTGCTACTAATACACTGCACTTAGATCTGAGCCTTCTCTTTTTTCCTCTATCCCTAGTCTCGCTGACCTCACAGTCTTTGAAGACATTATTTGACTCTTTTGAAAGCTGAAACCCTCCCAAATGTGGTTTAGGTTAAGAAAATAAATTGGCATCAATGCTGAAATATTGATCATTTAATGAACACAGTATGGTCAGATATTGGCAAGACAAAAGTTTTGTTGCCTGGTCATATAATGCACTCAATCCTAGTTTACATCCTCACCTGTGCTCAGTAAATGATCGGTTAATTAGTGGGTGTGTATAAAAAGAAACCCAGCACCCCAGACCTTCACTTGAACTGCAACTAGAGCTCTGACAACATGCCAAAAATCCACCCTGGGACCAAAGCCTTGATTATCAAGAGGCTGAAGACCAGATCCACTGTAGAGGTGGTTGGCACTTTTAAGTTGTCTCAGCATCAAGTACAAAGAATTAAAAAAAGATTTAAAGAGACTGGAGACAAGCCCAGGCCCAGCAGACACCGCAAGACAACTGCTCAGGAGGAACATTTGTTGGTTAGAAAATCCAAAGCAAGCCTCTCTTCCACTGCAGCAGAGCTCCAACAGGCCTGGTCACCTCAAGTCCCAGTGTCAACTTGAACAGTTTATAGGATTCTGTCTCGAAATGGCCTCCATGGTCGAATCAGTGCCCAGATGCCAGCACCAAACAAAAGGCAAATAAAAAAACGTGGCATTTCCAAAGTCCCACAGCCTGCTAAACAGATGGACGCTGGAAAAGTGGCAGATGGTGGATTTCTCTGATGAATCTTCAGTAGAATTACACCACATCCGCCGCAAATACTGCAGGAGATCTACTGGAACCCGTATGGATCCATATTTGGTGGTGAAAAGATCATGGTCTGGGGTTACATTCAGTATGGGGATGTGCGAAACATTTGGAAGGGAATATCAATAGCCTAAAATATCAAGAAGTATTAGCTACCTCCTACATTCCAAATCATAAAAGGGGTCAAATTCTGCAGCAGGATGGTGCTCCATCTCATACATCCATCTCTACAACAAAGTTCATCCAGGCAAAAAAGATCAAGGTGCTCAAGGACTGGCCAGCCCAGTCACCAGACATGAACATCATTGAGCATGTTTGGGGTAGGATGAAAGAGGAAGCTTGGAAGACAAAACCAAATAATCTAGATGAACTCTGGGAGGCATGTAAGACTGCATTCTTTGCTATTCCTGATGACTTCATTAATAAATTGTATGAATCATTGTTGAACCGCATGGATGCAGTCTTTCAAGTTCATGGAAGTCACACAAAATATTAAATATGACTCTAGTAGCACCACAACTTCATTCACCAATGTTATGCAACATATATTTGTATTTTAAGTTATTTGTTTGAATATCACATTACTTTCTGTGGGCGACACAACTTTTCTCTTGCCAAAATCTGACCATGTTGTGTTTATAAAATAATCAATATTTCAGCATTGATGCCAATTTATTTTCTTAACCTAAATCACATTTGGGAGGGTTTCAGCTTTCAAAAGAGTAATTTATAAAACCAATAGATGAATTTAACATCAGGTTATAAGCTTTTATTTACATAACATGGATAACCAACATAACTTTCAGGGACTGTATATAGCTGTAGTACCTCATTAGAGACTGCAGGTGGCACTGTTGCAACTTCCAGCTAAGAAATTTGGCTGTATGCAGAACAGCACCCCCAGAATTTAGTAGCACCCCTTCATCATGGACGGCTTAGGATGTCTCCATTTATCCCTCTGCAATAGAGAGAACGTATGATATTTCCGGTCGCAGACATCTGAGGGTGCAGGTACTCATGAGCGGCCTTGAGAAATGTGTTTCCCCAGAGCATCTGCAAACTTTCTATTTCTGATAAACATTTCATTTCTGCAGCCGTCCACAGGTCCGGAGTGTGTGCTCACATTCACAGCAATGAATGATACCTGTGTAATATATTTGATGGCGGCCCCTGGGAACCTTCGCACTGAGAGCGTCAATATTATTCCAGCGTCTTACATAGAAGCCGTGTGATCTTACCGTGTTTGTGTTGTAGACACCGGGTCTAATGAACAGATTTACATTTACAAAACGTTTACAAGGGACATAAGAAATTACCAAGAAATACGGCCATCAGAATGATCTCAAGATGGCTGAATTACCAAAAAACATTGGAAATAAAAAACACAGATCGGGTCTTATCCGGGATATATAAGAACAGGACAAGGAACGGGGGTCATCACCTGAGAGGGCCATGACTAATGTCACAACGCTCCTAATAGGTTAGTCAGGATGGCTGCTGCAGTCCTCACTGGAAATGAAGGGGTTAAAACCGCGCTTCCACTTACCAAGCATCACACCGAAGTCATATAATGTGATATTTTTCTACGAATTTCAGACAAAAAAAAATCATATTCCCTTCTTCAGGATCAAAATCGTATAGCACTCCTAAAAGTCAATATCAGCCTTTTTATATGACCTATGGATAAAAGCCAAACCAGAATCTCAATTTGCAGACACAGTAATGCTCGATAAAGGGTCGATATTGTAAAGCAGTGGTGGGGAACGTCCGGCCCCCAGGCCGGGTCCGGCCCGCCATGTTACCTGATCCGGCCCGTGGCCACTTTGCTTTTATTTGTAGCACGGTCCCTTTAAATCAGCAGCGGTGCGTGCCGGAATTGTCTCCGACCTGAAACATAGTCAGCGTGAGGCGTTCTGTGAAGCAGGAGCCTCTGCACTGTCCAGCTCAGCTCCCGGGAGGATTACAATCACCTCCTGCTTATCTTAAATAAACAATTCCTCCACCTCGGGAAGTCCGTGAGTAAATCTAAAGGTGTCAGATAAGTAAATAAATAAAGTGTCTGCTCTGTGATCCTCGGCTGTGCAGGGATGAAAACTGTCAGCAGTATAAGAAGGAGCTGCATCCAGAAACATAGCCAAGGGAGGGAGATAAAAATCATGTGAAGCCATGTTAAAATCATATATGTCCACATTGATTTTTATCTACCTTCATTTGGATGTGTTGCTGGATCTCTTTTTGTACCTTGTACTTTGTGTACCTGTGTGTCTTATACTTCAGGCCCTGTGTACCCATGTGCCATATGCCTCAGGCTCAGTGTATTCATGTTCTGTGTACCCATGAGTTGTATGACTCTGGCCCCATGTACCTGTGTGCCATATGCCTCCGTCTCAGTGTACCCATGTACTGTACGCCTCAGGCTCAGTGTACCCATGTGTCGTACACCTCAGGCTCTGTGTTCCCAAGTGCCGTATGCCTCACGCTCATTGTACCCATGTGTTGTATTCCTTGTGCTCCATGTACCCGTGTGCCGTATGCTTCAAACTCCATGTACTCATGTGCCGTATACCTCAGGCTCTGTGTACCCACGTGCTGTGTACCCCATGCTCTGTGTACTCATGTGCCGTATACCTCAGGCTCTGTCTACCCTTGTGCTGTCTACGTCAGGCTCTATCTACCCATGTGCAGTATACCTCAGGCCCCAGAAATGGGGTTAGGCTACCTTAACATTTGCGTTTGTGTCTGCATGCAGAGGGCATGCAGACACATACGCAGTGAAAGCAGGGTCATTTTTGTTCATAATGATGTGTCCGCAGCGGAGAATTTCCGCCTGCGGACACATCACTATGGAGCCCGGCCAGCCAATCGGCATGCTCGGGAGGCGAACCGGAGACAGAGATCAGCGGCAGAGATCTCCTCCGGGCCCCTGGTAAGCTCCGACCGTTGTCAGCGGGCAGAAACATCTGATCTGACAGCTGTTTGAATCTCCTGCGCCGACACAGAGAGGAGATGTCGGCGCGGGAACATTCAAACAGCTGTCAGATCAGCTGTTTCTCCTCACCGACACCGCCAGCAGATGTAAGTTTAGCAATGTTTTTTAAGTTAATAAATTTATACGGCCCGCGAATTATATTCTAAATTTCCAAATGGCCCTTTGCAGAGAAAAGGTTCCCCACCCCTGTTGTAAAGGGTCGATATTGACTTGTAGGATTGCTACTTCCAATAGGTGCCGCCAAAGTTCAAGTCCTCTTCCTCTCTGACAAGGCATTCTGCATCTGTATAGTCAGTCATGGGTAAGATGAGCCTGAGTGTCTACTAATATTACAAATCACATTAATTAGAGGAAAATATATAGCTTTATTAAATTGTCAGCATATGTAAACTGGACAAAGATTCAGTCCCATGGGACCTTTCATCACGGCCAAAGGAAGAAAGAGTGGAAGAGTCTGTACAACAGTAGAGCTGACCTGCCAGATCAAATATAATGAGGGTCAAGCTCCCATTGGTTGTCAGTGTTCTGCACATTTATGAGCAGCAAATAAATATTACTAGTTACGACCTGTAGAGGTCATTAGTTGCCTGTTTTATGTTGTTTAGATGTTACACATGATCTAGCAAAGCTCTTATAGTCACAAGAGTCTGTCCCCTTTTAGAGTAATTTAGAAGGGACCTCCCCCTGCTTCTCTGGATAAAGGAGACAGCAGACATCTGCTGAGAAGATAAGACACTTGTCCCCGACTCCTGTCTCTCTTTATACAACTTTCCTCTTGTCAGATGAATCCAGTGCGAGCTGTAGTTAAACTAGTCTCTTTAACCTCAAATCTGTGTGAACAAGATCAGGCTGCAGTTGTAGTTACAGAAAGTACTGTAAAGTAAGTTATATCATGATCTGATATCCTCCATCTTAGGCTGCTTTCACATTGCGGATTTTTCAAATCCGATGCTGTCCGATCAAAATCGGACAGCATCGGATCCGAATTTGGCCCCATGCAGCCCTATGGGCATCGGACCAAATCGGATGTGCACTAAATGCCATCCGATTTGGTCCGATCCGATTCTGTCCGATTTTTTTATCGGTGCAAAAATCGGGACTGCTCCGATTTCTGCACCGAAAATAAAATCTGACAGAATTGGATTGGACCGAATCGGATGGCATTTAGTGCACATCCAATCCGACCCGATCAATTTAACATGGGGCCCTATGGAGAAGGGTCCGAGGAAACATCTGATGTCTCCTCGGACTCGATGCTCAGTACAGTAAAAATGCTCCAAGCTGGGAGCGCAAGGGTTTAAAAAAAAAAAAAAAGGTTTATGCTCACCTCCCCCCGAGCCCCCGCCGTCTTCCTGCAGGCTCCCGGTGGTTCCCGCAGGCTCCCGGTGGCTGCAGAGGTCTTCTTCTGCTGTACAGGACCTGCGGTGATGTCACAGTCATGTGACCATGGTGGAACCTGCGGTCACGTGACTGTGACATCACCGCAGGTCCTGTACACATGAAGAAGACCTCTGCAGACACCGGGAGCCTGCGGGAGCCTGCAGGAAGATGGCGGGAGCTCGGGGGGAGGTGAGCATAAACTTTTTTTTTTTCAGCCCGAAGGCTACGATTTAATGCCGGAATCGGATGCCTATTTGGCATTCGATTCCAGGCATCAGAAGGGAGCCGATGCTGTCCGATTTATATCGGACAGCATCGGCTCCCTAAAAATCGTAATGTGAAAGTAGCCTTAGCATGTTCTTGCATTGCATACAGATAGAAGTACTTCTGTGTAGAATATTGTGAAGTGAGGTATATTGTGCTCTGTATCCTCCAGTTTAGCTATAATACCTCATGCACTTTATGCAGATAGATGAATTTCTGTATAAAGTAGTGCCATTTCAGTTACCTTTGTCCTAGTTATTGATGTTCACTGCATCCTGCGCTGTACTACTGCTGTGCTAGTTACACTAATGTACCCAGTACTGACTATGATTATTCTGTACCTTGTATTATAGTTTTTACCAATTAAGTTCACCTCATCACCTCAATAAATATAGACTCCAGAAATCCTACAGTCTGGTTATTGGGGAAATGAACGAGGGTTAAGCTGTAAGCTGAAATCCACAGCACCGCATGTGGATAAAGGCAGAACCATCAGGTTGTCCAATGTACGGCGTGAATAACAATGACAACTTTTCATCAGGAAAACAATGAATGTAATCCAATAAAGAGTGGCGCAGGTGTAAAGTAACATTCTGTAGTATCTACACAAAGCAGTTCTATAGATATAGAACTGTGTACATTGGTGACTTGCTGACAGATTTGCTCATTCTGCTTCTCAGGTGGGAGGGCAATGGCAGTGCGGATCTCATCAGAGACAGCGCGGGCATCGGGAAAGAGGTGAGCACACACCTCAGCACAATGCACTCACCAGTCATCTCCTTCACATAGCTGCGGATTTGGCACAGTGTTTCAGACAGAAGGAGATAACCATTCAGTGCAATTCAGAGTTTACAGGTAAATGAGGGTGGGTGGTCATATTGGAGACTGGGGGGAGGGCTTGTTGGAGTCTGGGGCATGCTTCAAGGAGGCTGGGTGTAAATAACAAGTAGTGACGTTTACACTCAGGCTCCAAAATAAACACGTCCCTGGTCAGTGGCAGAGGCTGTTCCTCCAGAAGCAGAAAGGTGATAACTAGGTGATCCTGAAAAATTCTCACAGGGTGTAAATTACAAACTGTCAGCATTTTTCAGCCTAGATATGGATTTTATAAAAAGCCCAGACAATCATTTTAACCAAAAGCGTGTGGCTTACAGGATTACCTGGGGTATGTATTTAGATGGTTCTGCATAATTACCCTATGAGCACCGCCCCCTTGGAAAAGACCATAAAATAATCACTGAAAATAAAAGCTCATATCTCTGGATCTGTATGGTGTATTTAAAAAAAAAAAAAAAATTGGAAAACTCTGGAGAGCAGTGGGAAAAGAATAAGAGCAAAAACCGGACACTTTGGTGACAGGTCATTTTTAAAGCTTAGATGAGATGTTATGATGAAGTGGGGCTGTAAGTCTGTAAACAGCCTGGAGCAAAGATGAGCAAAGCAAGCGCAGAACAGATTCTAAGAGGACAAAGAAAGCGGGAAATTACAGGTGTGAGATCACATTGAATGGAGAATTATATAATAGTAAAATCAGAAATTCAGTATGATTTTCTCACAGCAATGTACACTGTTCAGTCTGTCTATGGGGGAAGAGGGGGGTGTTGATTCTTGGGGTTTAAAATATGTAAAATACTGCAACAATGTACTATGATGGTGTTGTAAATCTTTAATTAGTTTAATAAAATATCTGATTAAAAAAAAAAAAAATCTGAAATTCAGCAGCAAATGATATCAATAAGCCCTGATTAATCTGTAAATGGATAACTCGCTGTCGTGGCTTTAAAATACTGCTGTGTTCATCATGCAATTTTCCTAAATCCGCAGACAGATTCCAGGCTGTTACCATTGGTGTCTGTATTCCGCTGCTTAAAGGGAACCTGTCAGGTCCTTTTTACCTCCTAATCTATCACTACCTGTCCCTGCACCTTCCTAGCCCATCCCTGTCTGACCTAAAATTGTCCTATAAAGGCTATGAAAAATGGCTGATACTCACATTTTCACATGTAAATCCAACATCCAGGCTACAGTCTGTATACTGACTGGGCGGTCTCCAGGGCTCCATCTCCCCTCCTCACTGCTGTTATCATGCCGCACTGGGCATGAGAATTCCTTCTCAGGCACGCTCCCGATTTGAAATTCCTGCCTTCTCCTTACGGTCATAATGCGCCGGTCGGATGTCCTTTCCGGTCCGGTCCGATGCATTGACAGTGTGCGGGCCGGACGTAATTTCCAGTCCTTCATATTGTGTGGTCTAGTTAGGTGCCCATCGCTGGTTTCATCATGTGATCTGCGTATGCTCTGAAGTCGGCAATGTGGCCGCTGAGTGCGACATCTGAAACACATTGAGTGGGGTTGCGCTGACCATGAACACTTGTCTCTATTTGTACTTTGAATTAAATAAAAAAAGAGAAAAAAACTCTTCATGTTTGGAGCTGGATTCATTTTATTGGATTACAGTGTTTAGCTGTCACACTTCAAAGTTATGAAAAGCAGCAGGAATGGTATTTTAGCACTGCATGCCAAGAAACACAAACTAAAAAGTTGCTGGGTTTAGAAGAAGGCTGGTAAGGTGACTGTCAGAGGTTCAAACCCACTAGCAATCTCACTTTATAGATGGCGGGCTCATCACAGAGTTGCTATTCTTTTCAGCAGGCCCAACTCCAATCATGGATCCTCCCAACTCCAATCATTGATTCAGCAGGCCTAACTCCAATCATGGATCCTCCCAACTCCAATCATTGATTCAGTAGGCCCAACTCCAATCATGGATCCTCCTAACTCCAATCATGGATTTAGCAGGCCCAACTCCAAACTCGGATCCTGATCTAAGACTTAAGCACCTTAACATTCAACATTTTGCCCAATCCACCCATTCGTTCAATGTATTACTGTCTGTCTGTCTCACCATAAGATGGTGGCCCCACCTAATATGGTCATTGTTCAGTACATCGAAACCTCTGACTACGTGTTCCCACAACCTTGAAGGCATTGTACAAAGTATAGGTACATGCTAAAGGTGCACTGCCTGCAATAAAATGGCAGTAAACAGCACGTATCCACAACATGACTTAATATACTGTAAAAGAGTAAAGTCTGCCAGCTACTTGTATGGTCCACAGTTTAAGATGATTCTGACATTGGACCTGTTGAAGTGCTAACAGTGTGAAATGGTTAGCCGTTGTCCGACTCTGCACCGTCTCCCTCCCTGCACATGTAACCCCGTAATGGAATAAAGAGCTTCACAGCAACCACCGGTGAGTGCGGCTCCTTCATTATTGATTTCGATGGACTTATGCTTGAGCTGAACAACATCGGTTAGCGAGCCGCTGACCACAGCTTGGGTGGTTACCAGCCCAGTCACAAGGTTGACCAGTGCCCGGATCTCCTCTGTACACTATATTTAAGATGATTCTGCAGTCTTACAGTCCCTATCGAACAAACCCTTTACAAAAAATTAAGAGGTAGCAAGAATGAAGAACATGGATGGATCGGAGCTGTATGAAGATGGGTCAATACTTACATTTGCCATAAGTAATCATACCCTTGAATCAACAATTTATATACAATCAATGTATGACTTTCACTAGCCATTTATTACGCTCTCAGTCACAATAGCTGATTTAATGGCCGCCCCCACCCTCCCCAGTATTTGGATATAGAGACTATGTGTATACATTTTAGATTCACTCTGTTAGTATTACATATTTCCAGATCTCATGCCATAAAATCTCGCTCATTCTGGGTACTTGGCTTCAGTAATGATGTACAATGTGTTGACAGATGAAAAAGGATGGAGCTTGGCATCCGCTCCGCACGGCCTGACCGTAGATACCACCCACCCAGATGGCGAACACAAGGATGTGTTCTTTCCTATGAGCAATAAATATGAGGAGAATGGACAAAAACAAACATGCAACTAAAAAGAAATGAAATTTGAGGAAATAGACAAATCACATATAAGAAAAAAAAGGTCAAAACATCAGTAACATCTGCTAAAGTCCATCCACTGCTTCATACTTAAGGGGGGCATATAATGGTGTAACCTGAATCTCATGGCCCAAATTCAAAATCTCCAACCTACTGTAAAGGGGTATAGGGTTAATTTGCTTGAAGAATATGGTGTAGGCATTATTTATTTCTATATAGAGTAAACATGTCTAGTCATTTGTGTTTGGCCATCTAGTGGCTAAAGTGAAAACTGCTTCCCGATCCCCTTAAATGATGGAAGGTATTAATAATAATTGGTGATATTCCTTAGGGGTGTGGCCTGAACATTCTGTGGTTTGGGTCCAAGTTTCAGGATGTGGGGCGGACACAAAGTGAGTGCGCTCCTCCGAGTGTCGGTGCTTGTTCCCTGGTCCAGGCAGGCCCCTGGACAGCGGCTGTTCCCTTCAATGCCGGTTCCATGGACTTCGACAAAGACTCGGGCGAACAGGTCATCACAGTACAAGTTGTGAAGGAACTTTTGTCTAACAGTGAGACTGTAAGATTTTATGGCAGGTTACAGTGAGGCTGAGAAACGAGAGTTCAGAGGCATTAGGGCAAGGGGAGCAAATAATGTTGATGTGAATAACCCCATATGTGTCACATTTAAGATGAGTGTCCATGTTTCATGAGACTGTTCAAATAAAATTCCAATACAAACTTTAATTCTTGCCGAGGGCAACCTTGGACTTAACTTTTGCACTTCAGAGCTAGCCGGAGCAGAACAAGGCCTGTTGTGCAGCCAAGCCACTGTCTTGCAGTGACAATCAGGGCCCTGTATTGCCAGCCCCTCAACACTACATCTATCACAGGTCTTTTACAGAACTTGTCTTCTCGTATGGGCTAAGGAGGTCTATGCTCCATGCCCCTTTCCAAGACCCCAGGGCAATGTTAAAGCTGCAACCCCTGCATCAACTATTGTTATACCACTGGGGAGTGCTACTTCTATCAACAGATTTCGGTTTGAAAAGCCCAAATTTCGGGGCTGTTCCTGAGCTCCAAAAGGAGTATTCTTCCTTGTTCGTCCAACATTTAAAAATAAAAACGCTCCTGAATTCTTTGTTTTTAGTTAGTCTTATTGTACAATAGTTTGAGTATTCCTCGGCTTGTCTTTAGGCTCCATTCATATGTGTTGACTTTGAAACAAACTCTAACCTGAAATCCAAGTAATATTTCATGACAATGACCGGTCAGTGGGGTTTTAGCAACCACCTTCACATTCAATGAAAATTTCATGAGGATTTTTTGCATCCCCAAATAAATCTGCCATAGAAATATGAAGCATGATACTTATTATTCCACATGAAAAAGTTGAGGAATAGCTTAATAACACTGGAGCTAATCCAAAGTGCACATCCACAGAAGAAATCTATACACCAGTGTTGGATTTCTGCCTGCTGTTCCTCTAGTAAATAGGTGTTAGATTAAATCTGATATGTGTGAGCAAAAGTTAATACAGTAATAAACTCATAGTGCATTGTGGGGTTTCATAGGGTACAACAATGGGGTCTACATTAAATCCTAGAAGACCACTATTGTATACAGTTTCCACTGGGGAAAGCTTGACTCTATACAATATCAAATATTTTTACAAATCTAAAAAAAATATGATATTGTCCATAAAATGACAATAAAATTGATTAAAACAAACTTTGCTGTCTATTCCTTCCTACCTGTAATGTTAGGGTAGTGATGGAATGACCAGGTGCAAGCCTGTATGTGTAGAATACCGGTCACACTTTGCACTAACCTTCATGTTACTGCGCACCCTTAAGGACCGAGTACTTTTCACCCTCCTCCCGTTCCTGGAAAGGGGGAACTTTGGCAGAGTCCTTCCCAGGTGGCAAGTTGCACGGTGGCTGGTGACCGAGCACACAGGCCACAATCGGATCAAACACACCAGTAAACCAAAAGAAGCAGTGCCGTACAAAACCAAGCAAGAAAAGCTAGGGACAGAGCCAAGACCAGAAGCCAGAGCAAACAACCAACCTGAGAAGCACACAACTACTAACCGCTACCACCCAAACTGAAATAATCTGTACTATACAGAGGATATTGAAGGTTTATATCTGCCTCTCAGAGATCACCTGACATTGCTTAGACAATGCCCAATCTCCACCCTCAGCCCACAGAGGCAAAGGAGGAGGAAGAGGAGAGGGAAGTGGAGGGAACCTCCCATCACCTAGCTGATCCAGGAGATACAGCATCCCGTACCCGCTGATAAACCAACTGACTGTAGAGGACCTGGCGTCCCGGGGCCCCTGAACACCATAATCACTGGGAGCGACGGCGTTCCATCTTGCAGCAACACCAGAAGTAAATCTCCCAGGGCCGCCCTCCGGAGGTGACACGCCTCCCCTGATGGTGGGGAGGGGTGACGGGTGACCTGATGGAGAGCCGGAGTATGTCCAGAAACTGTGTCCCATATAGAACTGCCAGACCTGACACTACCCTTGATGATTTATTTCTCATGGAAATATCACTATTGTCTGCTGCAATACTCTGCCTTGGCAATGTGCGGTCAGTATAGATGTAAAGCCAGGGAGCACATAAAACCCTCTGTGTATTAAAGGAGTTCACAACTTTTGGGGATAATTTTTATAACTTACATGCATTTATTTTGAGCTACAAATAATTTTGTAATTGGGTTTCACCGTTGTACCATTTTCCTTCTATAGCCCCTGTGGTGCACTGTCTATTGCTGGCTGTAAAAGGAGTTAACTGAGGATCCCCCAGTCAGTTGGCTATGAGGGCCAGATATGTTTGTTCACTTTGTTATCTTTCTTTTTCTGAGCTTCTTTATGACCATAGACCACATCAAAGTTGAATGTGTAGGGACACCTAGAGCCTGTAGAAGCCAAAAATAGCAAAAATAATTTTTAGCCCCAAATGGACTAATTTCAGTTAAAAATCCATTGTCCCCAAAGATGATCACTTTAAGGTTTGATAATTTCAAAGAAAGTCTGTAAGAAAAAGTAATAAAAATTGATATTATGTCCTACTGAAACCATGGACATCTAATCTGAGGCTTTTGTGGCTTATATAAAAAAAATCATATTTCATTATAAATGCCCATTGTTTTATAGAATTTTTTTTTCCAGAATGGCAATCTTTGCTGTATTGCAACAGATGAACCAAGTTCTGACCCAACAGTTTGTAAGTCAAAAATATGTCAACATATACGAGAAAATACATTCCGAGAATTCCTGAACTCCTGGCGGACAGATCTGGATACACACAGTGCTAGAATGGAGCTGGGACTCCTTCTTCAAGCAGGATTATGGAGCTGAAGGAACGATCAGACACAAACCAGGAGCAGAAAAACATCCAATCCAATTCTTATAAGTTGGTGCTTTGTTCTTATTTTTAATGTTGTGTTACTTGAGAAGTCGTATTATTTACATTCTGGGTGCTTTTTTTTGGTAGCCTTTTCTTAGATTACAAACATGGAAAAAAACTATCAGGATACATTCCAGTCTATGGCCAGGCTCCCTGCTATTGTCTATGTCATAGACTCTACCATATATCCTCCCAGGTTTTATCCCAGATATTGCACACAGATGCCTACAAAATCTAAGCTTTGCTGGGTAATTTTGTAAAGATGCCGAATGTAACGCAGATTTCTATAACTGCTATTGCCAACAGGGGCGGACCTACCGTGGTGCAGCTGGTTCAGCTGCACTAGGGCCCCGACTGGGTAGGGGGGCCCCTCAGGCACCTACACCTACAGCTGCTAGCAACCCCCTTCCCCCCTCTCTCCGCTTCCCACCTACAGCTGCACCAGGGCCCGCTGGGCTGAAGGTCCGCCACTGATTCCCAACTATGACAGTCAGCTGAGGCCAGAAAATCAGTATACAATATATTTATTATAGAATAGAATAGAAAGGCTACAAATTGGATTTGGATCTCTCTTTCATTCCTTCACTTTTTCCTTTGCTGATTCATAAAACTAAACTAAACATTTCAATTTCAAAGAGTTATTTCAAGCATTTTTTCCACACTTGTCTAAATTTTTTGCAAGGTAATGTATATATACAGTTAGGGCCAGAAATATTTGGACAGTGACGCAAGTTTTGTTATTTTAGCTGTTTACAAAAACATGTTCAGAAATACAATTATATATATAATATGGGCTGAAAGTGCACACTCCCAGCTGCAATATGAGAGTTTCCACATCCAAATCGGAGAAAGGGTTTAGGAATTATAGCTCTGTAATGCATAGCCTCCTCTTTTTCAAGGGACCAAAAGTAATTGGACAATGGACTCTAAGGGCTGCAATTAACTCTGAAGGTGTCTCCCTCGTTAACCTGTAATCAATGAAGTAGTTAAAAGGTCAGGGGTGGATTCCAGGTGTGTGGTTTTGCATTTGGAAGCTGTTGCTGTGAGCAGACAACATGCGGTCAAAGGAACTCTCAATTGAGGTGAAGCAGAACATCCTGAGGCTGAAAAAAAAGAAAACATCCATCAGAGAGATAGCAGACATGCTTGGAGTAGCAAAATCAACAGTTTGGTACATTCTGAGAAAAAAGGAATTGACTGGTGAGCTTGGGAACTCTAAAAGGCCTGGGCGTCCACGGATGACAACAGTGGTGGATGATCGCCGCATACTTTATTTGGTGAAGAAGAACCTGTTCACAACATCAACTGAAGTCCATAAGACTCTCAGTGAAGTAGGTGTATCTGTCTCTAAGTCAACAGTAAAGAGAAGACTCCATGACAGTAAATACAAAGGGTTCACATCTAGATGCAAACCATTCATCAATTCCAAAAATAGACAGGCCAGAGTTAAATTTGCTGAAAAACACATCAAGAAGCCAGCTCAGTTCTGGAAAAGTATTCTATGGACAGATGAGACAAAGATCAACCTGTACCAGAATGATGGGAAGAAAAAAGTTTGGATAAGAATGGGAACGGCACATGATTCAAGGCACACCACAATCCTCTGTAAAACATGGTGGAGGCAACGTGATGGCATGGGCATGCATGGCTTTCAATGGCATTGGGTCACTTGTGTTTATTGATGACATAACAGCAGACAAGAGTAGCCGGATGAATTCTGAAGTGTGTCGGGATAGACTTTCAGCCCAGATTCAGCCAAATGCTGCAAAGTTGATTGGACGGCGCTTCATAGTACAGATGGACAATGACCCCAAGCATACAGCCAAAGCTACCCAGGAGTTCATGAGTGCAAAAAAGTGGAACATTCTGCAATGGCCAAGTCAATCACCAGATCTTAACCCAATTGAGCATGCATTTCACTTGCTGAAATCCAGACTTAAGACGGAAAGACCCACAAACAAGCAAGACCTGAAGGCTGCGGCTGTAAAGGCCTGGCAAAGCATTAAAAAGGAGGAAACCCAGCGTTTGGTGATGTCCATGGGTTCCAGACTTAAGGCAGTGATTGCCTCCAAAGGATTCGCAACAAAATATTGAAAATAAAAATATTTTGTTTGGGTTATGTTTATTTGTCCAATTACTTTTGACCTCCTAAAATGTGGAGTGTTTGTAAAGAAATGTGTACAATTCCTAAATTTTCTATCAGATATTTTTGTTCAACCCTTCAAATTAAACGTTACAATCTGCACTTGAATTCTGTTGTAGAGGTTTCATTTCAAATCCAATGTGGTGGCATGCAGAGCCCAACTCGCGAAAATTGTGTCACTGTCCAAATATTTCTGGCCCTAACTGTATGTAAATCTATCTATCTATCTATCTATCTATCTATATCTATAGTATCTATGTACAGTATCTATCTATCTCATATATATCTATATACAGTATCTATATCTATTTTATAGAATAATAGACATTGTCTTACATCCATTTGCCCAGATTTTAGCTGTAATATTTTATTATCTTTTTAATATCTTATTCTCACCATAGTGTCTTTCTGTTTACCTTACATGCAGGGGCATAACTACAACAGGTGCAGGGGTTGCAATCACACACGGGCCCTGGAGCTAGGGGGCCCCTAAAGTCCCATTGGCCTATAGAAATAGACTATTGCTATTAAAGATTTGCAATAATTAGGGACTCCATTGAAGCTTTCACATCAGGGTTCATAAGCTTCAAGTTACATCACCTTATACAGTCAGTGATCAGGGATCAGTGATAATACTGTGGGGGGCATACAGTTGCTTCTGGCTCCAAACCTATTTCCGCCGGATCTGGGGACAAATGACACACCCCGTAGGTGCGTCTCAATTAGAACCCTGTTATGAGCATGCGTAGTCCAAAAGCCCGGATCTGGCTTCCAGATCCGGCTTCCAGATCCAAGAGGATCTGGAGTCGGCCGGATGCGGGTTACATAGGGACACATTGTAATTCATTGCCCCTGATCTGCGTGTTCTCATTTTTTGTCAGGGACAGCAAAATCGCAACAAAATGCAGTTTTGGTGTCAGTGCAAAAACCAGTCACACCCGGATCCGGGGCAAACGGGAAGAACTCGATGCACTCGTAAGTGCCTGCAGCCCCAATGAAAGTCAGGTGCATCCAGTTTCAGCCGGATTCACACTGATGCCAAAAAACACCAGTGTGAAACCAGTCTCACTTGGTGAAGCAAGAAAATATAACAGAAAAGTTAGAGAAACCTCCTACAATCCCCAGAGGGTGCTACAGACAACACCTTCCTGCAGCCAACAGTTTATATATGAGTTAAATATTAACACTTTGAGCTATATGTGCCGGGACACTCAGTCCAACACTGCAAACAAAACCATTTGTACTATAGACTGAACAATATATAGCGCAGCGGTAAATAATTAACAGGGTCTTCAAGCTGAAAATATGCACCGCCGCGACTTCTGCAAGTTCATCTCTATCGATTTTCAAAGTGCAGTTTCCTCTATAATGTACAGATATAAGTCCACAAGTCGTCCCATCACCATCAACTTGGACAAATTCTTTTCAGATGGCTTATCAGTATGTGATAACTGGTTGCCCAGCTGCCCTGCTCCTGTCGGGGTGCGTCACTACACGTGTCACTAGTAAAGCAGAATATCTGAGTGCAATAAAATAGGCTAAAAAGTATACCGCAATTGAAAAAAATGTTCTTACTCTTCAGTGGAAGAGCCCCGTAGAGATTTTGTGCTGGAGTCCAGGAGTTCCAATTCCATCTACGACGTAGGACATTGTGGCTGAAATACCACTTAAAGGCTTATTTCTATTTTCAGGTGTTTTTAATCTTTATATTAAATCTGTTGTGGTACTAAATCGTTGGCCAGAAGCTGATGATGCAACTGACTTTTTTATCTGGTGCATTAGTTGCCGCTTCTGATTGGCTCTAGAACCGGATCTGAACCCGCTACATGTAGTATTCTATTCAGGCTACTGAGGCCATAACGGTGCACAAAGTTCATGTAAAAGAAGCCTGACCAGACTGTTCATATGTAGAAAGGAGGCCTAAGATATTACAGTGTGATCATTATAGGCATGGTTCAAATGTTATGGATGCTTGGTGCAAAAATAGAGTATAATGCAGTACAAGCAGTAGCACAGTTAACTGGAGCAGAGGGGCAGTTGTACCTGTGCTATACAGTTGAACTCCATGGTAGAAAGAGGAGATACGATCTCCCTGCTCTGCTGCTCTCCGCTCTGTAGGCCGCAGGTCAATTCCAGCCTGCAGTCTACACAGACAGCGGGGAGACTCACTAACGTGGCAGGATATAGAGCAGCTTGCTGATGTTCTGGCGCGATGATGACATCACCACGTTGGTCCTCTCTGTTGGCTGTCTCCTCAGAATCCATAGGTAGGTGAGTAATTAATGTGTTTTTCTTTGCTTGTTGGGGAAATTCTGGATGACTATGGAGGCTACATTATAATTTAAGAAGGTAGAATTATAATCTATGATGGTTGCATCATAATTTACGGAGGCTCAATAATAATCTATGGGGGCTGTATTACAACATAAGGAGTGCTTTACATTCTATGGAGGAATATGGAGGCTACATTATAATATACTAGCTGTACTACCCGGCTACGCCCGGGTTAATAAATAACTGATGTTAGCTATAACAAAATAGAATTTGAATATGTCATATTAATGACCTGTAAGAAAATAGAAGCTGAGCTGTGATTGGTTGCTATAGACAGCCTAATAAATCTCCAGCCAACAGTAAACCCTCCCCCCGGCCGGGCAGTATATGTTATCTCACACATACACATAATAGACAGCTCATGTGACTGACATCTGCCTTAATTCCCTATATGGCACATGAGTTGCACATTGGCTGTTTTTAATCAGATGTTTATATTTGGAAATTAAAGATACCAGACGTATGAGGCAAGTTGTGTGAGGTGATTTGTGCACATCTGTGTCTGTCTGTGTGGTGTGTGTGTCCCTGGGGTGTGTGTATGTGTGTGTCCCTGTGGGGTGAGTGCATGTGTCCCTATATGGTGTGTATGTCCCTGTGGGGGGTCTGTGTGGTGTGTGTTTCTGTTGTGTGTGTCTCTTTGTGGTGTGTGTGTCCCTGTGAGGTGAGTGCATGTGTCCCTATAGGGTGTGTTTGTGTGTGTGTCCCTGTGGGGGGGGGTGTCTGTGTGGGGTGTGTGTGTCTCTATGTCGTGTGTCTCTCTTTGTGGTGTGTGTGTGTGTCCCTGTGGGGTGAGAGCATGTGTCCCTATAGGGTGTGTATGTGTCCCCGTGGGGGTGGGGGTGTGTGTCTCTGTGTTGTGTGTGTCTCTTTGTGGTGTGTGTGTGTTTGTTCGGGTGCGTGGTGAGTATCCAATATTGGGGCTGCACCTTAGCGACTATACACTTGCTGTTACTCTTTGTGGGCGTGTGGTGTGTATACATGTCCTCGTGCATGGTAAATATCTCATGTCAGGGCCCCACCTTAGTGACTATATGCTGGTATGTGCTGTTAGTCTTTGGCGCTATCATTAAGCCCCTCTCATTCACAACTGTCAACTGGTAACTGTCACCTTTTCCCCATTATGTAGATAGGGGCAAATTTGTTTGGTGAATTGGAATGCGCGGGGTTAAAATTTCACCTCACAACATAGCCTATGATGCTCCCGGGGTCCAGACGTGTGATTGTGCAAAATGTTGTGGCTATAGCTGACAGCTGTTGATTTTCCTCCAACACTTTTCCATTCACTTTTTCCCCATTATGTAGATGGGGCAAAATTGTTTGGTGAACTGGAACGCGCGGGGTTAAAATTTCGCCTCACAACATAGCCTATGACGCTCTCGGGGTCCAGACGTGTGACTGTGCAAAATTTTGTGGCTGTAGTTGCGACGGTGTAGATGCCAATCCCGGACATAGATACACACATACACACATACACACACACATTCAGCTTTATTTATTAGATGGAGGATAATGGATGTGCATTGTAATATATAGATGACTATGCGGTGCATTATAATATATTGAAGTGTAAGTGGTGGCTATGTGGAAGCCATTGAAAATATTTGAAACTTCTGCTATGGGGCTCAATGATTTCTATGTAAGTCCCAGCACTATACGGTCATTGTATTGCGGTGATATCGGTGTTAATCTATACATAGTGATTTTCAGTAACAGTGCAGTCATCTGCTGAGGTTCTCCTATATCTATGATCAGGCTGCGCCGCCCTAGTTGTGCACATGGTTACTTTCTTAAGGGCCCACTCAGATGTGTCACACCCCTTCCTCACCTGAACCCCTAGCTACCCCTCTGAATACAAGTGATAGTTTAAAAAAAAAAAGCTAAAAATACAGTGTGAAAATTTTTATAAAGGTGATATGTGTAGGAAGCGTACATGAAGAAGTGCAAATCTGCGTAAATGTGTAAACCAAACCTAAGGGCTTCTTATGGAAAAAGAAAACAAGGACATATATACAGTAAGTGTATATGTGAGTGTCTAAATGTACAGTATATGTGTAGATCAACCATGCATGTACAGTATATACACTATATACTCACACACATACATATATACACTACCGTTCAAAAGTTTAGGGTAATCCAGACAATTTTGTGCTTTCCATGAAAACTCAAATGAGTTGCAAAATGAATAGAAAATATAGTCCAGACATTGACAAGGTTAGAAATAATGATTTTTATTTGAAATAATAATTTTCTCCTTCAAACTTTGCTTTTATCAAAGAATGCCCCCTTTGCAGCAATTACAGCATTGCAGACCTTTGGGTACTATTTAATGAAGTTGCCAGTTGAGGAGCTATGAGGTATCGATTTCTCAAACTAGAGACTCTAATGTACTTGTCATGTTGCTCAGTTGTGCAGCGGGGCCTCCCACTTCTCTTTCTACTCTGGTTAGAGCCTGTTTGTGCTCTCCTCTGAAGGGAGTAGTACACACCATTGTAGGAAATTTTCAGTTTCTTGGCAACTTCTCGCATGGAATAGCCTTAATTTCTAAGAGCAAGAATAGAATGTCGAGTTTCATGTGAAAGTTCTCTTTTTCTCGCCATTTTGAGAGTTTCATAGAACAAACAAATGTAATGCTCCAGATTCTCAACCTTCTTCTCAAAGGAAGGTCAATTTCATAGCTTCTCTAATCAGTCAAACCGTTTTCAGCTGTGCTAACATACTTGTGCAAGGTTTTCCTAAGCATCCATTAGCCTTACACTGTTCGCAAACACAATGTAGTGGTGGTTGTTGGAAATGGGCCTCTATACACCTATGTACTGTAGATATTGCATTAAAAACCAGATGTTTGCAGTTAGAATAGTCATTTACCACAGTAACAATGTATAGAGTGTACTTCTGATTCATTTAATGTTAGCTTAATTGAAAAAAAATGTGCTATTCTTTCAAAAATAAGGACATTTCTAAATGACCCCAAACTTTTCAACAGTAGTGTCATATATATATATATATATATATATATATATATATATATATATATATATATATACACACACACACACACATGTAAAACAACTCTGTAGATATATATGTGTGTGTGTGTGTGTGTGTGTGAAAGTATGCAGAACAGCCCAGCAGATTTGGGCCCCGTAGCAGATGTGTGGGCCTCCTGTATGGTATGCACACTCTAAGATATATTTACATTTTACGCCGGCCATGTCAGAGTCGTGTCTGCACCTCGTATTAGACCTTGAGCATTGGTAAGGCAGGGTTCACACAGGGCATATGTGTCGGCTCATTCTGCAGTCACAATCTATTCTATGTACACTATTCCTAATTTTTTATATGCAGTGTATATTGTATATATTGTGATTTTACCCATTTTATTCTTCAGTGAAATACAAAAGACCTTCAGTGCATGCGCAGATCGTATGCTGAAGTCGGCCTGTGCGAGACATACAGGCAGTGCTGGTCGACCGGAAGTGAAACGGCCCGGCATCATGTGACCCGCCGCGTCACAGTGATGCAGCCGGAGGCGGGGAAATACAAACATGCCGCGCTCTGCGAACAGCATTACGCCCATTAGGGCGTCAATTTAGCATCAAGGCGGGGGCAGCGCACCCAAGGAGACCCTGCCTAACCATCACACACCCCCAGGGTAACGCCCAGCCGCCACAGAAAATGTAAGTTTATAAAAATAATTATGCAGCTTGTAGGCATCAAAAAAATACCAGACAGGGATGCTTAGTATAGCACTTTTAGGCTGCAGGGACAGGTAGTCATAGGGTACAAGGGCTAGATTAGGTGACAGGTTCCCTTTAAGGCTCGCTTAAAACTAGTGGTATTGGGAAAGAATTTAATTGTTAATCCGTTCCAGCGAATTGGTGCAGCTTGTGAGAAGTCTTGGAGATGGGAGTGTGAGGTTCGGATTGAAGCTGATGTCAGTCTTAGGTCACTTGTGGAACGGAGGACACGTGTAGGGCGATAGAGACTACCGGTCATACACTGCAGGTTAAAGATTTCAGCCTGTTTCGGTACTAGGTACTACATCAGGATTTTTATCAGAATATGCAACTAATGGAAACGATATGTAAAAGAAGCCTTAGTGATCAGGTCCCGGATAGCTGTTCCAGCTGTCAGGGCATGTTAGGTGCTGTAGTTGCACAACAGCTGGAGAACCACAATCCCAGATGATCACTACCCACATGTTACATGTAGAAGAGATCCTCTCCTTTAATTGAAAACATTAGATATTACTGTGCAGCGGACCGAAACACAGAATTCACATTACAAGGAGACCTTTGTGTGATGGGAACCGCTGTACATAAGGAAACAAAACACACTAAATGGGTGCTGACTAGCAATCAGGTTAAGTAACTACAAAGCCGGGCTTGTCTGACCTCTGGCTGACCGATGCTAGAATGGAAGATCTTGATCTAGCATGACCGTGTTGACACATTTAAAAATACAGCACTAAGAATATACTGGGGCGGATAACAATCTCATCTCAAGCAAGGAAAGTGCAGCACGCAACGGGTAATGCTATGTGTTGTTATTGAACAACATAGCAATTACATGAATTATCTGATAAAGAACATTAAATATTTGAGACTAAAAGAAAGACCAGTCCACTTTTTTTCATGAGTCAATTTAGTTGCAGTACCAAAAATGACCACAGTGGTGCTGTTTTCCACTCAAAAAACAAGGCTATGTTCACAAGGAATGTTTCCTAAATCTTCCTAAAAAAACACCTGTAAAACTCTATGGGAAATCTACTTTGTTTTTCATATGAGGAGGGCTTTTTGTTTTTTACTTTTTTCCCCAGAATAGGTTTTTCAAAAAACACAAAGAAAAGTGCATGATACTTCTTTGAAGCAGCAAAGGAAAACTCTCCAAATTAATGTCCAATCAAAAGACAGCAAAGAATGCTAAAAGGGAAAAACTCTTGCTACATCTTGATGATTGTGCTTCGTTGCCATTTACATTAGAGTATGGCAACCAACCTGCCATCATAGTGTGTTAAATAAATAATTTAAAAAAAATGCGTAGTATTTTTCAGTTTAGCCCATGATAAAGAGGACAGCTGCGAGCTGCCACCCTCAGCTGTCTAATTTTACCATGGCTGGCCAAAAAAAAGCGTAGGGCTCCACCCTACTTTTAATTGCCAGCCAAGGTAAAACTAGGCAGCTGAGCAGCGCAGCTCGCAGCTGTCCTCTTTCACCGTTACTATGGCAACGGTGTCCTCGGGTGACCTCACCACTTACCATGATGCAGGTCTCAGCTCAGTCATTCAGAGACCGTGGGGATTAACATGCTTTGTTCATCTTCGCGGTCTTTGATGTAGCAGAGCTGTGTGTGTTTAGCAGAGAGAAGACGAGAATTGTGGAGGGTATGAGAGTCCAGCGGTTAATAAAGATGGAGTCAATAACTGTATCTGGTGTTTTTATTTCTAACAAAATGATTTGTCTCTATTTTGTGTCTTTTTTACTATTTATTTGAAATTCTTTTTTTATTTTTTTAAATCCTTTATTTAAACATACAAAGTAAATAATCTCAGTAAGCAACAGATCATGAAGACCATGGTCTCCTACTATTTATTTGAAATCCTTAATGGCTGGGCTGGTGGAAGAGCCTGGTAAAGCGCCTGGAAATGGCGCTACAATAAATGCACCATTTTTAGGGGCGGCTGCGGGCTGCTATTCTTTAGCATGGGGGGCCCTAAAACAATGGGTCCTCACCCCGCTGAGAATACCAGCCCACAGCTGCCTAGTTTTACCTTGGATGAGAATTAAAAATAGGACGGAGCCCTGTGCATTTTTTACCAGCCAAGTAAAGTAAAATTAGGCAACTGAGGGTGGCAGCTCGCAGCTATCTGCTTTCACTGGGCTGCAGCAAATGCAAGGCGTTGCTTTTTTCTTGGCAGGAGGTTGCTGAGTTTAATTCGGATTTGTTGCATTTTTGCTGCTGATTAGGTTCCTGCATTTTTGCTGCAGATGCCACAATAGAGACTATAGCAAACATTCTGTAAAGAATTGACACGCTCAGTCTTTCAAAAACACAACAAAACCTGTGGGGTTTCCACATTCTGCACCAAACAAAAAACAACGTGTGTGGACAGCTGATCCTGAAATCACATACATTTTGATGGTAAGGATTAGCACAGATTACCATAAAATGTAGGCAAATCCACAGGTTAAAAACTCAGCAAAAACGCACTGTGTGAACTAGGCCTAAAACTGCAATAATATAAGACAAGACAGAGGGAACAAGAGCCTTTGAAGAAAATTTTATATTATACCGAAAACAAAAGCGTTCACTGACAGATTGTGTCTGAAAAGAGAACTGGCAATCTGTGATTACAGCAGCCTCTGCACAAATTCGATCAGGTCATTTGCATTATTAGGCCGGCTTCACACCACGTTTTTTTGGATCCCTGGATCTGATTTTGCCCCTATTGTATCCCTATGGTGCCGGATGGGGCTGGATGGCAGCTATTTGCCATCCGGTTTGGTGTGTGTACGGCTGGATCCGGGTGATTTAGTTTTTTGCCCCGGACACAAAACCGCAGCTTGCTGGATTTTTCGTGTCCGGGGCCAATATCGATCAAAACCAGATCCGGAGCGATCCGGCGCCCATAACATGGGAGTCTATGGGCACCAGATCCGGCAGAAAACCGATCCAATTCCCGGACGCCGGGTGCTGAATGAGTGGCATCTTCGAAATTTAAGCTGCGCTTGTTCAGCACCTGGACAGCGCAGCTGAAAGAGCCGCCAACTGAAATTTCAGCACCTGAGAGCTCCACTCCAAACGCTATGCTGAAATTTCAGCACTGGACAGCGGCAGCCGCTGATTCCAGCAGAAAAGTGGATCAGAGGGCATATTTGCCCTCTGGTTCTGTTCTATCCAGGGATGTCAAATTCTGTCCGATGCATCCTGCAAAACACCGGACAGAACCTGACAGTGAAGAACCGTGATGTGAAGCCGGCCTTGGGGTGCATACTCACGATAAGGATACGCAGCATTTTGGACACAGCATCTTGCATAGTACAGTAGAAGCATAGTGGAAGGGATTTGTAGAAATCCCATCCTCAATATGCTGTTCCCAACTGTAGCTTTTTGACAGCTGCGGTGCTGGTTGCCGGCATTCCGCTCCACCACAGCATGTTCATTCCTGCATTCATGCTGCGGAGTTGCAAGCGGTCACCATTGGATGCACTCAGTGAGAAGCCGCCCTGCACCAACCGCACATGGTCTCCCAGAGGGGACTGACGGCTTGCTGCAATTCCGGAGGAGCTACATCCACAATACCGCTTCTCCGGACTGTGAGCACACAGCCTTAGGGTGCATGTGTATCCTTTCCCCAGCAAAGTCTATGAGAATTCTAAGTGTTGTGCCCACGGTGCTTATTTTTTCCGTGCAGATTATGTTCAAGACAAAAGAATGATCAGGTCAATTATTGGGGTGTTTTTTGCTGCGTTTTGTAGCCCTCCCAGCCATTGACTAAACTAACAAAAACCCATGACCACAAACTGCACCTAAAACGCACCAATAAAGCATGCATTTTGTGGTGCATTTCCCACAATAGGGTGCAGTTTAGCAGTGCTTTTTTCTTAATTCCAAAAAAGTAGCATTGGCACAAAGCCTAGCTCTACATTCCACCCATCTTCTTGCACTGACACCTCTGGCTTCAAAGAGCAAGAACAGGGCGAAGATGGATAGATGGAAAACAAGCAGGTGGGAAGCACTCAGATGATTGTCAACACCATGATGCCCAGAGTGCCTGAACTGGGTCTGAACAGCCATTCTGTGCTGACAGAGGCCCTGGAAAGGCAGAATCATCTGTGACACACAGATCTTATGTCCAGCATAGATATATATATGCAAAACGCAGACGAATGACTGCAGGGGCCTAAAAATAGGGTGAGTTTTTTAGCACATGAAAAACTGCAATTAAAAATTGCAGCAAAAATGATTTTTTTTTTTGCTGCAATTTTTGAACAGAAAACCGATTCATGACGCTTCCTCCAACACGGAACAGACCCAGCTAGCAGGTTTTTTTTGTGTTAGAAAAAGCCCTGTGAATTGTTCTCCACATGTAAATTGCGACAAAATCCACATTTATTGCAGCAATTTTTATTGCAGTTTTTGATACACCTAAAAAGCCTCACCCTAAATTTACACTTTATGTTAGAATGAAAAATTCCATAAAACCGAGTGGAAAAATAACAATAATAAGTATCAAAAACTATGTGTCATTACAAAACTATATCAAAATCAACCAAAAACAGAAACAAATCATTTTTAGCATAGTTCTACAATAATAATAATAATAATAATAACTTGATGTGAACATGTCTTAAAACATGTGGTTAGCACAGGGCTGGGGAAGGAGGGAGGTTATAGAAGAAGGTTATAGTCACTCTATGTGCACATGCTGGAAATGTTTATGCACCAAATCTGCAGCAAATCTGTATCCTCTGGCAGAAAAAACTGTGGTTTTGGTGCAGATTTGTGCCATGCACTTTTTTTAGGCAGGGTTCACACTTGCCTTTGTGTCTGCATGCGTATGGCATGCAGACGCAAAGGCAGTGCAACGCAGCACATACTTATGTGAACACAGCGGAGAATCTCCGCATGCGTTCACATTAGTATGGTGCCCGGGCAGCCAATCAGCTGTCTAGGGGGTGGCCGGGAGGAGGAGATCAGCGGCAGAGATCTCCGCCTCCCGATCACAGCTGATCTCCCGCCGATGTCAGCACAGGAGATTTGAAGAAACAGCTGATCTGACAGCTGTTTAAATCTCCCACGCTGACACCGAATAGGGTGATATCGGTGCAGGAGATAAGAAACAGCTGATCGCTGCTTCAAATCTCCCGCGCCGACTTCACCTCTTCGGTGTCAGCGCGGGAGATTTAAACAGCTGTCAGATCAGCTGTTTCTCCCCGCTGACAACGGGGGGGAGAGCAGTGGCAGCTGTAGCTGATCTCTCGGTGGCCGCCGGTGATCACCGGTGGCCACCAGGAGAGATTTCATTAAGATCCGCAGCATTCTCCTGCGCTGTCATGCGGAGGACACTGCGGATCCATTGACTTCCATGCATTTTTTGTGAGCTTGCAGATAAAACAAGTGCCCGCGAACGCACAAAAAATGCAACAGGGTTGTGTTCTGAGTGCGTTCGGAGGGCGTACAAATTATGAGCATCCGTACGCAAATGCAACCGAACGCAGCCAAAATGCAGGCACATGCGTTCCCATGTTAATCATAGGAACGCATGTGCGCAAGCGTTTGGCTGCGTTCAGTGCACTGCGTAACAAATGCAAATGCGAAGGAAGCCTTAATGAAGTCAATGGCTGCAAGTGGCTGAAAAACTCCGGGAAATCTGCACCAAGAATTTACAAGCTGCAGATTTATTTCTGCATCAAATCTGCAAGGGAAAATTAAGCAACATGTGCACAACACTTCACAATTCTCATAGACTTTGCTGGCATAAGGATAGGCATGCAGAATCATGAGAAATCTGCAGCGTATGCACATAGCCGACTGCTATCCTTTGTGGGATGTAATATCAGAGAGCAACCGGAATCTACTATTGATCCATTTTCTACCCTAGACCACCAGGGATGTAGGATTAACCCCTTCACTGCCAGATTAAAGTTTAGCGTTAACCCTTTCCCTATAAAAATGAAACGCTCAGGGCCCCATTTGTTTTCATATGAGCCTTCTCCCATTGGGTAGGAATAAACCTATATATGACTTGTTTTGCGCTATTCCCACCCTGTTTCTCAGTCCTCGGTAACCTCCTCCTTTCTCCTGTCATTTTTCCCTCTTTGTGAAATGACAGATTTTTACACGCTGTTTTTCCTTCGTCTTAGACGTGTCCACTTGACGGTACTTGACACTGACAGATGGAGTTTGGAAATTTCCAATCTAGCATTCATACTGCGCTACAAGTGGGAAGATGGTCGTATTACAAATAATGGGATCCAGTCATCTCGGAGTGTTTATCCAGTAATTGATACAATGCTGTAAAGTCACTCGGTCTTTCAGGCCGGACAGCTGCAAACAGCTGGACCCCGGGGCCGGTTTTGGAAGTAGAAATGAAAACAAGATGAGAAGGTTTTTCTACAGAATTCTGCATTTCTTCTTGCCAGCTTTCATGGCCACATTAAACAGAAATAACAGCGTCTTATTGGTCTGTTTTATGTCTCGTTTCACCAAACACGTGTGTGGTATCTGTATGAGAAGGCACCATTGCCTACACATTGGTATCTGCACTTACCCAATATATAAAAATGGAATGTTTTCTGATCATAAAACTTAACTTTGGAAACTGTCAACAAGCAGGTTGTCTGACACTCACTGATCCGTTTAGAAGTTACATTACTAAACATTTTTTGAATCCCAATAGTGTACTTCATGGAAATGTCCAATGTAATCAATGGTCACTGGCTATCCTTCCAAAAAAAGCAAAAAAGGTTCCCTACGGCTGCTGTCACTTCAGAGGTCTGCGGGATTTGCATAGTTTGGGCCCTAATTGAATGGTGGCAAAAAGAAAAGTATTTAAAAATCTACTCGCCCCCCCAACCCCCAGCTCAGCCTTAGAGGGTTAGGCTGACTTCACACCACGGCACAATCCCCATAATCGGTATAAACCAGACAGGCCCGGACCGAATTTTGGCCCCATAGTATCCTATGGGGCTGGATGGAGCCAGATGGCAGCTCTCTGCCATCCGGTTTCTATGTGTCCGTGAGAATCTGGGAGGAATCAGATTTTTCTCCCGGACACAAAATCGGAGCATGCACCATTTGAATTGAATCCGCCCCAATCCAGGAGGATCCGGGAACCAGACACCTGCAGCTGTGTTCTGATGTAATTTCAGGACCGTGGCTAGCTCCCCACAAGCCACGGTCCTGAATTATCAGTAGCGGCAGCTGCGTTTGGCTGCACACCGGACCAGAGGGCATATTTGCCCTCCGGTTCTGTGTGCTGATCCAGTTCGGGGCTGTCAGGTTCATGGAATTGGAATTGTTAGCGGACACCATGTTGCGTATGGAGAGCCGCTGTGTGACTAAACATTAGAGCTCCCCCACAAGTGACCCCATTTTGGAAACTAGACCCCCCAAGGAACGTATCTAGATGCATAGTGAGCACTTTGAACCCCCAGGTGCTTCACAAATTGATCCGTAAAAATGAAAAAATAATTTTGTGGGAAAAAAAAGTACTTTTTTAATTTTATGGATCAATTTGTGAACCACTTGGGGGTTCAAGTGCTCACTATGCATCTAGATACGTTCCTTGGGGGTGTAGTTTCCAAAATGGGGTCACTTGTGGGGGAGCTCTAATGTTTAGGCACACAGGGGCTCTCCATACGCGACAGTGTCCGCTAATAATTGGAGCTAATTTTCCATTCAACTTGTTAGCGGACACCATGTCACGTATGGAGTGCTCCTGTGTGCCACCAGCACAAGGGCAACTGGAAGAGTTGGGGTACAGTACCAGAAAATGGCACCTCTAATGTGCTATTTTCTGGGGTGGCTGTGAGTTGCAATTTGCAGCGTGGGGGGCCACAACATTTGGGTCTCTCCACGATGAGGATTGCAGCCCCCCAACTGCCAAGTTGTACCTGGCTGGCATCCAAAAATCAGGCAAAGCTCCTTGTCATTTTATTGGTAGACGTAAAAAAAAAAAATGGCGTGGGGCTCCGCCATATTTTTGGTCCAGCCAGGTACAACTTGGCAGCTACGGACTGCCAGCAACCCCCAGCTGCCTCGTTGTACCTGGCTGGTACCCAAAAATACAGCAAAGCCCTTTTTTTTTTCTTTCTAGAACTAATTCTAGAAAAAAAAATGACATAGGGCTCCGCCATATTTTTGGTCCAGCCAGGTACAACTTGGCAGCTACGGACTGCCAGCAACCCCCAGCTGCCTCGTTGTACCTGGCTGGTACCCAAAAATACAGCAAAGCCCTTTTTTTTTCTTTCTAGAACTAATTCTAGAAAAAAAAATGACATAGGGCTCCGCCATATTTTTGGTCCAGCCAGGTACAACTAGGCAGCTGGGGGCTGGATTCCACAGCATGGAGAGGCCCAAGCGTTCTGGGCCCCCCATGCTGCGAATTGCAGCCCGCAGCCGCCCCAAAAAATGGCGCATTCATTGAAGCGCCATTTTCTGGCGCTGTACCCAGACTCTTCCAGTTGCCCTGGTGCCGGTGGCAAACTGGGTAATAAAGGGGTTAATGCCAGCTTGTTATTGGCAGCTGGCACTAAGCCCGAGATTCATAATTTAGGGCCAATGTTAGACCCGCCATTAGGAATCTCTGGTAAATAGTCAGAAAATACACACAGAGAAAAAATCTTTTTATTTGAAAAAAAACAAAACAAAATTTGGACTCCATCTTTATTATAAAGATCCGACGTAGTCCACAACGAAGGTCCCTCGGCGCTCGACCGCCTCCGACGTAGTCCACAACGAAGGTCCCACGACGCTCGATCGCCTCTTCTCAATCCAGAGATTGCAGCAAGGGATCAAGTGTCCTCTTCCTACAGCCTATGGGGTCAGAGTTATGTTGCACTGTATGACAATGATCTGTTATACAGTGCACCATGACTATGATCCCAGAGACTACAACAAGAGGATACTTGATCCCTTGTTGCACCCATCCATTCACCTATGCACCCATCAGCCATGCACACACACATCCACGCCCGCTCGCTGACATCCACGCCCGCTCGCTGACAGCCACGCACGCAGACAGCCACGCACGCAGACAGCCACGCACGCAGTCAGCCACGCACGCAGTCAGCCACGCACGCAGACAGCCACGCACGCAGACAGCCACGCACGCAGTCATCCACGCACGCAGTCATCCACGCACGCAGACAGCCACGCACGCAGACAGCCACGCACGCAGACAGCCACGCACGCAGACAGCCACGCATGCAGACAGCGACGCACGCAGTCATCCAAGCACGCAGTCATCTACGCACGCAGACAGCCACGCACGCAGACATCCACGCACGCAGACATCCACGCACGCAGTCATCCACGCACGCAGACATCCATTCATTCATTGATACATACAAACATACATGCATACTACATACATACATGCATACATACTACATATATACATACATTCATTCATACATACTACATACATACATACTACATACATAGATACATTCATCATATCATACACACATACTACATACATACTACATACATAGATACATTCATTCATTCATACACACATACTACATACATAGATACATTCATTCATTCATACACACATACTACATACATACATACTACATACATAGATACTACATACATACTACATACATTCATTCATTCACACATACTTACCTGATCCAGGAAGAGGAGCCCGGAAGAGGAGGAGCCCACACTGGAGATGGACCGCGGCTGCACCGGCGGGCCCGCCGGTAGGTGAGAGAGGGATGGGGGGGGGAAGATACGGGGCATGGGGGTGTTAGCTTCATCAGCCCCGGGGGGCTAGGAGGGAGACGGCACATGCCATCCCGCCCCTCCAGATCTGATTGGAGAGCTCCAGTCGGATCTGGAGGGGATTACTAGCACTGATTGGCAGTCTGAATTTCAACTGCCAATCAGAGGGGCCCTGGGCACGGGGGGGTTAATCCACCCCCCGTGGGGTGTACTACAGGTTGTCACTGTGCATTATGTACAGTGACACCTGAGTTACCCCCCTCACACGGGCTGCAGGAGCCCGATCATTCCATGGCCCACCGTTTGGGCCAAGGGTCGGGAATGAACTTGTTTTCATGGCCCAAACGGTGGGCCAAGGGTCGGGAAGGGGTTAATATATATTTGTTCACTGATGTGAATGGGCGAAGTCATGAGCGACATTGTTATCGCGGTGTCACACATAACGATGCAGCAGGTTGGCTGATCGTGGATCGTTTGATTTGAGAACATGTTCTAAAATCTGCAATCAACGATCCAATTTATGGTACTTATATCTCGGTGTTACACGCAACGACGTCCTAACGATGTCGCTTGAACGACTCCAAACCCGTGACGTTTAAGCGATATTGTTCACGATATTGTACCGTGTAACGGGGCCTTAAAGGGAATCCTGATGCCGGCAAAGTCAATGAGAAACCTGATGTCTCATGCACACTTTTGAATATTTTCTCACTGCAGATTTTTTGCTGCAGATTTCACTCATTCTAACGCCGAAGTCACCCTTGCGAGAGATTCATGCCACATCACCCGACATAGCTGCCTGCTTTCCAGACAGGAGCTTGTCAGCTGCTTGTACCTTTATGGAGCTGCATGCTCCTGCCCAGAAAGCAGGCAGTCGTGCCGGGTGATGCGTTGCTAGACTCCAGCCTAATGAATTGGAAAAATCTGCACCAAAAATATACGGCAAAATCCACTGAAAACATAGTAAAATTGCATGTTCTTGCCTCTGCGTTTTTCCTGCCAAGAGATGCACCAAATCCTAACCGAGTGCACATATCCTTACAGATCCATCAGGTCAGTGGCCTTTCTTCATATACCTGCTTAGATTAAGGTTCATCTAAGGAACGGCCTTTATAAAAATCAACAGTAAATTGGATACATCATTTCCCAATGAGTAAAACTTTGTTTAAAGCATCTTTGCTGAGCAGCGCACATAAGAATTGGAAGTCGGTATAACTGCTTACACTTAACGTCTATAATAAGGTATTTATTCTTTTATACCATGACTCTCCACATCCGATACTAAACCACAATAAAACTCTATGATTCCACTTTAGACTGAATTGGACTCGTTAAGCAAAAAAAGAAAAGCAGAAAATTATCCTCAATTACTTGGAATCATTCAGCAGTGACTTTGTTCGAGGTAACAAATTGAATGCAAATACACGAGATGTAAAAGGACCGCGGAAAATCTAAACAAAGCCTCTTGTCGTGGATGGAACATCATTCTCCGCATTAATTCACAATCGTATAAATACAATCTGCAAATCGACCAAACAACCGCTTCTTGCATGAATACATTTATTCCATTATAACAGGAAATGATGTTTTATTTTTCAGGCCGCTGACGGAGTCTTGATCAGGTTTTGTCTTTGTTAGAAGTGTCGAGCTCGGAGAATCAGTAGTAATTTGTATGTATAATGAGAGCAGCACAGCTAATTAAATATGGATTTAATAAGAGAGGGCCGTGTATTTAGAAGTAGTAGAATTACTGTTTATCTAATGAGGATGTAACATGACTGATCACACCTCTGGATGAACTTCTATAGGCAATTATACTCATTAGGGGACAGGGGACTCACGAGGCGGCCATCGAGGACTACCTGTATATCTGATATGTAGTGCAGATAGCGCTCTGTGTGTAAATATATGGTTGAAAACCGACTAATATCTAGATATCTTAAAGTGAACCTGTGAAAACAGCAGAAAAAGACATGACATATAAGAAAGTATGGGAGCACACCTGTAATACTACAAAATATATACAAAATTTTATTGGAACAGTGTACAGACAAAGGGAAGTTAAAACCATTTAAAATTGGTAATGAAACCAGACAAGGGCACCATTATATATGACAAATGTCAAATCAAACAAATTAATTGCAGCAATTTATACATCAGCATAGACAGTCAAAAATAAATGAATAAATCAGGACCCAGCGGGGCTCAGAATTTAATGTATAGGAAGCATAGGAGGTCACTCCATAGGTCAGGGGATCAATCAATCTGGAAGTGAGAGTGTATCACTCCAGTAAGCAGTATAGTCTCTCTGAGCTTTACAATGAAATACCACTATCTATGAGGATTCACAGACCTCTTACATGAATCTAACACTATATAGTCAGAGAAACAACTTAGGGTTAAAGCACCCTGTTGAATAATCACATATATATTATAGTGAGAGTATACCCTGTTGTGGACCCCTCAGTAGGGTAAATATTAACAAATAAACAATTTTACCAGAGGTTCATGGTGGTACCGGGGTCTACAGTGTATACGCCTGTTAATGGGTGACCAACAAGTCCCTGATACAGTCAGTATAAGCTGTCTAATATATCTGTGAGGCTGCAATTAACAACTGGCATCACTGGTATCTGTCACTTCAATATCCCCACACACAGCATATTATTGTTGCACCAGCCCTGATCATAGTATTACAAATTGCATATCACTGCACATCAATCTACCAGGGCTGTGCTTTCCTGCTATACATAAATGCCATAACAAGGGCTTGCATTCAGTAAGCATGTGCTGTGCACTGACTAGTTGGTCAGAAGGACAGGGGGAGAAGGGAAGGGAATGAGAAGGAGAGAGATTACCAGTCTGTAATACAGGTGCCCGAGTGGGAAAGGACCCCACCGGTATCGCTGCCTCCTGTGCAGCTTCGTCAGGGGATGTCTGCACACTCCACCGTCCAAATCTTATATAAAGGAGAGTAAGCCCTGCAGCATGGTTTCTGTGTTCCGTAGGACAGGAAGCAGGTGCAGTCATATGATTGCATTGCTTAGTTACAGAGTAAACACAAGGCAGGCTGAGAAGTGAGTCACAGCTTAGTGCCCGCCCCACAGTGTTAACCCACGGAGCTGAGAACTGCACAGAGCTGCTTGTACATATATCCAGGGGAGACAAATATTGGTATCAAATCCAGGAAAGTAGTACACAATGCACCAGATAGTGCCATATGTAAGGAATAAATCATGTTTTTAGGATTAATAAGAGGATCTTGTGGGATCAAATCATGATATGAGGCAGTATTGAATACATGGTCTGGGGGACATAAATTAGTGCACCATGTTATTTTGGTGGTTATCACATTTAACAGGGATCTATCCAGACTCGTGCTATATATACACTATGCATAAAAATGAAGGAAAGTGCACATTGTGGCACATTTCCTACTTAGTAGTATATGGTATCAATAAACGAATTCTTAAGAACCCTGGGAAGTATATAAAGAGAGTGGATCTGAAGGCACACTCGATAGTATAGTCTCATGAGGAAAACATGGAAAAGCACTATTCACTACCCATATTATATGGGGTTAGAGAGTATTAGACTGTACATATTGGAGGTGCTCACAGTAGCTGCCCTTCAATGCAATCCCCCCCTTGATCTTAGTTACCACCTATATCATAAGTCGCCGATTCATGTCCCTAGGCACACTGGCAGAGTAATTACCAACAGGTGCCCCATACCTAGAGATAGCCTGTTATTACTAGTCCCAAATCTCATGGCAGAATCATATGGGAACCAAGTCACAATGTGAGGCAGAGTTGAATACAAAATCATGGGGAACACAGATTAGTTCACTATGTTATTTTAGGGTTATCATATCTAGTAGGGATCTATCCAGACTCGTGCTGTATATATTATTGTCAAAGATGCACATTATGGCACATTTCCTACTGAGTAGTATCTGGTACCAATAAGAGTGTTCCAAGATCCCAGAAAATTATATAAAGAATGGATCCAAAGGGACACTCAAAGGAGTAATCCCAAAAGGAAACCATAGAGACAGCACTGTTAGTTACCCATGTATACTGGGGTTAGGTAGAGAGTACTGGACAGTACATCACAGTGGGATAGGATGGAGGAGCTCACAAGGGCTACCCTCCAAAATAATCCCCTCTTAATATTAGTTATCACCCATATCATAGGTCACCGATCCATGTCCCTAGGCACACTAGTAAAATAATTACCAGCAGGTGCCCCATATCTAGAGATAGCTTGCTATTATAAATCCAAGAACTCTATTCTCCAGTTCTAATTCGTATCAAATTCCAACAGGACACCAAATGGAGCCATGTATACCAGGTTTTTCCTAAGATTTGTGAAGAGCCCCCCCAGGAGAATTATACATATATCCAAGCATGGCAGACCTCCCGCCCGTCAATCAGATAGCATGGTGCGAGCTCTACTATGAGAGGAATATCAATTATCCCGACAAGGACCTTGAATAAAAGATATTAGAGATAGGGATGTACAAAGATCTAGTTGCATAGATTTTAATGAGTATTATTGGAGTCCCTAAGAGGGGTCCACGAGGTGAAGGGACAACATTCTCCTGTATGAACACATCTATATGTTCATATTACTCAATGACGGAACCATCATGATCATGGCAGTTTAAAAAACCAAATGAGGCATGAGAATAAATGTCCATCTCAAATCCTTTTGTTAGCAAGAACAGAAGTCCAGACAGCTGTGGGGGCTGCAAAGGTCAGCAAGGTATCAAGTATCCGATATGTGGAGAGTCCAGAACCAAGGATCGGAGGCGACAAATCATGTTTCTTTCATAGTCCTGTATTCTTCTTATTTTTCATTGCCAGATTAGAAGGTGTTCCATCATTTACTTCTTTTAACCGGTATCATCATGACCACTGGAGAACAGAATTAGCCCAGAAAGCCGGTAAATAGGAACTCCTCATTTAGACCTGTGGGAGACATTGAATTTAGTGTATAGATCCACCTTGTTTCCATGCGCAGTAGGAGTTTAGTGATATCGCCTCCCCTAATATTTAGGGTAGCGTGGTCCAATCCCACGAAGTACAAGCCCCGTGGTCTACCCTGGTGCACAGTAAGGAAGTGTGAGGCAATGGTTGTGAGTTTTTTACCTTTTTCCAGATATTCCGCTGCTAAGTTGATGGTTGAGATATGTTTCTGTGCACGTTTTCTGAGCTCCTGTGTTGTTTCTCCTACGTAAACCTTATTACAAGGACATACAAGGGCATAGATAACATCAGCGGTCTTACAGTTTATATAATGTCGTAAGGTATGTTCAGTAGCGTCAGGTGGATTTATAAAGACTAGATTTGTTGGTATCATGTACTGACATATGTTACATCCTCCACAGGGAAAGGAGCCCTTAAGTCTTACGCCCCCTGTTGTTGATCTAGAAGGTCTTACAAAATGGCTTGATGTCAATCGGTCACTTAAGTTGGGCGCCCTCCGGGCTGTCAAGAGTGGTCTGTCCTCTAATAGAGGTTTAATCTTGGGGTCACCTGTCAAGAGACCCCAATGTTTTTTAAGAAGATTACGCACCTCAGGCCATTGATTGTTGTAGTTCGTGATTATTCTTAGTTTCTTGTCTGCTGTCTTTTCTTTCCGTTCCAAAAGTCCAATTTGGTTCTGTGATTTTGCTCGCTGGAAAGCCATTGATACCACTTTTTTCGGATATCCTCTGTTCACGAATCTCCCCGTTAAGATCTTTGCTTGGTTCTTGAATTCGCTATCCAACGTGCAGTTTCGTCTTGTCCGGAGGAATTGTCCAACGGGTATTCCTCTTCTAAGATGGAAAGGGTGAAAACTAGAGAAGGTTAAAAGACTATTAGTTGCCGTTGGTTTCCTATACAGGGAAGTAATAAATTTACCCTCACAAGCGGTGATCTGGAGGTCCAGGAATGTTGCTGAATTGTTCGAAACAGAGTGGGTCAGAAAGATGTTAAATCTGTTGTCATTCAGTGTGTTTAGGTAATCAACGCACTCCAGCTCGGTACCCTGCCACAAAAAGAAAATGTCGTCTATGAAACGATGCCACCCAGTTATATTTGTCTTGAATATCTCAGTTTCAAATACCACCGTTGATTCCCACCATCCTAGGAAAAGGTTTGCCACGGCTGGTGCACATTTGGCACCCATGGCCACCCCTGAGATCTGCCGATAGTATGTGCGGTCAAACACAAAATAATTGTGTGTCAACACAAAATCCAATAAATCTATCAGAAAGGAGTCGTGCATACGATCTGACCTAGCCTGCTTGTCCAAGAAATAAAGTACTGCCTCCATCCCATCCGTGTGTGCTATGTTGGTATATAGCGACTCCACGTCTATGGTCACAATCAACATATCAGGACCAAATGTTAAAGTCTGTAGATGTTGTATAAAATGGGAACTATCCCTAGTATAAGAAATCATATGACTGCACCTGCTTCCTGTCCTACGGAACACAGAAACCATGCTGCAGGGCTTACTCTCCTTTATATAAGATTTGGACGGTGGAGTGTGCAGACATCCCCTGACGAAGCTGCACAGGAGGCAGCGATACCGGTGGGGTCCTTTCCCACTCGGGCACCTGTATTACAGACTGGTAATCTCTCTCCTTCTCATTCCCTTCCCTTCTCCCCCTGTCCTTCTGACCAACTAGTCAGTGCACAGCACATGCTTACTGAATGCAAGCCCTTGTTATGGCATTTATGTATAGCAGGAAAGCACAGCCCTGGTAGATTGATGTGCAGTGATATGCAATTTGTAATACTATGATCAGGGCTGGTGCAACAATAATATGCTGTGTGTGGGGATATTGAAGTGACAGATACCAGTGATGCCAGTTGTTAATTGCAGCCTCACAGATATATTAGACAGCTTATACTGACTGTATCAGGGACTTGTTGGTCACCCATTAACAGGCGTATACACTGTAGACCCCGGTACCACCATGAACCTCTGGTAAAATTGTTTATTTGTTAATATTTACCCTACTGAGGGGTCCACAACAGGGTATACTCTCACTATAATATATATGTGATTATTCAACAGGGTGCTTTAACCCTAAGTTGTTTCTCTGACTATATAGTGTTAGATTCATGTAAGAGGTCTGTGAATCCTCATAGATAGTGGTATATTCATTGTAAAGCTCAGAGAGACTATACTGCTTACTGGAGTGATACACTCTCACTTCCAGATTGATTGATCCCCTGACCTATGGAGTGACCTCCTATGCTTCCTATACATTAAATTCTGAGCCCCGCTGGGTCCTGATTTATTCATTTATTTTTGACTGTCTATGCTGATGTATAAATTGCTGCAATTAATTTGTTTGATTTGACATTTGTCATATATAATGGTGCCCTTGTCTGGTTTCATTACCAATTTTAAATGGTTTTAACTTCCCTTTGTCTGTACACTGTTCCAATAAAATTTTGTATATATTTTGTAGTATTACAGGTGTGCTCCCATACTTTCTTATATGTCATGTCTTTTTCTGCTGTTTTCATGTGTTGTTCTCATGACATGGTGAGCACCCACCTTTTTATTTGAATAGAACCTTGTGGTGCTCCTCCTTCTCCTAATTATTAATGCAGTTTGGATCAGGGGTTCCCCTATCTGATCCTTCTGAGTGAGCACACACCGGCTATTGGTCCGGTTCTGACATATATAATAATTATTTATTTCGCTCCTTGCGGCTGGTTCCGTGACTACTTATGGACTGGGATACCAGGGAGGCAAATTGGCATAGCTCCACCTCTGATATTTTTGGGGCGAGCTCCATATCAACTTTGAAACCGGGTTCTCTAGTGTTTCCAGAGAATTAACAGCGGCCCAGAAAAAGGGCATTAGAGTGTGGTGGAATATCCGCACCCTAGAGGAATATTTGAAGGCCTCTATTGTTCCACGGGGTCTAAGGGTCAATATTTTCCCGGCATGGGAACCGTCCCCACAGTTCCAGGCTACTTGGGAACAGGGTCTCTTACACTGTTCACGCATATTAATTAATATGTTAATTGACAATGACCGAATAGTATTATCTGAGACAAAAGAAAAAATCAAATCCCTTGAGCAGAAACTTGTGGATTTTGACACAGAAATTGTTGTAAATCCTTTTCTAACTAAATTAAAGATCACATTAGATGACTATGAAAAAACTGTGATTGAGGGCAAAAAGAAAAAGTTCCTAAGGGACAAAACTGACTTTGATTCAAAAAAAGCCTTTAGGTGGCGACATAGGGGGAACCCACGGAATCCTAAACCGCAACCCCCTGCCCCCACCCCCAAACCACCAGCGGACCCTCCAACTGACTCAACTGACAACAGTAGTGATTTTTTAGGGTCAGGGAGCGACCCAGAAAGCGAGTCAGGAGAGGAGGGAAGAGGGGGAGGAGGCCCAACACCGAAACCGAGGGGGGGGAAAGGGGGAGGGGGAAGAGGGGGGAAGGCAGAGGAGGGGGGAGATACCCGAGATACTAGAAATCTCTCAAGAAATGCCCTCTGGATTGACTGCTGATACCAACAAACTCCAGGTAATCAATCTCTCATCTTACTCCCCTACCCCTATGGAAATTTCAGTCCTTGAAAGGGGCTTAACTTTCTGCCCAATGAACCAATTAGATAAATTTACGTTGGTTAAGGATTTGTATTTATTCTGCCGCAAACTTATCTTCTCAGTCATATACCACCGTCCAGAGACCTTGGACTCCCTGCAAGAAAGGGAACAGAGAGCGATGCGTGACCTATTGGAACTGTTGGATGACCCTAGCCCCAATACAGGTAGGACTGCTTTTCCCTACCGGAATAGATCATCAAAAGCTCCACCATTATCTATACTGCCCACTGTGAACCTGTTCTTTGAAACAGTCAAAAAAGAGATTGATAACTTACGCCCCAATACAGCCAGGGATAAAAACCTGACTGGTAGGGAAATAACGGCTATACAACAACTACGCAGAAATCCTGAGTTCACAATCAAGGAGGCGGATAAAGGGGGCAATGTGGTGCTATGGCCGACCGACATGTACCTTACTGAGGCGGCCAGACAATTGAGAGACACAAAATTCTACGTCAGATTACCTTCTGATCCAACACTTATATTTCAGAATAAGCTGAACAGACTGTTGGATGCAGCTAGTCGATATGGCACCATTAACAGCAGAGAAAGAGAATTTCTATGGGTGGAGACACCTAAAATACCAACATTTTATCTTCTCCCTAAGGTGCATAAAGACATCCAAAAACCCCCTGGCAGGCCTATCGTCTCTAGTATCGGCAGTCTGTGTGAAAAGGCGAGTGAGTACGTAGACTTCTACCTGCAACCTTTAGTCCAGGCCCTACCCTCTTATACTAGGGATAGTTCCCATTTTATACAACATCTACAGACTTTAACATTTGGTCCTGATATGTTGATTGTGACCATAGACGTGGAGTCGCTATATACCAACATAGCACACACGGATGGGATGGAGGCAGTACTTTATTTCTTGGACAAGCAGGCTAGGTCAGATCGTATGCACGACTCCTTTCTGATAGATTTATTGGATTTTGTGTTGACACACAATTATTTTGTGTTTGACCGCACATACTATCGGCAGATCTCAGGGGTGGCCATGGGTGCCAAATGTGCACCAGCCGTGGCAAACCTTTTCCTAGGATGGTGGGAATCAACGGTGGTATTTGAAACTGAGATATTCAAGACAAATATAACTGGGTGGCATCGTTTCATAGACGACATTTTCTTTTTGTGGCAGGGTACCGAGCTGGAGTGCGTTGATTACCTAAACACACTGAATGACAACAGATTTAACATCTTTCTGACCCACTCTGTTTCGAACAATTCAGCAACATTCCTGGACCTCCAGATCACCGCTTGTGAGGGTAAATTTATTACTTCCCTGTATAGGAAACCAACGGCAACTAATAGTCTTTTAACCTTCTCTAGTTTTCACCCTTTCCATCTTAGAAGAGGAATACCCGTTGGACAATTCCTCCGGACAAGACGAAACTGCACGTTGGATAGCGAATTCAAGAACCAAGCAAAGATCTTAACGGGGAGATTCGTGAACAGAGGATATCCGAAAAAAGTGGTATCAATGGCTTTCCAGCGAGCAAAATCACAGAACCAAATTGGACTTTTGGAACGGAAAGAAAAGACAGCAGACAAGAAACTAAGAATAATCACGAACTACAACAATCAATGGCCTGAGGTGCGTAATCTTCTTAAAAAACATTGGGGTCTCTTGACAGGTGACCCCAAGATTAAACCTCTATTAGAGGACAGACCACTCTTGACAGCCCGGAGGGCGCCCAACTTAAGTGACCGATTGACATCAAGCCATTTTGTAAGACCTTCTAGATCAACAACAGGGGGCGTAAGACTTAAGGGCTCCTTTCCCTGTGGAGGATGTAACATATGTCAGTACATGATACCAACAAATCTAGTCTTTATAAATCCACCTGACGCTACTGAACATACCTTACGACATTATATAAACTGTAAGACCGCTGATGTTATCTATGCCCTTGTATGTCCTTGTAATAAGGTTTACGTAGGAGAAACAACACAGGAGCTCAGAAAACGTGCACAGAAACATATCTCAACCATCAACTTAGCAGCGGAATATCTGGAAAAAGGTAAAAAACTCACAACCATTGCCTCACACTTCCTTACTGTGCACCAGGGTAGACCACGGGGCTTGTACTTCGTGGGATTGGACCACGCTACCCTAAATATTAGGGGAGGCGATATCACTAAACTCCTACTGCGCATGGAAACAAGGTGGATCTATACACTAAATTCAATGTCTCCCACAGGTCTAAATGAGGAGTTCCTATTTACCGGCTTTCTGGGCTAATTCTGTTCTCCAGTGGTCATGATGATACCGGTTAAAAGAAGTAAATGATGGAACACCTTCTAATCTGGCAATGAAAAATAAGAAGAATACAGGACTATGAAAGAAACATGATTTGTCGCCTCCGATCCTTGGTTCTGGACTCTCCACATATCGGATACTTGATACCTTGCTGACCTTTGCAGCCCCCACAGCTGTCTGGACTTCTGTTCTTGCTAACAAAAGGATTTGAGATGGACATTTATTCTCATGCCTCATTTGGTTTTTTAAACTGCCATGATCATGATGGTTCCGTCATTGAGTAATATGAACATATAGATGTGTTCATACAGGAGAATGTTGTCCCTTCACCTCGTGGACCCCTCTTAGGGACTCCAATAATACTCATTAAAATCTATGCAACTAGATCTTTGTACATCCCTATCTCTAATATCTTTTATTCAAGGTCCTTGTCGGGATAATTGATATTCCTCTCATAGTAGAGCTCGCACCATGCTATCTGATTGACGGGCGGGAGGTCTGCCATGCTTGGATATATGTATAATTCTCCTGGGGGGGGCTCTTCACAAATCTTAGGAAAAACCCTGGTATACATGGCTCCATTTGGTGTCCTGTTGGAATTTGATACGAATTAGAACTGGAGAATAGAGTTCTTGGATTTATAATAGCAAGCTATCTCTAGATATGGGGCACCTGCTGGTAATTATTTTACTAGTGTGCCTAGGGACATGGATCGGTGACCTATGATATGGGTGATAACTAATATTAAGAGGGGATTATTTTGGAGGGTAGCCCTTGTGAGCTCCTCCATCCTATCCCACTGTGATGTACTGTCCAGTACTCTCTACCTAACCCCAGTATACATGGGTAACTAACAGTGCTGTCTCTATGGTTTCCTTTTGGGATTACTCCTTTGAGTGTCCCTTTGGATCCATTCTTTATATAATTTTCTGGGATCTTGGAACACTCTTATTGGTACCAGATACTACTCAGTAGGAAATGTGCCATAATGTGCATCTTTGACAATAATATATACAGCACGAGTCTGGATAGATCCCTACTAGATATGATAACCCTAAAATAACATAGTGAACTAATCTGTGTTCCCCATGATTTTGTATTCAACTCTGCCTCACATTGTGACTTGGTTCCCATATGATTCTGCCATGAGATTTGGGACTAGTAATAACAGGCTATCTCTAGGTATGGGGCACCTGTTGGTAATTACTCTGCCAGTGTGCCTAGGGACATGAATCGGCGACTTATGATATAGGTGGTAACTAAGATCAAGGGGGGGATTGCATTGAAGGGCAGCTACTGTGAGCACCTCCAATATGTACAGTCTAATACTCTCTAACCCCATATAATATGGGTAGTGAATAGTGCTTTTCCATGTTTTCCTCATGAGACTATACTATCGAGTGTGCCTTCAGATCCACTCTCTTTATATACTTCCCAGGGTTCTTAAGAATTCGTTTATTGATACCATATACTACTAAGTAGGAAATGTGCCACAATGTGCACTTTCCTTCATTTTTATGCATAGTGTATATATAGCACGAGTCTGGATAGATCCCTGTTAAATGTGATAACCACCAAAATAACATGGTGCACTAATTTATGTCCCCCAGACCATGTATTCAATACTGCCTCATATCATGATTTGATCCCACAAGATCCTCTTATTAATCCTAAAAACATGATTTATTCCTTACATATGGCACTATCTGGTGCATTGTGTACTACTTTCCTGGATTTGATACCAATATTTGTCTCCCCTGGATATATGTACAAGCAGCTCTGTGCAGTTCTCAGCTCCGTGGGTTAACACTGTGGGGCGGGCACTAAGCTGTGACTCACTTCTCAGCCTGCCTTGTGTTTACTCTGTAACTAAGCAATGCAATCATATGACTGCACCTGCTTCCTGTCCTACGGAACACAGAAACCATGCTGCAGGGCTTACTCTCCTTTATATAAGATTTGGACGGTGGAGTGTGCAGACATCCCCTGACGAAGCTGCACAGGAGGCAGCGATACCGGTGGGGTCCTTTCCCACTCGGGCACCTGTATTACAGACTGGTAATCTCTCTCCTTCTCATTCCCTTCCCTTCTCCCCCTGTCCTTCTGACCAACTAGTCAGTGCACAGCACATGCTTACTGAATGCAAGCCCTTGTTATGGCATTTATGTATAGCAGGAAAGCACAGCCCTGGTAGATTGATGTGCAGTGATATGCAATTTGTAATACTATGATCAGGGCTGGTGCAACAATAATATGCTGTGTGTGGGGATATTGAAGTGACAGATACCAGTGATGCCAGTTGTTAATTGCAGCCTCACAGATATATTAGACAGCTTATACTGACTGTATCAGGGACTTGTTGGTCACCCATTAACAGGCGTATACACTGTAGACCCCGGTACCACCATGAACCTCTGGTAAAATTGTTTATTTGTTAATATTTACCCTACTGAGGGGTCCACAACAGGGTATACTCTCACTATAATATATATGTGATTATTCAACAGGGTGCTTTAACCCTAAGTTGTTTCTCTGACTATATAGTGTTAGATTCATGTAAGAGGTCTGTGAATCCTCATAGATAGTGGTATTTCATTGTAAAGCTCAGAGAGACTATACTGCTTACTGGAGTGATACACTCTCACTTCCAGATTGATTGATCCCCTGACCTATGGAGTGACCTCCTATGCTTCCTATACATTAAATTCTGAGCCCCGCTGGGTCCTGATTTATTCATTTATTTTTGACTGTCTATGCTGATGTATAAATTGCTGCAATTAATTTGTTTGATTTGACATTTGTCATATATAATGGTGCCCTTGTCTGGTTTCATTACCAATTTTAAATGGTTTTAACTTCCCTTTGTCTGTACACTGTTCCAATAAAATTTTGTATATATTTTGTAGTATTACAGGTGTGCTCCCATACTTTCTTATATGTCATGTCTTTTTCTGCTGTTTTCATGTGTTGTTCTCATGACATGGTGAGCACCCACCTTTTTATTTGAATAGAACCTTGTGGTGCTCCTCCTTCTCCTAATTATTAAAGTGAACCTGTCACCAAGATTTTCCCGCATGCGGCCACCAGCAGTAAAACCTTGCATCCGCATTCTAGAATACTGTATATGACCTCAGGCCCATCTATACCATAAACACGAGCTTTTATTATACTCACCCGTGGGGCGGTCCGGTCTCTGATATTGATTCGGTGCCTCTTTTCTTTTTGTGAATGCCGTCCACTTCTCTACTTTGTGTGAGTGACGCATCCTACATCATTCACACAGTGTTCTCCATTGCGCTCCTGCACAAGCGCACTTATCTGTGCCCTACTGAAGGCAGAGGAAAGTACTGTAATGTGCAGGCTCGAGGAAAGGTCAAGGAGCACCTACACATGTGCACTACTACTTTATTCTGCCCTGCAGGGCAAAGAGAGGTGCACATGCACAGTAGCTCAATGGAGGACTAAGTAGATGATGCAGCACATGGGCAGGGAGGACGGCAATCAAAATCAGAGAGGAGGTGCCGGATCAAGACCAGCGAAACCCATTGGGCTGGACCGCCTCAAAGGTTACTATAATAAAAAAAAAATTATGTTATAAAGATCGGCTTGGGCGCTGATACACAGCTGATTCCAGGGTTTACTGGTGGTGGCTGCTGTTTACATTGGAAAAACCCGCTGAGAGGTTCACTTTAAAGGTACCTGCGGATGAGTGATCATTTGAGGAGCCCAATAAAAGATCTCTATCATTCCCAAAACAGAGCTTAGAACTGATCGGTCAAAACATAGGTGGTCGCGCATGCGCATCACTATTACTTGTCTATTAAACTTTCAGAGATAGCATTAGTTCAACAGAGAATGAAAGAAATTATGCATCCTCTGCTTCATTCTGGTGAGGTATTTTACAACCCTGCTCTCGGAATTAGAAGGGGTCCCAGCAGTCAGACTCACTTCCATCTGCAAGTAGTCATTTATCCCATGGATAGGTGATAACATTACATTTTGGAATGCTGAATTGTATCTCCCACCTGCTTAAATCAATAGGGGGTGGGTGGGTGTTACCTGGCCACAGACATGGCTGTGCTCCCCTCAACAAGAAAGGCAGGAAAACCTCTGGTCTTGATGAATGTGGCACAATATTTTATTTGAAGATTCTGCAAACCAACATACAGTAGTATATAGAGAAGACTCTCAGCTTCCTTCAGGCATCTCATTTATCTACACTGCTGCTGATACCTATGAGCTACTCTCAGACATCTTCACTTTACACCACACGTTCTATTTACACTAAACCTATAGAAAGTTACATAAAAAAACTTTTATTTTTTGGCCTGGTGGTTGCTACTCCTCCATTATCTATCTCAGTTTTGCCACTCATTTAGAGGCCATTGTGCAACAGTAAATTTTCCCAAAGTTTCAAAACAGCAGGAAAATATCTGGAATTGGTTTAAAGCTGCTGAAAAGCAACATAATGTATATTGTATTTGTGCAAGAGATTAAAACGTCATTGAACCTTAAAGTTGACTATACTATCATTGTTAGATTGTAAGCTCTTATGAGCAGGGCTGCCATTTTTTGCTCTAATTATTGTATTATGTTATGCTTTGTATTGTATTGTTTTTGGCATTGTATTGTATTTCCTAATTGTTTCTTATGATTGTTTAAATGTGAACTTTGTATTGTGAAGCGCTGTGGAATATGTTGGCGCTATATAAATAAAAATTATTAATATTATTATTATAAAGTGACAGAAATAAAAAAATAAAAATCTATATAGTATGTATGTAGATACTGTGTACATATATACCTGTCAGTGTCTAAATTCTGGAAACAAGCAATGTAATCTGTCCAAGAAAACAGGTCAGATTAAAATTTGTCTCTTTAAAGAGAACATGTCACCTCCAAAAAAGTGATTTACCTGCAGATATACTGGTAATCTGTAGGCAAATAATGTTTAAATCATGCGTGGCAGGCTTATCAGAGCAGCGGCTACAGGGAGAAAATGAAGTGATATTCTCCCTGCAGCCATCGGGTGGTTACTATCACCACTATCTACACATTGAGCGTGCTGTAATCACTGCCCGGCACATTGATTGACAGCCTGCTCTGCGCACATACACTATATATGCATGGGTGGATATTTCCCATAAACTTATATTAGATGTGGAAAATCTCGAGCAAACGGAAATGCATTAAAAATGTATGCATTCTGCACATGGCTGTATCAATAAAGTTTTGTCAAGACCAAAAACCAGGAAGTATCAAAATAAAGCAGATTTAAAGTATAACATATGTAACGTCTTGACTCACTCGGCTGCAGGTTTTAGGCAAGCACAGGAATGGTTGCCATTTAATTCCAATAGGTTTATTTGTTCTTCATTAACCACTTAAGTAAAACAGAAACAAAGCAACTTTTTTGGCACAAAGAGTATACACAAAGTCCATACCACCTTGGGTGTCTGCCCGCTCCATTTTGGGGTTCAGCTTTGCTCCATCAGAGCCAAAATTGGTAGCCCAACAAACAGACACAGTTAAAAGATGAGACACACCCATGCATGGAGGTGTGTGGATAGTCAGACCCACCCATCTCTTCGAATATCCATAAAACCTGGCCCTAGAACACCCTAATAAGTCTCATAAGACAGTGATCTGCTCACAGCAGCAGGCCAAGGCTCATTATGACCATAGACATCTAAAGAACACTGTTAGCAGCAAGAGCTAGCAGCTGGATCACAATGGGCCAGAATAACAAAACGAGAGCAATACTAAATACCAGATCTCATTGCAGAAGAGAATTGCTGATGCAGAAATGTTTGGAAGAAGTGAAATCCAAAATTATTCTTTTTATTGCATTATTAAGACTGACTGCTGGTAAGGAGCTGATGGATAACTTAACAAGGAATATCACAGCCTTAAGAAGCTTTGGAAGATCGATATTGATCTTGGTCAAAATAAAATAAAGCATTGTCCGGTATGATTTGCAGCCAGCTCAGGGAGGTTACGACGCACAACTCTCGATTTATGAGGACTGAGGAAGTCGTCTGCACAGAAGATGTGACCCTGAAATTTATGTTCCTTATTATATCAAGATGGATTGTAGAATAAAACAAGAGCTCAGCGTAAATGCCATTCACCACGCAACCATTAATACCCCACTGAACTCTGGGATATGCTTAATAAATTTAAAGATTATGGGGAAAGGCTGAATAAATTCAAGGTAATGGAATCGATATCCCTTAATAGCAGAGGAGAAGGTCCTCTTTGCACAATATCTTTGTCATACATAGATCCTGGTGGTTGATGGTTCTCAATGGGTCAAAAGCAAAAAAATCAAACAATATTAGGACAATATTGTTATAAAAGGTACATAGTGCATGTGGAGGAGGGGGTGGGTAGGTTACCAATTTACATTGGGGTCAGAAGTTTTAAGTTACACAACGAATTATTAACGTAATATTACAAAATACTCAGTTTCATAAGTTCATCACTCAGAGACATTTCTGCCTACCAAGCATTAGATTGTAGGCACACTTCACCTTGAAAACACTTCTACACAGCCCCCAGAATGCAGGAGGAGGCCACACACAGGCCCCAGTATATAGCAGGAGCCAGCACACAGCTCCCATTATACAGCAGCAGGTCAAACACAGCCCCCAGTATACAGCAAGAGGCAGTACACACCTCCCAGTATACCAGCAGGAGCCCACACACAGCCCCCAGTATACAGCAGTAGCCTGCACGCGGCCCCCACTATACAGCAGGAGGTCACACACAGTCCCAGTATACAGCATGAGGCCGCACACAGCCCCCAGTACACAGGAGGAGGTCGCATACTGCCCCCAGTATATAGCAGGAGCCCGCACACAGCCCCCACTATACAGCAGGAGGTGAAACACAGCCCCCAGTACACAGCAATAGGTCGCACACAGCCACAGTATATAGAAGTAGCCTGGACACAGCCCCCACTATACAGCAGGTCATCAAATACAGCCCCCAGTACAAAGCAAAAGTCGCACACAGCCTCCAGTACACAGCAGTATCCTGGACACAGCCCTCACTATACACCAGGAAGTCTCAAACACTGTCATTATCATTCAATTATTGTTCAGAAAGATTTGTTAATAAACCTTAGGGTAGTAGGGAATTTTTCATTTCTTGAGGTTGCCCATTAGACCCACCAGGAGCGCAAGCACATTCAGTAGTGTTTCTCAACTCCAGTCCTCTGACCCTACCAATAATGCATTATAGTATATGATTATTATGGTTGGTGCAACTTCTCCATGATAGTAGTCCATTATATCATCTGTATGGCAAAACTGTAGATCAGCGTACGCGCTCTATATTTGGAAATGCAGGAATTCTATATACCGTCACCACCTGATATCCATCTGTAAATATAGTCTCTGGTCAAAAGTCAAACTGTGAAGGTCCCGCTAACAGCCCCCGCCGCCCGCAGACCCTCAGCACATGGAGGACGAGTACATAATCCAGACTCAGGTCTGGTCACTTACAAAACAGGCAATGCATGCAAGGATCTGCAACGCAAGAGCTTATATTAACCCCCAAATGGTGATAAATAATTAGGCATGCAGTCATTGGTCTTAGACAGTGGCAAAACAGTCAACTGTGCAGGAACCCCGGAGCAGAGTAGTGAAACCAATATTATTTGGCATGGAGTTCAGTAGTATTGGCATAAAGGGTGGAATTCATTTGCACTACTATGTGCTTACTATATAGCAGTATTATAAGGAAGTATTATTTGGTTGCAAATATTATTTTGCATTATTTGGTGATATTTTATGAGCTGTGCATAGCAGTATTGTCCTCACAAAACATGGCGGTATAAAGTGGCCGAAAAAAAAAAGTGTCTCAAAAGACGGGACACTTAGAAAAGGAGGATGGGGCGGTAATGGCGGCCACATTGGTTCACCCCAACTGGGTGTCATACATCTTCAACTCTGCACTGCACAAGTCTCTGTAGCCGACATTCATCATGTGCTTTGTCCTTCACGCATTTTTGATAGTAGCTCGGCCTGGATGGATGATGACGCCCGACAGACCCCAAATGTACAGTATGACATACTAATCTTTATGGCCTTGTGTCAAGAGACGAGTTCAAACCATATGTGACCTATTAAAGGGACAGATCATGTTGACCTTGGAACAGGAGATTAGTTTTTCTAGTATTAACATACTACTCATACATGAAGTTAACTGTGCCTGAAAGGTGGCGGCATCCAGCACCATGCAAAACACGCTTACTATACACTATTTAATTGTGTACGCACTACTCCAAGACAGCTTCTGATTAAAGGGAATCTGTCAGCAGGTTTTTGCTACTTCATCTGACAGCAGAATAATGCAAGTAAAGAGACCCTAGACCCAACGATGTATCACTTAGTTTACTGGGTGACACAATCAGACATTTTAGATTAAGCAATTCAGCAGAGGTGAGAATACTTCCCTCGCCCACACCAGGCTCTATATAAAAAGTCTATAGACAGTGAGCTGCTAATCATAGCAAGGGGTATGCTGGACTAGCTGACCTCTAGTTGACTTAGTCCGATAATGATAATCATTGCAAAACATTGCAGGTAAACAACTGCACACAGTATGATAAGAGACGCATAACTAAAATCTCTGACATCTCAAAAGGGAATCTGTCAGCAGGTTTTCACTATTACATCTGAGAGCAACGTAATATAGCGTCAGAGATCCTGATTACACCAATGTGCTACTTACTGGACTGCTTGGTTCATTTTTTGCTTGAATCCTTGTTTTGTCTGCAGCAGTTCTCAGATTCCTGAGCTCTGTATAACCCCATCCATAACCTCTGACAAACAGCTTGTATTGTGGAGTTATATAGATTAGCTGGACTGGCGTGCTCGTGAGCCCTAGTCCTGTTGTTATAATTTCTTGCTGCAAAAACACTACTGCTCATATTGAAACTATAACACACAGCCGCATAAATGAAACACCCCTGGAATCAGGTTTTCTGCTATCAAATTATACTGCTCTCAGATTAAATGGTAAAACGGCGTGGACAAATTACCTTTATGTAGTGATTACATAACTCCTTATCAACCATTACCTAAAGGTACCGTCACACGCGGCAATATTGCTAGGCAATTTCACTGGCAATTTGCTGGTTGCAGTGAAATCATGGACACATTGTTCTATTTTGTTGTTGTGTACAAATGGAACAATGTGTCCATGATTTCACTGCAACCAGCAAGTTGCCAGTGAAATTGTTAGCAATATTGCCGCGTGTGACGGTACCTTAACATATAATGTACCTATTACTGCAATCCCCTATCCTTCCTACTACCCGAACTTACTATATGCTGTTTTCTTATTAACATTAATGTATAAACAGTATGCAGTAAGCTTCTCAGCGCCCTCCAGTGGAGGTTGCAGGAGAACAGAACGTTATAATTCTAAAGAGGTTGTCCACTACTGCCATTCCATTGTCAATCCTTATGCTTCCCTCCAGTAAAATAATAACACTTGGGCTGGAGACACACTGAGCGAGACGCAAGCGAGATACACATATAAGTCTGGCATAACTCACCTGGCACGGCTGTCGCCTCTCTGGACAAGAACGCACCAGCTGTATGTGTTTCTATGCAGCTAACGGGCTCCTCTTCAGAGTGACGGCGGCCGTGCCATGTGATTCATGCCAGACTTATACGTGTATCTCGCATGCGTCTCGCTCCGTGTGTCTCTGCCCTTACGCTCACCTTCGGGTCAATGTTGGTGCCAGCTCTCCTGGGGATCACGTGACATTGACATCAGCACTGGCTTCATTTTCCCCTCATGCGGATATATGTGGGTGGGTGGTTAGCACTGTTGTTTGCAGCGCTGAGGTCCTGGATTCATATCCCACCAAGGACAATATCTGCAAGATGTTTGTATGTTCTCCCTGTGTTTGTGTGGGTTTCCTTTCGTTTCCTTCCACACTCTGAAGACATACTAAAAGGATGTTTTCATTGTGACCCCCAATGGGAACAGTGTTCCTGATGTATGTAAAGTGCTATGGAATTAATAGCGCTATATAAATGAAAAAATTATTATTATATAATGGACATCGGGAGGAATTGAGAGGGCATCAGTAGCTCCAGCTTCCTCCGCGTGTTTTGATTTGTCTGAAAGAGGGGAATCTGAAGTTATACTGATTGGTGACATGGATCACATGACATAATGTCATGCGATCCCTGGGAGATTTTACGAAAGTTAAGCTGTTTTTCAGAGTGGATGTGAATTCAGGAGGCAAGAAGGAAGGGACGAAGTGTCTTATTAGAGGAGAAGGAAGCTCATTTTTTTGTAAGATATATTACAAAGCTTCTTATATTTACCAGTATTATTGTTTTATGCATCTACACACCCGACCTTGACCTTTAACTGTAATGATTCGCCCACTGCTTGTTACTGGACACAAGTGTGAGAAGCCAAGTACTTTTCTGGAATGTGGTGAAAAGTGATTTTTAATCTGACATAACTGAGAAAATACCCAAACTAAAGCGAGACTTGATTGAAAAGAACACAATGATCAAAGGGACAAGATGGAAGAAAGGTCATCCCTGGTTGTTTCCCCATATTTTGTAAGAAGTGCTAATTTGTAACTCACCTACACCCAGGCTTAGCACTAACACATTAGTCCATCAGGAGGGAACATAGGAACTGATCAGCTCATATATCAATCTACCAGTAATTACGGAATATCAAACAAAAGCAATATAAAGTGAACATGACATTTCATATAATCCATGGGTGGCATGTATCAGGCGCTGGCTCTATGATCACAGCCAGGTGTGTTACTCTAAAACGTTGCAGCTTTTCAATGAACAACATACTTTAAATAGCTGCTGTAGACCGAACCGCTTTGTACACTAGGAGATGAGGGACTTCAACTACCCTGAAATACATTGGGGAACAGAAACCTGCAGTTCCAGCAAAGGTAATAGGTTTTTGACAACTATGAGAGACAATTATCTTTCACAACTGGTTCAGGACCCAACAAGAAGGGGGCATTGCTGGACCTAATATTAACCAACAGGCCAGACCACATATCACATATAAGGGTTGGATGTCACTTGGGTAATAGTGATCATAAAATAATAAGTTTTCAAGTATCCTTTAATAAGATGTGTAGTAGAGGGGCTACAAGGACACTAAACTTCAGGAAGGCAAATTTCCTACAGTTGAGAGATGATCTTCAATAAACTGGGACGATGTCTTGAGACATAAAAGTACACAAAGCAAATGGGAGATGTTTATTAGCATCCTGAATAGGACCTGTGCACAATATATACCCTATGGGAATAAACATGCTAGAAATAGGAAAAAAACACTATGGCTAAATAGGGCTGTATGGGGCGCAATAAGTGACAAAAAGAAAGCATTTAGGGAATTAAAGTAAGTAGGTAGTGATGAGGCATTAAATAAATACAAAAAATGAAATCACATTTGTGAAAAGCAAATCAAGGCAACAAACATTGAGACAGAGAGACTCATTCCCAGAGAAAGTAAAAAAAAATCCCAAAATATTTTTTTAACTATATAAATACCGTATATACTCGGGTATAAGCCGCTCGGCTTATACGCGAGTCAGTGCTGTATACCGATGTATACATCGGTACATACCGATGTATACATCGGTATACAGCAGCCCCCGCATCCCCAGTAATGCAGGGCCCCCCCAGCGTCTCTCCGGTCACCTGTAAAGGAAACTATACTTATCACAGTGCTCTGTCCGCGCTCGCTGTCCGCGCCCGCTCGCAGCTGCCGACCGCGATCCTCCATCTTGCGTCTTCTTCCTGTTTCTGTGCTCGTCGCGGGCAATGACGTCATTCCCTGCGACGAGCACAGGAAACAGGAAGGAAGAAGACGCAAGATGGAGGATCGCGGTCGGCAGCTGCGAGCGGGCGCGGACAGAGCACTGTGATAAGTATAGTTTCCTTTACAGGTGACCGGAGAGACGCTGGGGGGGCCCTGCATTACTGGGGCTGCCTGTATACTACCGCTGGGGCTGCTATATACCGCTGGGGCCCTGTATACTACCACTGGGGCTGTATATACTACCACTGGGGCTGTGTAAACCACTAGGGCTGTATATACTGCTGGGGCCCTGTATACTACCACTGGGGCTGTATATACTACCACTGGGGCTGTATATACCTCTGGGGCCCTGTATACTACCACTGGGGCTGTATATACTACCACTGGGGCTGTATATACTACTAGGGCTGTATATACTGCTGGGGCCCTGTATACTACCACTGGGGCTGTATATACTACCACTGGGGCTGTATATACTTCTGGGGCCCTGTATACTACCACTGGGGCTGTATATACTACCACTGGGGCTGTATATACTACTAGGGCTGCGTCTATACTACCACTGGGGCTGTATATACCACTGGGGCTGTATATACTACTGGGGCTGCGTGTATACTACCACTGGGGCTGCTGTATCTACCTCTGGGACTGGTGTATACCACACTGCTGGGGGCTGTATACTTGTGCTAGGGTCCACCCTCGGCTTATACACGAGTCAATAGATTTTCCCAGGTTTTGGGGGCAAAAGTAGGGGGGTCGGCTTATACACGGGTCGGCTTATACACGAGTATATACGGTAATAAGAAACTAAAAAATTATTGTGTTGGACCCCTTAAAAATCGTCTGGGTGAAATGGTGGATGAGGATGAGGAAAAGCCAATCTGCAAAATGACTTTTTTTCAATAGTATTTACACAAACAAAAAAATCCCTTGACCATATGATCAGTGATAACAAAAACTCTCCATTAAATGTCACCTGCTTAACCCAGCAAGAAGTACGGCACCGTCTAGACCATTATTTTTAATATTTAAAGATTCCATAATAACAGGTTCTGTACCACAGGACTGACGTATAGCAAATGTGGTGCCAATATTTAAAAAGGGGACAAAACTGAACTTGGAAATTATGGCCAGTAAGATTAACCTCTACTGTGGGTAAAATCCTAGAGGGTTTTCTAAGAGATGCTATACTGGAGTATCTGAAGAAAAATAATCTCATGACCCAATATCAACATGGATTTACGAGGGACCGTTCCTGTCAAACTAATCTGATAAGCTTCTATGAAGAGGTAAGTTCTGGACTGGACCAAAGAAATACAGTGGACGTGGTGTATATGGCCTTTTCAAAAGCTTTTGATATGGTGCCACACAAAAGGTTGATACATAAAATGAGAGCAATGGGGATAGGGGAAAATATGTGTAAGTGGGTTAAGAACTGGCTTAGTGATAGCAAATAAAGGGTGGTTATTAATGGAACACACTCAGAATGGGTCACAGTTAACAGAGGGGTACCACAGGGGTCAGTGTTGGGCCCGCTTCTATTTAATATATTTATTAATGACCTTGTAGGGGGCATACAGAGTAGAATCTCAATATTTGCAGATGACACTAAACTCTGCAGGGTTATCAATACAGAGGAGGACACTTTTATATTACAGGAGGATTTATGTGCTGTGCAAATTAATTGGGACAAAGCATTTTTGTAAGTTAAATCATAAGCTGGTTACCAGTCAGTGATTCAAACCAGTTTTAACTGCTTTGAACAGGTTTGAGTGTACAACCTTGAGTAACAAAATGAGGTGTGACTGGTTTAAGTCAGAAAATACCATCTAGCTGCCCCCTCAGCTTCAGGTGAGAGCTTGTTTCTGTGAGGAGTGGTTTAATGTACTTTTTCTCTGTGTGATTCGTGCCTGTAAAAATGGATGTTACTCCACGGAAGAGGTCTAGAATTATTACTCTTAATGAACATACAGACTGTAAAGAGAAATCGCTTCTACTGTTGGTATTTGAAAATCTACTGTTTCAAGAATTATTCGCACACACAATGAAACTGGATTGTTTTCTCCATAACGAAAAGGGAAATGTGGAAGAAAAAGGAAAAGGACACCAAGAACTGATAGAACACTTATCAGTAATAGTAAAACTAATGCAAGAAAAACAAGTAAATACTTGCTTTGTCCCAATTAATTTGCACAGCACTGTAGAAGCTTGGGCTGATAAATGGCAAATGAGCTTTAATGGGGATAAATGTAAAGTCATGCACTTGAGCAGAGGAAACAAAAGGTATAATTATGTGCTTAATTGTAAAACACTGGGCAAAACTCACATTTAGTGGCCAGTGTCAGGCAGCTGCTGCAAAGGCAAATAAAATAATGGGATGTATTAAAAGAGGCATAGATGCTCATGAGGAGAACATAATTATACCTCTATACAAGTCACTAGTGCGACCACACTTAGAATACTGTGTACAATTCTGGTCTCCGATGTATAAGAAAGACATAGCTGAACTAGAGCGGGTCCAGAGAAGAGCGACAAAGGTTATTAGAGGACTAAGGGGTCTGCAATACCAAGACAGGTTATTAAACTTGGGGTTATTTAGTTTGGAAAAACGAAGGCTTACGGGTGATCTTATAATAATGTATAAATATATGAGGGGACAGTACAAAGACCTTTTCAATTGATATTTTTGCTCTAAAGGTACTGTCACATGCTGCAATGTCGCCTGGAAATTTGAAAGGCAATATGTCGCCCCGGAGCAATCGCCGTGAAATTGCCTCACGGTTGCGGCGTGTGATTGGGCAATTTTGCGGTGATAAATCGCCCCTGAGCCGTCGCCTGATTCCTGAACAGTGCTCAGTAATCAGCCGCAATTATTAAGGCGATATTTCCGTGTTGTGGCGTATGACAGGGCGATAGTGATGGAAAAAGCGTTGTCTATGATTTCCTGTAGGCATGCCTCAGCGTGCTGGAATCCGCTCCCTGTCTGAGATGATTGGAGTGGGCTACTGTGTTCCCATTGGCTGTCAGTTGACGCCGCGTCATATTTGAAGAGCTGTCCGTTCAGCACCACCCACATCTTCAGCTACACAACCGTCCGCAAACTCAGTGAAATTACGCGCGCCATAGAATAGCACAAGCTATGTTGTCCGAGTGTATTAAGTTGCGCTGTGTGGAGTATAGTGCCACACATGACAGCTCAGATGTTGCGCTACACATCGTAGATGGGTGCCATGGGCCACGCACTACAATCACCCTATGTGTGTGAATTTGGTGGTGACGCTGCTGGGTACATTCTACTGAAAGTGTGTTGCAGGATCCACAATTGAGGACACGAGCGTGTATTTGTGACAAACTCCGATAGACAATAGCGTCATGTATTAGCCAGCCTTCCAGAGCAGGCTGACCAATCGTAACGCTGTTGTGTTGTCCAATGAGCGTGTATGGGGCGCGGTGTAAACGACTGTGGCACGCCTATGTCCTTGCCGCGCTGAACATGTACGCCCACATTGCCTTTGAGATTGCGGCGTGTTAAGCGGTGATGGAATGAGGCAAGATTGGTTCTGCTGTAGGTGAGGTGATTTCCGGAGCGACACGGCGCCTTACCTTCATGGCGATATTGCGCTGTGTGATGCCATCTGCGATCTGAGGCGACCACGAAAAACGTGAGCACGCACGTTAGATCGCCAGGCGATATTGCGGCGTGTGACGGTACCCTTAGGCCTGAGACGGGGACAAGGGGACATCCTCTACGTCTGGAGGAAAAAAGGTTTAATCATAATCACAGACGCGGATTCTTTACTGTAAGAGCAGTGACACTATGGAACTTTCTGCCACATGATGTTGTAATGAGTGAGTCACTACTAACATTTAAGAAGGGCCTGGATGCCTTTCTTGAAAACTATAATATTATCAGTTATATATACTAGATTCTTTGCTAGGGCGTTGATGCAGGGAATTAGTCTGATTGCCGTATCTGGAGTCAGGAAGGAATTTTTTCCCCCAATGTGGAGCTTAGTGTTGCCACATGGTTTTTTTTTTGCCTTCCTCTGGATCAACATGTTAGGCTATGGGTTGAACTAGATGGACTTAAAGTCTTCCTTCAACCTTTAAAAAAAACTATGTAAAGGAGGATCCCAGCAGCTTCTCCCTGCCTGCTGACAGTGACTGACAGGTCTCTGCCTATGAGCACTTGTAGGCAGACACCTTTCAATCGTGAGCGGAGAAGGGCCGAGGTTCCCGTTCAACTCCTGCAACCCAACCGTAGATTACAAAGACTAGATTAACAGCAGACAATTAATATGTATTGAAGACATTTTGGTCTATAGTGGTTCTCAGAGTTGGACATCTTATTGATGAAACCTGGGGCCTAAAAGATAAAGGGGCCCAATGCCACCTCCAAAATAACAAGCGCCTTCTGTCACATACAGAAATATTGGACTGTAAAGGGCCCCGTTCTTGTACAGGGGCCTTTTTCTGTCTTTGTCTCCCACTGATGATTCTTGTTCTCATTGAGGCCCATGACAAGTGAAGGGGGTGGCTGATTAGCTCATTTGCCATAACTGACCAAATACACATCACAACAGACGCAACAAATAGAGGGAACAAACAGGAAGGGTGGGAGGGAGGGCAACAAATCCAGCAACATAATAAAATCCAACAATTATTTGAAATTAAGGGAAAGACCGTGTTCTCCGGTGATGATAAGGGCACTATTTGCGCCTCTTGTCCTCCCCCTTTTTTTCTTTTATAACAATTATTTGAGACCTTTTAAAATCCAGTTAAAACATAAAGTACCATTATAGACCGCCTTACACATTTCAGATAAACTCCTTATTCATAGGCATAGTTTTAAATTTTACATATGGTAAAAGTTATATGCTTTTACTGAAACTGAACAGGTCCGGAAATTCAAGCAAAATCACACCACCAACATATCAACTAACCTATATCATTGTAATTCCATCAGAAATACAGAAAAATACATGAAATAGGTAGCATGCATATGTAAACCTCAATATTTAGCAGCAGAGAATTTAGGCAGTACATTAAATCATTACGGTACTTTAAGGGTACCGTTACACCTGGACATATCGCTGGCGATTTCATAGGCGACGCACGAGCGCGCGCACGTTTTTGCATGTCGCCCAAGGTCGCCCTCGCCTATTTACACGTGGCGACAACTCAGGCGACGCAAAGGCGATGACCTGACCGGAAATTGCCTGAGCGTCGCCCAAGGCCCATGGGCGATCAAGTCGCTGGTGGCTGCTTGGCTGTCACACAGAGCCACCACATTAGCGATGTGGGCGTAATTTTGAGCCGCATCTCAGAGATAGGCGTTAACATTATGTTGTGCGACGCCTCGAAGACGTGTGATTGGCTTTGGTGTTTGATACAGAGTTGACATGTACTGACAATTGTGTTGGTGTTAAAAGACACATTTGGCAATGGCACATCTCTGCACTTTGTAACACACACTGGCGCATCAATGCGCTGCTTTTTAATAGTATGTACGCTCCTGGGTATGGCCCCTTTTCGTCATCTGCGTTTTACGCTGATTGCGGCAGTTGCGGTTAAAATAAGCCCGCAACTGCCGTGATTACCGCAATACGGCCGCACTTGCGGCAAGCCCCATACAATGTCTATGGGGCTTGCGGCAAGTGCGGTTTCGGCACTTGCGGCATGCTGCGGTTTTTTCCCAGCCGCACCTGCCGCAAATGCCGAAACCGCACTTGCCGCAAGCCCCATAGACATAGTATGGGGCTTGCCGCAAGTGAACCGCAAGTGCGGCCGTATTGCGGTAATCGCGGCAGTTGCGTTTTTTTTAACCGCAACTGCCGCAATCAGCGTAAAATGCAGATGACAAAGGGGCCTAATACACCTTTCAGCACCATTGAAAGGAAGACTACATTATTGTGGGACGCACACATCATCAAATAGGACGCCGAGGAACAAGACTACCAATCATAACGCTGGAGCAGCCACCAATCCACGCAGACCGACAGAGCTAGTAAATATGCCCTGAAACGCCTACCGGAATGGTATAGGCGATGTGCGCTGTCACCCTTGAAATCGCTCTTGATATGTTACACAGGGCGATCAGCACACATCACCCAAGAATGGTCGCCTGGTTTCAGAGCTCTGATGTGAAAACAGGAGACCACTCAGATGTGTCGCCCTCGCCCATTTGCATAGGCGACAGGCCACGCCCGAGCGTCGCCTATGAAATCGCCGGCGATATGTCCAGGTGTGACGGTACCCTAATTCTTCTGGGTGGTGTACATTCAATCTCAAAGTCCAATAACTCTCCCTTGCTAGCAAAGTCTTGCATTAGTCTCATCCTCTACTTGGTCTCTTTATCCTATAAATTCCTCTAACTTGCAATAATGTAAGATTGCTATTATTACTTTCTCTAAAATTCTTTGAAAAACCTGATGACATGCAATCGGTAGCACCAGAATTAGGGAAGGCTGCTGAAATATGTTGTGCTACCCTCTTGTTTAGTGTCTGTGTCGTATACACTATATAATATTTTTGACAGAGGGTACATGTGGCCATATAAACTACATTAGAAGAGTTGCAATTGATATATGATTTAAAGTTAGATTTTCTGTTATCTACTGTATGAAAGCTCTATCCAGTCTGTCAGTTTGTCTCCAAAACAGCGTCATCTATAAAACACTGTGTAAATTACAGTTAAACTGGAATATGAAGTAGCCTATAAGATTGGTTGATTAGTCAAAGAAAATAGTGCCATATATAGGACATCTGTTATGTGGCGGGGGAGGCACATGCCATCCAGGACATTGGCCACAGCTCAGGCATTCATTATCGCCTCTGTTCGCTCTGTCTTATCGTTGGGGTGGACCCATCCTGCTGCTGTCCCAGCTCTTCAGCATAAGTATACAGGGGGAAAGAGACATCACACAGGGGTGAGGGAGAAAGCGCACAACGGTAGGACAGAGAGCGCACAAGGTCAGAGAAAGCACAAGGGGAGACACAGCACAAGGGGGAGAGATGAAGGGAAGAGAACATGGAAACAATGGCAAGGGAGGGAAGAGACAGCATAAGGAAGAGAGAAAACTCAAGGGGAGAAAGAGCGCACAGGGGGAATAGACAGCAAAAGGAAAGAGAAAGCCCACAAGTTGAGAGAGAGCACACAGAGAGATGGAGAGCAGCAGCGCTTGCCAAGCCACGGCCAACCTGTGCAGCAGCGGGATTCCCCCAAACCTCTTCGGTGACGCTGGAATTATTAGCAGGAGTAGTAGGACTAATATATAATTGCACATGTTCTAGAAATCGCCTGATGCAATAGAATCAGGCCCCCGTGTAGTCATTGTCTTAAAAGAAATCTTGCATTTGCAAATAATACATTTATGTCCTCCACATTTATATGTGTCTTTGTATTTGAGCCAAGTAGGTACTCTCTGTTCTGTTATGAATATAACCGGGGATATCTATTATATAATCACGAATGGGTTTTTTGCCCCTTTTGAGTCCGCTCGCGCTGCGAGTCAATGTCGTCATGTGGATACGACCGAAGCATTGGCCGCGCAGCGGCCATTTCGAGTCAGAGACTCGCTCTGCTAGAATCCCGATGCATCTGCATCGGGCACCCAGCTAGTATATATATATTCTTGGATTTTCGTGGCAAACATATACCATTGGACAGGATTTTTTTCAATTTGTTATCCTGGCATAATATGGGCATAAATTTGTAGATAAAAAACGTATGTTCTCATAATCTATTGAAAAAGGAGTAGCGAACGTGGGGGCTTTTGGAATATTGTCCCTCTTTTTGTTATTTGGCCTATTTCTATTACCATCTGTACTCTCCAAGAGTGATGATTAAGATCTTTTACATACAATTTTGTGAGCTCTTATCAAAAGGGATTTTTTGTATTCTCGATTTTGTACAAGTGTTTTGATGTTGCTGCTTTCTTGAATGAACATTTCTTCAACAGACGAGGCTCTTCAAGCTCTAATCATTTCTCCAATTGGCAAATTCCTAATCACATGCGGAGGGTGACCGCTATCTGCATGAAGAATGGAATAGCGGCTAGTGGGTTTCCTGTATACAGCTGTATGGCCTCTGATTAACGTAATCTACTGTAAGAGTAACATCTATGCATGTATCGTAAACTGTAAGTTCATATCATTGTTGATATATCTAAAGAACTCTTCAGTGCATTCAGTGTGGGAGACACTGGACTGATCTCGCCAGATAATAATAAGATCATCTAAAGATCTCCCATACCATCCGAGACAATTCCAAAATAATTTGTAGTAGTATGAATATATCATTCCTCCCACCATGGCATGTAAATATATAACAGCGATAGAAGCTGGCGCCCATCAGGCATCCACACATCTCTAAGAGGAATTGAGAATCCAAACAGAAAAAATTATGTTTCAGTAAAAAATCAGTCATTACGATGAGAAAGTAATTTAACTTCGGTTGGTATAATTTTTACTTAAAAAAATAAGGGTATAGGGTATAGAGAGGTCACATCACACATTGAGCCACCACACAGTGCTAACCACTGAGCCACCACACAGTGCTAACCACTGAGCCACCACACCGTGCTAACCAGTGAGCCATTGTACAATGCTCACCACTGAGCCACCACACGGTGCTAACCAGTGAGCAATTGTATAGTGCTCACCACTGAGCCACCACGCAGTGCTAACCAGTGAGCCATTGTATAGTGCTCACCACTGAGCCACCACACAGTGCTAACCAGTGAGCCATCGTACAATACTCACCACTGAGCCACCACAACCGTGCTAACCAGTGAGCCATTGTATAGTGCTCACCACTGAGCCACCACACCGTGCTAACCAGTGAGCCATCGTACAATGCTCACCACTGAGCCACCACACGGTGCTAACCAGTGAGCCATTGTATAGTGCTCACCACTGAGCCACCACACAGTGCTAACCAGTGAGCCATCGTACAATGCTTACCGCTGAGCCACCATACAGTGCTCACCACTGAGCCACCACACACACAGTGCTAACCAGTGAGCCATCGTACAATGCTCACCACTGAGCCACCACACGGTGCTAACCAGTGAGCCATTGTATAGTGCTCACCACTGAGCCACCACACAGTGCTAACCAGTGAGCCATCGTACAATGCTTACCGCTGAGCCACCATACAGTGCTCACCACTGAGCCACCACACACACAGTGCTAACCAGTGAGCCATCGTACAATGCTCACCACTGAGCCACCACACGGTGCTAACCAGTGAGCCATTGTATAGTGCTCACCACTGAGCCACCACGCAGTGCTAACCAGTGAGCCATTGTATAGTGCTCACCACTGAGCCACCACACAGTGCTAACCAGTGAGCCATCGTACAATACTCACCACTGAGCCACCACACCGTGCTAACCAGTGAGCCATTGTATAGTGCTCACCACTGAGCCACCACACCGTGCTAACCAGTGAGCCATCGTACAATGCTCACCACTGAGCCACCACACGGTGCTAACCAGTGAGCCATTGTATAGTGCTCACCACTGAGCCACCACACAGTGCTAACCAGTGAGCCATCGTACAATGCTCACCACTGAGCCACCACACAGTGCTAACCAGTGAGCCATCGTACAATGCTCACCACTGAGCCGTCATGCTGCCCATTCTATTGCTTCTAGTTCCAACCTTTCATGCTCTTTGCCAATGTCTTACTTTCTTTTAGTCCATAATATTTACAAGAAAAGAGTGTAATTGTAATTAATTCATCTAGTAGCCTGAGCATGTGAACAGAGTGAGGCAGTGAAATGTATGACGCCGCTGCCATATGTCTTTATCTTCCTGATATCATTAAAAACGATCTACTGTAGAATCCACTTCTTGTAGAAAAATGGCCCTCATTATTTTTCTCCTTATTTACCATGATTGTGTTATAATTAAGTAATAAACACTAAGACAATATCACAGTACTTTCCCAGAGCCGCCACACTCCTATCAGTCTTCATTTGTTGCTTCATTCTTCAGTGAGGTGTTAGAAATTAGCTAATTATAACTATATCTATTCTGCCAGCAGAGAGTATGTATGCACTCAATTTGCAAATAATTACACCTGTGTCTTCGTAAATAACAAAGCACAGAGTAGACGTCTCAGTCATCACATTTCAGCCCCCGCTACATAACGGATGAAGTGCAGAGGTAAAAAAAAAAAAGTATTAATTGAAATCAACAAAAACTATAGACCCAATTCATCAAAGCTTTTATGCAAGTGGAAAAAGTTTTGAAAATTTGTATAATTTTGGTGCAAAGTGGGCGAAGTTGGGTGGAAAGGGAGCGTAGAAACAGCGGCTCATCAAATTCATGACAAGCTGCCACATTCTCTAAGCAAATCTTACTCCAGAGAAAACAATGGGAACCTATCAGCTCATTTTTACCCCCAAACCTATCACTACCTGTCCCTTGACCTTCCTATTACATCCCTAACCATCCCTGTCTGGCCTATAATAGTTACAAAAAATGAGATTGATACTTACATGTCTGTATGGTAATTAGCCTTAAAGACTATGGTATGTAGACTGACTGGTCCCCACGGCTGCATTGTCCCCCCCTCGATGCTGAGATCACGCCCTGGTGGGCACACTCATTTAGACAGGTGTGTGCTCCCGATTCTTGTTCCACCTTCCGATTATCTCTAGCCCTACACAGTGTGTGAGGGGGAATGTTGGCATACAGGCCAGCTCCGGGGCATGCACAGTGTGTGGGTGTGTTGGGTGCACAGGCCAGCTCTCGAGCATGCACAGTGTGTGGGTGTGTTGGGTGCACAGGCCAGCTCTCGAGCATGCACAGTGTGTGGGTGTATTGGGTGCACAGGCCAGCTCCGGAGCATGCACAGTGTGTGGGTGTGTTGGGTGCACAGGCCAGCTCCGGAGCATGCACAGTGTGTGGGTGTATTGGGTGCACAGGCCAGCTCCGGAGCATGCACAGTGTGTGGGTGTATTGGGTGCACAGGCCAGCTCCGGAGCATGCACAGTGTGTGGGTGTATTGGGTGCACAGGCCAGCTCCGGGGCATGTGCATTCCAAAGCCCAATTTATAATATATTTATAATAAAAACGATAAGCACTTCCATATACTAGTTGGACCTTTTTATGTTTGACCAGTACTTTTAAGTATTCATAAGGCTCATACTCTTTTGTATATCAAACATGGACGTACGTGGTGAGGTGCACATTAAGGAATACATGGATGCATTCATGGAGGCGTATAGCAAGGTACGCATGGAGGCGCAAATGGAGGAGCGTGGCGAGGTGAACATAGAGGCGCACATGGAGGCACTCAAGGAGGCACACATAGTTGCACTTGGTGATGCACTCATGGAGGTGCAGGGTGAGGCAGAGGCACACGTGGAGGCATATATGAAGGTGCATGACAAGGTGAACATGGAGGCACACATGGGGGCACGTGGCAAAGCACACAACGGGGCACACTTGAAGATATTTGGTGAGATGCATGTGAAGATGCATGATGAGCTGTACAATGAGGCACACATCGAGGTGCACAATGAGGCACACATCAAGGTGCAGAATAAGGCACACATTGAGGTGCACAATGAGGCACACATGGATGCCAATTGTCCAGTGCTCCTGATTCATGAAAGGCGTACACCTCTTTCATGTATCAGGTGTGTCTGATTTCAGGACATCTCATCAACACCGGTGTGAACAACAGAATGAATATTTCTTTCGTGTTGCTGTTTTTCAATGTCTTTTTAATCCATTTTCCATTTTCTAATGTAATGCTCTTATTATGTGTTACATGATCCGTAATACTTTAACAGATCTGCTGTCCTCGCCAGCTCCGTGTTACCACTGAACATGTGACCGACATTGACCTCTATTGACAAAGCAGGAATACAACTTCAGATCAAGGGAAAAGGGTCGTCCAGAGAAGCAAGGCTGCTTATATTGTCCGGGCAGCCAGCCGATAACTCATGTGATAATGTTATTGATGAGGCCCCATGCAATGAATTACCACTACTGGGGGGAGCTGATAAAGTAGCACTGCAGGCACATGAGAAAACTCTTCTACCTGATCCATATTCTTGCCCATTTGGAGAGATAAACTGATAGCTAGTGCTTCTAAACAAAGATAAAGAGTATCTGTAAGTAGTATCAACCCTCCTAAGCCATCTATATTGGCATGTAGGTTAAAGAAAAGTGAATAAAATGATATCTTGATATCTGCGATCAGGATGTCTTATTCCAGAGAAATCCACACTTTTATTTAATGTAAATGAGCTCTTAAAGCGAATCTGTCACCCCCCCCAGGCATCTAAAGATAACATAGCCACCTTCTGCAGCACTAAGGCTGCATTCTGAGAAGGTGGCTATAGCATTTATGCTCCCTTGATTCACTGCAATAAACACTTTTATCAAATCTGTTCCAAACCTGACCCATGACAGGGAGGCGGGCTTTTCAAGCGTTTATCTCCAGCCTCTCTGGTGTCAGTCATCCCTCTCTGCTCTCCGTGCACTGCCTCCTCTTCCTGGTCTCCTATGCAGGAAGTTCACAGCCAGCGCGCACGGCGCATGCCCGGGGCAGGATGCACTATGGAAGGTGCGGGATTCTAGGAGACAAGGAAGAGGAGGTGGCGCACGGAGAGCAGAGAGGGATGACCGACACCACAGAGGCGGGAGATAGGCGCTTGAATAGCCCACCTCCCGGTCTTGGATCAGGTTTGGAACAGATTTTATAAAAGTGTTTATTGCAGTGAATCAAGCGAGCATAAATGCTATAGCCACCTTGTCAGAATGCAGCCTTAGTGCTGCAGAAGGTGGCTATTATATCTTTAGATGCCTGGGGGGGGGGTGACAGGTTCACTTTAAGATCTATGGGCCAGACACAGATCTCTGCAACTGTCTACCTCCAGATATTATTATAAATGAAAGTGGTTGTTACCAGCATGAGACATTTAGATCAGGAGAGTAGACTGTCAATCATTACAAGTCTCACACTGGTAACAACTCTTTCCATTTATACAGTATTAAAGAGGACCTGTCACCACCCCCCCCCCCTGCTGCATAGCAATCTAAATGTCTGCTGCATTCAGGGAAGGGGTCCCCAATGTGTCTGTGTGCTGTGTACTCCGAGATATAGGCTTTGTAAAACTTACAGGTAGAAGCCATGGAAGCAGTCACTGTGGCTGGAGGAAGCTCGATTGACTGTGGCCGTTCCATCCCCCACTGCCTCTGCATACTACCTCCTGCTGTGTTGTTTATGCTTTGTCAGTGTAGGAATCTGGAGCTGACTTCAGGACAAATGATTTGCATGCTGTGAGTGACAGAGAGGAGGAAAAGGGGAGGGCAGAGCCAGCACAGCAGAAGCAGCACAGAGGTAAAAGGGGGACCTGACGACATGAAGAGAGGAAAGGGGTGACCCCTAAACACTCACCTGACACTGAACCCTGCACTCCAAATCATCCTAGACGGCTCCTTCCCCCTGTGCGCAATCATGTGCTTAGGCCCTGGCTGACACTGGACTAGCACTGGCTTGTGAGTAGGGCAGCAAGATGCTTGACTTACTAGTACAATAAGGCAACACAGAGAATGAGACAAACTGGAATTAAGCAAATAAAACCCCACAGATTCCACAAGGTCAACTTCTCCTGTGATGTCAGAATAGAAGAATTATAACTGGCATGTGGGAGAGTAAGGAGTGAGTTTAAATAATGAAAGGGAGTGGCAGCAAGGGGCAGCAGCTGAGACTAGAGCTGTATGGAATGTCCGCAGGATCAAAAAGGAACTCTTAACCCCTTCAAGATCAAACGAAAATAAATATGATCCACTGATGTCAATTGCTGAGTGGCTTACAAAGAGGCCTGTGATAATCACCGAGATCTAGAAGATAATTATCTAGAAGATAATCACCGAGATCCCTGATACTGCAAATGTCTCATGAGGACACAATACAGTTGTGGCATAGACAGACAACATATACATGCTTCTAATGATAGTTATTTCTTTCAGTTGTGCTGGGATTTGCTGTTCTAAGTGAGGCTGATGTACATAGGGCTGATTCATCATTTGTGGCTTGTTTTAAGCCACTTTATTTTTTCTTTATTTTTTTGCCTTGTGGTATTCGGTGACATTTTTGTGCCACAAAGGAGCACTTACGGTAGTTCAAAGATTTCCTCCAAACACACAAAATGTGCATCAATCTATGGGAAATGCAGGAAATTTGCTCAATAATTTTGCAACTTCTTAAATAGTCACAATTGATGAATTGGCAGCAAAAATCTGAATACACCAAGCCCCGGCCACAATAGCAAATATAAAAAACAACAACAGGTACCATCTCAACAGGTGCATCTCAATGAATCAGAATTTCATCAAAAAGTTAATTTATTTCTGTAATTAAATACTAAAAGTGAAACGCATATATTATATAGAGTCATTATACACAGGGTGATCAATTTCAAGTATTCATTCCTGTAAATGTTGATGATTATGTGTTACAGCCAATGAAAACCCAAGGGTCATTACCTCAGAAAATGAAAGTAGGGAGGATGAAGGGTTAAAAACTGCTGCCATATTCCACAAAACATCAAAGAATGAATATTGATGTATTAGTCAATACGTTTCAGGGCTCCCTGAAACGCATTGACAACGGCAATATGACATTGATTTGTCCTGAGGAAGAGGCCAGGGAGCCCTAAAACACGTCGACTAATAAATCAATATTATATTCATTCTTTGATGTCGTGGAATACGGCAGTGCGATCTTTAACCCTTCATCCTCCCTGCTCTATATGCACCACACTGGGGACTGCAGCAGCTGTGATCTGCTTTTATAGTGGTTGTGACTCTCACAACCACACAAGGTGAAGCCTCTGATCTCTATTTAGGTCATATTTTACCTCTCAGACCCTTCATCCTCCCTACTTTAATTTTCTGAGATAATGACCTTTGGGCTTTTCATTGGCTGTAAGCCATAATCATCAACATTAACAAAAACAAACACTTGAAATAGATCACTCTGTAATGACTCTATATAATATATGTGTTTCACTTTATTGAATTACTGAAATAAATGAATTTTTTGAAGATATTCTAATTAATGTGAGAAGCGCCTGTACATATATAGAGAAGACTTTAAATAGGTACAAAAGAAAATGGTGAAAATCAGGCAAAAAAAACACCCAAAAACTGGCCAGAAGCATTAATGAATCGGACTCCTGGTGTTTGAGCCTATAGCCGATTACATGGTTGCACCATAATAAGACCTGCAACCTAGAACATGTAAGAAATACACCCCCCGAATAACCAACGGGCCCCCTCCGCTTTGGATTGCATAACTGATGGAGTGGATTTTTCCATTTGGTTTTCCTAAACTGGAACGGACAACCGTAAAGTCCAACGAGACGTGTGAACAGAGACCTACAGATAACGGGATGACATTGTGGTCACTTCATTGACCCTCATTCATTCCGTTCTTGATTTTAAGACACAAAATCTGCCTGTAAAACTACTGCATACAAAAATAAGGTAGCTAGAAATGTCCAAGAAACAAGGGAACAAGAAAGCGAGCAGGCCTCAATGTGTTATGTTGCTTTTCCACTACAGAGACATTGGTTTTGGAGCTTAGTTTGGAGCTTTTAAGTTGTTCCATTTTCTTGGACCTATTCCTAGATTATTCTGTCTCTGTCCTCATCTGACCCAAACTGGCTAGCTCAGGGTCTAAATATACAGAGCAGCACACGAGGGCAGGCCGGCTCCTGCTATTTACCCAGGGTGATTAGTTTGCTTAATTAATATTACATTTTATTTTTTTTACAATATAGTGACTTACAAAAGACCTGGAAATAAAAATATAAAAAAAATAAAATTCTAAATTTACTTTAACCCCAAGTTTACTATGAATCTACACTTTCAAATAGTATGAAGGAATACTTAACAAACAATTCCTTAATAATAGAGAATTGGTATTTAAAGGGGTTGTGAGCTTTGGAAATCCTTTGCTATTCTAGGGAGCACCGACATTACAGGGAACCTGACATCTAATAGATGCTGTCCAATCCGCAGGTGTATCGGACTGTGAAGCGCTGTGGCATTTCAGAAAAATATACTTTAAAAACCATTGGGGACCAAGCCGCTCTGGAGACTCGGCAGATGGATGGCTTCTCCCCATTAGACCCTCCCTGGAGTGACGGGGCTCTCCCTATATGCGTAGGTAGGTACAGATCTGTCACTCCAAGACATGGGGTGGGGCAAAGCTGCCAGGGACCTGCCTGTCCAACTAGTCTACAGGATGGCTCGGGTCCTCGGAGGCTTTCAAAGGATTGTTTTCTCTGAAATGTTGCAGCACTTCAGACTCAGTTATACCTGTCTAAGATCAAACAGCCAGTGCCTAATACATGATGCCGGTGGATCGGGCAGGATGCCTCCTGACGAATAGAAAACAGCGGGGACATGTAGATACATACAGCTTAATGTAAGTCTTTACATGTATTCTAATTATATTGTGACTGTATGCACTATGAATAGGACTACAGTTGCTTGTTCCCTCTCTTCACGGTGAAGCACCTACCTACCTCTATACCTTCATCTCTGTCTATCACCGCACCCGTTCTCTTCGCTCTGGGAGTGACTTTAGACTAACATCTGCATCAATCCGAATCTCCGACTCCTGGCTCCAAGACTTCTCCTGAGCTGCACCAATTCTCTGAAATGCTCTAGGCTAAGAAATCTGGACTATCCACAACTTACATAGTTCCAGGTGCTCCTTAAAACACATCTTTTTAGGGCGGCCTATCATGATCCCTAGTCAACATCATTTAGACATAGCCTATTCAATCCACCAGTCTCAAACTCTTTAGAAAGAATGGCCGGTGGCCACTCATGCAGCTCTTATCTATTCCTCATTCCCTCAAGTTGGCTGGACCACCATTGTAAATAAGCCCCTGTACTTTATGTCACCCCCACCTCATTGTAGATTGTAAGCTCTTATGAGCAGGGCTGTCATTATTTTGCTTTAATTGTTGTATTTTTTCATAACTGTTACTTATGACTGCATATAAACCTCTGACTTGTAAAGAGCTGCGGAATATGTAGGCGCTATATAAAGATTATTATTATTACTTATATCTGAACTTGGTCCATAAAGTAACCACCTGTTGTTACAACCAAATACATGCTGTATATATATAGATGGGTATATTTAGTCTGGGTACCTGTCATTTCTAGCAGCCCTTGTTTTATATTGTATGTATTTTTGTTCATTTTTAATCGAATAATAACATTTTGGGCTTTTAATATACACTTTGTGTAGGATTAATTTATCTCCTAGTATTGGTATAAACTAGTCTCTCTCAGCTGTCAGGTTGTCTTTATTAATAATAACAATAATAATAATAATCTTTATTTATATAGCGCCAACATATTCCGCAGCTAAACTGTCCTGCTATATGTCCTGCTGCTGTGACTGCCGACAACCTGTCAAGGAACTCAGCATCACATCCTTTATTTCCCTACAGCGCCACCACAGGAGAAATATTATATCACAGTGTTCTGATTAATATTAATAGGCTGTCATAAACATGCCAGTCCTCCAGAGAGAGACACTCTTTGTAGCTCTCCATTGTGGCTGATTGATGAGGGGGTCCTGTTAGGGATATGCGGTCTCGTGGAAGTTCAGGTTCTGGGGCTTTAGCTGGACCTAATCTAAAGTTTTGTTCTAGACCCAGACTTGACCCAAACCTCACTGGAAGTCACTGATTGGTCAGTTCTGCTCTGCGTCCACATACAGCCAGCCGAAAACAAAGCAAGCACTTCCGGTGGGGGGAGGGCCGGGTTTTGTCATTTTTGTTTTCTGGTAAACTACACCGGATAACCCTGATTTTACTCCCAGTGCAGCCATTCACACACTACAAGTGGTTTGCACCGGGCCAAGCACCGCGTGTTGAGTGTACTTGAGCCTAGCGCTGTTACCACCAGTGGTTTGAATACATAAAGCTTCAAACTCCGAACTTAAACACTGTTCAGTACAAACTCCGAACTTCAAAGTCCAGTTTGCTGATCTCTAGTGTACAGTAGAATGAGTTTTTAGATACAAGTAATCATCATACTGTACATTCTAAAATAAAACTGATTTCCTTTCTACAGATGGAGCTCGATAACATTCTGAGGGTTAAAAATGAGGACATTAACATTTAGTAAGAAAGAGTCAGACATGAGGCCGACCAGAGACTGAAGAGCAGATGTGCCTGGGCCCATAGATGCATCCCAGATGTGGCTCCGTACCTGTCTGTGTCCCATTATAATGTGGATTAATAGTTATGCTCTAAATTAACATCAACCTGCACGTCTGTAGGAGGAGAGAGGGAGACATGGAGAGAATATCCAAGGAGTAGACAGACAACATCAATCTTCAGGTCCTATCTTACGTGTCTACATGTCGGTGATCCTCTGGCACTCATCATTTCTGGGTAAGCCATATTATTCACATTTGCGGTCTGCTAATGGAACGGCTGAACAATTCTGGTATTTTAATTTTTTGCTTGCTGCTTTAGACCCCATTTAAAGAAGTCGAAATGTTGGCTGAATGCAGCTGCCACTATGTGGAGGAGCTCACTGTATACTTATTCACTATTGTGTTCTAGGGATACACTGTATTTTCATGCTTGGGCCGTTCCAGCTCTGTCGCATCCCGGCTCGGGGCTCACATAACATCACGCGAGCCTCGCGTCCAATCGCCGCCGGCATCCTTCTCTCCACCTTCGTACATGGGAGCTTTTAACAGGATGTGAGCGCTGCGATTTCTGTTGATAGCAATTATGTCCGAAGGCGGAGAGAAGGAAGCCGGCAGTGATTGGATGTGAGGCTCGCATGATGTTGCGTGAGTCATGAGCCGGGTTACGACAACGCTGGAACGGCCCAAATACGAAAGGTGAGTACAAGGTTTATTATTTTAACAGGGTGAAACAATTCAGAAGGGATTGTCCTAGTAGTGGATAACCCTTTTAAAGTACAGTTTGTAGCTTGCAACCACCAGCAGGGAAGCTAGGGAGTTTATTGCATACAGTATATTCATATAACACAGTGAAGTTCAATGGGGAGGCGCCGGGGAGTTTCAGAATGATATTAACCTGATTAATAACATCTTTTCACGTGACAGGTTCTCTTTAAAGGGAACCTGTCACTTAACCACCCAATCTGTGGTCAGCATTAATCAGAGTCTGGCCATATGATTGCAGCCAGTTATATTTTTCTCTGAAATGCTCTGTCTGTTCAAAGAACATATACTTGAAGATCTGGCCATGGACCATACCTACAGATGATATTAGTCCAGCGCCGCCTCCGGCCAGCTCATCCCCCAGTGGTGCTGGACATACTGTAGTTGATAAGTTTCTTACATGGCAACAGACCTGTAAACCACTTCTAGCAGAGCTGGTAACCCTCTGAAACACTGGAGCATTGCAGAGAAAAGTATTAATGCTGCTCGTGGTATGGGTAGCATGAATCAGGCGACAAAATCCCTTTAATATTTTTTATGGAAAAGTACCCATGATACAGATACAATCAGGCAATAAAATGATGTTATCCTATTGATTGTAACATGCTATATGTACTGGGGTCAGTTTTCTGTTATACTAATCTATTCTATCTAGCTGCATTGCAGTAAATTAATTCTTCCAGATAACTCTACTTGTATGTTTGGCCGGAAGCATAGTGTCTTCTGACAGTCAACAAACTTAGCAGCATATACTTTCATCATGACCAATCCATGAGGAAATCACTATTACAAAGGGTCAGTCATCAGGGTCAAAGCCAATGCCGCAACCGAGTCAACAACTGTTATGTTAAGAAATCATTATGAGTAGATATTAGAAAAAACGTTTTGACAGTGAGGGTGATCAACGAGTGGAACAGGCGTCTATGAGAGGTGGGAGATCTCCTGCAAAGGAAGTCTGAAAACAGAGGCTGGACAGACATCTGTCTGAGATGATTTAGTACAGAGGTCCCCCAGGCTGTGACTTTTGTAAGGTAGGAATCCCTGAATCTTGGTATACTGCCTCAGGGTGATTTACGTGGAAAGGCTTTGGCTGTCACTATATCGGTAATGGGGACTCTGGGTGTCACTACTGTGAAGGGATATAGGAAAAGACTGACCGGCGACACCTGTGTAAAGGTGCTAGCTGAAAAAACACATTTATAATAAAGTATACAGCTGCACACTGAAACACAAAAGAAGGGAAAGCATGATCTTCTAAAATGGCTATGAGAATACTTGGCAAGGAAAATACATAAAGCTAATGAAAATTTGTGTGAGGAAAAGAGACATAGCACAAACTGCTTAGGAATATTTGAAAAAATGGAGACACTTAGCTGATGCATTGGCCAATTCACAGGAGCCCGATAACCAACGACAAGGTGTTCTCCTCTATCGGGTACCTAACCTATTGCCTCTTTTTGTGAGTGAAATCTGCATGCATGGGTGTCCATGACCTTATGCCTCTGCGTACGATTAAAATCTGCATGTATCGGTGATTAGGAACCTGGCTACGACAAGATGGTGGATATAGCATGACCATGGGGTCGGGTGTAGCAAGGGCACTCAGTGAGAAAAAATATACTAGCAATATAGAAAAAGACTGCTCAGCGACACCTGTGTGTACACGTGCTAGCAGATTTTAATCGCATGCTGAGGCATAAGGTCAGGTACACCCATGCATGCAGATTTCAATCGCAAACAGAGGCAACAGGTTAGGTACCCAATAGAGGAGAAGACCTTGACGTTGGTTATCGAGCTCCTATGAACTGGCCAATACATCAGCTAAGTTTCTCCATTTTTTCATATATTCCTAAGCAGTTTTTGCTATGTCTCTTTTCCTCACACAAATTTTTAGCTTTATGTATTTGCCTTGCCAAATATTCCCATAGCCATTAAGCTAGATCATATTTTCCCTTTTGTGTTTCAGTGTGCAGCTGTATACTTTATTACTACTGTGAATGGGCAGGGGCTGGATGTGGCTCGTGGCTCTTTCTCAGAGCTTAATGTGGCTCGCAACAATGTTTTAGAGTGCAATGTGGCTCTCAAGGTCAGAAAGCTCGGGGTCCTCTGTTTTAGTGAATACTGTTTTGAGCAGGGGGTTGGACCAGATGACCCAGGAGGTCCTTTGCAACCCTACCATTCTAAGATTCTATTTGCAGAATATTTTTAGATTTATTTGTATATTTAGATTTTATTTATTACATTACTTATATGTGGATACTATTTAATGATGATGTTGGTTGGTGATTTTTCATATCTCTTCTATATCACCAGTGATCCCCGTTATGGTGCCCCCCAATTGTAGAACGACACCTCCCTGCATACCCTGACAGTTGTTACTTTACAGCAGGAGGAGACTTCTACCCCACATATCTCTTTTACCGGTATGTATGTCTGACCCCTTCAAGCAATCTATAACCACCAAGTCTATCATCAGTCAGCTATGATCATAAAGCTTGAGCAATAGGCGCAGAAAACAAGCTGAACAAATTATTTCTCTTGAAATCAGCATCAAGAACAATCCGACTGTGGTGAAAAGAACAAGGAGGATGCTGTTCTTTGTAATCTGAGAACCGTCATTATATGTGCCGTAATAGTGGGAATGCATGACAGGCATGACAAGGGGGATTCAGCAAGAAGAACAGTGGATGTTCCCTTTTATAATAGGCATTACAAAGCAGAGAAACAATCCTCTAACACAAAGTATATTTTTCTTGTAATATGAGTTTTGCATTTATTCCGGGACTGAACTCAATGGCTGCCATATGACACCCACCTGTTACCTATAAAAAAAACTAAAATCTAATTAAAACATGGCAAAGAGCGAATGTAGGCAGCATGAGAAATACTATATAATCCTAAACTCTGCTCCCCTTACCCTCTGCTGCCAATGGATTTGTCCTACGGTACATTAGTTCTAATGGGTTGGTCAAACATGCTAAGATGCTCCTAATGACCCTATCTAATAAAGCATTTAATGGCTATCTAACAATGACTATCCCACTAGTACCACCTAATAACTTTGTTTAGTTCATGAAAAACAGATGCACCTATGATCCTGTCTTATTACACATCCCCCAGATAATTTTATGGCATCCTCAGGGTCCTAGCAACCAATTTGCAACAAAGCTCAGGTATTCCATGCTTAGCTCTGCAGTGCATGCAGGAGGAAAGAATAATCATGCTTTGAAGATTCCTATAAACCACCAATGAAAGGTGGAGTTTGGAAATTGCAATGAATATTGGTAAAATTGTGAGTCAGTCACTACTTTCAAAACTATTCATGGTCACCTCATCCATAGCAATAAAAGCTGTCCAAGTTAAGATCTGTCTATCTAGTTTTGAAAATACTCAGGAAAAGGGGGAAGGGGTCTGCAGCACTAACAAGAAGCAAGGAGCTTGAGATGTCAATTCGGGGATACCAGCACAAGAAGGCCATCTCAGACAGACTAGGCACAAGCTTCTCCATTAGGCAAAACCCAAGAAACCCTGACACCCTTTTTGGTTTTAATTTCTCTATCACCAGCGTGTCAGACACAAGGACCAGGGTACTAAGCAGTTGGCCCAGAGTTCGGCTCACAGTAGCCGTGTCCAGCAGCTGTGGTCCTAACCACACATGTAAAGGGGGGAATAGTAGGAATAAAGTTTGTTCGTGGTGCCAGTTGGGAAAATCAGCCTGATATGTCTGGCACTACAAGGGGTCCCTGGGAGATAGGAGGTAGTAAGCAGCGAACATGTTTAACCCTTCCCAACCAGGGCTGGCTTCCAGGAAGATGAGCGTGGTCATGGTGAATGTAGTGGAGAAAGTAGACAGCAGGAATCAGTCTTTTGCTTTACCTTTTTACTGAAGTTTCGGTAGCAAGTCCTGTGTAGTACATCTACCACCAGGCAGGTGGTCTGGCCAGTCTGATGAGAACTGTAGAACAGTCTGCTGGGTGAGTATATATTGGCCTCCCTTCTGACATTTCGCATACTTTAGGTTTCTTGGTGCTTGTTACTCTCTAGTACTACCCTCTGCGAGTTACTTCATGTTTGGCTGGTAGTGCAGGTCTTGTGGATATCTGTGCCTATAGCAGTTCCCTGATCCTCTATACTACTGATGCCCCATAGAGCTCCACTTAGTTTTCAGGTGAGGTTATAACTCCCCAGCCTCCAGTTCTACCACCTGGCCCTATAAGCCTGGATGTCTTAGGGACTGGTCCCTTGACTGCTGCTTGTCCCATTACAGCAGCTCCTGCTGCCTCATCACTGAACCTCTCCTTTGCCTACTCTGTCCTACTACACCCTAACTAACCCCTCCCTCTCACCAGTGAGTGTGTCACAAGTCCAAATCAGGCATCAAGCGCACAGTCTTTTAATAAGGGGTCAGACAGTGTATGTTTGATTCAGACATCCAGCATATCATCAGATATGGCATTACATAAGATGTTAAAGCAATACCATTTTGTGGTGGCCAAGCGCAGGGGCGGCACAGCAGCACCACCTACCTTGGTGCCTAATGACAGAAGCTGTTGATGGGAAGACTCTGGTAGGGATGTGGCAGCGCTGTTGGGAAATGACGTTTTAGCTAACAAGTATTGGATCACTCATTAAGCTATGTAAGGGGTACTTCAGACTGAGCGATATCGCTAGCGATATTGCTGAAATCAGCGACTGCGCCATCGATATTGCTGTGTGTGAAAAGCAGCAGTGAAGGGGCCCCTGCTGCGAGGTCGCTGATCGTTACACAATGATCAGGACCATTTTTTGCTCGTTGGTCTCCCGCTGTGCAGCACGCATCGGCGTGTTTCACGGCGGGAGACCAACGAGCGCTAGTTCTGAGAATGCAGGGAGCCGACACGGGCAGTCATAAGACTACATGTCCCAGCGTGCACTGCGCAGCCGGGTGTGAACAGAGCGTCCAATGTGTAACCAGGGTACACATCGGGTAACTAAGCACATTGCTGTCCTAGTAACCCGCTGTGTACCCTGGTTACCAGCCTGTAAGCGGGAGAAGGCTGGTAACCAAGGTACACAGCGGGTAACTAGGACAGCGCTGTGCTTAGTTACCCAATGTGTACCTTAGTTACTAGCCTTCTCCCGCTTACCCAGCGATGTGGAGGTGGCTCCCTGGTCTCTGACGAGATCTGCAAAATGAAATGAAATAAAAGATACAAAGATACAAGTAAGAGACTTTATGCTGGAATTCTACTGTATATTAACAACCATCACACAGGTGCATTGTAAGAATAACCCTTTTTCCTTTTATAAAAACCTAAAAAAAAAATCGAATCTTACAATGTAGCCCCTAAGCCAGAAAAGGTTGTGCAATTTCGCTTTACTCTATACTAAAGCATTGCTGTATAGAAACAATTGCCAAAAAAGAAAATTGCCTGGAGGAATTGCGGATATGGCTCTTGGGTTATAAAATCCTCTTGAAGAGCCACTTTGAAGTCCTTCACTCGCAAATGTTTACTGTATAATACAAGGTTGTTCAATGTAGTGTTAGAAACTTTCAGGTATTTTTTGTACTTTTTAACTTTTCAGATATAATCATGATTGGATGCCCGCCAGCGGTTGGGTGGGGGGGATCCATGCATCGTATTGTTCCTACAGTCTCAACACTCATCGCAGGCATCTGGAGGTCCTGGGGGGCTGCCCTGATGACAGATGAATTGAAGGATTAGAAATTTGGTGTAAGTAATCCTTCCCCCATGCTGAGCTGTCAGATGTGTTTTATACTATGCTACATAAGCCTAGAAATGTGTATACCCTTCAAGAAATAATGGGTAAAATAACGACATAGGGGCAAATAGTCGTCCCAGCTTTTCCATGCGTAAAGCTCTTGGCACTTCTTGGCCTTGTTTGTCTTTTGTATTTATGTTGATGTCAGAATCAGCTTTGATGTTATTTCATTTATGGCTTCAACTGTCTTTTACCATTTTAAAGGGAACCGGTCTTGTCATTTTATGATATTAAACTGCTCCCAATGTGTTTTCAATGATACAATGTACATCACTAATATGGTATTCTAAAAACAAATTCCACGTATCTATTTAAAAAAAAGCCTTTATATGCGGAGTGACTGCGCACACATACCGGGCTTCAGTCATAGGGGAAACGCTTTTGCTTACTGTCACTCTAGTTCTTTAATGATATATATATTTTTTTAATTTCGTCTTGCCCCCTGCATTGTAGTTGATTGACATCACTGCAGGACCCATGGTGATGTCATGACCCTGACTTCACTGCAGGCCTGCTTAGCTCCACACATTACGGTCACATGGTCGTGACATCACCCCAAGCCCTGCAGGTCCTGGATGTGATGTCAGTCAACTACAATGAGGAGCATGATAAAGTTTAAAAAATCTTGAACGAAAAGGGGTAACAGTAATTAAAAGACAATGACTGAAGACGTATATATTGTAATAATCTAATTCTTAGAAGAAATGAAGTTTTGCAGAGCACAAAGCCCAAACACTAAATGAAATTTAGTCTTGGCTAAACATCTTCTACCAATTTGTGTTACAGGCTATTAAAAAACAAAAAAAATGTAGTTAGGTCCTGCCATCATACTAATTTTAATCTGTCCCCTAATTCTGGGTGACTTATTGAATACACCCTGATTTTATCAATCCAACCCCATATCAATCATTAGTACAGGATAATCCAAGTGTTTCAAAGAAAGGAAACTGCAGCACTCACTCAGGAGATGTTCAAAGTCTTCTCTTATTGTGGTTTAAGCCATAGCAAGTTGTGCAGGGAGGGAGACTGGAGTGATGGACGACCGTAAACCATTTCGCACCAAGTGGCACTTTTACGGGTCCTGTAATTGATGAGTTGGAGTCGGATGTTTGGCTTAAAGAGGACCTTGTCACCCCCCTGCTGCATGGCAATCTAAATGCAGCACTGAATGCAGCATGTCTGCTGCATTCAGGGAAGGGGTCCCCCATATGTCTGTGCGCTGTGTACCCGGATATATATCCTTAGTAAAACTCACTGTTAGAAGCCATGAGGGCAGTCCCTGGTGCAGGAGTGTCACATCGCCATTGGACTCGGTGGCTGGTGTTCCTGCCTCGGCCGCTGGGAGGAGCCGGATTCCTTCGGCTGGTGGCGCCGGTGATAGGAGGGCCTTGTCCTCATATGGAACTGCTCCCGCGACGTCTGCCTCTGTCGCTGAGCGCCGCTGTGTTTCCCCTCTGGGTGGTGTTGGTCGCAGAGGAAAGGGCCCTGCAGAGGTGTCCGTTAGGCGCAGCCTGCGTTCTTCTGTCAGAGGTGGCGTGGGTGGAGCCAGTCGTGCATCTCCATCTGGCCTGGATCTAGGGGCGGTCCGGATGAGGTCATCAGGTTGTGAGCTCCAGCCTATGGGAGGTAGCCGTGCCCTTCAAGTACATTGGAGCCTGGCTTGCAGGCCGCCAGATATAGTTTTGGTTCCTCAGTGATAGTGTGTTTAGTTTCGTGTCTGACCTTGCCTGGATTTCTGACTCTGCCTATTGATTTTGTACCTCAGCTGCCCTCTTGGTTTTTGCCCTTGACCTTTGCCTGGATTTTTGACTCTGCTACTGCCTGACGATTTTGTACCTTCGCTGCCCTCTCGGTTTTGACTCGGACTTCTGACTTCGTTTTTCGGGTCTTGATTTTCCCCTGGCGACCTCCCCGGCTCTGTTGCTCATATAGGCAGCTACCCCCTGGGCTCCGCTGTAATTCCAGATCCCTGTATAGGGGTTAAGGGTCTCGGGGATTCTCAGGGTGCTGCCTACCAGCAGCTCGGCCTCACGGTGGATGGTCGTCACAAGGAGCCAGCTTCGATTGATGGGGGCCATTCCCTCCCCCTCTGCTTCTCTGTGCCACCTCCTGCTGTGCTGTTTATGCTTTGTTCAGACAGCAGGGCAGGAATCTGTAGCTGACATCAGGACAAATGATTTGCATGCTGTGTGAGGCAGGATGAGCGACAGAGAGGAGGAGGGCAGAGCCAGCACAGCAGAAGCAGCACAGGGAGACAGAGGGGGAGGGAATGGCCCCCATCAATCGAACTGGCTCCTGCACCAGGGACTGCCCTCATGGCTTCTAACAGTGAGTTTTACTAAGGCTATATCTCGGGGTACACAGCACACATACATATGGGGGACCCCTTCCCTGAATGCAGCAGACATGCTGCATTCAGTACTACATTTAAATTGCCATGCAGCAGTGGGGTGACAGGTCCGCTTTAAAGACTTCACAGCCCTGGTTGTGGAGTTGGAGTCGTGAAGTCAAAGTCGGTGTCCATTTTGGTGGAGTTGAAGTCGGAGTGGGATTCAGGGAAATTGAAGAGTCGGAGTTGGACATTTGGCTTACTGACTCCACAGCCCTAGATAAAACAGTCCCATCTGAACAAGCTCACTAGTGGATTCTCAGTTTACTCATTCTATGGAGAGAAATCAAACTGCAGAACAAATTGGTTTCCCCAATAGTAAAAACAACTTTAACTCTAAATGGAAAAAAAGGTTGTCCCTGAAAGTGTCTATAACCTTAAGTATATAAATCTGTCTCAATGTATTTGTAGCATATTGCTATAAGCACAATATACCATTCTATATGGATATAGGTGTGTACTCAGCACTGCAGACAGCCCTGACCTCTGTTCTATCCCCCTTGCAGGGATCGTCATGGTGTAGACATTTATGGAATGCAGCCCTCTGACATCTTTTTGCAGGATAGCAATCTTATAGAAGCGTGATGTTTTCTTTATCATGGTCTGTTCCTTTTTCATGCATAAAGCTCCACAACGAGGATATGAAATATTCAGTAAAATCTCATATTTATAACCCTCCACCAGCAATTTTTATTCTATGCTCTGGAAATATCTATTTTTTTTTCCAACTAGTAATACTGAAGAAAAACGAAGTGAAGATGATATATGAGTAAGAGCTTGTGAGCATCCAAAAAAGACATTGAAAGGTTTAACATCTGTGAAAATGGAAACTGTTGGCTGTTTTATAGTTGGAAATGTTCATTTCACTGAGGGTCACTGGTATCGCGGCTTCTACGGTGTCTTAAACTTAATGATTGAGCGGTCGGCAGCACATACAAATGTCCTATTTTCCAGCTTTGCTCACGCGGGTCCAAACCCCGGAGCTCTGTTGGACACATGCCGGACCTAAGTTATGAAAACTGTCTGACTGTCCATAATCCCTGTCCATTCTGACTCCTTCAGTGCTGCTGACTGGGTGACTATCTACACTTAATATGGTCTAAATTTTCAGAAACATCCAATTAAATGTCCCAGCTGTAGTTAGAAAGGATGAACATTTTATATTTTTGTTAAAGCTAAGCTTAAAGCTGTAGTGGTGCTTTAAATCTAATCCTCCAGCCCTCTATCACATACTCACCTTGTGGTGGCTTCACCTCTTGCCGATGCTGCTCCGGTCACGCGGCACCATCATGTGCCTGTAACCTCTGCCTGGCTGGAAGTCAGAAGTTATATCACATGGTCTTAATGCATCTCTATGCAGAGCCAGAACGAGGCCAGAACTAGGCTCTCATACACTAGCATTGAGTTGTGACCTCCGGGGCACTCCCTGAAACACTGGAGCTGCCAGCAGGTCACAAATTGCCGGAGAGCAACCAGAGCGCTACTGGAAAATAAGTGAAGCTGCTCAAGAGTGGACATATCATTAGTGTAACCTGTGCGGCCCAGTTGTTGGGGGGACATTTCTACCTCCAAACCAAGGTAATTGTGCTTTTTGATGAATTATTGGGCTGCAAAGGGCCCATATATTCTTGTTGCCCAGGGACCCTTTTTTTATCTGTGTCCTCTAGTGAAGCCACCCGAAAGTGATTATCAGACAGGAGTCAGGGGACTTTGATTTAAAGCACAATGGAGTGCTGGAGTGCTGCTGTAAAAGCGTTTCTATCTTCAGGAGTGCACCTCTCCTTGGCCTACTTCCTGCCTGCTGGGAGGAACAGTGTGCTCCTGATGATTGACCGCTCACACTAAGGTATGGCTGAGCCATTAGACTGGATGCTGTTACATCAGTATTCTTGATAAGTATTTCAATGCCAAAACCAGGAGTCTTTCCAACACAAAGAACTGGTGTCGATCTTTCAATTAGTTTTTCTCTGTTAAGCCCCCCGTCACACTTTAGATCCAGTTACACACACAGATAATTGTGCAGAGATTGTTGGCAGATCTCTGTTTGCAGTGAAATCATGGACACATTGTACATTTGTACACGGCCACAAAATGGAACAATGTGTCCATGATTTCACTGCAAACAGAGATCTGCGAACAATCTCTGCACAATTATTTGTGTGTGTAACTGGGCCTTAAGCGAGATTGCTGCTGAGTCACAAGTTTTGTGACACAACAACGACCTCAGCAGCGATCTCGCTATGTTTGAACATAGCAGCGACCAGGTCCTCGCTGTGAGATCGCCGATCGATACAAACTGTTCTGGACCATTTTTTGGTCTTCGCTCTCCTGTTGGGCAGCTGCATCGCTGTGTTTGACAGGGACAACGACCTCAACACTACGCCTCGAGAGTGACAGGTTCCCAATGACCGCCGTATTGTTGCTGCGTCGTTGGTGAGATCAGACTGCTTGACATCTCACCAGTGACCAATAGCGACGCACCAGTGATCCCGGCCAAGTCGTATTTTTGTCGGGATTGCTGGAGCTTTGACAAGTGTGATGGTACCCTTAGATGCACTCCAGGCTTTAACGTACAAAGACTGATGAAAAGTACAGACAAAATACTGACGTGTGAATGAGGTCTAAGTAGTTTTACCTCTACACATCGGTGGAGGCAGTGGCATTAGAGCTTAGCAGCTGATCCAGCTGCATACTGCAGTAGACCCGCCACCACTGATCATCTGCAGCGGTGGCCGGTAACCTAGGCATTGAACAGTAAACTATCAAAATAAAAAATCATCTGTTCTTAAGATTTAGAGAGGATTTTTAATAAGAATTAAATACCAAACTTGCGTGTTTTTACAAAAACTGCAGTTTTAAGAAGATGAGAGCACCCCTTTAAGTGATGGCTTTAAAGGAGCTATAAACAACAATATACGAGGGCGAGCCAAGCATCTTCTACAGATAGACGTATATTGAAAAGCAGAAAGATTAGTAAAATAATTAAAATAAATGATTCAGCCAGAGTGCAAATTATCAACTTTCCCTCGTATATTTACACTAAAACCCCTTTCGATAATTACGGGAACCTCTGACATAAATCACAGCAGAGAGGGGTTTACTAAGAGTGCCTCTCGCTTAGGCAGTCAGGCCCACCCATTTATTACAGTACAAAGCCATAAACTGCATTTATCGTGGAAAATACCGAAAAATGTAAAACACAACACGAGGCTTTGTTTATCATACAATTAAACATAAGTTCAGGTAGCAATTTTAGATAAAAAATGGATAAGATAAAGTCAATTTTAGATGTATAAAAATACAATTGCAACATACCGTATTTATTGGATTATAGAACACACTTTTTTTCTCCCAAAATTGGGTGGAAAAGTGGGATGAGTTTTATAATTCGGATATATCTCATCAGGGGGCGCGGTGGAGAGGGGTCACAGAAGGCAGGGTCGTCACTTATAAAATCATCTATGGACGGCACGGTGGCTCAGTGGTTAACACTGTATGGTGGCTCAGTGGTTAGCACTGCAGCCTTGCAGCGCTGAAGTCCTGGGTTCAAATCCCACCAAGGACAACATCTGTTCTCCCCGTGTTTGCGTGGGTTTCCTCCGGGCACTACGGTTTCCTCCCACATTTCAAAGACATACCGATAGGATATTTAGATTGTGAGCCCCAATTGGGACAGTGTTGCAAATGTATGTAAAGTGCTATGGAATTAATAGTGCTATATAAATGAATACATATTATTATCATCAGCGGCGGCATGTGTAGGGCAATGCTGCGGGCCTAAGGGTTGGGGGGTGGGTGTTGGGTGATGTTCTGCGGGCACCATTAATTTCTTGGCTCTCCAAAATCTCAATGTGCACATGCGCTGCCTCCACATTCATTGTTCTTATGTCCATTACATGCACTGCCCAGATATCACTGGTGCCCACATCATGCCACCGCCACACCCCCTCAGCATTGCCACACACATGCCGCTGACTTTATCAGCGATAACCCTGCCTGAGGCTGGGTTCACATTTGAGGACCCCTCTGCAGCGTTCTGCGGAGGGGATCCGCAATGTGACCGCAGCGGCTGCCAGCTCCTATCTTTATAATGGGAGCGCACGGTGCTGCGCTTGACTGCGCATGGCCGTGCGCACCCATTCACTCCCATATGTGATCTGTGCGCAGGCATCCAGATGCCTGCGCACAAATCACACAGTCTCGTCCGCACCAGGAATGCAACATGTCGCGTCCCTGGTGCGGACGAGACTGTGTGATTTGTGCGCAGGCGTCCGCCTGCGCATAGATCACATGTCGGAGTGAATGGGTGCGCACGGTCATGCGCAGTCAAGCGCAGCACTGTGCGCTCCCATTATAAAGATAGGAGCTGGCGGCCGCTGCGGTCACAATGCGGATCCCCTCCGCAGAACGCTGCGGAGGGTCCGCAAATGTGAACCCAGCCTAATGTGACCCTGCCCCACCACGTTCCCCTGGTAAAATATATCCAGATTATAAAATGCACTGCAGGCTTGTAAGAATGACCCACTTTTTTAACATGTAAAAATAAATTTTTTTCCTATTTTCTTCCTCTAAATTTCGGGTGTATTTTACAATCCATTGCAATTTATAATCCTCAAATCCGGTATATATATTTTAACAACAAACGACACTATACATGATTTTTCTGGGTGGATCTAATATTTGGCACATCTTTCAATCACACTGGGTCTCTACGTGTGAACCAAAATCACATCCAGTGAAATCATAGGAGTAGCACAACCTACCTTCACCTGTCGAGAGGGAGAGGCCCGGACATCCCAGTGCCAGCGATACCAAGAGAAGCCAGAGAGCCATGCCTGCGTGAGCTGCAATGAAAGAAGATGCTTATAAACGTGTGCCCACATGAGGGTGAAGTGTTAACATGTCCCCATACACTGTACCCCGGGACTTGTGCTGAGAAGGGGCATTTTCTACTATTTGGCATCTAATACGAAAAAAAAGGAGAAGTATACAGGAAAGTTTTCTAATTTGCTTTCTTTGTGGATTCGATGCCAGATTCAGCCCAGCCAGCTCCTAAACCGCAGCTGTGTGGGTGTTTGTGGCCGTACAGTTTGGTCAAAAATACATATCTTTAGAAATACAGTCAATGCCTTGAAATATTCCTCAAAACATACAGCAAATATAATTTATGTTTATACAGTAATTAATCTACAAAAATTATTTTTAATTGGATAAGAAAAACATAAACCGTATATTGATTTTCCGTTTGTCCACAGTGTGCAGGAGCACAGACGCTTGTATTTATAAGAATATCTTCCTTAGGCTCCATTCACACATCCATGTCTCATGTCCTATTGCTGTACACATGTCCAGTTATCATCTGTTAGAATGGATCCTGCAGAGATCCATGGGCTAAAACGTTCCGCACACACAACTATTTTGGCTATTTCTAAATAACTGATTTATGTTGGATCCATTTTTTTTAAATATTGGAATCTATGGAGAACAGATCCGTTATCTGATTATTATTTATCTTCCATTTGAAACGGATCCTCTATGCAAAAAATGGCTCCTTTACAAATTAAAGAAAATGGAGGCTAAATAGCGATCAGTTAATGGATCCGTTTCCATAGACTCCAAAGTTAAAAAAACTGATCTAGTAGAAATCAATTATTCAAAAATGGATCATAAAGATGTGTCTGCACATCGGATTTCTGCAGGATCCATTCTAGAGGATGATTACTGACATGTCATCTCAGCCTAATCCATACAGGTCTGTGATACCCAGACTCTCTATTCTGATATTTTTGCAATATTATGGGGATCTGTGTAAAATGAATGAACCACTGTAGACACACTTGCACTTTAGCATTTTATCCAAGTTTCATGCATTTTTAAAGGGATTGCCCTCTACTCTGATAACCCCTTCTTAACTTCTGTATTACCCGTTCTAAAATAATATCAGGCTATACTCACCTCTGGTAACGGCGCTGTTCCAGCAATGTTGGCGAGTCAATATTATGTCATGTGAGCCCTGCAGGCGATCAGTGACTGCTAATGGGCTGCTTCATTCTCACTTCCGTCATAGGAAACTGACTTCCAGAAGACGTGAGAACTGCTACTGCTGCTCTATCAGCTCCTCTGGATGTTAAATAGAGTGCTGTCTATTGGCAGCTGCTGATTGACTGCAGGGATCATGTGACATAACAATGTCACTCAAGCTCATCATCATCATCATAATAATCTTTATTTATATAGCGCCAACATATTCTTCAGCGCTTCACAATTCCGAATTGTCATCATCCTCACCATAATCATCATCATAAGCCTCACCATCATCATTGTTGGAACGGTGCCAGAACCGGAGCGGAGTATATTTAATATTATTTTAAAATATAGAATATAGCAAATGAGATGGGGTTGCCTGAGTTTTTGACATTCCCTTTAACCGATCCATTATTAATAGTCAATGTATAAGAAAAGTTAATGCTACATTCATGCATCTGTGTGATTGCTACTATCTGGGAGAAAAGGGCAGATTCTCTTTCTATAAGGTGTCATACTAGTTGCTTCTGTTAGTTTCTCATCTGTTTTTTTACTGATAGGTAGACTGTCTGAAGTAACCGGGACCACTGGAGGATGCTGGTGGCTCCTAATCTTGGACACCATCATTTCCACTGAACATCCGCAAGCGTCGTTCGCTTGTCGCAGAATCGTTGCCGAGTCGTTTGCGATATCTGTACGTGTGACACCTCACTAGCGATCAATTAACGACGTTACAGCGATCCAGGTCAAGTCGGATTGTTGGTCGGATCGATGAGACATTAAAGCATGTAACTGGTCAAACTAATCTATAAGTAAATTGGCACAAAAGATTTGCTTTTGACATTTATTGAAAAAGGCAGAATCGCTTGACAAAAGTGTAACAAAATGTGCAATGTTTCGGCCTTACATCAGGCCCTTGTAAGACACGCAACAATTCTTGTCTTGCAAAACTGCCTTGCGGTTCTAGACTTAATATATCCTTTACATGAGCAGAAGTATATCGGCACAATAACACTCTATAGTGTGAGGGAATGGCATCATTTCGTTACATTTTTGTCCAGCAATTCTAACTCGTAAATTAAATAATCCAAGTATGTCTGCATCAAAACTGAGCCTTTGGGCATCAAATAAATACAGATGTCTTCTGAGATATCTGAATAACGCACATGATCCCAATGCTAAAATCATTGGTTTGGACATGGGCACTACATCATGGTTTCATAATGAAATGCTGGCGCTTCTGAGGCTACTCCCCTTTAAGCAAGAGAACCTCGATGGGGAGAGAAGTCCCTGTGTATGATCATTGGATCACTACTTGTCACACTTCCTTAGTGCTAATACAGACTAAAACATCTGCAGTGTTTAAAGGGATTGTCATCAATGTGGGGATCATTGGGGATGAGACACCTGCTCACCGCCCGCCAATAAACTGTTCTTAGCATCTGCCGGAAACACTCCTGAAATACAGAATTATAGTGGGTGCGGCTGGTTGCTGCTCATCCGCCGTATCTGAATCAATAGGAAGTGGATGTGCAGTAGCAAGTTGCGGCGACTATTATGTTGAAGGAGCTATGCTGGGCCACTGTGCTGGCCACCAGGAGCACTGAGAACAGTTTATTGGCGAGGTTACCAGATGTCACTGTTACAACTAGTGTGGATATCTCAGTAATCTAATGCCATGATGGTAAAGACATGACTGAGACAAGGTATAAAGACGAAAGTCTGCATTTACAAATGTGGCAAACAACTGATTTGAACCAATTCAATTATCAATGTAACACATTCAGACCCTAAGGGCCAGGTCACACGCTTCAATCTTGTGCACGATATCGCCTGAAAAGTCATGTGATGGAGATCGCTAGAACAATTTATTGATATCGTTTGTGCGATGTCACAAGCATAGATCTCGCTAATGATGTGAAATTTGGCAATGCCCCAGAGATCGTTCGCACTACTCAGCGATCGACACTATCCAGCGTCAGGAAGAGGCGAAGTGGAGAAAAAGATCGTTTGAGAGGTGTCACACAAGACGAAGCAGCAGGTTGACCGCAGGTTAATTGAACGATGAACGACGGATTTGAGGTCCTGCTCACAAATCTTCAACCAAACAATCAAGCGATTTTTTACTGAAAGATCGCTCGTTTACACGCAACGACGCACAAACGATATTGCTCAAACGATCAAAATTACGGATCACTTAAGCGATATCGTTCATAAGATTGAACTGTGTGACGTGGCCCTAAAGGGCCTGTCACACGTGTCAATGTCGCCCGCAATATCGCTCATGCGTCACAAATTATTAATCGCCTGAGCGATGTGGAATTATCGCAGGTAAGATGTCACACGCATCAATATGACCCAGCGATGCGGTGATGTCGCCATCTTGCGAGCGATTTTATTTAGTCGCTTGTACGTTGTCAAAATAGAACATACGTCGCTGAGTTTAGTGTCACACGCAGCGATGCACAAGGTCTACTGAGCGATGAGCGACAGGTTTTACATCTGGCAGTGAAACCTGCGATCGGCGATCAGCGACATGTCGCTGGTTGCATCGCTTGGTCACACGCTTCAATGTCGCTCCTGCGTCACTTTTATGTCGCTCGAGCGACTGAAAATCCGTGACGTACGAGCGACATTGACAGCGATATTGACGCGTGTGACATCCCCTTAAGAGTCTATTTACATGGAACAATTGGTGGCACTAAATGGCCACTGATCAGCAATTGTTTCATAGCCTGTCGCACAGTTAGACTGCAGTAGCCCTACACAATATCGCTCAAAGTGCATAGGTTGCCATAGTTTGGTCCGGTTTACATAGGATCATGCACCCCAAGAATAATGATCTTCTGCACTGCATAAAAGATCATTTCACTTGGTGAAAAAGCATTTTTACAGTTCGGCAGCCTTTTTACCAGGGCTGTAGTGTCGGAGTTGTGGAGTCGAGAGTCGGTGCCCATTTTGGTGGAGTCAGGGTTAGGCTCAGGGAAATTGCGCAGTCGAAGGTTTGGGTTACTGACGTCACACCAGAGCTGTGGCCCATTTTGGTGGAGTTGGGAGTCAGATTCCGGGAAATTGAGAAGTTAGAGTAAAGGTGGGGTCACACGTGTCAATGTCGCCCGCGATATCGCTCATGCGTCACAGTTTATTCGTCGGTGAAATGACGTAGGAGCGACATCGTAGCGTGTGACACCGCGATGCGACCAGCGATTTGTCGCTTGATCGCAGATTGCAAGTTTTTGGTCCAGACCATAAACCGGGCGATTGAGCGTGAGCGTCGCTGTGTGTGACATGAGCTCAGCGACGTAATTTGTGCGCTCAGCGATTCTAGAAAGATTGACATGGGCGGACCTTGGCGATTTCCTTGGCCTCGCCTCGTCCGCACCGATTGGAGGAAATTAATTAGTGCAAACGATACTTTGTCAACGTATATGGTATGTACATTGCACGCCTGAACGACGCCTGCACTGTAGTTAATGCCGTGTGATTTGAATCGTGGATGCGTAGCAAATAAATCGCAGGCGTAAATAACGCATGCACGTCGCCTGTTGCTGTCTTCCCAGCGTTTTTTTTTTTGGAGGCATCATATATCACTATGGCGGCTCCTCCTAGGCGTGCTCGTCCCTGGGGGTGCAGAGGTGTTCCTCCTCATCAGAATCCTTGACAGGCGGGACTATTGGTGCAATTATCGGCACCCACATCCAATGCAGCACAAAAGGGCGGTGTTGCGTAAGGTACCATATATATATAGTGTGTTATACAACAGCCCCCAGCAGTGTCGTATACAGACCCCCTCGTGCTGGCACACCCCCCCATATCACCGCCCCGCCATATTGTACAGAGGCCCCTCTGGTGCCACTGCACTTATCTCGCCCTGCTATGTCATCTTGCAGTCACAGCGGGTCCTCCGTCCGCCCGTACTCACTGTATCCCGCGTTCTAGTGCTGTGACTGGTGCAGCGGCATGACGTTATCGCTGCTATGACCGGCCGGTCACATGGTCACATGGGGGCCTCCTGTATACCACCAGTGCTGGGAGCTACTGTGCCTTGTTAATACCCTTGGTGGGTCTTTATTAAACTTATTTGCTCTGTGCTCTAAAGACGCAAGATAGGTTGGTGTACAAACGCTTTGTAAAATAGCATCGGCTTTTTAGATTATAGCTTCTAGGTTCCTCATTTTTATACGTGCAGCCCAAGACTGATTTGTCTTTTCCATTAGACAACACTCGTGTACTACGTATGTATGGACTTGCTGTCATTTTTTCCCCCTTTCTTTCCAGATGCTGCCAGGCGTGCTGCTGCCAGCCGTGCTGCTGTGCTTGCACTGGTACCAGTAGTACCAGTAGTGCCACCAACATCAACATCCTCATCCGCTGATGAGGGAATCCCTGCACGAGAACAGGCACCGTCTGCATCACTGCTTCACCAGCAAGTGTGGGAAATCCTGCTGGCGGGAACCCTCCACCACCTGCTCTGGAAGAGGCACCAGCTACTTCGACCTCCGCTGCTTCTTCTGCAAGTGGGGGAAAACCTGATGAAGGGAACCCTCCAGCACCTGCACGGGAACAGGCAACATCACTGTCCTCCCCACCTGTTAGGCCACCGTCTCGCAGTCACTCACCTTCCCCTCAATCTGATGACTTGCCAGATGATCCAGCACAACCATCAGTGCAACCATCACTGCTGTACCTCGAGGCTGAGAACAGGAGGCTAGCACGGGAGGTGAGCCGCCAAGGGGAATTAATTTGATGGTTGATGAGGAACCCACCCCGCGGGCACACTGAGGACTATTTTTTTTGTTTGTTTATATTTTATTAATGGTTTGTGTGCTGAGAAACATTTTAATGTGACCGTACAACAGTCAACATTGGTGCAAATGTTTGCAAATTGTTATTTGTTTATTAAAAAAAAATACGGTTCCACAAACGCAAAATGTAAGTTAATTTTTTTTTAAGCAACAGTTATAGCACTCATTTTGCTAGGTATCACATAGCGATGTTCCAGCGATCACAATCATTGGTCGGATTCCTTGAACATCACAACGGGTTTTGTGACGAACATTGAAGTGCAGTCGTGAGTGCCTGAAAAGGGGTTCTCCCACAAAGCAAACAGACATTTTATTGAACCCATACAAGTGTGTCAATAAAAATAAATTTATTTGAATTCACATAATGTAAAAAATAGAATATTCAAAAGTGCATATTAACATATAACATATTGTGTAAACAGAATTAGTAGTCCACCTGCACAAAACAACAAACCATGACCAAAAAGAAAGTGCACTCTGTATCAACAACTACAGTACTGTGTAGTGGAGACCATCCGGCGTGTAATGTCCAGCAGAATGTCCAGCAGGGTTTTCCGAACCGTCCTGCCCCATATTACCCATAGAATGGAGGTTGGAGGCATGTTGCTGGAAAAGTTGTGGGTGGATCTCATGTCTATGAACTGATGAAGTCACAGGTGACACAAAGTTTGTAAGCCGGGGGTAGTGGGAGACTGGTCTTTCTGCAATTGGAGAATGCACCATAGATGGGATATGATGTCTCCCATCTATGATATCATCTAACAATTGCAGAACTACCCTGTCTGCATAGCGTCGTTGATCCCGTGTCATTAACGCCATTCTCTCGTTCACCTGCATGGCTAGTGCAAACTTTGGTTCCTTTTCATGCCGGAGTAAAAATTGATTAGCCACTGCCAGTATTTCACTAGATTGAGGTCCTGGTCCTGCTTGTGGTGCCTTTCTTTTCGATTATTGATTCGCTGTGACGGTGTCTCTGTGCCCTCTGTTGACGCCTCCAGTAGAGAGTTGTCCACTAAAGAGTCGTCATTGTTAATGGCGGACAATCCCTCTTGAGGGTCCTGTTGGAAAAATATATACATTAAAACACTTGCCCCACAAACAGAGACGAGGTTCGAAATTTATATACAGTCTAGGCATAGAAAAGAGCAGTTATCCAGCAGATTGAGGTATATAGCTGATAAACAGTGCGAAGTTGGTGATATAACATAAAGTGAAAATATTAAGCAATACAAAAGTAAATCTAAAATAATTCATTTTACAAGGGACACTGGTTTTTTTGGATATAAACAATAGATCTGCTATTGCAATTTAACGATGACAAGTGACAGTACTTACATCATCAGGGGTCGCTGGTTCTTCGCATCCCGGGGGTGTGGTTTCAGCGAAATCTTCACTCAAGGCCATGGTCCTGGGAGTCTGCTGGTCCAACGTAAAATTAAGCAGGTCAAAGTACCACAACTTAGGTGTGTACACTTGATCAGTGCCATTGCCCGACCGTTTGGATTCATTGACCTTTTTCAATTCTTTTTTGTAGACTGTACGGATTGATCTGATCCGCAACTTTACATCTTTTATATCAATGCTCTGGTCAGGGTGGTGCTGTTGTGTCAACACAACTAGTTTATTATAAGCTGCTCGCTTTTTATCCTTGTCGCTGTAGTCTGGACTGCGAACAAGCCACAGACAAGGATGTTCCTCATACATTGCAAAAAAGATCTCATAAAATCTTTGTTTCCAGCCATAATCTAAAAAAGAAAAAAAATATAAAAAGTGAAAATTGAGTCATGGGAACATAGAATTTAAAGATATAGCTACACAGTGCCATGTGCCTCATAACAAGGATTGTGCTTATGATTGTGTCCTACCAAAAACCATGTTAACCATTGAGCCACCCACCGTATACAATGCTAACCACTGAAGCCCCATACAATGCAAAGCAATGAATCAAAGACGTTATAAAAATGGCCTAGCATTTAGCCACACTTTGTAAAAAATGGATAGGGTATAAATGATACACGAACCTTCGATCAGGAATTGGGAGAGATGCTCAAATATCGGCCACAGCAAGTACCAGACAAGATGCCAGACAGGATGTGAAAGGCGTGGCTGTGTGTAAACAAAGGAAACAGAATGCAAAGATATTTTACACCGTATATTTGATATACCGTATGCAAGCCTTAACAATGAGCCAAGCAGCGTATACAATGTTAAGCATTGAAGCGCCGTACAATGTAAACCAATGAGTCACCATGACATACAAAGCGTAATACAACTGGACTAGCATTTACCCACATTTTGTAAAAAACAGATAGGGTAAATCATACACGTACCTTCAATCAGGACTTGCGAGAGATGCTGAAATATCGGCCACAGTAACTACCACACAAGATGGCAGACAGGATGTGAAAGGCGTGGCTCTGTGGAACCAAAGGAAACAGAATGCAAAGATATTTTACACCGAATATTTGATATACCGTATACAAGGCTAAACAATGAGCCAAACAGCGTATACAATGTTAACCATTGAGCCACCCACCATATACAATGCTAACCACTGAAGCCCCATACAATGCAAAGCAATGAATCAAAGACGTTATAAAAATGGCCTAGCATTTAGCCACACTTTGTAAAAAATGGATAGGGTATAAATCATACACGTACCTTCAATCAGGAATTGGGAGAGATGCTGAAAAAAAAAATCGCCAACAGCGATGTTTAAAAATCGCCAACAGCAAAAGAAAGACGCAGAAGTGAAGGAAAAAATTCGCCACGAGCAGCTCCTACACAAAATGGAGGACAGGATGTGACTTCACTTATTATATAGTGCGATGCCGCGGTTCAGCCGATGACGTGGCTCTGTGTAACCAATAAATGGCCACCACGACGCCTGCCACCTTGTGTAGGCCAATCAACGAACTCCACGACCCTTGCTAAAGAAAACGTCACGACGTTGCGTCATTATTACGACGCTGGTACTAACCAATCACCACGCACCACGTTGCGAACAAAGAACAACGCCGCGACAAAACCACTTCCACAGTACATAAAGAGCGTTGTTTTTTGGACGCGATAACTACATATTGCTATTCGCATCAGCGTTGTTCTCCTCTTTTATCAAGACATCTTTTATCAAGACAAGTTTTGTGAGGTAAGGGTTGTTTAACAATAACCTTGTACACGCTAATGTATAGAGTACCTTTTAGTAGCTATAAATAGTACGGTAATAAATAATACTTGTTTTTTTTTCCATGATTGAATTGTGACAGATTGGACACCATGGATCCAGCAGAGAGTGAAGCTGTGGCGACTATCTTTATTATTGCGGCGGCTGCAAGTGCGGAGGAGGAGAGGCTGGAGAAGCAGAGGCTGGAGTCCCGTATAAGAAAACCAAGACGCGTCTGGGCTAGGGAGTGGCTCAGTCGAAATGAAGATCAGACACACATGCGTCTTCTCCACCACCTCAAACAGAGGAGCCCCGATGACTTTAGGAATTATGTCCGAATGTCACCTCAGTGCTTCGATTTTCTGGTAGAGGCTGTGAACCCTTTTATTCGGCGCAAGAACACTGTTATGCGTGCAGCTGTAACAACCGAGGAACGGCTGGCAGTTACACTACGATTCCTTGCAACTGGGCGTACAATGAAGGACCTACAATACACTTCTGCCATCTCTCGACCACTCCTCAGCGTCCTGATACCCGAAACGTGTGAGGCAATAGTGCGGTGTCTGATGCCTACCCACATGTCATTCCCAAAAACACACGAGGATTGGCTTAATATTTCCTCTCAATTCGAAGCAAAGTGGCAGTTTCCAAACTGTGGGGGTGCCTTGGACGGGAAGCATGTCCGCATAACTCAACCCCCCAACAGCGGCTCATTCTTCTTCAATTATAAAGGATACTTCAGTATTATAATGATGGCCTTGGTAAATGCCAATTATGAATTCATTTTTGTTAACGTAGGAATGAATGGCCGGGTCTCCGATGGTGGTGTTTTAGACCAAACCAAGTTTGGCGAGAAACTTAAAAATGGAAGTCTGAACTTGCCGCCAAATGCAGTAACCAAAAACAACATGAACTATGTATTTGTAGCGGATGAAGCTTTCCCTCTACATGCTAACCTACTGAGGCCATATCCCCATAAGAGTGTGACACCAAGCCAAAGGATTTTTAACTACCGCCAATCCAGAGCACGCCGAGTTGTGGAGAATGCTTTCGGGATTATGGCCAACAGGTTTCGTATTTTCCACACTGCCATAAATATGAAATTGGATTCCATAGACATGATAGTCTTGGCATGCTGTGTTCTCCACAACTTCCTTCGCCGTAGGGATGGCAATTCATACATCCCTCCCAGTTTTGCAGACTATATCGACCCGACAAATGGTGAACTGGTGATGGGGGGTTGGCGGGCAGAAGAGCCTGATGTTGCACCGCTTAAAGCTATTTTGAGTCATGGTCGCACCCGCCAGGAGGCCAAGTCAAATCGGGACACATACAAAGAATACTTTAATGGCCCAGGTGCCGTGAGCTGGCAGACGAGCATTTTGTAGCCTGCCTTTTTGTAGTCTTTATGACTCAATATTATCAATCGCTATTTTAGCATTATTGATTTTAATTATACAGAAATGTACTGCATTGATATTAGTATCATAACATTTTAAGAAATTAAAAGGCTATATATTGCTCCAAATGTATTGTACACTCATGTTGTCTACAAATGTAACTTGACACTTTTTTGAGACTGTAAATTTTTTCATCTTGACAATGTTTTAAATGTTTTTGACTTTTTTGACTTTATTTGCAATAAAAGGGAAAAAAAATTTCAAAATCTCCCCTCTCATTATTTCATAAGGTAACACATATAAGGATTATAGTTAGGGCTGGGCGATTAATCGAATTTACAGATCAATATGTAAAGTGAGCAAATAATGCTGCAATACTGTGTTAATGTAATTAACGCGCCAGGAATGGTGAATTCACAGGTGCTCTGCTCCCCTCACTATACATCTCACTGATTACTGCCTCTCACACCTGTGTTAATGTAATTAACGCCAGGAATGGTGCATTCACAGGTGCTCTGCTCCCCTCACTATACATCTCACTGATTACTGCCTGTCACACCTGGGCAGGCACCTGATGTAAGCCATCAGTGCATGTGCCGTACTACTGCCTCCATGATGCCCATTGCTGAGCTGTGTGATGCCAGTAGGTTTTCTGCATGGAAAAAAGTAATACCAATGCCAGGGGAGGGGGGGGGGGGTCAACAGAGGAGCAGCGCTGAGGGGTCATCTGAGGAGTGCCAGTGGAGGTCTGGAGGAGCAGAGCCGAGTGCTCAGCGGAGGAGCAGTGCCAGGGGGAGCAGCGCTACAGAGTAAGCAGAGTAACTCTGCAGGGGGGTCGGGGGTCAGTGGAGGAGCAGTGCTGGAGGGTCAGCGGAGTAACACTGCAGGGGGGCCGGGGGTCAGTGGAGGAACAGTCATCAAAGAAAAGCAAAAAAACAGAAAATAGAAAAAAATCAAGATTTAAATCGAAAACCGTCCATAGGTTTAAAAATAATCGAGATTTTTATTTTTCCCAAAATCGCCCAGCCCTAATTATAGTATATAAAAGAGTATTTAAAAGCTGAAAAACCCCCAAAAATCATCGTTCATACAATATAGTTCAGACCGAATTTAGTTAAGTCAATTTATCTTGTTTTACTGCTGCCGTTCATATTCTCTGTAAAACATGTTGCATACCCCCATGTATGTAATGGTTATCCTCCTGTTAAGGAGCAGACTGTCTGTAGCCTTCATTTCCCACAACCCAACACTATCCCCCCCCCTGGTAACATTCCATCGTTTATTATTTCCAGCCAGCACATGGAGCACAAAGTGTCGGTGTTGCGTGACATATTTAATGTTTTTTTTTTTTTACCAGTTTCAACGTCAATGGTGGAGATGCCTTGGTGTGGAGCAAAGCAAAGCTTCGAGAGATCCCACGAAAAATTGCAATGGCCCGAACTGGATTGTCAGTGTCCGTCAGCAGATCCGGCGTGAACTAGGTGAGTAGCTACAGTACAAGCCAAAACCGAGTATAAGCCAAGGCCCTAATGTCTGAAATAGCCTCTAAAATTCGGGAACTTATTGACTCCTGTAAAGCATTGGGTGAGCAATGCAGCAGACTCTCCACGGTAAACAGGCCCTCTCTTCATGGTACATGGCTCCCATTACTGCTATACAGGACCTGTAGCGCTGGCCGGTCTACAGCCCTCCATTATTGGAGTATACCGCCCCTACAGTGGTATATAGGCCCCCATCACTGGTGTACATACCCTCATCACAGGTATACTGGCCTATCGAAAGACACTGTTATTTAAAGATTCGCAATAATTGTGGGCCCTGTTGGAGTATCATTGCCCTGTATTATGTATGGACATGTTGTAATTTATACCTTTTCCTTAACAGCTCCTCACAGAAATGCTACCCGACATGCGACCAGACATGCTGCTCCGCCCCCGCCAGCACCACAACAGGCCACATCCCTGGCCTCACCACTGGAAGCAGTTTTACCTCCACACCAGACGTGCCAGGAAATATCTCTGCACTCCCCACCCACTGCAGAGGATGGAAGCCCTCCACTCAAGAGTCTACTGCGACTGACGGCTATTCTATTGACATTTGCGGTTGCCTTCCGCAGCACTAAACTACCATCTCTGCTTTACCTTCATGTGGCAAAAATTACCAAATCACAATAATTCAGCAATTGCAGAGAAAACCTCCCCCGCTCAGAGGACTACCGTGTTTCCCCGAAAGTAAGACCCTGTCTTACATTTTTTTGGGTATATATATATATATATATATATATATATATATATATGGACTGGCTGTACGCTTCTTATGTTTCGGTGCTAAGGAAAACAACTAACTATATCTAAAAAACCTTGCACACGTAAAACATTAAAAATAAACTTGCTTTATTCCAATGGCATTTATTGAGATTCAAGTATGGGGTATGTATCATACACATAAAACACATGTTTATACAGAATTATCATGAGAAAGCTAAACGAATTCCATACAATCAAAAAAAAAAGAACCTCGAGCAATGTAGTCTCTTTACAATCTTGAAATAAATATATATTGTCCGAGTAACCACAATACTTTATAGAATCCACTTATATTAATGTCTTAACGTGTCAGTACTGGTAGGCTGAAGACACTGTTTACTAAAATCAGCAATAAATGAAAAAACAGAGTAAACAGAATTACAAAAAAATTAGGTTATACTTTGATCGCTCAAAAAACTTAATTTCATATTCTATTCTGTTACACTTTTAACAAAACTCTTTAATTAGAAATACCTCAATAATCAGATTGCTCTCACTTCGTATCACACAACGGGATGGGACAATCTTACATACTGTTTAATCATGGATCAATATCAAATATTGTACTCTATTTAATAACAGGAAGTTGTATACCTACTTGATATATTTCTCTATTCACCAATCAGTTACATATGACGTTTACCACATAAACTATTATGTTAATGGTATTAAGACCCCATAAATTACCACCAACTCTTTATAACACCTTGTTATGTCACCAAGTTAAATTAGAGGCGTTACATGTATCCTTTCCGGAGAATCCCAACCTGTAATGTATGCCCATAAATTATAATTATCCCATCACCTCAAACTAATCCCATTAACACATGCCCAGTTTGCCACAGAATCCTTCCAGATTAGAAAAGTAGAAAATAGAAAAGGAATATATTACTTTTCCCCCTTTTTTTTTGATTGTATGGAATTGGTTTAGCTTTGCCATGGTAATTCTGTATATACATGTTTTTATTAATTTGGTCACTTACAATTGACAGATATACGTGACATGCATCATTAGCTTCATTAGGTAACGGAGTGAATTATCATAACCTTGTATAGAAGAATAATAACATTACAAGGTATAAATTCCTTTTTTCTCTTTCTCTTTTTTGGAAGTGACCCTATGACTATATGTAGCAGAGAAATTTGTATCATTTATATGAGAGGACTATTTTTTTATTAGACCAATATGGCATTATAATGTGATGAATTATTAATGTGTGTATTGATTGTAGATGTATCTGTATTTATTATTGTCAAAAGAAGTTTTCTTTTGATTAGTGATTGGAGGTTTACCAGTCAGTTACAAATTACTTGTGTATGATTTTCAAATAAATATTTTTTACATGCAATCTCAAATGTGTCTAGTATCTTTTTTTGGAGGAGCACCTGCTCTTCTCACACAAAGCCTAATGAGCGCAGAAGCGCAGTACTGTGACAACAAGGCATATGAAATAAAAAAAGACGATTGAAAAAACAGAACTTTTTTATTAATAGTAACCACATTCTAAATGAAATAAAAGTACATCACACATATTTTAAAAAACACCCAATCCACCCTAACCCAACAAAAAGTGTCTTTGCAGTATGGCCAAATTTTCCAAAGCCAACTAGAGTTCTTGATAGTGGATATCATCTTCTCTGAAGTTTTGATCTCTGTTTGACCACCTTTCATGGCCGAAATTAAAAGAGTTGTTCGCGCCATGCTGGTGGAAGGGTCCATGGCTTTGTGTTGGCGTACTCATAACAAAGGTTGGAGGTCGTGTGTATTGGGAAACTGCATGTGTTGGCAAAGGTGTGTGCACTGTTGAAGCTCCAGTGAGTCTCCCTTCCACAGCATCATCCAGAGCTTGGTGGATGATCCTTTCGACATAGCGACGTTGTTCTGTTTCCAGTGATGGCAATCTCTCATTCACCAACACCGCTAGACCTGACAGTGGCGTGTTGTCCGGCCGCTCCAAAAAACGGTTTGCCACTGCCAGCATGTCTCTGGGGAGTGGCGCTGTAGCTTTTCTCTTTCTAATTAGACGGGTACAAGCTCGTTGGTTTGGAGTGTGGCTGGTAGCTGCAGGTTGAGGGTCCGTGTTAGTGGCCTCTATGGAATCCTCCAGCTGTGTGTTGTCCCAGTCTTCCTCCTCGTTGTGTGCCAAAGGCACTTCACTGGATCCTTGTAATGGGTCCTGTGTGAAAATAAAAAAAAGTATATGAACAAAAGCACTTGACCAACACACTGATCATGACCTACGGTACTGTCATTGGAACAGTTTGCGTTTTCCACACACTATGGCGTATGTGGAGGTGTTTACAGCAGATCGTACGTCTAGTACGTAGCTAACCATACATTATTATTATTATTATTACTTACATCAACATCAGCAGCAGCAGTTGAACTTTCAGAGTGCGGTTGGCAAAAGGAAATACTCGATGTACTGTCCCTTGGGATCTCCTGGTCCAATGTGAACTGGAGCAGTGGAAAGTACCACAGTTTTGGCCTATACACTTCATTGCTTCCATTCCCAGAGCGTGTGGTATTTTTCATTTTGTCAAGTTCCTTCTTAAATACAGTTCTCAGTGAACGAATCCTCTTCTTGACCCAGTCAATATTGCAGGTCTCATTTGGGTGGTGCTGCTGGGATAAAATGACCAGTTTCTCATAGGCCACCCTTTTGACCTCCTTATTGCTGTACTCAGGGTTCCGTATTTTCCATAGGCACGGGTTTTCCCGGTACAGTTCGATGAATGCGCTCAAAAATTCGCGATTTGCTGCAGACATCTGTGAAGACAAGTCAAAATGAGTTAAAAAAAAAGTATTAAAAATTACTCTTCCTTCACCTCTATTCCCACATAGTACCGTGGCCCCAAAACTCAAAAAGAATGGTTGTGCTTGCACAGACATAAAATGACCACACAATTTGGAAATTAAACTTATTGTGCTCACAACGACTAAACAGATATTACATGACATATGGAACATACAAGGTACAGCCACACAGCACTTTAAAAATTACTAACCTTCAAAAAGAACGAGGATGAAGAAGATCAATGAAGAAGATGAATGCTAAATTTTCGCAAGTACGAGCTGGGATGCTGAATATTCGCAAATACGATCCGCGATGCAGAATATTCGCCGTGTGAATGTGATTCAACGTCGTGGCGGCGAAATCTTTTAAACGTAGCACAGCCAATGGCATCGCTCTGTTTATGTGTCCAATGAACAAACGCCAACTCGACATTACGAAGGCTATCTTTCATATTCAGGCTGCTAGCCTTGAGGAGGAGAGGCTGGAGAACCGGAGAAGAAGACCACGCCGCATGTGGGCAAGGGATTGGCTCCTTCGACGACCAGCTAATAGCCATCTGCGACTTGTCAGGCAGCTCCAAGAAAGGAACCCTGATGACTTCAGGAATTATCTGAGGATGTCACAGGAGTCCTTCAAAGTCCTGTTGGACGCTGTGACCCCTGCAATTCGCCGCCAGGATACAGTTATGCGTGCTGCTGTTACAGCAGAGGAACGTCTGGCAGTTACACTACGTTTCCTTGCAACTGGACATACTATGAAGGACCTGCAGTACTCGTCTGCCATTTCTCGACCACTCCTCAGCGTCCTGATCCCAGAAACATGTGAGGCAATAGTGCGTTCTCTCATGCCTACGTACATGCCTTTTCCCCAAACGCAGGAGGAGTGGCTCAAAAAAGCCTCTGATTTCGATGAGAAGTGGCAGTTCCCAAACTGTGGCGGCGCATTAGATGGGAAGCACGTCCGCATCCAACAACCCCCCAACAGCGGATCATACTTCCACAACTACAAAGGCTACTTCAGTGTGGTCCTGATGGCCCTGGTGAATGCGAATTACGAGTTTGTTTGTGTGGACGTGGGAATGAATGGCCGGGTGTCTGACGGAGGTGTTTTAGACCGCACAATATTTGGGGGGAAACTGAAAAATGGACAGCTTAATTTGCCACCAAATGCATTGACCAAGGAACATATGAATTATGTCTTTGTTGCAGATGAGGCATTTCCACTACATGCCAATCTACTGAGGCCATACCCCAATAGGCATGTGACACCAAGCCAAAGGATCTTCCACTACCGCCTATCCCGGGCACGGCGAGTAGTTGAAAATGCTTTTGGGATTATGGCCAGTAGATTCCGTATTTTCCACACTGCCATAAATATGAAGCTAGCGCACATAGATATGGTAGTGTTGGCATGCTGTGTCCTACACAACTTCCTTCGCCGCACGGCTGATTCCTCATACAACCCTCCATGTTTTGCTGACACGGTGGATGCCATGAACGGTGATCTACAGATGGGGGGCTGGCGGGCAGAAGAGCCTGATATTGCACCACTTCAACCGATGACTCATGGCCGACATCGTCGGGAGGCGAGGGAAAATCGGGACATGTACAATACGTACTTTAATGGGCCCGGGGCTGTGAGCTGGCAGAACAGCATTGTTTAGCATTTAAATTTTTGGTTCTGTTGTTCGGTAACACTCTGATGTAATTTGCAAAGTAAATTATTTATATGTTGGTTTTTTAAGTTTATTACACAATAAAAAAAAAAAAAAATTACATGCGTCCTCAAATTCTTTATTACAACATATACACAACCAGAGTTTGTATTGCATTGCAGAAAACGCCAATGTGTAGAAATATGTACGCATTGGCGTTGTCTCACATGCGTAGAAATATTACCGCATTAGCGAACAAATTCTGCGAAATATTTTGCGACGGAGAAGCGTTTGGCGCCAGACAGACGTGCGTCGTGACGTCATGACGTTGCGGGCGGGACGGCTCCGCGCTGGTTTTTACTTTCATTTCATTGCGATGGCGTCGGGACGTGCTGCAGCCTGGGGAGATGGGGAGGTGAAGCTAATGCTCAAGGTCCTGCACCACCGGGGCTACTGGGGCAATACTCCCCATGAAAATCCTGCAGCTTTTAAAAGGCAATGTCTACGTAAAGTGCAGGGTGTCCTGCGTCGGCGCATGGGAGTCGAGAGGACGCCGAGGCAAATAATGCGGAAACTCGCAGATATGCGTTACCGTACCCCAGGACGCATAGAGGAAATGGTGGCGGAGATACAGCGACAGCGCCGTGAGTAATCTGTACCATTGCGTTAAAACAACAGAACACAGCCCAATAAGTGATATATCCCTGAATTCAGTGTCTTATCCTCTACACAGGGCCGGCGTTAGGGGCAGGCATCCTAGGCATTTGCCTAGGGCCCCCAAGCTTCAGAGGGCCCCCTGGCCCGGCCGGATTATAGCCGGCGCGGCAGCACCGCGGCAGCTTGCGGTGCTCTGCACCGTGCTCCGGCTTCATCCGGCTTCTTCCTGGTGTCCGGCGGCGGGTGCAGCCGCAGGCAGAGTCGTCACAGGAAGCAGCCAGGAAGAAGTCGGAACGCGGTGCAGAGTGGCGAACAGCGGCAGCGGCAGAGTAAGTATCATCATGATGTGTATTCTTTTACAGGGAGAGGAGGGGGCCCTGTATACAGTCACCATCAGTGGGCCCTGGGGCCCTGTATACACCACCAGTGGGCCCTGGGGCCCTGTATACACCACCAGTGGGCCCTGGGGCCCTGTATACACCACCACTGGGCCCTGGGGCCCTGTATACACCACCACTGGGCCCTGGGGCCCTGTATACACCACCACTGACTGGGGCCCTGCTTACACCACCAGTGGGGTCTGGGGCCCCGTATACACCACCAGTGGGGTCTGGGGCCCCGTATACACCACCAGTGGGGTCTGGGGCCCCGTATACACCACCAGTGGGGTCTGGGGCCCCGTATACACCACCAGTGGGGTCTGAGGCCCCGTATACACCACCAGTGGGGTCTGGGGCCCTGTATACACCACCAGTGGGGTCTGGGGTCCCGTATACACCACCAGTGGGGCCCCTGTATACACCACCACTGGGGCCCTGTATACACCACCACTGACTGGGGCCCTGTATACACCACCACTGACTGGGGCTGCCTGTATACCACTGGGGCTGCTGTATATACTGCTGGGGCCTGTATATACCACTGGGGAGGCTGCTGTAATACTGCTGGGGCCTGTATATAGCACTGTGGAGGCTGCTGGATACCACTGGGGCTGCTGTATATACTACTGGGGCCTGTATATACCACTGGGGCTGCTGTATATACTGTATACAACTGTACGGGTACTATTTTTATTTCATAGTTTGGGGCCCCACTCTCAATCTCGCCTAGGGCCCCACTTGGTCTAAAACCGGCCCTGCCTCTACATCATGCTTCCTTCATATTACATATCAAACACCTGCTCACAAATTCCCGCTAAGGCCGTATGGAACCAGATGGCATCTATGTGCCATCCGGTTTGCATGTGTCTGGGAGAATCCAGAATCATTCGAATTTTACTTCTGGACTCAAAACGTTGCAAGCAACATTTTTGTGTCAAAATCGAATCGTCCCGCATGCAGCACGATTTGGCACCCCCTAAAATTGGGGTCTATGGTGCCAGATTGTGCCGCATCCGACATAAAATCAGATGCGGGAGCCGGATGCTGGGTGCTGGAGTTTGGCAGCTAGCGCTGTTAAACTTCAGCACCAGGAGCTGTCCCCTGCACTGATTTCAGGACCGCTTAAGATAAGACACCCGAAACGTCTCCACACCATTGGCAGTAAAGGCCAACATCTTCTTTATTTTTGTGTTCTTTTTTTACGATAGATAGATGATATGCCTAGATACCCGCAGTTTACCTTGGAGACCAGCCTACTCCGCTCACCAGCTAGTATCTAAGGTACACAGCGGGTAACTAGTGCACGCTGCTGCGTGTACACCGGGCGAGCATCGTCAAGTTGTAGAACAGGTTCTAAAAAAACATGGCTTGGTGATCATCAACCAGCGATTTATCGCTGGTTGATTGAGCATGTCACACGCGTCAATATCGCTGCAACGTCACGCAGTGACTGTGATTGTGCAGCCGATATTGACGCGTGTGATATCCCCAAGTCTGGATAGGGTGACTTTTTCTGAATTGTGTATGTGGTGTCCTTTCAACAATGTTGTGTTATTTTTAGGCCCTCTGCAGCAGGCTTCACCACCTCCACCGGCAGCACAAAGCCCGGAAGTTCCCCCCCCATCTCCACCACAGCAACAGACGCCGCCGCTGCCACATTCACCAGACCTTGGCGGACCATGGACCCCAGGCTCCGCAATTGGGCAGTTCTCCCCCCAGAGGAATGGAGTCAGGGGGACGGTTCATTAAATGGTAAGTGGCAAGATTCATGTTTTCTTTGAGCAAAGTGAATTTGCAGACTCCGCGAACGATGGCGGGTGTACAAATGACATTTTTTTTTTATCTACCTTTATTGATTTGTACAGCGGTGGAAGATGCACCAGGGAGCCCTTCGGAATGGGCCCAGGTTGCCGAAGGAGAAAACGAGAGTCCACGTAAGTATATACACATTAAATACGATGTTATATTTATATATTGATGTCCCTTTAATTGGGTACCCAGTGTCCAACTGTTATTTTGTCTATACTTAATAGGTGTACCTACGCTACGGGAAGTGCAGGAGAAGCTGTCACATCTCTGTGGACAGGTGCAGGAGGTAGTCGGGCTCATAGACCGTTATGTGAAGGCCCAGCGCCCGTAGGATTTTTTTTTCCCTTATTTTTTGTTTTACAACAAGTTTTATTGTTACGTTACAAGTTACAACAATGCAATGTCGGAGAAACCTCAGGTCAAAGAAGAAGATCATGGTCTGCAAGGAGGAAAAGAAAATGTCCACACCATCATATCTGCGGATGGAGCTGACGCCAAGGTAAAACTGGTGACTGGTGGATGTGGAAAGAGAAGACTAGGGAGAAGACTAGGGAGGCCTCCGCCATATGACGAGGACAAGTTGCCTGTTGTTTCTCAAAATGTTCATGTTTCATTCTTTTATGTACAATTTTTAGACACTTTAAAAGGCCAAATCGTGACTCTCCATTGTAATTCCATATCGAACCTCTACGGTTCTAAAGAAGTGCAGTTAATTGGTGGCATATGGGATATTCGACTAAATGCTATAGGACACACACAGATATCCAAAGGACTGAAGATGAGGAGTAGCCTGTGCTGCTGTTTGCAAGGAAAAGACAGACTGTCGTGCACGTAGAGCCAGGCTCGATTGTTATATTTGGCCACACCTTGTTTTGTTGTATGAGAGTCACGTAAATTTGTAATAAATACAACTGTTGACAAAACGTCTGAGCGTCCTGATGAGCGTCCTGTCAAGGAAGGGTGGATATGTCACATTGGGAATCAGAGCTTATGTCTTTCTTGTGTACGTAGGCTGAGTACTGAGTAAGAAGATCTGAGTACAGGAACAAATTTTTTTTTATCACATCTACTTGTGGAAATTATTATTATTCCAAGATCTTTGATTAAAACTAAGGCGGCCGTCACACGCTAAGATATCGCTAGCGATATTGTAAGCGATCACGTGCACGCGCGATCGCTAACAATATCGTTCACATCGCTGGTGACAGGTCACACAGACAGACTCACCAGCGATGGGGACATCGGGTTACTAGGCGCCGCGCATCGCTTAGTAACCCGACGTGTACCATAGTTACCATCTCCCAGCATAGGCTCTGCCGCTGGGAGATCGTTCATCGTGTTATACACCACGATGAGACAGATCGTGTAATCGCTCAGCGCAAGATCTGAGCTCCGGAGCTCAGATCTCGATCTTGCGATTTCATCAATTCTCGCTCATCGTATCTTGCCGTCACACGCACAGACATCGTTCACGTGATGTTAAATCTGGCGCGTTCTAGCGATATCTTTAACGCTATATCGTAGCGTGTGACGGCCGCCTAAGTTTGTCCATCTGAAAACTACTAAAGCCGGTGTCACACATGTCAATGTTATTGGAGCAGCGACATCGTGGAAATGATTTCCATGTGGATTCAATGTGGATATCTCCACAGGCTCGTATGTAGGGTAAGGCGCTAGGTGCGCTCCGTAGATACCAGATGTATACCTTGGTTAACAGCCTTCTCAGCTAACCGGCTGGTATCCAAGGTACACAGCGGGTAACAAAGGTACTGCACCCCAGTATAGGAACCAGGGTAGGTATCGGGGATGGATGGATGGAGAACAGAATTTTAGGGACCACCAAGGAGGGAGTGAAGTATGGAGGGACACACATTTGTGATGTACAACACGTGACAAGCAGTAGAAAACGACACTGGAAAGATCTAGAAGGCAGTTGGTGGGTGGAGAGGGGTAACATCTGGTAAGAGACGGCAATTTGACGGCGATGGTGCCAGTGGAAGCTCGTCCAACCTGACCGGAGAGGGGAACTGAGAGAAAGAGAGTGAAGGTGCTCCAGAAGACCGAAGAGTAAAAAAGTATAGTGGAATGTATGGATTACAGTATATAAAACACTACATAAAAGCTGGAAAAAAAACTAAAATCAAATGATTGATTCTGTGCCCCCTGCCTCCTCTGTGCCTGTCACCACAAATGATGCACGAATGATCCCTGCGTCGCCGGAATGACGCACGAAAAATCTCAGCGTTCTGCAATGACGATCTCTACGACACCGAACTACAATATCACATACCACCACAAGCATAGAATAGGTGTCTCTGTACGCCTACCTACCATGATGTCACAAAAAAACGCCCACATTGACAGAAAGATCGCTGGAGACGCTGCTGTGTGACACTGAACGAGCGATTAAATAAAATCGCTCGCTGGATCGTCCGCTAGATGGCGGCATCACCGCATCGCTGGGTCCATGTGAGCGATATTGACGCGTGTGACATCTTACCTGCGATAATTCCACATCGTTCAGGCGATTAATAATTTGTGACGCATGAGCGATATTGCGGGCGACATTGACACGTGTGACCCCACCTTAAGGCTCAGGGAAATTGAGGAGTCGGAGTTTAGCTTACCGACCGCACACCAGAGTCATTGAGTCCCCGTCCATTTTGGTGAAGTCGGAGTTGGAGTAAGAGGCGGATTCAGGAAAATTGAGAAGTCAGAGGTTTGGGTTACTGACTCCACAGTCCTGCTCTTTACACTTAGATTATCATTAAGCAGGCATTGTTAAGAACACTTGTAACGCTTATCTTTCAGTGTACATACAGATTAAAGCTCTCGATGATTTCCCTTTAATACTGATAGTATTTACTTTTTTTCTATTACGTTTTCTTATTTTTTTTTAAACCTAATAAATATGGGACCTAAAAGATCTATAGAACTAAATGCCACAGTCAGCAGCATGGTGTTCACCGCTGCCAGAATTCAGAGATATACTATTCCTCAGGTTTTATAGCACGGCACATAAATCTCGAGCTTCCCAGAAGACAGCCCAAGAAATATTCGCCTCTACCAGTGATGTATTATTACCGTCACTTTGATTGATCATTATCATCAGGGCTCGCTCCCTTGTTTCTGCACATTGTCATTATTTTCTTCTTGTATGAGTGAGTGTAGAGATTTTATAAATCATTTTACTTTCTAGAATATTAAAATGCATATTAAATATAAGACTGTGATGAAATGATTAGGGAGAAAGGGCCAACATGAGGATGTGTACATTGTCCTGTATCATTGAGTTGTGTAGGTAGAATAATCATTGGGATTAGAGGTGGTGACATTTCCGGCAGTGGACAAAGGAAGTTTACATACAGCAGAGAGAACGAAAAATCAGTAACATGATGTGTAGTAAGACCTATATCGTGACGTTTTATTAGTAGCTTTACATAGGACTGCAGGAAAGTAAACACTGCTTTACACAGGCAGATTTCTGTGAGTTGATCGTTTAAAGCAGGGGTGGGCAGGTCCAGTGCAGAATGTGGCCCTCGATGACTTTTTTGCGGCCCCCGGGCAAGCCTTTTGTTGACTGTCTGCCCTTTAAATCCAGCTCTCTAGTGATCTCTATGCCCCAGCCCCGGCCTCCCCAGTGAGGTATATGCTCCCAGCCTCTCCTGTGATGTCTATGGCTCTAGTACACCTGGAAAAGCAGTTGAGAAGCCACATGACCAATATCACCCACGCCAAAGAGAAGCAGCTCCAGCCACCACAGTAGGGGTGAGTTGATTGCTTAACCAAATATAGCGGGTAGTTTTCAAGTTGATAAATTTCTACAGCCCCCGAAGGATTGTAGACATTTCCAAATGGTCCTCGGCAGAAAAATGGTTCCCCGTCCCTCGTTTAAAGAGTTATTCCTGTAGGATCTACATTAGACATGAGCAATCCAATAGGAATCAAATTTCCTGACAAATGTTTACACGTTCTCTGAACCCGGTGAATTTGAACATTTTGCAAATCAATTTGCACAAATCATGTAAAACTGCATCAGTCAGAAAAGGCTCTATCAGACTGGCTTCCCTATAATTCCTTCCAGATATCAAATCACATGGTTTTGCTGAGCCAATCAGGAAAGACTATTGTAGTCTGTATAATAGCTAAGGCAGGGAATGCAGTAGTTTTTAGTAGTGAATCTGGAGAGAGAGAACATCACAGCTCAAAGTTTAACAAGACAGCTAAGGAGATAATGCCACACAATACTAATGAAACTGTAAAGATAATGTAGGATGGAACAACAGCAAAGAATAGTTACCATCCTATTACCCAAACCATAGACAATGAGGGCACTGTGAAATTACTAAGGATGAATTTGTAAGGACCTGCCACTTGCTGAAAAAATGGAGATAAATACAGTGTAAAAAAAAAAATCTCTGATCTACTCTACTTCTACGGTTATTTTATTTTCTGTTTTGTTCTGTGTTGCTCCACTGAAGAGATATTAATATTTATGTCTTCTGAAGCACAATATGTGAAATCTCTGCTCGAAGTTCAGCAGGGTGTTTTCAGAGTCTTCTCTGGGGGTGTGAACTTTCACCCCTCACTCCTAGACACTGCCAATCATACATCTGCGTATGATTTAGCAGCCTATCAGTTCCACATACTGCATATATTTGATTGGTAGCATCTTGTAGAGAGGGTAGTAGCATACCCCCCTCCAGATAAGACTGAGCACATTGCTCGGTTGATCCACAAGCAGAGATTTCACTTGTTGCGTATCTCAGCAGTGCGATGAGCAACAGTAAAGGGAAACCGGGCACGACTGCACTTTATCCACTGCTGTCAGAATCAACGCACACCGTTACTATGCAGCTTGAACAGCCCCATCCTATCTTGGACGTGCACACTCATAGGCAAAAGTCTATGTACATCCACGGTAAGTAAGAAGAGTGGTACTCACTGGATGCTGGTTGTATTTCTTTATTTTGACAAGCTACACATGCAAACATGAAGACAGGAGGGAGGATGGGGGACAGACAATGGCCGTTTCATGCTGCTCACAAGTGCTTCCATGGGTCCAGTCAGCAACAGCGTGAAACGGCCATCGTACATCCCCCTTCCTGTCCATGTTTGTGTAGGGTGACAAAATAAAGAAATACAGCCAGCTTCTAGTGAGTGCCGCTCTTCTCACTTACTTTGGATCAGCAGTGGGGTGATGCAGCTCAAAGAGGAAGATAGCTGGAGAATCAGAGGAGCTCAGAGACTTCATTTTTACAAAGTACATACAAGGTCCTTTCTAAAGAGCTTGGATACTGTCCTAGAAAACCTCAAAGTGTAGTGCACATATTCTACAGCAATTGCAGGCTTCTCGGCGAATCATATTGTTACAAATTGAATTTTTGGGAAAAATGTGTAGAAGTGGATAAATCTGAATTTCACAAGATTTGCTCATCTCCAGTGCCCCTCGTAGACATTACTGGTGATATGTCCTGTGATATCCACAAAGATTATAATACAATGAATAGATCTGTACGGACGGATCTGTATGTTCTCAGGTTGACTCCATTGACGTCACATTGCTATGTACCGGTCTGAGGCCGTAAATATTTTTCCTGAGCATGCACACGGTCACTTGGGTAATACGTGGACATGTTATCCCACATTACTGTGTGGGAAGAGAACTCTCCAGAGCCCAGTTTTACAGATAATTATCCTCTAACAGCTCCTGTGCTTCACTAACTAATTGGCACTGATGCCTGGAATCAGCCTGGGTCTCTCTAATAATGACAGGATGGTGACCTCCATGTTGTTTTCCTCAATGACAGGCCTTCTTGGAATCTTTGTACACTTCCTCCAGCCTCCTCTGATTAACACATTAGCTCCTCTCTTTACTCATTCCCTTCAGCCCATGATACTATAATGTGATATCAGTGCTCAGGACTCAGCTTCTTTCATGATCGATGGCTACTACATGACAAACAACACGTCTCACGTGTCGGATGTTGCCATGGAGATAGGAAAAAAATGGTAACTCACGGCATGTCGCATGAACCTGTCATGTACAGCACGCCAAGTGTAGGGAGAGACAGAAACTGACAGCTATATTGTTCTATCAACCACCAGGATAAGGTCCAACATTGCCAGACGTCTCATAATGTGTTAGCAGGAGAAGGGGATGATTTATGTATAGTAGATTATATTTCCCAATGTAATAATTCTATTATTCAGTCTACTGAGGTGTAAAAGTGTTTGATGGCTACAGCGGGGAACCTCCACACCGATAGCGTGGCCCGCGGCCACCCGAGAGCAGCACAGAGAATCCAGACTGTGACACTAGTGGAACAAGATGGAGATGTATTAACTATTTACAGCTAATTTTGAAGAATATGGCAGATTTTTATTAACCAATCAATGCAATTTTCAATCACATCATCCAGTCCTAGAATTTCCCACACAATCTTCAAATGAACGTATCACACATAGCCTGTCAATGTCCATCTAGTTCCTGTACCAGTCCTCACTATAATTATCTGCAATGATAACCGTAAGAGGCTCTCACAGGCGTTAGCTCAGTTTTTCATTAAAGGCCCCGTTACACGGTACGAGACGTGAATGATATCGCTCAAACGTCACGGGTTTGAAGTCGCTCAAACAACATTGTTACGTGTGACACCGAGATATGAGTACGATAAATAGTTGGATCGTTAATCGCAGATTTGAGAGCATGCTCTCAAATCAAACGATCCACGATCAGCCAACCTGCTGCATCGTTGTGTGTGACACCGCGATAACGATGTTGTTAAGGACTTCGCCTATTCACAACAGTGAACAAGTATCATTCGCTGGGTTGTGCGAACGATAGCTGCTCGCTGGATCGTTGGTGAGTCGTCCACGATATCTAGGCGTGTGACATTTCACCAACGATCTCTAAACGATGTCCTAACGACCGTGCACCCATGAGATTGTTGGTGATATCCTTTCAACATTGAAGCATGTAACAGTACCTTAAGCCGCCAGTTGTACCAACTACCTCCGACTCTCAAGGTACTGTCACATGCCGCCATATGGCTTCCATATCGCTGGCGATTTGACGTGAGCGCGCACGTTTCAGGCACTTATTTCACATCGCTGTGGAGCTGTTACATGTAGCTATCTCGCGTGCGATCTTCAGCAATCCTGCGTCCCGGAAATCACCTGAAGGAGACTGGAAGCGATCTTACCTTCACACATGGAGCGTCACACGCCACAATCGTAGCAGCGATGTGGCCATGCTGTTTCAAAAGGGGCATGCTAGAGTGTGTTTCACCGCACCCCTATCACTGCAATTGGTGGATGAAACTGTGTTCGCATTGGTCAGCCTTGCGTGAATGCATGGGTCATCAGATAAGGCCCTCGGACATGGCCAGCCAATCGGAAACACAGTATGACCCACCAATCGCCGCAGATGCACTACTCTAACGGTGCAATAAAAAAAAATGCTGAAGTGTTGCTTCAAACAAAGGGGATACTCTACATTTTATTATGTGGCACCCCAGGGGTTAAAGTGCCACAGAAACATCAACACTGGTTCACTCCCCACACAACACTGGACACTACACTGGCACCTCTAGGCCAGAAGGGGAGCTCAAGCAGCCCCTTATATATATTCTGGTCTGGGGAGAGGAAGTGGGGAAGAGCAGAGTGGTGGGTGGAGCTTAAGTGGCACCAGCAATAGTGGGAGGAGCTAATATTTTACCTCAGAGTGGCAGTGACAGTCAGTTGGAGTCAGTGCAGTTCCTGGGAGGACTGAGTAAGAAAGACTGGTGGTGTAAAGGGGCTGCCTTAGGCCTCTCCACAGCCTGCTACCCACTTCCAGGCCTAGCCAGGGTCTGAGGGAAGGAGTAAAAGAAACAGGAGAACACATCTGGGAGACTGAGTTACCCTATAACTCGCCCCGGAGGAGCGTACAGACCGGATACCAGATCCGAAACTGTGACTGATACACGCAGCACAGTAAACACACGGGATAGTGGAGGTTGTATATCTACACTGTACCTCAGCAAAGCAACACGGTGGGGCCAGAAGCACACAGAAAGACTCAAGTTGCCTAGCAAAGGGGGTACCTGTGAGGAGAGACAGGCCAGAAGCCTAGCTAAAGCAGCAGCAGGGCCACACACAAGGCGCAGGAGTAGGAAGCTGAGGACCCAGACAGGGTGGGAGCAACCCGGCCCCGGTACAGACTCCATGGACAGTACTCTGCCAAATATCATTTGCAGTAAATCCTTGGAAAACTACAAGACTGTGTGATCCTTGCACCCAAGTCCTACTCTCCCTCACCAACTGTCATCATCTCTACTACTACCCCTATCCTGCAACATCTATAGCCTCAATCATAGACTATAACTATCACTGCCCCGGGGAACCAAGCTCTACCTGCGGAGAGCCATTACATCTCCAGCTGCCAAACATCATCCCCGGAGGTTCTGCAGCAGCGGTGGTCCCCTCACTGACCACAACCAGTGGGTGGCGTCACGACAAACTCCCCTGTAAATATCCCCCATTTATTGCAGAACCCGGGACACGGTCTGGACCTAGACCGCCGTGACATCCCCAGCAGTACCCTGGTCCGGCACCGAGTACCCCGTCCCAGTGGGCTCCACAACTACATGAAGAAAATATATTAGATAACTGAATGGAATAAAACAAAAGGACAGCTCCCATAGGTGACAGCAATGTAATCTTTGTTTACATTTCATCCCACAGGTAATAGAGAGATTGCATGTGCAATGATAATTTTTCTTTGGCCTCCAAATACAGGAATCCAACGTTATCAGGCAACCATCACAATTTATCATAAGAAATGGACGGGAGTGGTGAAATTGATAACAGATTTATCCCTTCTTCATATAGCAACTAAAAACAGCTTAGTCTCTGTTACGAGGCTGCAAGAAACAACTGCTGATGAGTTATGGCACCAATAAAATGGACATTCTGATGTTTTACTGTATTTAATACTGAAAAAAGCAGTTACATAGTAATAAAAGAAAGGTTCAGCCCCGCATCATTAGCCGACTGCATGTTCTTATTGGGTTGATCCATAGGGCGTCAAAAAACAAAATCTAAAAAAACCTGTCCAATAGCCCTTGTAGGCAATAGAAAAAATGTTGCAGCTATAATTGAATATTGTTCCCTCCTGGTATTGTATGAATGACAACTGGATCATACCTTTACCCTTTTCAAATGAGCATTTCTCTGTGTAGTCAGACCAATCTGTGAGTTAACTGAGAATCTTTCAGTGAGGGTTCTTATAGAGAGTTTGTACCTCTTATTTTGAGCTCCAGGAACAGTGCAGTTACAGGTTCTTAGTTAAAGGGCTCCCGAGTCAAATTATATTGATCACCTATTCTTGGTATAGGTGGTAAATACGGATTGGTGGTGGGATCGACACCTCTCACTCTCATTGATCACCTATCAGCTCAGGCGGGCAGACATAAACACTGAACAGAGATGCACTGCATTGCTCCTCCATTTAACGTGTAGCTGAGGAGAACTGCGGATCAGCTCATCTGGTATGTAAGCCCGACTACAGCTAAGCCTTTGGCAATATTTTGCAGGTTGAATCTACACAAATTGTCACTTTAAGTCGGCGGTGGAAACCTTTTTGTCTGCCAGGGCCCGTTTGGAGATTTATACCATCATTTGATACAAAATTGTTGTCCAACATTTAATTATACAAATTGTCCACTACTTTCACAGTAATGACCTAACTGTAGGATAGGTAATGAATGTCTGGCAGCAGCCCAACACCCAGCACCTCCGCCGATCAGCTGTTCTCGGCGCTAACAGCAGGTGACCAAAAATGCTCAGTTCCGGAGCCGACCCGTCTTCTGATCTGCACATCCACCTCCTGTTGACTTGTATATTACACTGTATGTCACCTCACAGTTGGGGGTTCCCCAGTGCTCACATGATGTTTATAGAACTCAATTAGTGGGAAGTTTGAAATAGACATCACATAGGAGACACTGAGACTGCTGAATATACATCACATGAGAGACACTGAGACTGTTGTATACACATCATATAGGAGAAACTGAAACTGTTCTATATATATATATCACAAAGGAATAACTGAGACGTCTGCATCACATAGGAGAAACCAAGACTGTTGTATACATCACATGGGAGACAGGTTCTGCTGTGTATACATCACATAGGAGACACAGAGTGCTGAATATATATCACATAGATGTTGAGAATGCTCTATCACATAGGAGACACCAGGACTGCTGTATATATCACATGGGAGACACAGATAGCTCCATATGCATCACATAGGGGACACAGAGATTGCTCTATATACATCATTTAGCAGACAATGAACTAGATGTATAGACATCACAAAGGAAACACCAAGACTGCTGTATATACATCACAAAGGAGACATGGACTGTGGATTAATGTCATCCATATGTCCTTAAGAACGTTGGTAATTTTGAGCCGTGACTCAGATCCAAAAATGAAATTTTGCTGCAATTTTGGTGCGCATGTTCCGCAGAATAGCTATGTGCATAGCCCCGTAGGCTATAATGGAAACATATTCTATATGTGAAATACACAGAACATGTTTGTGACTCTTTGTAAATGACCAATGATAGTTGATAAATCATTACCAAGAATGCTAAAAATACCCCCATGTTCGCTCCCACAATCCACTGCTCCCTGATAGCGGGAAATAACCCAAGATCCAGATATTGTGATTGAAGAACAGGATAAATATCTGCAGTTACTAAATATTTTTTTTAGTTCTTGACTTTAATATAAAATCTTGATAACAGGGATGTCAGCCTTTCATTCCTAACTTTCTGTAATATACGGTATACAGTATTGAATTTGCACATTAAACATAGAGATTTTTCATACCAGACGCCAATATTTTTGGTGACAAATGACTGTAAATTAAGAGCAGCGCGCAGTTACCCCAATGATTCCTCATCATGTGCCAAAGCAATAAACAGACTAATTAAATGTTACTTTACAGGATTAAACCTAAATCTTATTATATCAAGCTTCTTATCTCACAGTAAAGGTTTACAGTCGGTAAATCTGTGGTCAGTTAGAGACTGTGGTAACCAGATGCAGTAAGATGCACATTAATACTGCGGTAGTGTAAGGGTATGTTCACACTGAGGATTTTCACATGAATTTTGAGGCAGAAAGACTCGAAAATCTGCATCCAAATCCTCTTCCAATACACTTTGATGTGGATTTTCAACAGATCCAGTTCAAAATCCAAATGAAGAAAATCTGCTCTACGATGTCTAAGTTTTTATTAGAGGTTTTACTCTATGTGACTGCTGAATCATGATACTGTGCATTGTGCACACTGTCACAATTTCCGTGTTTTTCTCCTGCTGGAGGGCGGTAACGTGACAATATACATATGGTAAATACGATTTGCACACTTGTTACATGCTGACTAGTGTCACACAGAGTTTTGCTCGACTTCACTGTCATGGCGGGGTTGGGCTTTGTTCAGATTGCAGATTCTAATGCTCCGCCCAATGGTTTCTCTGGTGTCTCGGATCAACATAGATAGGCAGACCTGGGCGTCAATGTCCTGGTTCATACGCAGGCTAGCAAGAGTTAATCTCTGCTGGTCTGTTTGCTCTTATAATCACATGTTGTGGGGAGGCCTATCACAGCTGCTCCTCTCCTATTTATTCTGGTGGAATCCTTCTACCTTTGCCAGCTATGATTTATAATATGTTGGTCTGTGAGGTGTGGTGTCCCAGACTCTTTTAAAGGGAACCTGTCACGCCCTTTGGGCATTTTAAACTATGCCCACCAGCATTTACATGATGTAAATGGGGTTCTAGTAACCCTTGTATGTACCCATACTGACCCCTCATACCTGAAATATGAACTTTTATTATGTCCAGAGCTGGCCTCCTACTGAGACCAGGAGGCTGCTGTTTAGACCTGAACGCACCCTGCAGTTTTTAAATTTCCCGCCCCTCCTCTGGCCGGCGCTTGACAGCTGCACTCACCAGCCTAGTGGAGCAGGTGTCCGCGTTGCATTGAACTGGCAAATGTCTCGTGAGACTTCACAAATCTCGCAAGACATTGGCACAGAAAGGCGCACCTGTGGGTGTCCATGCTCCATTGAACATAGTGCCGATGTCTCGTGGGACTTCACAAATCTCGCGAGACGTCGGCACTATGCACGGACACCTGCTCCACTGCGCAGACGCAATGCGCCTTTCTGTGCTGACGTCTCGCGAGATTTGTGAAGTGTTGCCAGACATTGGCCAGTTCAATGCAGTGCTCACTCAAGCGCCGGCCAGAGGAGGGGCGGGAAATTTAAAAACTGCAGGGTGGGTTTCGCAGCCTGGAGGGGTGGCGAGAACATCATACCCCATGTCTAAACAGCAGCCTCCCGGTCTCAGTAGGAGGCCAGCTCTGGACGTAATAAAAGTTCATATTTCAGGTATGAGGGGTCAGTCTGGGCACATACAGGGGTTACTAGAACCCCATTTACATCACGTAAATGCTGGTGGGCATAGTTTAAAATGCCCAAAGGGGGTGACAGGTTCCCTTTAAGAAAGTTGTGCTATTTACTTGGTGCGATTGTGGAGGTTCTCCCCTGTTCTTTCGTTGCTTCCTTCCTGCTCTTATTTTCCCTCTTATTTCTATTATTGTCTTTACCTTTGTGTTTGAGTGCTTTGGTTTTCCCTTTTCCGTCTTCACCTTTGGGATTTTTTTACTGCCCTGTCCCGGAAGTAGGTGGAGAGGAATCATATCAGAAATGGCCATGAGCAGGGCCACATAAGGGGATTCAGGCCTCTCCACCATTAGGAGTACTCCTGAGACAGGGATAACACAGTGCTACCTAGCTTCATGGGCACAAAAGGCGCCCTTATTCCCGGTTATCTCATGGTCATCATGACACTAGACTCTCCACTTCTCAACGTTCAACTCAGCACATGACTGCAAGTATGCAAATCACTTGTATGTGGTTACATTACCATCTACATGGGAAATACAAGTAAGTGCGACAGTGTGCACATTGCACACTGTCACGATTCAGCGGTCTGCAGCAACTCTTTGCTACGGAGACCAGACAGCTCTTTTAAGTTTTAGGGGTTGTCTCAGAGGAAAGGACTAAAACATCCTATGCACAGGCCTGTACATGCTGGGCAGTACAGAGTAAAATAAACCTTTTCTTTGTTTTGAAGCGTAAGACTAAAATGAGTTCAAATACTGAAGTGTCTGGTGATATCTGCAGGTTGTCCTCTGCACCTATGGGAAGGGACGATCAACTCCAGATGGTATTTTTTGCCACCATGGTGCCAGCTAGATGTGTATTCTACTGGGTTTTAGCCTGAGTAAAGGTTAGTGGTTTTCACCAGGAATATGGGTTTGTATCCAGTAAAAACACTTTGAGATGGTAGATACATTGTGGTTTGTGTAACGTCTCCCCAGGAGGACAGGCATAGACATACCATTACATACATTCATAATGCCAAGAAGAGCTTTATTAAGCGGCTTCCTGTGAAAGAAGATTGAATCATATTGTCTTCTGATTATTTATTAACTTTACAGTCCATTTATAAGAATCAGCAAAAAATGAAGACCCATTAAGAGCGTCTGCCTGGTAATACAAGAATAGACTTCTTCCGTCCATACAATTAAGAGATGCACAGATGTATTTCTGTTATATATTTTTACAAAATCCATCTCGCATTCCTCTCTTCTTGCCTCATGGCAGCTACTACGTAAACGGAAAAGCATTTTTTTTCACCTCTTAGGGTGCCTTCACACTTGCGTTTGGCACGCAGCGCACCAAACGCAGCCAAACACTTGCGCACATGCTTCCTTCGTTTAACATGGGAACGCATGTGCCTGCGTATGGCTGCTTGGCCGCATTTGCGTACGGATGCGCACAATTTGTGCACCCTCCGACCGCACTCCAAGACGCAGCATGTTGCAGTTTTTTTAGTTCGCGGGCGCTTGTTTTATCCGCAAGCGCACAAAAAATGCATGGATTCCGCAGTGTCCTCCACATGACAGCGCCGGAGAACGCTGCGGATCACATTGAAATCTCTCCCGGTGGCCGCCGGTGATCAGCGGCAGCCCCCGGGGAATCAGCCAGAGCCACAGCGGGTGAGCGGGAGAGAGGAAAACAGCTGATCTGACAGCTGTTTAAATCTCCCGCGCTGACACCGAATAGGTGAGGTCGGCGCGGGAGATTTGAAGCAGCGATCAGCTGTTTCTTATCTCCTGTACCGATATCACCTATTCAGTGTTGGCGCGGGAGATTTAAACAGCTGTCAGATCAGCTGTTTCTTCAAATCTCCTGCGCTGACACCGGCGGGAGATCAGCTGTGGCCGGGAGGAGGAGATGTCCACCGCTGATCTCCTCCTCCTGGCCGCCCCCGAGACAGCTGATTGGCTGCCCGGGCACCATACTAATGTGAACGCATGCGGAGATTCTCCGCTGCGTTCACATAAGTATGTGCTGCGTTGCACTGCGTTTGCGTCTGCATGCCCTGCGCAAACAGACACAAACGCAAGTGTGAAGCCAGCCTTACATAACAAGAAAGATGTCCAAGGCCAAAATCTTAGATTATACCACAAATTTATTAATGCATTATAAATAAAATACATAGACTACATTAAAGGGGAACTCTGGAAAGTTAAAGTTTTTTGTACTGTCCCGGCCATGCTACATAATGAAGCAGAGCTGGGCAATGCAGTTCTAGGATCTATAGATCGCTTATTATTCTATAAAACCATATCTGCTCCTCAGCTCTCACCCCTCCCTCAGGGTGCAGAGAAATTCAGCCTCATGCTGCTGGTGAGATCAGGAGGTGTGTCGGGGGCGTGGATGCTGGGGGACCCAGAATCATCTTATATTCCAGCCACATCACACTTCTTATGAATAAGGGGCGTGGCTGCCGACCTCATGCTCTCACTACAATCCTGTCCCTGATATACCATCCTATGTAGTGTATGAACCGAGGTGGTCTCCCTTCAAATCAGCAATCATATCACCAAGCAGATATAAATATAGGTTGTTGATCTTCTGCTGTTCAATGATATGATGGTATATAATGTGTGCGGCCATGTATCAGGCTAGGAGCAGAGGCAAAGTGCTGCATTGATTGATTCAGCACTGCCATGGTCTCTCCTTCCCTATATCAACTTAGTGGCCTTCTGTACCCTGAAACGTTAGCACTATGCATGACTGAATTTCTCTGTCCCCAAAGGGATGCGTGAGAGCTGAGGAGCAGATAGATTTTACTGATTTATAAGTGATCTATAGATCCTAGAACTGCAGTGCCCAGCTCTGCTTCATGATATGGGAGGGTAAGGACAGTACAGCATTTTTTTTATATCCCTAGAGTTCCCCTTTTTATAGAGAAAACTGGGAGTATTGGGTCCTTAGCTTTTCTACCTCAGATTATTCGACTGTATTACTTTGGTGACCCTTGTTCCAGTGCTTGCCCTGATTGGTGTCACCAGTCCACAAACATTTATAGGTTGTTGTTTTTTGCCCTTGTGGCTTATGTGGTAGTGACAGGAATTGCAGGGTGTTAGATTTTATGTAGGTGTTTTCCCAGTCTATTAGTCTGTATTCTTGTGATCTTGAGTATTCACTATATTAATATTGTCTATATATATTATTTTAGATTTAGTAATAAAGGTGTGGTGTTATCTGGGATATTACCCTATATTTATTTGGTTTTGATATGTGCTGTCTTTTATAGTGCTAATATCTATTATGAGTACATAGTATACGTGTCTTCTTATAGAAAGAAGATATTTGCTGCCTAACAGGCGATAAGTTGTATTTTTCATTAAACTCTCTTTATTAAAATATTGCAAGGCTGAAATGCCTGCCATTAATAGATCACAGCCATCCGGGAATATAACGCGCGTGGATGCAGGGTGTATGGCCATAACAGATCCATGGAGTCTGGGAGCCAGTTGATACCATCCCATTTTCAGTTGGTGTGTCTAGAGATGCTCGTTCAACCAAAATGTATTGCAGGGCAGAGAGGCACTGGATCCCTGCAACACAATAGCATACAGACCACCAGCCATCAGAGTTGCTGATGATGGCGTGCCCATCACCAGTGCCACATTACTTATTGCAATGTGCCGCACATGACCACCTTCACCTGCTATGGAGTGGGCAGAGGACACAGCTTGCCGAGGTAAGGAGAATTAAAAAAAAAAATGTGTAGAAGAGCACCAGGATGTGGACATTATTACAGGATGGGACAGGGAGAGGGGACATTAATAAATAAAAGGGTCAAGAAGGGGGAAATTAGTACAGGAAGTGGCCAGGATGGCGGACATTATAATAAGATGTGGTAGATTATCAAAGGATGGGTGACATTATTACAGGATGGGACCGGGAGGCAGGGTATTAATAAACAAAAGGGTCAGAAAGGGGGAGATAACTACAGGAAGGGGCCAGGATGGAGGACATTATTACAAGATGTGCATTATTACAGGATGGATGACATTATTACAAGATGTGGTAAACTATTACAGGATGGGTGACATTATTACAAGATGTGGTAAACTATTACAGGATGGGTGACTTATTACAAGATGTGGTAACTATTACAGGTTGGGTGACATTATTACAGACAGGGGGGCTAGGATAGAGGATAGTATTACAGGATGAGGGACATTATTATATACTGGGGACATTATTACAAGATAGGGGCTAGGAATGAGGATATTACAGTCCCTGACAGAAGTTATGTCGCTTATCCATGTTATGTAAATAAAAGCTTATAACCTGATGTTAAATTCATCCATTGGTTTAATAAATTACTCTTTTGAAAGCTGAAACCCTCCCAAATGTGGTTTAGGTTAAGAAAACAAATTGGCATCAATGCTGAAATATTGATCATTTAAAGAACACAGAATGGTCAGATTTTGGCAAGACAAAGTTTTGTCACCCACAGAAAGTAATGTGATTTTCAAACAAATAATTAACTTAAAATACAAATATATGTTGCATAACATTGGTGAATGAAGTTGTGGTGCTATTAGAGTCAAATTTAATATTTTGTGTGACTTCCATGAGCTTGAAGAACTGCATCCATGCGGTTCAACAATGATTCATACAATTTATTAATGAAGTCATCAGGGATAGCAAAGAATGCAGTCTTACATGCCTCCCAGAGTTCATCTACATTATTTGGTTTTGTCTTCCAAGCTTCCTCTTTCATCCTACCCCAAACATGCTCAATGATGTTCATGTCTGGTGACTGGACTGGCCAGTACTTGAGCACCTTGATCATTTTTGCCTGGAGGAACTTTGTTGTAGAGGTGGATGTATGAGATGGAGCACCATCCTGCTGCAAAATTTGACCCCTTTTATGATTTGGAATGTAAGAGGTAGCTAATACTTCTTGATATTTTATTCTATTGATATTGCCTCCCACCTTGCAAATGTTTCGCACACCCTCATACTGAATGTAACACCAGACCATGATCTTTCCACCACCAAATGTAACTGTTCTCTGGCTGTATTCTGGATCCATACGGGCACCAGTAGGTGTCTTGCAGTATTTGCGGTGGCTGTGGTGTAATTTTACTGAATAGTCATCAGAGAAATCCACCTTCTGCCACTTTTCCAGTATCCATCTGTTTAGCAGGCTGTGGGACTTTGCAAATGCCACATGGTTTTTTATTTGCCTTTTGTTTAGTGCTGGCGTCTGGGCACTGATTCGACCATGGAGGCCATTTCGAGACAGAATCCTACAAACTGTTCTAGTTGACACAGGGACTTGAGGTGACCCAGCCTGTTGGAGCTCTGCTGCAGTGGAAGAGGGGCTTGCTTTGGATTTTCTAACCAACAAACGTTACTCCTGAGCAGTTGTTTTGCGGGGTCTGCCGGACCTGGGCTTGTCAAACACATCTCCAGTCTCTTCAAATCTTTTTTTAATTCTTTGTACTTGACACTGAGACACATTAAGGTGCCAGCCACCTCTGCAGTGGATCTGGTCTTCAGCTTCTTGATAATCTAGGCTTTGGTCGCAGGGTGGATTTTCGGCATGTTGTCAGAGCTCAAGTTGCAGTTCAATTGAAGGTCTGGGTTGCTGGGTTTCTTTTTATACACACCCACTAATTAACCGATGATTTACTGAGCACAGGTGAGGATGTAAACTAGGATTGGATGGGTGCATTATACGACCAGGCGACAAAGCCTTTGTCTTGCCAAAATCTGACCATTCTGTGTTCATTAAATGATCAATATTTCAGCATTGATGCCAATTTTATTTTCTTAACCTAAACCAAATTTCGGAGGGTTTCAGCTTTCAAAAGAGTAATTTATACAACCAATGGATGAATTTAATGTCAGGTTATAAGCTTTTATTTACATAACATGGATAAGCGACATAACTTATGTCAGGGAGTGTATTACAGGATGGGGGACATTCCAAAGACATAGTGATAGGATATTTAGATTGTGAGCCACAAAGGGGACAGTGTTGCTGATGAAGGTAAAGTGCTGTGGAATTAATGGTGCTATATAAGTCAATGAATATTATATTATAATATTAATATTACTACTACTACTGGATTGGGTCCAGAAGTAATGACATTATTACAGGGGCCCATCCATCTGACCAACATTTTGGTTAAGGCCAAGGTCCAAATTTTGCACCAGGACCCATAGGACTCTAGATACACCATTGGAGTCATCTATCCTCTAATGCAGGAATTTACAAATGTTTGCACAATGGAGGAACTCCAGGGAGGAGTGCTCTAACTGACCATGGGGTCATTTGACAGATATCACTGGCACCCTGTCTAACAGGTTGTGTTGTAGTGCTTTATACCAAATACTACAGATTCTGTATTGAAGGCTTCATACTCAACAGAGCCTACAAATCTAAGTCTATAAAACGATTTACCAGATGAGCGGCCTACATAGACCTATAGGAGCACAGCAGTTCATACAGTCACTCTATGGATGGCTGTGCACAGTGGTCCCCATAATATAGATTTGAGCTGCTCTGAAATAAACAACATTCTTCCAGAAGTTGCTGCAAAGTGAAGCACAAGGCTTACAGCAATTTTATGATGTTTTTAAAAGTTTGAGTTTTTTGTAAACAAAATTAACATAAAAACCCAGTAATGTTACATCCCAGCATAGACGCCTCCAGCCATTAGCATATTATACATCTCTTTATACCTGATGTAACAGATACATTTCATTCTGCCAATAAAACGAGTTTACAAGTAGCAATGATTCAGTCCGGTGAGTCAGTGGCGAGCCGCCGAGCTTTCAAGGAAACATTAACATAATCTGTATCAACGATTACATCAAAACTGTGTTTATTTTGGACTCGCACAATACAGCATTCAACGTTCTTATGGACTATCAGGCGGCGTGTATAATGATGACAGCAAGAAAGGAGATACATTGTGTTGGAGAACATCAGATCACTGCATACATGGGTGGGAAGAAGAGGATATGCAAAGCTGGGTGGAAGAAAAATGCAACTTTAAAGGCACAGTCCCCAATAACGCAACATCCAGCTGCATCCATCCAATCCATTTCACAGAGATACAATTGCAATCAACATTATTCAACCACCGTTGGAAATTAGTTTTATCAAAATTTATTACAAACTTTCTACCTTTTCCAATAAACAAATCAAAGTAGATTAACAAATGTAAATCGCTCAACACAACCATTATAACAATTCACATTACTGAATGTTGAGGATCAGGCTCAGAATTATTCAACCCCTTCATGAAAAGCGTTTTTAGTACTTGTATTTTTTTAATACGGTATATATCTTTTATAGATGAACGTAATAATCATTTTTATAAAAACAATAATCTTATTTGTAAAGTGCTAATATATTATGCAGCACTTTACATTTTTTTACATATATGCTAGGGGGCCGTCACACGGAACGATATCTTGCCCGATATCGTTTAAGCGATCTCCTTTTTGATCGCTTAAGCGATATCGGGCAAGATATCGTTGCATGTAATCAAGCGATTTACGATGGTAAATCGCTTGATCGTGACATCGCTGATCTGAGGTTCGGTTCTCAGATCTAGCGATGAACGATGCAACGATCTGCATCATCGTGGTGTATGACACCACGATGATCCATCTCCCAGCGACCGCGCCTATGCTGGGAGATGGTAACTATGGTACACGTCGGGTAACTAAGCGACGCGCGGCGCCTAGTTACCCGATGTGTACCATAGTAACGAGCGAGATCGCTGCTCCACATCGCTGGTGAGTCTGTCTGTGTGACATCTCACCAGCGATGTGAGCGATATTGTAAGCGATTGCGCGTGCACGTGATCGCTTACAATATCGCTAAAGATATCTCACCGTGTGACGGCCGCCCTATGCATATTTCTGTAACTTTTATCTAATTTCTAATGGATTTAATCTGTCTTTATCGGGTTCTTTATCTTGCAGACTGATGCGAGTACATGATATCCAGCTTGGAATAATAATCTTTATTTATACGGCGCCAACGTATTCCGCAGCGCCATACACAATTCCACACAACGGCTTGTAATGAGGCTCCAGAGATGGCACTTTAATCCTTTTTGAAAGCTTTGTAATGGATTCCTTTTTTGTATGTATATTTCTTTTTATATAATTATTCTGTCCATTTTTTATTATTAATATTTGGTTCCTTTGTTTTCTATTAATATGTGTCCTGCTTGTCATGTGATGTGAGTATTACATAATCAGAATTCTTTATATAGATGGAGGGTATAATCCCTTTTTTTGTACATAACAAGCCTCTTTATATGTCCGTGCAAAACACGCACGTGTGAAAGAGGCCAATTTTTTTGGCCTATGTGTGCGTGTGCGTCTGCCCGGCCCCTTGTGTTATCTGTGTAACATCCGGATAGCACACAGACAGCATGTCTTTGTCAACTTACCTATCTCCGGCGCTGCTGTCCCTCTCACTTCCGAGGCCAGTTCAGTGAATATTCATGAGGCTAATGAGCGGCCCCGGAAGTGAGAGGGACAGCAGCATCACCGGAGTGAGGTAAGTATACAATTCTTTATTTTTACTTAAAACTCTTGGCTCATGTACTTGCATGCGGATGTCACACGGATGACATCATTGCCCTTTGACCATTGACCTGTGTTTAAGTAGTGAAGGGGTTAAAGAATTTTCAGACCTTCCAAAATAACTTCTAGTGGAAGGAGTACTTTACTTTTCGGACAAAGAGCTAGTATAGTAGGGGTAGTCAAACTGGGTAGAGGTGTAAACCGGACAGCCCCGGGCCGGTTTTTAGCCCCATAGTAGGCAATGGGGCCGGATAGAAGCCGGATGGCAGCTCTCTGCCATCCGGCTTCTATCTGTCTGGGACAATCCGGGAGAATTCAGTATTCTCTCACGGACACAAAAAAGCTGCTTGCAGCGTATTTGTGTCCGAGAGGAGAATACCTCCTCTAATTGGCAATTCCTGGATTGCCCCGGATTCGCCGGGGCGGGAGGATCCGGGAACCGGACACCCGTGGCTGCACGGCGCAGTTGTTTCAGGACCGCGTCTAGCTCCCTGCCAGCCGTGGTCCTGATTCATCAGTGGCAGCAGCTGCGGGTGCACACCGGACCAGAGGGCATATTAACCCTCCGGTTCTGTGTGCTGATCCGATCCGGGGCTGTCAGATCCATCCTGACAGCCACGGATCGGATCTGACCCGCAATGTGAAGCCAGCCTAAGTCAGACATACCTTAATTTATGCATGATACACATCCATGATTTTGAAAGCATTTAAGTTGTGAACATACAATAAAAATTTGGAGTTTTAGAAATCATGAGAGGTGTAGTTCTGTGATTGTCACCAGCCCTGATAGAATCCCTTAAACTCCAAAGTAGGGAAGACTACTTTTACACCAGAATAGGCCCGTGGGTCTGTGCTGCCAGCTATAAACGGACATATAACCGTGTGGCGCTTACGGACACATGTCTGCTCCACATGGAGACACGGTCTGTGCGGTATCACAGACATGTGAAAGTGCTCATTCATTAACATTTACGTCTCTCCGGTGTGTGGCTGCACGGACAGCACATGCATCGGAGACAAGTACATGTGAAAGAGGTCTAAAGGAGTTAGATCAATGTTCCCCAACTCCATTCCTCAAGAGACACCAACAGGTCACGTTTTCAGGATTTCCTTAGTAATGTCTAGGTGAAAAATTCCACCAGCTGTGCAATATTAGAGAAATCCTGAAAACGCGACTCTTGAGGACGGCTCTAAATTGCCGGTAGCATCAAAGTGAAACAGCATTTGTTTGATCTGTATTAAGTAATCTGCATATTGGAACCTGAGGGTAATTGGGTTCAGCAGGTCTATTGGCAATTTAGACCAAATGTGCTACACATAGATTTACTTGCTTCTCCAGAACTTCATAGGCCGGCTTCAGACTGCGTGTCTGATCCGATCCGGTGCTGTCCGCTTGAAGCAGACAGCCGCGGACCGGATCAGCACACAGGACCAGGGGCTATTATGCCCTCCGATCCTGTGTGCAGCCGCACGCAGTTCCTGCTGCTAATAGGTGAGGACCGCGGGCGCCGCGGTCCTGACCTGTCAGCTGGTTCAGCTGCGTGCGGCTGCACACAGGATCGGAGGGCATAATAGCCCCTGGTCCTGTGTGCTGATCCGGTCCGCGGCTGTCTGCTTCAAGCGGACAGCTACGGATCGGATCAGACACGCAGTCTGAAGCCGGCCATAAGCTGAGCAGTTTCTGGGCAGTTCATTTAAGCACTAATTAGTTTCAATGATTCACACATTATGCAAAACAACTTTTGTTGGTTTTGACCTTTGGCTGTTATAACATGCTGCAAATGGGATACAAAGCCAGACACCAGCTTCAGGAGGCATCCCTGAGGAGGTTTAGCACATTCCTCATAGGCAACGGCCTTCTGTTCACTAATACGTTTGGCTTTGGATGTTGGTGCCACCTTGAAATCCCATCTAAGTTCCCATTTCTACAGGGCTTAAGTCAGGTGACTCCATAATCTTCCAGGTCTTTTTCTGAAACAAAGTCTTGGAGGGTGCTGAGGTATACTATATACTAGGATCATGTCCTGTTGTAAGCTCCCATGGAACCCAAAATTTAGCTTTCTCACTTTACCCAAAAATTTACTGATATTTGATTGAATCTACCTTGCCTTCTACACCCTACAGGTTTCCATTGTAAGACGAATCAAAGCAGCCCCAAAATAGCACCGAGGCACTGCCATGCTATACTGCAGGTATTACCAAGCTACCACAATGCTTCACTGTAGGCAGGGTATTCTTTTAATGCTTCATTCCACCTCATACACACATAAAACTAATCCAAATTCCCAAAAAGTTCCAGCTCTCTTTCATCGCCCCACAAACTAGAATCTCAAAACTTCTGTGGCTTATTTATTTAGTTAAGAATATACTGAAGCTAACTTTTCTTGAACATTTGGGTCAATAGAAGTGTACATCTTGGAGTCCATGCATTAGAGACCTTCAGCGTATAGAATGTGACAAACTGAAACCTCAGTGCCTGCTGCCACCAAATCTCACTTCAGGTCTTTTGTAGTCACTCAAGGTTTTTTGCCTACCTGCCTCCTCAGGCTGCTGGTCATGGCATCCTGTTTCTGCCATGACCATGTAGTGTAGCCAGTTTTTCTTTAAATCTAAACTGCAAGACTATTCTTCTGGCGAATTAGAAAAAATGTAAAAGCTCACCATGCCTGGAATTTCTGTGCTTGGTTTTATCATCCGCAGGCACCTGCTGGTGCATTAACCCCAGAGTGCTCGATTCCACTGAGGCTCATGAGGTTGGCTTGCAACAAGGAGAAAATGGAATAATCCGGCATATCCAGGTGTATTAAAAATATTTCTTTATTGAGACATCTTTCAAAAGGTAACCTGATGGTCTACAAGATCTTAAGGCAGTCTCTCTGACGCTTTTCTAAATAAATAATTAAGGCCTCTGTGAGACTCAGAAACGCGTCAGGGACACTGCCTTAATATCTCGTAGACCATTATGTTACTTTTTTAAAGATGTCTCAATAGAGAAGAAATTTTTTAATACACCTGGATGTGCCGGATTATTCAATTTACTATTCTTCTGGTGGTATCTCTAGGAACATAGAATACCTTTGTTGTCTTTTTGTGTACTTTTCCTCGTTTGTACAGGTAGCGACCTCTACTCTTAACGTTTTGAACAACTAAAGGTACCGTTACACGCTTCAATGTCGTTACGACATCACCAACGATCTCGGTCGTTAGGACATCTTTTTGACATCGTTGGTGAGATGTCACACGTGCAGATATCGTGGACGACGCTCCAAAGATGTGGTGAGCAGCTATCGTTCGCACAACCCAGCGAACGATACTTGTTCACTGATGTGAATGGGCAAAGTCGTGAACGACATCGTTATCGAGGTGTCACACTGAACGATGCAGCAGGTTGGCTGATCGAAGATTGTGTGGTTTGAGAACATGTTCTCAAACCTGCGATCAACGATCCAACGATTTAACGTTACAACTTTGCAGTCACACGCAACGAGGTCGTAACAATGTCGCTTGAACGACTCCAAACCCGTGATGTTTAAGCGATAACATTAATGATGTTGTGCGGTGTACCGGGGCCTTAAAAGTTATAAATTAGTCAGGACAGGCCGGTGTGATTTCAATAAGTGGCTGCAGAGATAAGTCAGAGGAAACCAGAAGGTACCAGCTATACCCATCTGCAGACTGTCTCTAATACTTTGCTCTCTCACTAAAGGCCACTTTACACACACAGATATCTGTGACCAACTTCTGAACAGATCTCTGGTTGCAGTGGAATCATGGACACATTGTTCCATTTGTACACAGCCACAAAATGGAACAATGTGTCCATGATTTCACTGCAACCAGAGATCTGTTCAGAAGTTGGTCACATATATCTGTGTGTGTAAAGTGGCCTTAACACTTGCACAATGCTTACTTATGCTATAACAATAATTGGTCCACTAATCCTTTCCCCCTTTCACTACCCCAAACTCCATCACTCCCAACTCAAATATTTATCTCACCATCGCTCTTACCTCCCCACCTGAGCTCCTCAGCTGACCTGCTTCCCAATCTCACACCTCTCCTGAAGAAACACAAAACAAGCCGGTCACTCTCATTCTCCCACCTACTTGTCCTCTCTTTGCTTCTCCTATCCGCTGGAGACATATCTTCCAATCCGGGACCTCCACAGCCAACATTACCCACTATTCCTCCCTCCTATCACCCCACACCTGCAAGAAATGCCGCAATTTTTTAAATATAAAACCCATTCCACTGACCCCCTCTCCACCGCCCCCTCTCCCTGGAGAGCTCTGGAATACCTATGCCATCTGTAATAAACTCCACTTCACTCACAACCTCTTTACCTCTCGCAGACTATCCTTCCTGAGCTTCACAGAAACATGGCTGACACCCTCCGACATGGCCTCCCTTGCTGCGCTTTGTTACGGCACACTTCATTTCTCCCACACACCTCGCACTGGCAAAAAACATGGTGGAGGAGTGTGTCTTCTCCTTTCTAGCAGCTGCTCCTTCAACACAATTCCTCCTCCTCCCTCCCTTATCCTCTCATCTCTTGAAGCGCACTCTGTTCATATCTACTCGCCTTCCAACCTCCAAGTTGCAGTCATTTATCGACCCCCGGGCCCGACCACTGCCATCTTTGACCAATTCTCCATCTGGCTCCTATACTTTCTCTCTGCTGACATTCCCACCATCATAATTGGCGACTTCAACGTACCCATTGAAACCCACCGGTCAACAGCCTCCAAACTCCTGTCACTTGCTTCATCCTTTGGCCTCTCTCAATGGTCCTCCATAGCCACCCACACAGATGGACATACATTAGACCTCATCTTCACCCACCTCTGCTCCCATACTAAACCCACAAACTCCCCTCTCCCCCTCTCTGAACACCATCTACTCACTTTCTCATCCTTGTCATCCTCACCTGCCACTAGGGCTGGGCGATTTTGGAAAAAATCAAAATGTCGATTTTATTTAAACCTATGGACGATTTTCGATTTAAATCTCGATTTTCTTTTTCTATTTTTTTTTTTTCTTTTCTTTGATGAATAAAGAGAAAAAACTAAGAGGTACCGTATATATTCGTGTATAAGCCGACCTGTGTATAAGCCGACCCCCTACTTTTGCCCCCAAAACCTGGAAAACCTATTGACTCGTGTATAAGCCAAGGGTGGACCCCAGCACAGGTATACAGCCCCCAGCAGTGTGGTATACAGCAGCCTCCCCAGTGGTATATACAGCAGCAGCCCCAGTGGTAGTATACAGCAGCAGCCCCAGTGACAGTATACAGCAGCAGCCCCAGTGACAGTATACAGCAGCAGCCCCAGTGGAAGTATACAGCAGCAGCCCCAGTGGAAGTATACAGCAGCAGCCCCAGTGGAAGTATACAGCTGCAGCCCCAGTGGTAGTATACAGCAGCTCCAGTGGTAGTATACAGCAGCCCCAGAGGTATATACAGCAGCAGCCCCAGTGGAAGTATACAGCAGCAGCCCCAGTGGTAGTATACAGCAGCAGCCCCAGTGGAAGTATACAGCAGCAGCCCCAGTGGAAGTATACAGCAGCAGCCCCCAGTGGAAGTATACAGCAGCAGCCCCCAGTGGTGTATAGGCGCCCTCCCCCCATGGGTATACATGGCCCGGGCCCCCCTGCTGCCGTAAACCAGTAAAGTAAGAGCTCATTATACTTATCCCCGCCGCCATCGCGCTCCTCCGGCTTCATCCGTCTTCTTCCGGCTTCCTCCTCCGATGGGCGCAGGCAATGTCTGCGCACCAGAGGAGGAAGCCGGAAGAAGACGGATGAAGCCGGAGGAGCGCGATGGCGGCGGCGGGGATAAGTATAATGAGCTCTTACTTTACAGGTTTAAGGTAGCAGGGGGGGCCCGGGCCCTGTATACCCATGGGGGGGGAGCGGGCGCGCGGGTGCCGCCATTTTAAATCGAATTAGACGATTTTGGTTAAAACCAAAATCGTGGCCACAGCAGGGGGCGAATTAATCGAATTAATTCGATTAATCGCCCAGCCCTACCTGCCACTCATGTCCACCAACTTGCACACCCTCACACGCTCATGCACTCTCCAACGCCATTTTACTTCTATCCTCCATATCCTCACTCCACGAAACAGATAATGCCACAACTATCTACAACTCTAGACTCACATCAGCTATTGATGCAGTTGCCCTTCTTGTTCATCGCAGAACATGACGAATAAATAGACAACACTGGCACATAGCCACCACTAAAAATCTGTGGCGAGCATCTTATGATGCAGAGCGGCGCTGAAAGAAAACACACTCGCACAAAGACTACACATCATTCAAACAAGCACTTCTCAAATTCAAGTCAGCACTCACCACCACTAAACAGAATTACTTCATTACCATCATATCCTCTTTGTCCCACAACCCCAGGCAGTTATTCAACAATTTAACTCCTTCCTCTGCCTCCCACTGCCCCCTTCTACTTCTCATATCTATGCAGAAGAATTTGCAACACACTTCAACAACAATATTGAACAGATCAGACAAGTCTTTGCTACCCAACCACCACAACCCCCATTAACCCTCCTCCCAAGGGCTGGCTGGCAAATTTCAGCCTGGGGGCAAGCACACTGCAGTGGCCCATGAGCATTGAGCTTCAGGGGCAGAGCGGCCTCAAAGACCAACATGACAGATGGCCAAGCGGCCTCAAAACTGCTGCTTGACCACTGGCCTGGGGTGCATTTGCCCCCCTACCCCCCCCTGGGCCAGCTAGCACCTGCCTCCTCCCCTCCATCACTGAAGGAGAACTTGCACACCTACCTCTCCAGATTGCACCTCAGCACTTGTGCACTGGACTCCGTCCCATCCGACTTCCTTCCCATCCTCAACACCACACTCATCCCAGCCCTAACCCACCTCTTCAAACCCTATCACTGACTTCTGGTACCTTTCTTTTGCTTTCAAACATGCAACAATTATACCTATGTTAAAGAAGCCATCCCTCAAAGCCACTTCTACATCCAGCTACCAGTCAATATCCCTGCTCCCGTTCGCTTCCAAACTTCTCGAAAAGTATGTCCACACTGTACTCTCTTCCCACCTCTCATCCAACTCTCTCTTTGACAACCTCCAATCCGCCTTCCGCCCCTACCACTTCACTGAAACTGCCATGACCAAAATTACTAATGACTTACTCACGCCCAAAGCTAGCAGACAATTCTCCTCCTCCTCCTTCTCGACCTGTCCTCTGCATTCAGCACAGTCGACCACTGTCTCCTATTACAGATCCTCTCTTCCATTGGCATCAGTAACCTTGCCCTCTCCTGGATCTCTTCCTACCTTTCCAACGACACATTTAGTATGTGCCAATCCCAAATGACTTCCTCAACGCCATCCCCTTTCTATTGCGGCCCCTCAAGTTTCTGTGCTGGTCTCCCTCCTTTTTTCAATCTATACCCTTGGTCTGGGACAACTCATGAAGTCCCATGGCTTCCAGTATCACCTGTACACTGATGACACTCAGATCTTCCCTCTGGCCCAGATGTCACCTCTCTCCTGTCCAGAATCCTGGAGTGTCTATCAGCCATATCCTCCTTCTTCTCCTCTCGCTTCCTAAAATTCAATGTAGACAAAACCAAACTTATCATCTTTCCTCCATCTCACACACCTTCCTTACCAGATATATCTATCACAATAAATGACATCACACTTTACCCTGTACCTGAAGTCCTTTGCCTCGGAGTAACCCTTGACTCTGCCATGTCCTTCAAACGCATATCCAAGCCCTTGTTACCTCCTGCTGCCTCCAACTCACCAAAATCTTTCTAGAATCCGTCCCTTTCTCAACCCTGAATCTAATAAACTACTAGTGCATGCCCTCATCATCTCCCGTCTCGACTACTGCAACCTCCTCCTCTGTGGCCTCCCTGCTAACACTCTTGCACCTCTCTAATCTGTCCTTAACTCTGCTGCCCACCCGACTAATCTACCTCTCTCCTCACTATTCCTCCACTGGCTCCCAGTTCACGAACATATACAATTCAAGCTACTAACACTGACTTAAAAAGCCGTCCACAATCTGTCCCCCTCATATATCTCTGAACTAATCTCCTAATATCATCCAACTCGTAATCTCCAATCCTCCCAAGACCTCTTCTTTCCTCCACACTTGTACGTTCCTCATCTAACAGCCTGCAAGACTTTGCCGGAGCATCCCCCATCCTCTGGAATTCTGCACCTCAACACGTCCGACTGTTCCCTGCACTTGGAACCTGAAAGCTCACCTTTTAGAACAGCCTACAACCTGCAATGACCACAGTGCCACCTCACCATCACTGGACCAGGTGACCCGTCCCCCCACCACTGGGTACCTGGTGTGCTCCACCAACATCAGACTGCCACTCCACCACCATCAGAGCAAGACCAACCTACTGTCTCCCTCCCCATGCCCTGTATAATGTAAGCCTTCAAGGGTAGGGTCCTCTCTCCCCTCTGTATTAGTCTGTCATGTTAGTTTGTTCATTGTATTATTAACTTGTTTGTATGTAACCTTTTCGCATGTACAGCATGGAATCAATGGTGCTCTTATAAATAATAATAATAATATATGTATGTTTTCCGGTAGAAGGGACAATTCTGCTCAACTAAGCAGGCTATTTTTTTTCTTTTGCTAGGGAAATGTAGCAACTGTTTCCTTCTTTTAATCACATACTGCCATTTGCATGGCTTCTTTTATCTGCCAGTCTGCATTTTTGCAAAATGAACTAAAATTCAACACCACGCTGCAGTCTGAGAGGCCTGATGTACATTAATGACGGGTTTTTGTAAAGAAACTGCTAAGATTAATATACGAAATGTCTTGATATCTTGGATATACCTTAATATATAGCATTTACAATATACTGACAGCATGCTAGGTACTCATTTCAGGCATTTAGGGCAAGTCCAAGACATTTTAGGCCTTCTGTGAAGATAGAAAACATTTTAATCAGCACATTGATGGCTACACACTGGAAGAAGGGGTAATAGCAGGGGCGTAACGATAACAGATCACAATTTGGGGCCCTGTTGGAGCCTTTGCATTATGGCCCATGAGCTTCATATTATGCCACAGGGTACCAGCCAGATCATGGTGCATGAGGGGACCCAAAGACCTCTTCTCCGCTAGATAAACCTCTGGATGGCTTACTGGTCTATTTTTGCATTTGGCACAGGAGTGTCACATTGTACCCTGGTAGATTAAGGCTATGTGGGCACATTGACTATTTGGTTGGAGAAATTTCTGGCTAGAAAAGCACACCAAAAACAACGCATTTTTGACATGGTTTTGCAAGCGTTTTTCATGCATTCTGGGGTGGAAAAATGCTGAATGAATTGACATTCTGCAGATTTATTTCTGCAACAAATCTGCAAGCGAAAAAAAGCAACATGTGCATAAAACGTCAGGATTCTCATTGACTTTGCTGGCATAAGGGTTGGCATGCAGTTGTATGACAAAGGCTGTGTGCGCAGGGCATTAAGCTCTCATCTCATGTCGGTTTGGAAACCTCTTGGCTGAATGGTGCAGACTGATCAGAGGAGCCCATTGATTATTATAGGGTCAGTGTGGGCAACGAATACCTATCGTTTTTTACAATGCTGTTTGCTGCGCTTATTCTTCTGTTCTAAAAGTGGAAACCAGGTGGACTCAATAATCGGGCAGGTGCACAGGTCCCCAAAAAGTGAGGAAGCCTACACATGAAGGGAACATTATACGGAGGAACTCTTGGACTGCAAAGGGCCCTTATACTGTCCTTGCACAGAGGCCTCGTCTCTCTGTTCATAATAAGGAAGGGGCCTCTCAGATCATCATCATTATCATTGGACTCCGACTCTCCAGAGCTCACGAATGTGTCGGGTTCCCCTGGGTGACTTTATTGGTTGTCGCCCAGCTTTCCCAGCATTGGACCTCGTTAAAAAACAGCCAAGTAGACTCTAATGTTACATGTCCTGATAGCATTCAGTGAATGACTAGCTCGCACTTTATATTTCCACTTCAGGTGGAAACGCCCTTTAAGTTTCCAAGCCCAGTCTCACTGAATCCTTGCAGAAAATCTTACAATGGTGCAATACTGGTGAAGGAGAGGTGAAAAGAAAGATCTGACTATGTTAGACTATATAGGTTGCACTCAACAGACGTACGTCTACCTTTCAGCTTAAAAACTGTAAACTATATATTAAAAAAGAAACAAGAACGAAACGTGATGAATTACAAGGAGGATTTCCTACATCTTGCTTCACATTTTGAGTCAATACTGATAATTATATTGTTCATATAAAGTGTAACATACGCTGGCAGATATAGACAGAATAGGGCCCCTGTGGAAAAACGTGATGATATCTAATTCAATGAGATGCACTAGTATATATTTATATATACTATATAGAGCATAGATATTATAAACAATATAATTTCATATCAGTAAAAGCTCAGAGTTCGATGCAAACTTAGGAAATTCTTCTTAGGCCAGTACACACGTTCAGTATTTGATGAGTTTTTTACCTCAGGATTTGTAGCCAAAACCAGGAGTGGATGATTAATATACAGAAGTGGTGCAGATGTTTCTATTAGACTTTTCCTCTGATTGCTCCACTCCTGGTTTTGTCTACAAATCCTGAGGTAAAAAACTCATCAAATACTCAGCGTGTGCACGTGGCCTTATAATTAGAATGACATAATAGCAGATTTCAGAACATCCTCTCCCCGACTTAAAAAAAAAGAGAGAGCGCAATGTGCCCTAATTCGGAGCAGACACCACTGAGCACTTTACGTCTATAATTCCCAATGCATGGCGATAAATAACGCTCCCTTTCCATACTCCTCTCCAGATTGGGTAACCTGAGCTCAGCCCGCAGAGATATATGAAGAAATAGACTTCTCAATGTTTAGGTTCAGCAAGAAATGCCTCCGCTATATAAAAAGCACATAAAGTATAACCTGAGATCACAGCCAGCTCCGAGTCCAGGAATCCCAGGAGTTATATTCCCCAGACATTCAGTATCTCTCCTACAATGTTTTCTGTCATCTGTGTTTTATCCCAAGTACTAAAGAGCAGCGATTTAACCAAACAGTGTATGCCCCTTGGCCTCGCTGAGCAAATACTGTCATCGATAATGACACTGTGCACGGCATTTGCTGTGTGAGCTTTTAGTTGCTCAGCTTTTTTTTCCTTTCGCTGCCCAGTCTTCCTCCATAAAATGTGACGTGTAATGGCAATCTTTGATTTTGCATAGATGAATTATTTATCGGTTGTTTCCCTTCTTGCAGCCTATAATTAGGAGCCCATGACCAGCAGGGGGCGCCAGGTCAATTCTGTACAATGACCAGGGAGTTTCCTATACAATCCCTATCTTCTCTGGCTGGTTTGCTGTTCTTTCCTACACTCCCCCAATAGAATGGCCTCACCGCCTTCTGTGAATAGCATTTCCACATCAGGAGGAAAGGTTGTGGCCTTGCAGCTGTTGTAGCACTAGAAGTCACAGCAAAACCAACCTGCCGCTTGGTTAGCTCTGAACGGGACAGGAATGTTCAGTGATGTAATACTTACGAAATAGTTTGCAACATCTGAGAGTCCCTTGTAAAACACAATAGGTAGATACTTGTCAGAGCACAAGCCATGACTAAGTTTGACAACTGGGTAGAGCTGAGCAAAAAGATTCTCACTGTATCCAGGTCACAACTCTGTAACAGCTTCACTTCTGTGCCCAGCATCCCTGACCAAACATCATGGGACCTCTTGTGTTTACTACCGGTAGGCCTCATGACAATATAACTCATAACTAGACCTTACATGACAACACAGGGCTCTGTAAGTGTCGCACCCCATGGCCGTGGGGCACTCGGAACCGGGCTGTTAAGCAGTCCTGGGGAGTCACAGGGGACAAGACCTGGCTTCGTGACCCTGGGTTCAGTTGTAAAAGGCAGTTCTTGGCTTAGGTAGGGAAAGGGGTGATTTATAGTGGAGTTATTTGTGACGCCACCCGTGGTTTGTGGCTATGGGTAGCCACCGCTGCTGCAGAACATCTGGGGATGATGGACAGGCAGCTAGGATGGAGTGGCTCCCCACGGGTGGAGCTTATCCCCAGGGCAGTGGATGTTGAAAGGTGTAGGGTGCAGGATGAGGGTGCGCATTAACAGACAGACTCACGTTTTGCTGGTTCCACAAATCCTTTACTGGTAAGACCGATTCCACACAGATGATGTTCTTCAAGTCTGTGTAATCAAGGAGCAACTTGGGGTCCTCTACACCCAGCAAGTTCTGAGGCCTCCTTGCTGTACTTTCTCCTGTGGGTCCCTGCTGCTGCTTGAAGCTGAGCTGCGGCCCTTTCTCTCCCTCTCTCCTGTGTGTGCCAGTATGACAGGTACTCGAGTACTTTATTAGCCCCACTTCACGGGCGGCTACTCCTGGGCTCTTCACGTTGCTTTGCCTCCGGGCACTTGGTGTGGATGGGGAACTTGGTATTGGCTGCTGGACTGTTAGGCCCTGCACAGCCTCGGACTCCGGTGTCCGTTGTCTGGCACTTACTCCTCTGGGGTGAGCTTAACACTGCTCTGCTTCCCAGGCTCTCCTCTCCTTCCTCAGACCCTTGCCTTAGGTCTCTCAGCTAGGCTTAGCTATCCTGGGACGAGCTTAGAACTGCTCAAGTCCACAGGATGTCTTCCTCAGTACTGCTCCGTACTGAACTAACTCTGCCCCCGACCAGAATTTATAGGGGAGCTACCCTGAACCGGGTTTAGATCTCCCCTTTCAGGTCTGGAGGCAGAAAGGTGTTGTGTGCTTTGGTTTTGCATGGTGCGGGTTACCTTTGTTGCTCTCAGGTATGACATTAATCCCGGGGGAGATAATGACATAGTGGCATCCGGATTCTGGGATGCCACATTAGCACATGAAGTGCCCAGGATTCCACATAGAACTAGTAAGTAGGCCACACGTGACAACACAGGGCTTTGTAAGCAGGAGAAGTGCCCATGATGCCATGATCCAGCTGCCATGGAGAACTGGACAATGGACCAGGGCAGAGCAAATATTTTTACTCAACTCTACTATTAGGTTATATATTACCAAGAACAGCAAACCTAGTTATTATATTGCCAAGAACAGCAAAACCTAGGTTATTATATTGCCAAAAACAGCAAAACTTGTGTTTTCCCATCCCATTGTGGCATATCGACAGAACATGCCATCATTACATGTAGGGTACGCTCCACCTCCGGAACACTCCTCTTAATGAATCAGGAACATCTGACGAGTGGCATGGGGAATTGAGCTCCGCATCAGAAACTCCCTTAGTAATGCCACAGCTGAGCATAAAGTAGATAAACTGTAGCTTCACAGACCCATACCACCCCAGTTACAACCGTCTTGACAGAGGTGGGTGAAACTGAAAAAGGTCCAAACTTGGTAGATTTTTGCACAACTCTGAGTTTCAAGCAATTTAAACCAGAATTATGGCAAATTCTGTTCTGACGATTCACAGCCCCAGTATCCGATCCATCATTGCACTTGCACCATTTTTGTTTTTGGTGTTTTTTTTACTAATTTTCATGTGAATCTTATTCTATCACCTGCTAAACTAAAATTACATTTCTAAACAGTTTTATAGGGGACTCAGCCCTACATATATATCATATCTGCAGTAAATATTTCATCACTATTGTTCCTTTTAAGCAGGGATGTCAAATTATGTCTCCTCCAGCTGTTGTAAAACTACAACTCCCAGCTTGCCCGTATGGCCGACATCTATCAGGGTATACGGGGAGTTGATGGAAGAAAAAACGTTTTGGTACCATGTTAGCCAGTTGAATGGACACGAGTTTGGCTCTATTACATATGCAAACGAGGCGTCTTTGTTGCACCTGTGGCATGGGCTGTGATGTGGCCAAGTGCTCAGGGCATTGTTACACCTCCTTGATTTGCATTTTGAACGGTTATCCGACTCTGAAAGACAGAAATCACTTGGCCTAGCAAGCAGGGCAGTGGAGTTGGTAAGCCAAACATCCGACTCCAACTTCAATTTCCCTAAATTTGACTACAACTCCACCAAAATGGACATTGACTCTGACTGACTTCACGACCCTGGCTCCACAACTATGGGTGCGATGTCAGTAAGCCAAACATCTGACTCAGATTCCTCAATTTCCCTGAATCCCACTCTGACTCCACCAAAATGGACTCTGACTCCACTATCTTGACTCCACAGCCCTGGTAGCAAGCACTGTTGGAACGCAAAAAGAGGCCCTGCGCTGTGTACTATGGACATCTCAAATTATATGTGTTGATTTTAAGATATTTTAATGACACAACTAAACAAAACAGTAGAAAAAATAGATTTACGTAACATAAAACTAAATATCATTATTTAATGTGCAAAATTCATGAACTAAATAAAGTGAAGAACTTGGTACAAAGACGTCAAGAAACACCACCAGACCAAAAAATGAATGAAAACTTTAGTAAGAAGTGCTCCAGATTTTTGGCCATGTTTTGGTACTTCTATCGTCTTGTCTATTTTGGAACTTTGCCATTCATTTTGCTGTTTGCCAGACTAGAATGGAGATCCCAACTTCTCTTACACACACCCTTCTAGGATCATTAACCACATCTTTATGACATAACCGCACAGCTCAACTCCTAATCACATCACAAGGACTCAAACGTAAACACTCTCCAAGATCGTATATTCACCTTTTGATATGATCTAAAAATGGCTAAAAATCTGTTTTTTTCCACTGGTTTCAATAACAAATCCGTTTTTTTGGGCTGTTGTTTGAGCCTCCTGTGCAGCTATGCATTTTCTGGACTCATATTTTGTCAAAAAATGCTAGCAAAAATGGATCAGTTTTTTTACTGCACCAATAAAACTGATCCGTTTTCCCATAGGGCCCAATGTTAACAAAACTGATCCGATTTTTTTACTGCACCCAAAAACGTTGCTTGCAGTAGAAAAACTAATACCTTTTGTTAACAATGCAGTCACACTTGATCCCAGGATCCATTTTTCGCATCAGTTTTTGGACTTAGAAAAATAAAGTTAAAAAACTGATGCCAATAACAGATCCAGGGCTTATGTGTGACCCTAGCCTATGTTACACACGGCAGTTATCTACATCAAAGTAGCTTTACTGCATTTAATCACTTACGATACACCGTGGGCTCCCTCTAGAAGTAAAGTGACCCTATTTCGAACCTCTGAGTGAGGGTTGTAAAGATCACAGATCCATGGCCTCCCTTCTCCGACCATAGATAAAGTGAGTCTCTGAACTAGCTTTTAAGCTTTTACCTACCACCCCATTGTCCATGAGATCAGGATCAGATTTGGCACCCCCAGAAGGTAAAGTTAGGGTTTCAAGGTGGGAGTGGGAGGGTAAAGAACCTTATGGCAACACACCTCCCGAGACATCTAGACCATAACTGCACCCAACCTAAAATGTCCTTGATACAAGTAAACAAGCATAGTGAGCCCACAGTGAGCATACAAAGTATGTAAATATGTTCTGTGAATTTCAACCAGATTATCACACTGATTTCCAAAGATTCTTTAATAATTTTCTAGCAAGAAGCCTTGGGCAAATAGACGTATGTGATAACAAATGAGTGAGTAAAATATATGCACAGTGGGAATTCACCCCCGGAGAGTTCTTACACCCCAGGGTTACTACTCTTGAGATACTTTACCACATTGAGTTTGCAAACAAAACATGACTAGCTGAGAGGGACTTCATTGCCTACTGCAGCCATTGGGCAAACTACGTGCACCACGTATCTATGCTCCTTGTGTATTAGTGGATCCATCCATTACTAAAGACTCAGTTGTAATACTCATACCAACAGATACTATATTTGCTCTTAGTCAAAATACTGAGGTACATTCTGTATTATAATCCGGAGCTTCATTCATATTTCTGCTGTTTGCTAATGACATAAGCTACTATTGGGAGAGGATGGAGCACAGCACATGGATTCCCATTCTTGGTGATGACTCTCCGTGTGATGCCCCACGTCATCCAGGCCTCATGGTTATTTTGCTTGGAGTGCTCCTCTACTAGAATCAGGACACCTGTTATTCTAAAGAATTAAAGTTGTTTCCACCTATATTTTTTCACCCCTTTGACAAGCCTTATGTAAGATTATTTAAATCAATGAAGAGGAAACTGCGGGCACCGCCCCCAAATAGACATTTCATGCACTATAGGGTACTACGTTGCTCCTGCAAACCACGGACAGTTGGCGATATGAAAACCACTCTCGTAGTGCTCTGTCTCCCAGATCAAGCAAATGCAGAAAGTCAAGGTATCAGATGGCACTCATCATTTGAGCTTTTATCTTTGGTTTATTTCATATTTGCGTGAACACACACAAGGGAGATAGGGGAGGTCGAGGCACAAGGACGACAGCAGCTGTTTCGCGCTAGATGGCACTTCCAGAGGACCTGTCCTTGTGTCTCCGCCTCCCCTCCCTTGTGTGTGTTAACCTGAATATGAAATAAACCGAAGATTAAAGCTGAAATGGTAAGTGATATCTGATTTCTTATACCGTAAGATTATTCAAATCAGCTGCAATTATTGTCACCTTCCACTATGCTGGTTCTCCATCTTGTGCCTGATGACTGTATGAAGACTGAAGCAGTGATGTCGCGACTAGACCATGTGACTGATTCAGCCAATCACTGGGTTCATAAACTTGTGACATCACTGCTGAGTCCAGTGATTGGATGATGGGGTCATTTGCAGTAGTTGTGACATCATTGCTGCAGTCATTATACTGTCACCAGTAGCAGCAGTGGACAGCCAGTATTGGAGAAGGCAAGTACAGCTGATTTTATTAATTTTGCATAGGGAAAGCCAAAGGGGTGAAAAAAATTGAACATGGAAAAACAGTTTAATGTAGCTTCTCCCATATTCATTCTACATTTATGTTACTAATATACCACTGTCATATTTCAAAGCTCTTTTCAGACACCATCACTGTCCCCATTGGGGCTCACAATCTAATTTCTCTATCAGTATGTCTTTGGAGTGTGGAATGAAATCAGAGAACCTGGAGGAATCCCACATAAAAACAGGGAGAACATACAAACTTCCTTAGGCTGGCTTCACACCACGGTTTTGAGCTATCAGGTTCTGTCCGGTATTTGCAGGAAGCACCGGACAGAACCTGACAGCCCAGAATAGAACAGAACCGGAGGGCAAATATGCCTTACAATCCTGTTTTCTGCCAGAATCGGCAGATCGCAGGGTGCAGGAGCTGTCCCTGCAGAAATGTCAGGATTGCAGCTTGCGGGAGCTAGCCGCAGTCCTGAAATCTCAGGCGGGGAGCTCTATACGGTGCTGAACTTCAGCACGGCGCGCTGAGCTTCAGCACTAGGCGTCCGGCAGCCGGATGCGGCGCGATCCGGCGCCATAGACTCCCATGTTAGGGAGGATCCGATTTATGCAGATTTTTGCCCCGGACAGACAATCGCAGCAAGCAGCAATTTTGTGCCCGGGAGAAAACACTGCATTCTCCCGGAAAAACCTTCATTCTCCCGGATCCTCCTGGACAGATGGAAACCGGATGGCAAATGACTGCTATTCAGCTCTAACCGGCCCCATAGGGATACAATGGGGCTGAAATCTGATCCGGGGCTGTCCGGTTCACACTGGACATCCCCGGATCAGCAAAACTGTGATGTGAAGCCGGCCTTACCGATATTATCCTTAGTGAGATTTGAACCCAGGACCCGAGGGCTGCAGAGCTAACCACTGAGCCACTGTGCTAATAATTCACTGTTATAGTATATTACTGACCATATATGCCACATCAATAGCAGAACGTGATTTTATTATTTTCCTTGTGCTAACACTGCAAAAATCTGGACTGACATTCTTATCTCCAACTTCCAAACTTCCTGAAAGTTTACTGGTGCGGCCGAGTCAGGAAGCTCCGCACAAGTGTGGAATGTTCACTGAGGCATAAAAGACTATGGCGCATAAACCGAAAACAAGAAACACAAATGACAGTAAATCCAGACACAATAGTCCTGTGATGACAAGTAGAACTATTGTTGTATCAGAGATTATCACTGAACTATCTGGATGGCACTGGAAAAAGCTGGAGCACATTATACATGTTGATGCTATAAAAACGTGGATAAATGGATTCCAACAAAGTTGTACGGAGTTGTCAAAAAATATTTAAAAGCGGTTGTGGCTTAGACAGCCCCTTCAAACAGAATCAAGAATGACAATCAGATAATCCCATGTATCTGGCCTGTCCAAATCCCGGTGATCAAGATGTTCAGCGGTCATGGGGCCAGGGCACTCGACTCTTCAGGGCTAAACAGTTCAGGGTGGCGCTCCCTGGGAGTCGTGGCCGTGACCGGTTGTTAAAATTTAAAAGTTTATTTACAAGAGAAAAGAGTTTATAGAGTTTTTCGTGACGCCATCTGTGGTGTCTGGTCAGGGATAACCAGCGCTGCTTGTATAGGTCCCCAGGGGATAGGTGGATAGGCAGCTTGGTGGAACACTTCCCACTGATTGAGTGGGCCCTGGGGAATAGGATTGGTGAAATGTTGTGATGATGGGAGTTGTTGTCAGTGCAGGGCGCGGCAAAGAGTAGCCAGATGCAAGGGTTGCAGTTCTTACTGATGCTTTTACTGAAGGTTCAAGTCCACTTACAACCCAGCCAGGGTGCTGTGTCTCCAAGATTGCAGCTTGGCCGGCTCACAGATAGTCTAGGAGGTTCACCTCACTGAGACAAAAGGTTTAAGCCTTTCCATGCTGCCCATCCTTACATGTCACTCCTTTTCCTCACCTGTGCCCCCTTGCTACTAATCCTGAAGCAGATGACTGTGGGCCCTTCTGTGCAATGGCCTGGCACGTCGTCTTGACCCTCTATGGTCACTGTGCTTGGGAGAGTCCATGGTGGTGGCCACTGCACGTGCAGTTCAGTGGCCTCCGGTTTCTTGACTTGGTCTTGCAGATCCAAACCAAATAGGGGCTGGCACCCCTGTGCAGCTCGTTCCTCTACCTGACCTATATGGCCGGCTGTAGATTTGGGGGTCCTCAGGGTTGGGGATTAGCAGCTGACCCAAACCCAGTCCAGCTCTCACCCCTTCCTCGGGTTCCTTATAGAATGCCATCTTGCTTCTCTCTTCTCCTACTGTCTCACTAACTTCCTTTCCCCACCGTCTAAACCTCCTCCCTCCTCCAGACAGCAAATGAGGTCTGCTCTATCGGCGAGCGTCTTCCGCCCTGCATCTCCCTAGCTTGGAGTTTGGATGAATGTTTGGTGTGTCTCAGCTTAGTGTTCCCAGCTTATCTGCGGGCATGGCACTACACCTGTGAGGAAGGTACAGTACCACTGTGGCGACCGAACCGCAGGACCACCACAGATGTATCAGGCCAGATAATCACCTGGCGCTTAGGAGGTGGTGCTGCTGCAGTATCCATGCCATAGAACATTCTACTCAACCAGGTTATTATGTGGGATGTTAGTCAATGCAAAATGGGTGTGATAAGAGCCAGGGCACTTCTAAAATGAAAAAAGACTGATGGCACTTCCTAAGAAGTGTGACAGGCACAAAGCTGAACATGAAATATACTATAATAGACAGCTGCACTCTGAGATGCTAAGGTATGCTATGCAAACATTGAATGTAGGAATATAGGCATGCATTAATGCTAAGGAAATATTCAAAGAAATTGAGATCACTCATAAAAAAGGCCAGTTTTATGTGTGCCCAGCAGCCAAGTCAAGGCATATCTCTACACTGGGTCCCTGACACTTCACCACACTAGCTCCTCCCAGATGACTCCTGGTGAGAGGCACACGCTGTTTTATAACTTTTAATTTTTTTTACCCACCATAGTGAATCTGGAAATTTTACCAGGGGCAAGTTTACAGAGGCAATATTAAGACCTTAAACCTGGGGGAGTCTTTTTTATTTTTTTTAATCTGATGACATTTGCTTCAATGAGAGTCAAAGAAGGAATTATAAGCCATGTTATAATGAAACAAATGTATTCAGTAATCAGTTTTATCAGGATATTTCTGTGTGCTTTCAGTCTGGGCTGGCAATCAAACAACGCCATTAATAGCTGGGAACATTTTCTATTCTGGGAACAGGATTAAAAAAAAGTTGGAAGTACAAACTTTATTTGATATAGAGGTTTACATGGCACCGCGCCATAAATGTGCATATTGATAGCAGCCACAGCTCCTGCTCCAGATCCCTATAACCCAACATTCTGCCCCCTACTGGCATTGAGAGAACTCCTCCTCCTGCATAATGTGGTACATAGGGCTATGCTCACATAGAGTTTTTAGCAGTTTTTGGAGAGGATATGCACTGAAAATCCTCCTAAATAAAAAATTGAAAAAGTGGAAACTGGAAAAGTCTTCCTATCAATTTCTGCGGGAAATTCACCTTTTTGTTCAGATGAGGAGATGATTTAATTTTTTTGTTTGCTAAAGAGGCTTTGAAAAATGCCAAGTGGAAAAAGAAAACTAAATGTGGATTCGTTGAAGCTGATCATGATAGAATCCGATCTAAGGCTAGTTTCACACTACTGTTCCTGTGAATGGGGGTGGATGAGGGTAAAGCATGCATCTGTGGCGCCCCTATGGCATGGCGCCACAGGGAGGTACTGCACCCCAAACAGAAGATGTAGTGCCTCAGTAATCATGGATGTGGGGTTCTTACAGAGTCTGTCACAAGCACTCATACAATAGGCCACCTTAGAATACGGGACTGGATATTCAGTAGGTCCCAGGGGGTGGAGCATAGAGTAAAGCGGGAGACTTAGATGACAGTTAGTCAGTCAGAGAGAACGGTGCCGAGTAGGCAGCAAGGACGGACGTCAGGAGACTGCGTCCGTGACAGGAGGGCACCTCTTCGGAGAGGGGTGACCCAGACACCGAAGGGGACAATCCAGGACCGGTTGGAGCCGGCTGGGGAGTCGAGGGTCGTCACTGCCATACCAAGCTGAGGCAGTCAGTTGGTCTATCCCTGACTGCAAACCGACAAGCTGTGGGACTGACATAAGGAAGCCATAGCGCATGGATTGAATCCCTACCTCTGTCCCAAATTGGGTCCAGGACACTTTAGGGAAAGGACCGAATTCCGGTTGCGGGAGGATTAGCTTGTTGTCGCTCCCATCCGTACCGATAAGGAACCGACTGTACCTAACAGACCAGGGGATCGGCGAAAGGGCTCTTCAGTGTGGTTAATGAGAGTTAAAGAGGAACCCAGACCCAGAAAGCTATTAAAAAGGTACCACGGACAGACTCTGCAAAGTTACCTCAAAATCTGTGGCTACGTCCCTGCTAAACCAGACTTTACTATGTACTTCAACATCTGCCAGTACCAGTAAAGAGCCGGCCGCAGCACTGGTATCCAGGTTAACAGGTACCACAGGTGGCGCCATGTTACCATTCCCTTCCCCCATCCATCATTATCATCCCCTTCACCATCCCCGCCATTGAGGGTCCAGGGCAAGGAACTGGGAACCGACCAGCCGTGATCACCCAAAAGTGACCATCTGTCCTGGTATCCGAGTACCCCCTACCCTGTCGACCGACTCACATCCCTCAAGATTCCCCCATAATGATGCAACTGGATGCACCAACGCCGTCAATATTATCTCTTATCGGTGCTCACTAATCAGTAATAATACCGTTACAGGAGCAGACAGTTGCTTCCAGTTGTGCAGCTTTTTTTCCTGGAACCAGTTCTAAACGACACACTCCCTAGGGGATTGTGCCATTTATAACTGGGTTCTGGGCATGTGCAGACCAAAAACCCGGATCCGGATGCAGCGGGATTTAGAGTCTGCCAAATCTGGGTTACATAGAGCCCTATTTTAAATCTACCTGCAATGTTCTGGATCTGGTGTGGTCACAGTGCTTGACACAGAGACCAAAAATTAAACATGTTGCGTTTTTGGTCTCAGGGAAAAAAATGGGACCACCCAGATAAGGGGGATAAGAGAAAAACTGGATGCACCTGCAAGTGCCTGCGGCTCCATTGGAACTCAATGGGGCGGAAAACTGAGGCGGTGCATCCAGTATAAGCTAGTGGTGCTGCAACCTCCATCTGGTTTGCAGGGCCTGGATATTGCAGCTAAATCCTGCCTTGGTGTCTCCGATGGCTCCAGCAATCCTCAAGTTGGGAGGTAAATGTAAAAAGGAGTTGGATAACTGTGTGTATTACAGAGGCGAGTTTCTTAGTTCAGCTATGGAGTAGATGAGGAGGTTGTAGACCCATAAGAAACATGGGCATCATAGGTTTCTTAACGATTAGGAACTTTTACTCCATATTCAATGCCCAGTTAACAGTGTTCATTTAATGAACTCGCCCCTCTTGTTTAGCTCTGAGAGTCTCTTACCAGCGGGGATCTGTATAAAGTTCTCTGCATTATTCTTCACTGCTCGTAATCGCCAGAGGACAGGTGATGTCATGTCTCCTAAACACACAGTGTCCACATTGTCACAATTGTGTCCTCCCTCCTGTGTCTGCAGCAGCTACACTCACTCTTGCTAAGAGACCTTTGACCATATAAGGAAAGTGTAGATTAGAGAAAGGCCAGCAGAGGGCAGTGTGGGATTAGATATGATACCACTCACAGAGCTAAAGTGAAGGAGTTACAATACACAATATTATAAAACAACACATGGCAAACTCTGGGTCACTACGGGAGCACACGGAGGGCAAAAAATGACAGTGTGAAACCAGCCTAAAGTAGACACTATCAAATGAATGGGTTGCGAATAAAATATCCACCTATCTCTGCCTTCTTTTGGGTCCTTTGAAGCCAGAGCTGTCAATTAAAAAGAGGATGGAGGAGATAGATGCAAAACAAGTAGGTGGGAAGATGGCGACAAGTAGGGTGCTTGGTTTGAACAGTCACTTTGTGCAGACAGACTCAAGTTAGGACTTAAAGATTTATATAGGAGCTGCAGAGATTTTATTCAACACATTTTGCAAAGTTGCTTTATTTAATTGTTTTACATGCTGTTAGGCAAACAAAGCAACTAGTTAAAAAGGTACACACGTGAGCTAAAGGTGCCATCTAATATTGTACACCTATTCCTCAATGGCATAGTAGAGAATTATGCTCTACATTAAAGAGGTAGTCCACTACTCGGACACTCCCTTTTCAATCTGAATATTTGACCCATTAAAATAAAAACACCTGTACTCACCTCTGGTGTTGGCGCTGTTCCTGCGGCACTTGCTCTCCCGGGGCTCATGTGAAGTTGTTACATCACAAGAATCCTGTGCCCAATCAGCGTGGTCTTCTCTCTCCTCCCCTTTGGACATATCAAACATTAATAAGAAGTTAGAGAGCAGCCGCAGCTCTGATGTTCAATTTGTCTGAAGACGAGGAGAGAGAAGTCAATGCTGATTGGGCAGAGCATTCTTGTGATGTAACAATTTCATGTGAGCTCCCGGGAGAGCAAGTGCCGCAGGAACAGCGCCAACACCAGAGGTGAGTACAGGTGTTTTTATTTTAATGGGTCAAAAATTCAGATTGAGAATGAGGTGTCCAACTAGTGCACAATCCCTTTACTAGGACTGTACTTAGATCTATAAACCAGAGTAGAAAGCACCTACACATAGAGTCTCTTACCCAGGAGGACCTGGATGTCCACATAATTTACTGATGCTAGATTACCTAGTTTTCCCTGTGGCAGCTCTGCGGGGGAGTATGTCAGATCGCCTTGTGTATTGCAGAGAGACACTTTGGGATTAGCTTATGATTGGGGGCTCACCAGGGTTGCCAACCATCCAGAAATTCCAGGATAAGCCATAAAAAATAGGGCACTCTTTTGTCTCGTTGGTGAAAAATTTAAGTCATTTTGCTGAAGCTGAAAAAAATGATACATACTACTGGTATTTTGACTGTAATTATCATAATTTTACAGTTGACAGTGAATACAGCTGATGTCTTCATATCAGAGTTATGGGCTGTAGACATGTAATAATTTATTATGGTTTTCCAATGTGTCTGTGATTTTTTGATAAGCTGTCCAGAAAACATAAAAAGTCCAGTTGGCGATGACTGTGCATACAGAAGCATTTATAGAAGCAATTATCTTGCAAGTTGTTAATTAGATTTACTGGACGGGAGAAACAAGATTGGAAATTTGTAGATTTTCCTACATTTGCATGGAAAGGTACAAGTGATCATTTACGATGCCAATGTACTTAGATGCTAGAAAAAAAAACACAATGAAAACCAAACACAACAGATTTATAGTTAATAATGATGAAATGCACAGAAATACTCCCTGTTAACCCTTTAAAGGCAGAGGTTCTATATAACTGTATATCTAATGTGACTCCGGCTTTAATCATTCACAACTTCCTCTATAGAAGTGAGTCCGGACATCTTGTAATTTTTCCATAAAACAGATCTAATACATCGTTTTGTGTGCTAAAACCTTCTATGGGGATTTTCAGACTCTTTCCACAGTTGTTTTACAGTATATACTCGTGTATAAGCCGACCCGTGTATAAGCCGACCCCCCTACTTTTGCCCCAAAAATCTGGAAAAACCTATTGACTCGTGTATAAGCCGAGGGTGGACCCCAGCACAGGTATACAGCCCCCAGCAGTGTGGTATACAGCCCCCCCCAGTGGTATACAGGCCTCCCCAGTGGTAGTATACAGCAGCCCCAGTGGTAGTATACAGCAGCCCCATCAGCCCCAGTGGTAGTATATAGCATCCCCAGCAGCCCCAGTGGTAGTATATAGCAGCCCCATTGGTAGTATATAGCATCCCCAGCAGCCCCAGTGGTAGTATATAGCAGCCCCAGCAGCCCCAGTGGTAGTATATAGCAGCCCTAGCAGTCCCAGTGGTAGTATATAGCAGCCCCAGTGGTAGTATATAGCAGCTCCAGCGGTAGTATATAGCAGCCCCAGCAGTAGTATATAGCAGCCCCAGTGGTAGTATATAGCAGCCCCAGCGGTAGTATATAGCAGCCCCAGCAGTCCCAGTGGTAGTATATAGCAGCCCCAGCAGCCCCAGTGGTAGTATATAGCAGCCCCAGCAGTCCCAGTGGTAGTATATAGCAGCCCCAGTGGTAGTATATAGCAGCCCCAGCGGTAGTATATAGCAGCCCCAGCAGTCCCAGTGGTAGTATATAGCAGCCCCAGTGGTAGTATATAGCAGCCCCAGTGGTAGTATATAGCAGCCCCAGCAGTGTCCCAGTGGTAGTATATAGCAGCCCCAGTGGTAGTATATAGCAGCCCCAGCGGTAGTATATAGCAGCCCCAGCAGTCCCAGTGGTAGTATATAGCAGCCCCAGTGGTAGTATATAGCAGCCACAGCAGCCCCAGTGGTAGTATACAGCAGCCCCAGTGGTATACAGGCCCCAGCAGTATATACAGCAGCCCTGGGGGTATACAGCAGCCCCCAGGGGTAATACAGCAGCCCCCAGGGGGTATCCAGCAGCCCCCTGGGGGTACCCAGCAGCCCCCAGGGGGTATCCAGCAGCCCCCTGGGGGTACCCAGCAGCCCCCAGGGGGTACCCAGCAGCCCCCTGGGGGTACCCAGCTGCCCCCAAATGCTGGCACTCACCCCCCATCTGCTTATCTTACCATCCCGGTCATCTGATTAGCGCCGCTCCTCGGTGCTCCGTTCTTCATGCTCCGTCCTCCGTCCTCGCTGCATCCGGGATCTCCGGCCGTCGCACGATGACGTCATATGCCTGTGACGGCCGGGGATCCCGGATGTAGCTGGACGGACTGAGCACCGAGGAGCGGTGCTGATCAGAAGACCGGGATGGTAATGTAACCAGCGGGGGGGGCCCTTACAAGGGGGGAGAGTGCCAGCATTTGGGGGCATATATGAACTGCTTCCCCCTGCCGCTGATTGACAGGGGGAAGCAGTGCATATATAATGAGCGGCCCCACGTGACGGGGCCGCTCATACAGCAGCCTCCCCCCGCCTCCACAGCCCCCACCCGTATTGACTCGTGTATAAGCCGAGGGGGAGACTTTTCAGCCCAAATTTTGGGCTGAAAAACTCGGCTTATACACGAGTATATACAGTAATTGTTTTGTCAGGGTTTTGCTTAAAACAAACACAAGCATAATGTCAGTATTTTAAGGGACTTAAAAAAAAACATACGAAAAATGCCAATGGGGTAAAAAAAAAAAAAAAAAACATAAAAAATGCCCCCAGGAAATGCCAAATAAATGCTAAAAAACTGCTACAGCTATAGAAAACTCCAGAGAAAAGGTGCGAAAAATTGACTTATTTAGCTGAGGGAAATTGCAAAAAATAAGAGGTAAACCTGTCCACCTAAGACCCGGTGACAAATCATCTTTAACGACCCTTGACGTAATGGTAGGTCATGGGTCGAATCCCAGTGTTTGATGTGAGCTCCGTTGGGCGCTCACATTATTCAGCTGATCTCATCACCATTGCAACACCAATCGAACCAACGATCCAATCGGTGCTATTAACCCTTTGAATCCCGCTGTCATTCACTGAACCGCCGAGGCAGGGATCTCGTCGTTCCCCAACGAGATCCCGTGATAAGATCACGGGATCTCTGGTGGTCGCCTGTTAGCCCCGGGTCCAAGTTTGAACAGTTGTTGGCGAACGCTGCCAACCACTGACACTAACACCAAGTGCCATGTCCCGTTGTGCTGCAGCTCATCAAGACCTGTCACAAGCGATCGGAGTTTGCAGGAGGGCGGCGCACTATGGGGCAGTGTAAAATAAAGAATGAATTGAAAAATAAAGTTTTTTAAAATATCAAAAAAATAAAAAAAATAAAAGTTCAAATCACCCCCTTTTTCCTCCATTCAAAATAATAGTGTTAAAAAAAAATCCACATATTTGGAATCGCCAAGGTCAGAAATGCCTGATCTATCAAGATACATGAATTAATGAGAGCCGTAAACTGAGTAACGGAAAAAAAATGTCCACCATTGATTCCATGGTGCTGTACATGAGAAAGGGTTACATACAAACAAGTTAAAAATACAATGAACAAACTAACAGTGACCAACTAATACAGAGGGGAGAGGACCCTGCCCTTGCGGGCTTACATTCTACAGGGCAATGGGGAGGAAGTCAGTAGGTTGGGTCTGCTCTGGTGGTGGTGGAGAGCCGGGTCCAGTGGTGGTGTTGCGCCAGGTCCACGGGTGGTGGAGCGCCAGGTCTAGTGGTGGTGAGGTGGCACTGTGTTCATTGTAGGTTGTAGGCTGTTCTGAAGAGATGGGTTTTCAGGTTCCGCTTGAAAGTTCCGAGTGTGGGGGACAGTCGGACGTTTTGGGGTGCAGAATTCTAGAGAATGGGTGATACTCGGGTGAAGTCTTGCAGGCAGTTTGAGGAGTCTGGATGACAGGGATGGGGAAGGGGTTTGGCTCACAGGAGAAAGACAAGCCCACAGGGGAGGAATTAAAAAAAAAAACTAAATAAATAGTGCTGTCATGCTGCACATGTCAATCACCTGCTGCACTAATTTACCGGTGGTTAAATCCTGGTGGTTGGTTCCCTTAAACGCTCTACAGACTTGAAGTTTTGCAAAATATTAATGCACGGATTGTGGTGCCAAAAGAGCAAACATATCTGTAGGGGTCTACTTTCTTGGTTTGAAATGATTAACATTTCAGTAAAATCAATCACAGTGATGTCTCTTTCAATAATATACTGTACATTTTGCTCTTATGTAGCTGAAGCAGAAAACATCAGATAATTAGATACTTGAACAGATGCATTAGGGCCTTTTCACTCACAGCCAGCCACTTAGCTGTGACCTGTACAGTACCGCTATCATACATTTCCTCGAAACGGCCTCGTTACAGGGCACACAACATAAATTACAGGTTCTATAGGTAAACAGCGGGCTTTGTGCCTGAAAGGTTGTAATTGATCCCAGTTTTATCAATTTCCAGAGAGAACATAGTCCTTTCTTCCTAAAATTGTGCTGAGGGTTTGAGTTTCCATCCACTTTAGCTGAAATTGACAGGCAATAATATATAAGAGTATAACCCCAGGGTGGTGTTGTTTTAATATGCTCTATAAAAAATAAGAGACACTGAACATTGAAAATCTACATATGATGTTTTTGCTTTCTTGGCCTCGTATTGATATTGAGCTACATCATGCCTTCTCCAGTTACATTCAATGCTGTATTCATATTTTACTCATTTCAAGATGTTAAATTTCACCCATTTCCCGGCAGTCGTCAGCTGAGACATTATTTGTGTAGAGCATGCTTTACATTATGGACATGGCAAGACCAACCTCTGTGGAGGCCCCAACCTAAACACGTGGGAGGAAGCTGCAATCTGGAGGAAAGGAAGGAAATATAGAGAAAGGCTCTGTTCACGATCCCAGCCTACATTGGAATTACGGTATATATCACTAGGAACTCCTCGACTGAGGGCTGCATGGTATGGTCATGGCCTGGGGGACATTGCGAACATGCACTGATTGTAAAAATATAGCATACGAAGAGATGTGTTTTTTACTATATAACTATACTATTACATACTGTAAAACATCACAGATATATCTACATATAAATGCCTGACAGAGACCACAAAGACTATTTTTTAGTCTTCATTGTGTGAATAGAGCTGCATTGTAATATTTGGCAAACATGCTAGGAGCTTTTTCTGGCATATATACATTTCATATATATTCTGACCATGAAAACCTTCAAAAGGAACCTGAAGACCCACCTCTTCAGACAAGCCTACAACCTGCAGTGATCATCAGTCCACTACACTGCTGCACGACCAGCTCTACCCTCACCTACTGTATCTTCACCCATCCATTGTAGACTGTGAGCCCTCATGGGCAGGGTCCTCTCTCCTCACCTACTGTATCCTCACCCATCCCTTGTAGACTGTGAGCCCTCATGGGCAGTATTCTCTCTCCTTACCTACTGTATCCTCACCCATACCTTGTAGACTGTGAGCCCTCGGGTAGGGTACTCTGTCCTCATCTACTGTATCCTCACCCATCCCTTGTAGACTGTGAGCCCTCGCGGGTAGGGTACTCTCTCCCACCTATTGTATCCTCACCCATTGCTTTAGACTGTGAGCCCTGTGTCAGGGTCCTCTCTGCTACTGTATCTGTGTGTGACTTGTATTGTTCATAATTATTGTACTTATCTATGTATGCCCCTTTTTACAAGTAAAGCATCATGGATTAAATGGTGCTATAATAAGAACTAAAATAATAATAATAATAATAATAATAATAATAATATGACAAACTGTAGTTTACCCAGCAAGGGAAATAATCCAGCAGGGGAGTCTCACAAGCAGGGTCCTCTCCCTCACCTACTGTATCCTCAGTATCCTCACCCATCTCTTGTGGACTGTGCACCCTCATGGGCAGGGTCCTCTACCCTTCCCTGCAATATCCTCAACCATCCCCTGCAGACTGTGAGCCCTCATGGGCAGGGTCCTCTCTCCTCACCTACTGTATCCTCACCAATCCCTTGTAGACTGTGAGCCCTCATGGGCAGGGTCCTTCTCTCACCTACTGTATCTTCACCCATCCCTTGTAGACTGTGAGCCCTCATGGGCAGGGTCCTCTCTCCTCACCTACTGTATCCTCACCAATCCTTGTAGACTGTGAGCCCTCATGGGCAGGGTCCTTTCTCATCACCTACTGTATCTTCACCATCCTTGTAGACTTGAGCCCTCATGGGCAGGGTCCTTTCTCCTCACCTACTGTATCCTAACAGCTTTGTAGACTGTGAGCTCTCGTGGCAGGTTCACTGCATCTGTATCTGTCTGAGACTTATATTGCTCTATGATTATTGTTCTTTTTATATTATATCCCTTTTCACATGTAAAGCACTCACTATACAGCATCTAAATACCACACAGCCTTGCCATGACCTTAGACCATGAGGAGAACAGGGTGGTAAACTGTGGAAGCTCCTGCTAAGATTCAGCCCCGATTTGGGGCACGCAACATATTGTAAAGTCTGTAGAGTTATTCTTCCTAAACACACAGCGACAGTAAGGCTTAATTCACATGGAGTTTTCAGTAGAATCCAAAGAGTTTCCAAGATGAACTCACTGCAGGCAGCGCATCTTTATTTTGGGGGAAAAGGGGGTTATTAGATATATTCTTTTATTCCTGAAGAGGTTTATGAAGAGGTGTTGGGGTATGTTCACACAGAGTTTGATGTGGGTTTGGATCGAACCACAACAAAAACAGCTTCAAATACTCTTTGATGTGGATTTTGAGGCAGAATTGTAAAAAAGAGGTTTGAACAACTTGTTGTTTTTTTTTCCAAAGTTTTTGGTGCATTTTGACTTAAAAGTGTCAAGGTTGAAGATGATTCCAGAAGGAATTCGCCTCAAGGAGTGACAGACATGTTGCTTCTTCATTTCCTTGGCAAGGAATCCAAAACCTTGTAAAAAAAAAATCTCAAAAAACAAACAGTATGATCGCTAAAGTGGGTTTTCCATTGAAATTAATAAGAGCATTTGATGTGTTTTTGGTGTGAAAAAGCCAATTTAACCCATCAATGGTTGAACAGAAAATTACATTACTTCAATTTCAAGTTACTCCAATTTCGAGAAAAAAAATATAATACAAAACAAAGCAAGTAAACAGTCTGATGTTAGAGCATGTCAGGGGAGAGCAAACTCATTCCCTGCGACACTGGCGAACTACAACAACAATCTTACAGCTCCTCCTATTCTGATCACATGTCCTGAAGGGCAATATTGGGGTCTTCAGTTTATTGTTGCCGCTTTCCGTTTGGATGGCCGTAAACTTGCCAATGAATGATATACAGGTGCATCTCAATGAATTAGAATATTATCAAAAAGTAAATTTTTTTCAGTAATTCAATATATACAGTGACACGCATCTATTATATAGAGTCCTTACACACAGACTGATCTATTTCAAGTGTTTATTTATGTTAATGTTGATGATTATGGCTTTCAGGCAAAGAAAACTCAAAGGTCATTATCTCAGAAAATTAAAGTAGGGAGGATGAAGGGTCTGAGAGATAAAATATGACCTAAATAGGTATCCGAGGCTTCACCTTGTGTGGTTGTGAGAGTCACAACCACTATAAAAGCAGATCACGGCTGCTGCAGTCCCCAGTGTGGAGCATATAGAGTAGGGAGGATGAAGGGTAAAAAAACGTGCTGCTATATTCCGCGAGACATCAAAGGATGAATAAAATATTGATTTATTATTCAGCGTGATTCATGGCTCCCATTAATACCCGAAAACATGGCAAAATGATATTGATTTGTCCTGAGGAAGGAGCCAGGGAGCCCTGAAACGTGTTGACTAATAAACCATATTATATATATGAATATTTATTCATTTATATAGCGCCATTAATTCCATAGCACTTTACATACATGAGTAATGCTGTCTCTCTTGGAGCTCACAATCTAAACATCTTATCAGTATGTCTTTACAATGTGGGAGGAAACCGGAGTGCCCGGAGGAAACCCACGCAAACACGGGGAGAACATACAAACTCCTTGCAGATGTTGTCCTTAGTGTCCTTGTTGGGAATTGAACCCAGGACCTCAAGACTCCAGCGCTGCAAAGGCTACAGTGCTAACCACTTGAGCCACACTTTGATGCCACTTGGAATACGGCAGAGCGGTTTTTAACCATTCATCCTCCCTACTCTATATGCACCACGGTGGGGACTGCAGCAGCCGTGATATGCTTTTATAGTGGTTGTGACTCTCACAACCACACAAGGTGAAGCCTCTGATACCTATTTAGGTCATATTTTATCTCTCAGACTCTTCATCCTCTCTACTTTAATTTTCTGAGATAATGACCTACGGGTTTTCAATGGCTGTAAGCCATAATCATCAACATTTACATAAATAAACACTTGAAATAGATCACTCTGTTCAGACCCCTTTAAATTTTGCACTATTTGTTTCCTTGCAGCCATTTGGTATGTTTTAAAAAGTACATTTTTTTCTCATTAATGTGCACTCTGCATTCCACCTTGACTGAAAAAAAAAACAGAAATGTAGAAATGTTTGCAAATTTATTAAAAAAGAAAAACTGAAACATCCCATGGTCATTTGCTCAGACACTCATATTTAAGTCACATGCTGTCCATTCCCTTGTGATCCTCCTTGAGAAGGTCCTCCTCCTTCATTGGAGTACAGCTGTGTTTAATTAAACTGATAGGACTTGATTTGGAAAGGCACACACCTGGTTGAATAAGACCTCACAGCTCATAGTGCATATTAGACCAAATGAGAATAATGAGGTCAAAGGAACTGCCCAAGGAGCTCAGAAACAGAATTGTGGCAAAGCACAGATCTGGCCAAGGTTACAAAAGATTTTCTGCAGTACTCCAGGTTCTTAAGAGTACAGTGGCCTCTGCAATTCTTAATTGGAAGAAGTTTAGGACCACCAGAAGTCTTTCTAGACCTGGCCGTCCAGCCAAATTGAGCAACTGTGGGAAAAGAGCCTTTGCTGGAGAAGCGAAGAGGAACTCCAAGATCACTGTGGTTGAGCTCCAGAGATGCAGTAGGGAGATGAGAGAAAGTTCTACAAAGTCAACTATCACTGCAGCCCTCCACCAGTCGGGCCTTTATGGCAGAGTGGCCTGACGGAAGCCTCTCCTCAAACATATGAAAGCCTGCATAGAGTTTGCTAAAAAACACATGAAGGACTCCCAGACTATCTATTATATAATCACGAATGGGTTTTTTGCCCCTTTTGAGTCCGCTCACGCTGCGAGTCAGTGTCGTCATGTGGACACGACGAAGCATTGGCCGCGCAGCGGCCATTGCGAGCAGTTCTAAGGCGACTCGCTATGCCCGCGCAGCGGGCATGGCGAGTCGCCTTAGCAGCGCAAAGCATTGGCCGCGAAGCGGCCATTGCGAGTCAGAGACTCGCTCTGCTAGAATCCCGATGCATCTGCATCGGGCACCAGCTAGTGAGAAATAAGATTTTCTGGTCTGATGAGACAAAGATAGAACTTCTTGGTGATAATTCTAAGCAGTATGTGTAGAGAAAACCAGGCACTGCTCATCACCTGTCCAATACAATCCCAACAGTGAAACATGGTGGTGGCAGCATCATGTTATGGGGTGTTTTCAGCTGTAGGGACAGGATGACTGGTTGCAATTGAAGGTAACATGAATGAGGCCAAGTTCAGAGATATCCTAGATGAAAACCTCTTCCAGAGTGCTCAGGACCTCAGATTTGGCTGAAGGTTCACCTTCCAACAAGACAATGACCCTAGGCACACAACTAAAATAACAAAGGAGTCGGCTTCAGAAAAACTCTGTGACCATTTTGACTGGCCCAGCCACAGCCCTGACCTAAACCCAATTGAGCATCTCTGGAGAGACCTGAAATAGCTCCACCAACGTTCACTATCCAACCTGACAGAACTGGAGAGGATCTGCAAGAAGAATGGCAGAGGATCCCCAAATCCAGGGTGAAAAACTTGTTGCATCATTCCCAAGAAGACTCATGGCTGTACTAGCTCAAAAGGTGTCTTTACTCAATACTCAGCCAAGGGTCTGAATACTTATGATTATGTGATATTTCATTTTTTTTTTTTTAATAAATTTGCAGAAAATGTGCATTTCTGTTTTTTCCAGTCTGGATGGGATGCAGAGTGTACATTAATGAGAAAAAAAATGAAACTTTTCTGAATTTACATGTACCCTGAAAAAGGTGCGGGGTAGCACCGAAACGCGTTGGTTGTATGGAGGAATAAAGAAGGACATAGAGAAAGCAATGCTTGTGGATACTCTTTTTAAGCAGCAGCGCGTACCGCTGACACCATTCCTTTTTGAACTTCTGTTTTCCCGCGGCTGCGAAGCGGTGGAGGTTCTTCAGCCGCTGCAATCAAAGCGCTTAAACTGGTTGTGGGTTTCACAACCTGAAAATGTGAGTGGAACTCATTTGCGACCACCATGAATTGTTTGTCTCTTGTATAAGGCACAATCTGCGCCTCTTGCGTGTCCTTTGTTTGTTGTAGAGTTGCTGAAAACAGTAAGTCCTATAGTGTACGGTATATCTAGAATCAGACCCAGATTTCTTTTGTATAGTCTCGATAGTCTGTATGGCATGGCCATTGACAGGTTGTTCCTAAATGTTTATTACTAATAGCTTGTGTGCTTTAGATAAGAGGTGTGCTATTGCAAGGTACATTAGTTAATCTTTAGCACCATAGAAATGTGAATTTTAGCACCATAATAAAGTATAAATAGTAGGAGATTTTTGTGCAGCAGGTGGTTCAAGTAATATGCAAACACTGTACTCAAAGTGCTATACATCACTGTCATCCCTAACCATCTCCGAGAAATATCTCCAGGGCACATATATATAGCAAATCAAGTTATGCTGTATCTGACATGAGTGACAGAGACCAATACACCTTTCCAAGCAAGATCTAACCCCAAGCAAACAACGTAATACAACTTTACTTTTGTGACGCTAGTCAGTAATTACAACTCATGAGGCAGAGTAGTCAAGCATTCTGGGGTCAGGTACCAGGAGAGCACATCAAGGATTAGGAGATAAGTAGAGGCGTAGTCAGGTCATGGTCCAAAGTCAGAATACTTGAAGGGTAAGAGCAAATGGGCTAAACTAATGGATGGTCAGAACGAGGTCTAAGGTCAGGCAGCAATAGATCAATCAAACAGAGCACAGGAATATAGGCAAACTAGCACAACTGAACAGAATGCTATAACTGGCAGAGATCTGGGAGAAACTGCTCAACTAAGTGGCTGGGCAATCACTAGGAACAGGGAACAACAGAATAACACAGCACCTTCCAGAATCAGATTTGATGACGGACTGAGCTGTCACTCAACACACCGACAGCTCAGCATGCCCCAGTGCCAGATTGGACGACTGAGCTGTCACTCACCAAAATGACAGCTCAGCACGCTCTGACTCCATAGGGACAGCAACAGTCACTTATTGCTTCCTAGATGCTGACCGAGGATTTGTGTCAACTTTCTCTCCATTCAGTCTTTCTCCGAATTAGGGACCGGGGTTTTTTCTGTCCCTATTTTCAAAGCTTCTACCTTAATGAGAATAATACAGTGGTTTGATTATTTTCAGCTTGTTAAGCATTCATGTAAAGTGCCTTGAAAGTGTTCTTTCCGTGAATTCTCCACTTTTTTCAAGTTACATCGACACTTAATGTTTTATTGGATTTAGTGATTACCAAATAATAAAAGTATTGTGAGAGTAAAGAATTTACATATTTTCTAATATTTAAATATAATCTAAGATTGCGACATGAATTTGTGTCAGAACCCTGTCATGTGATACCCCTAAATAAAATCAGAGTGACAATTGCCCCAGAAGTCACTAGCTAGTAATTGAGTCCACCTACATGTATTTCTTGCAGTATGGCTACAGCAAACACTAAGGAGAGAACACTAAGGATGAAAGAGCATTTGGAAAACCAAGGAACACACCAGATAGGTCAGAGATAAAATTGTGTAGAAGAGTAATGCAGGATTAGGTTATGAAAAATAGCACCAGCTAGGAACATCTCATGGAGCACAGTTCAATCCATCCTCAAAAAATGAAAGGAGTACAGCACAACTGTAAACCTACCAAGACATGGCCGTCCACCTAAACACTGACATCCCTAGTAAGGAGTGCACTAATTAGAGAAGCAGCCAAGAGGCCCATGGTCACTCTGGAGGAGCTCAAGAGATCCACAGCTTAGGGGGGACAATTTGTCCACAGAAAACTATTAGTAGCATACTCACAAATCCGTCTTTATATAATATGGCAAGAAGAAAACTACGCGGCAGATGTGCTAAATCTGCCACGATTCAGCAAAAACACTGATGTGAAAGGTCACTAACACAGTACACTTGTCCACAGTTTTAAAGGTACAAGTCAGGGATGTTTTCAAAACATCTTAGAGAACTAACCACAAATCTTCTGTGTATGAGGTTTGTGCAAATCTTTCTGTATCTTTATGTAATTCCCAGACAGACTTGATAATGTTGAAATCTCTATTAGAGCCATGTTATCACTTACAGAACCACTTGTTTTTATTGATGCTGAATATAGTTTCTGATGCCATTGGATGTATGTTTGGGGCTGTTGTGCTGCAGAATAAATGTAGAACCGATTTTATACCTCCATTACTATTTTATGATGAATAAGTATCTCTCTGTATTTCTCAACATTGAGGACACTATTAATCTTGACCAAAGCCTCAACTCATTTTGCTGTAATGCAGTCACCAACTTATAAGAAGCCTCCACCATGCTTCACTGTTGCCTGTACTCACTCATTATTGTACCACTCTTTAGCCCTTCAGCGACAAACTGTATTCTGCTACAGCCAAATACCTCACATACTGACTGATCAGTATAGGGCACCTGCTGACATTTTTCTGCATCCCAGTTTTAATGTTTTTGTGCATAGCTGAGTCACTGGGCCTTGTTGCTGTATTGAAGGTATGGTTTTTGGTCACTCTTTTTCCATTAAAACCAATTCTGACTGGGCTTAAAGCGAACCTGTCACCCCCTTCCCCCAGATATCAAAAGCTAACCTATCCACCTTCTTCGGCGCTAAGGCTGTATTCAGAGAAGGTGTATATAGTATTTAGCTGCCCTATATACACTGAAATATGCACTTAGATAAAATGTGTCAGTTACCAAGACCGATGACCGGGAGGCGGGGTTTCCTGCGTCGCTGTGCCACCCCTGTCTTGTCAATCACCCCTCTGCCTCGGTGTTTGCTTCTGGCCTCCACCCCCTCAGCGCTCCATAGCCCGCGCCTGCGCTGTGCTATAAGTTGCCGGGTATGCGCCATGCGCACTGCACAACAGCTTCCAGGAGTGTCGGCACGTGCGCAGTGCACCTGCCCCGCAGCGGATTATTCATCATCCTCACTGCAGGGCGGCACATCGTGTGCATGCGAATTTACAGAGCTCCTAAGGTCCCACCTCTGACTGCCTCTCTCCTCCCCACCTCAAATAGCTGGGTCCCAAAATAAAAATGAAACTGAGGAGAAGCCTACATTCACAGAAGATCTGAGGTTAGTTCTCCAAGATGTTTGGAACAATCTCCCTGCCAAGTTCCTTCAAAAACTATATTCAACTGTACTTAGAAGAAGTGATGCTGTTCTGAAGGAAGAACACAGTCATGTCCAATATTGATATGATTTAGTTGAATGAATGGATGACACTGATTTAGTCACTTGATACAGGCTGCAGTGGTCCTACTGCTGGTGGAACGGTGATGTCTCCTTCTTTTGTAAGCTCAGATCACAGGACGGTTTGTTGTACTGGATCCAGGTGGGAGCAGAAAAGTGAGTAGCGTATCATTTGTTACTACAAGGCACTGGTGAACTTTTCCTTTTGCTATGACAACCCCCTTAAGAATATGTAACGATACTTGGGCTTCAGTTATGAACATTGTCTTTGTTGCCCATAGCCAGTGCCACCAATCAGAGCGCAGCTTTTATTTTTTTAAAGTGCTTTCACAATTAGTAGCTGCTCTGTGATTGGCTGCTGTGGGCAAAACAGACTGCCCTTATTTCAGACATTTTGGTAAATCTGCCACACTGTAAAAATCTGCAGAAAACCAACAGAAATAAACTGATATTCATATGGGAGCCATAGAGTATAAAGGCACAGATTTTTCATTGAGGTGCCAAACTGGCATAATAATGTATCCAACCATGTTTATTTTCACCTGTCTAAAAGGACAAAGATCAAGGGAAAAAGCACATGTGGAATCCATTTGAAATCTCTAATTATAAGTGCAGTGTGAACCTGGCCTAAGACCCAATTGAAAATAGATCCATTAATTGAAACCTACTTAAGATCAACCTCACCCCCACCCTCTCACCGACACTGAGCACTCAACACTCAATGAAGCTAAGCCTGCTGCTGGTTGGAGGAACACACTGGGGAGACAGAGGGTTGTTAAGTACTAGGTCACGCCCAAAACACTTAATGTCTAATTTGCATATGAATGGGAAAAAGTACTCAGGAATGCAGCAACAGATAGAAGATATAAAGGTGTCAATAGATTTCCATTTGAAAGACTGTAATGTCTCCATGTATGAGATTTTGGGGGTTTACCTTTAAAACAGATTTTTTTAACTCATTAATAGTCTATTAGTTTGATGTTTAGTTTCATGGTGTAATGAGTTAGTGAGCCGGATATTATTTTGGCACATCTATAACATAAGTACAAGAAGATTCTTACCCTACATGCAGTCTGATAATTCTGTCTGGATACGTGTGGCTGAAGGTGGGATCACTTTCCTGAAAGATTAAACACAAGAATATATCATCACATGTTCTTGAACATAATAAAAACAAACGATCTATAATCACATTATAACTGCATGATGGCCAAAAAGAAAACATATCAAGTTGTGTTCTGTCCACCAAACTCTTGTGAACATGTGTGTGAAACACTCCATACAATTCATATAAACAAAAAAACCTATAAATGTAAAAGTTATGTCAACATTAGAGTAGAATATACAGACATATGGTCACAATATGATTTGATTATAAACTCAAAGGAGTTTTCCACTACTTAGACAACCCTCTTCCAATCACTATGGATTCCACCTTGTAAAATAATAACTATACTCACCTCCGATCCAAGGGTGTTGGCACTGGCTCTCCTGGGACTTGCATGACAGTGTTGTGTCACGCAATCCCTGGGGCCAATCACTGGCCACTTCACTGTCCTCTCCTTTGTATAAATTAGATATCCAGAGGAATTCCGAGAGAATCCCCAGCTCTCATTACCTCCAGATGTGAATTAAGTAAAAAGATGAGACTGTGAATTGGCCGCTGATTGGCTTCAGGGATCACTGCAGGGATCACACATGCCTCAGGAGATCAAGTGTCGACACCAGTGGAACAGTACTGGCACTGGAGTTGAGTATAGGTGTTATTAATTTACTTGTAGGAAAACCATACTAAGAAGGGGATGTCCGACTACCAGACAAGCCCATTATAGGTCAATTCATCAGTATGTGCCACAAATCTAGAGGCTTTTCTTGTTTTAATGGCAACTTTTGAGTATACACCAGACACTGGTACATAACTACTAAAGGGTACATCATATACCAGCACTCCCTTAATTGAGTAACATTGCTGTTTTGTCAGTATCAATCAGCCCTGTAGACTGTAGACTTTGCATTTTTGGTAACATCTCAATAGTACAGCATTAGGGAGATTCTGCAGTTAATATGAGAATAAACAAGAATATACAAACATAACAGCTGTGTGTGCGTACTGTGTGGACCCTAAAAACAAGGTCCACTTTGGAAATTCCCTTTCAGAAGGGTCCCTTGATGATATGTTGTTGAATGGGAGACTACTGGGATCCCCAGTGATTATCTACAGCTTTATTGAGCAGAAAGTGTTTAATTCTCCTGCAGCACCCGCACACCCTGCAGCACCCCCACACCCTGCAGCACCCGCACACCTTGCAGCACCCCCACACCCTGCAACACCCCCACACCCTGCAGCACCCCCACACTCTGCAGTACCCACACACCCTGCAGCACCCCCACACCCTGCAGCACCCCCACACTCTGCAGTACCCACACACCCTGCAGCGCCCACACACCCTGCAGGGACCCCACACCCTGCAGGGCCCCCACACTCTGCAGCGCCCCCATACGCCCCCACACCCTGCAGCACCCCCACACCCTGCAGTACCCACACACCCTGCAGCACCCGCACACCCTGCAGCACCCCACACTCTGCAGTACCCACACACCCTGCAGCACCCCCACACCCTGCAGCACCCCCACACTCTGCAGCGCCCACACACCCTGCAGCGCCCACACACCCTGCAGGGCCCACACACCCTGCAGGGCCCCCACACCCTGCAGCGCCCCCATACGCCCCCACACCCTGTAGCGCCCCCACACCCTGCAGCACCTCCACACCCTGCAGCACCTCCACACCCTGCAGCACCTCCACACCCTGCAGTACCTCCACACACCTGCAGCACCTCCACACCCTGAAGGGCCCCCACACCCTGCAGCGCCCCCATACCCTGCAGCGCCCCCACACCCTGCAGCGCCCCCACACCCTTCAGCGCCCCCACACCCTGCAGCACCTCCACACCCTGCAGCACCTCCACACCCTGCAGCACCTCCACATCCTGCAGTACCCACACACCCTGCAGCACCCGCACACCCTGCAGCACCCCCACACTCTGCAGTACCCACACACCCTGCAGCACCCCCACACCCTGCAGCACCCCCACACTCTGCAGCGCCCACACACCCTGCAGCGCCCACACACCCTGCAGGGCCCACACACCCTGCAGGGCCCTCACACCCTGCAGCGCCCCCATACGCCCCCACACCCTGCAGCGCCCCCACACCCTGCAGCACCTCCACACCCTGCAGCACCTCCACACCCTGCAGCACCTCCACACCCTGCAGTACCTCCACACCCTGCAGCACCTACACCTGAAGGGCCCCCACCCTGCAGCGCCCCCACACCCTGCAGCGCCCCCATACCCTGCAGCGCCCCCACACCTGCAGCGCCCCCACACCCTTCAGCGCCCCCACACCCTGCAGCACCTCCACACCCTGCAGCACCTCCACATCCTGCAGCACCTCCACATCCTGCAGCACTCCAACATCCTGCAGCACCAACACAAGAGAAATGAAGCATTACATAGTTCTAATTTAAATAACTCTGCTGTAGAAATACATGTCAGGTCCTCAAGAGAAAACCAATGTCTTTGTAGATAAACAGATGAAGACAAGTCCGGATCAGCAAATGACCAATATGGGATCTTAAGGTCCATAAAATAAAATCTTAAGAAATGTCAAGCTTTATTAGAGTCCCAAAAAGAATGTGAACCAATGAAATGACTCCCTAAGAAAAACAAAGTGACACTTAATAAATAGCAAAGAAGTAATATGTAAATAATCTAGTTGAAAATTAATTACCCATCCAACCACCTACAAGGCTTCACCCAAGCATCCCCATCCTCTGGAATTCTGCACCCCAACATGTCTGATTGTCCCCTACACTCGGAGCTTTCAAGCGGAACCTGAAAACCCATCTTTTCAGAACAGCCTACAGCGTGCAATGACCCTACCTGCCACCTGACCTGGTGCCCCACCAACACTGAAGCTAGTACTTCACCACCACCGGACCTGGCACTCCGCAACCATCCAACTTGGCGCTCCACTACCATCGAACCTGGCACTCCACCACCGGACATGGTGCTCCTCCACCACCGCCGGACCTGTCGCTCCACAGACCCAATCTACTGTCTCCCTCCCCACTGTCCTGTAAAATGTAAGCAGGGCAGATCGTCTCTCCCCTCTGTACCAGTCTGTCACTGTTAGTTTGTTTGTTATATTTTTAACTTGTCCTATATAACCCCTTCTCATGTACAGCACCATGGAATTAATAAACATAATGATAATAATAATTACCCTCACAAAACTGAAAATAATGTTAAAAATGTCTCATTAAAAATGAGAAAATTTAAGGAAAGGCATATCACACTATGACAAAACTTGTATAAATTCAATGATAAATTACAAAATGAAGGGAAATTGCAGAGGGTGTATGGTGTATACGGACCTACGCTGCATAGACCAGAAAGATCAGGCGGTGTTCATCATTATAGTGTTTATTTCCGATGCGTTTCGGAGTTAGTCCCAACTCCTTCCTCACGGAATGGTAGTGTAGAGGTAGAGGAAAAAGGTGGGACTAACTCCGAAACGCGTCGGAAATAAACACTATAATGATGAACACTGCCTGATCTTTCTGGTCTATGCAGCGCAGGTCCGTATACACCGTCCACCCTCTGCAATTTTGAACTACGTTGACCGTTGTGGTGTGGATCCTTGCAACAGCTATTACCTTTTGTCCTGACACTGGTTGTGTGCTACACAACCCCTCCAGGTGAGTGACTAATTAAATTTAGTCCACCTTTTATCAATGATAAGACCCTATTGCGCTTCTCTCTCCCTTTTCTAGTTAAAATGAAGGGTTAGCATGTCTGCACATACAAGGAATCATGATAAGGCTGCTTTCACATAGACATTTTTTTGAAAATGCGACAGATCCGGCAGATTTACGGCATCTGCCGCATCTTCCGCTAACGGCGCACTTGCGTGACCTTGCGGCAAGCCCCACGCATTGTCTATGGGGCTTGCGGTTGGGTGCGGCAAGTGCGGCTTTGCCGGATGTGGCAGATGCGGCACTTGCGGCCGCGAAAAAAAAACAGCGGTTTTTTTTTCGGCTGCAATTGGCAAAACCGCACTTGCTGCAAGCCCCATAGACAATGTATGGGGCTTGCTGCAAGCGCAACGCAAGTGCGGCCGTTAGGCGGACGATGCGGCAGATGCGGTAAATCTGCCGCATTTTAAAAAAAAAACGCCTATGTGAAAGGAGCCTTAGATTGATTTCTTAGTTCTGTGTGGGTAATTTTGATCAATAACATTTGCATATATTCCTACTTTGGTATTTATTTAGTGTCATTTAATGAGTCACTTCATGGGTTCAGCATTTATAGGCTGAGATTTTAATAGAAATGTGATTTTTGACCCATTGGTATCTTATAAACAGCAAAGTAAAACACTCCGGGTAAACCCCCGCTCTCCCCGCATAGTATCAGCTCTAGCTGGTATCTCCTGCATTAAGACAATCTTAAGATCATAACTTGCATTATTTGTGTGTACTCGTCAGTGGAGCCCGAGGCAGCAAGTCACTGTTATATATACGGCCTAACAATGGATATATTATTATCACATGGGGGCCATACGTGTCATATACCCAAAACACACAGCAAAAAGACATATGACTAATGATATAAGGCAAAGGAAATAGCATCATTTACCATGAAAGAGACACTACATGGACCTATTAGTATATTCTGAGCACTGGCAGACACAGACTGAAAAGGGCCCCTATGCAAGAACAATATATGGGCCCTTTGCAGTCCAAATGCTCATAATACTGCACAATTACACCTGCATCCGGAGGTAGAAATGGGCCCCCTTAACCCTGACTCTTGTGTGGCTGCACCAATGATATGTCCGCCCCTGATTCTGAGTTATTTAGAATATTACATAAGAGGAAGGCAGTGTCGGGGGTTTAGGGGGGCCCTATTTCTCTTTGTAGACTCTAACTGGTCTGGAACATTTTAAAAGCCAGGAAATGCACCCTGGGACAAATGTAAACAAATGAGCTCTCCACCGGAAGGAACACAGCTGAGTCTCTAGTGAAACTAAAAAGCCAGGTTTCTTTCTACTGGAGGAGAGATCACTTGTATATCAGTCTCAGTAGTGCACATAGTCGAGAGAAGGTTTGTTAAAAAATATTTTGCCATCAAGGTCAAAGTAACTGATTTTTGCCCCATTTTAAGTGTCTTGGACTATGTATTCTCTTTCCACGACAAAAAGGATGTAATAAATGTTCCCGTTTCCAAGGTCCACATAAAAGCTTTACAGGTTGCATGTATGACAGGAAGGTAAGCCCAATGTGATGTGTATGGGAGACAGAGCAGTAATCTACCCACTAGCTTGGAGACAATTGCAACTTAGATATAAAACCTGTGTAGGGAAAACTGTTTAAAATGCAGGATATTAGTCATTAGTATGTATAACCAGAAATATTATGTTATTCCTCATACTCACAAAGAATACAGCTTATTCTGAGCAGTTACCTAAAATGACAGGTACACTTAAGTCTTACAGGGGTTGTTGGGACTTTAACACTGGAAACTAGAGATGAGCAAATCCTTTAACGTTCATTTCGGTTGCCGAATGAACCCGTGGATGTTCGGGTGTTGTGCGGTATTTGGGAGAAGAACTTGACCCAAGTCATCACTGATGGCTATTCGGCTTTATGCCCACATACAGCCAGCCATAAGTAAAACACTTCTGGGGGCTGGAGGGAGTGGATTTTCCAATTTTTTTTTATAGGGACAACCACTACAGCAGAAAATTCAGGTTTTACTCCCAGTATGAGCAGATCACACACTGCAAGCAGCTCACACTGGGCTGGGCACCAAGCATACAATGAGCACAGCGCTGCACGCTCCTGCAGTTTGGATATGCAAGTCACCCGAACTCCAACCCCGAAAAGGTACGCTCATCTTTACTGATAAGCTATCCTTTGGACAGGTTATAAATGTCTAATCTGTGGGGGTGGACACCCAGCACCACAAAGGATCAGCTGTTCCTGATGCCACCCCGGTCAGAACTACTCAGTTGCAGAGCTGCACAGCATAGCTCCGTCGACAGAACAGCGTTAGCGGCCAGGTATGCACAATCACCTCCTATTGATTTGATAGGTGCGGATATGTAGTACATGGCCACTGCCTGTATACAATAGATATAGCTGTGCTGTGCTGTGCAGCTCCGCAACTGAGCATCGGACAGTGGCAGCACCCTGAACAAATGATGTTGTTGCACCCCAACAAAAGACACTGATTACCTATTTTAACGATAGTATAATAAAAATAATTATGTGGCTTTCATCCTAGTCCGCTTAAACACAAATTTAACATTGAATCAAAAGAGTAGTGAGCACTCTCTCTTTATGTAGGCATCTCCTGATAATAACCATTCCAGTTGTCAGGCAATGCTATTACTTTCTGGTATCAGTCTTACTAGTTGTAAGGGGTTAACTTTTTTCCAAAGGCACTAATAATGAATGCCCATAGTTTCCAAATTTCCTTATATCAAATGCCAGTAGAGGAAAGACCCAGCAAGACACATGCAGTGACTAGAGTAGGACCCAGTCACGAGATACGCCTCAACGTTGGCAACTGGGTGGATTATTGAACTGGCCACTTCTATAATGCTAAGTATCTCAATGTGCTAAAATCAGAATTCCAGGTTTGCATGTATCAGAGAAAGGAAAGCCCAATGTGATGTGTATGGGAGACAGAGCAGTTAATCTACCCACTAGCTTGGAGACAAGTGCAACATAGACATAAAACCTGCGCAGGGAAAACAAATGAAAATGCAGGTTATTAGTCATTGATTTCTATATTTACATAACTATTGAATTGTGCCGCCTAGCCTTTTGTTTACTATTTTAACGATAGGTCGTCAATGTTAAAGTACTAGATAACCCTTTTAATATCTGTCTAAAAGTATCAAAATCAGAATTTTCTTTGATCAAAGAACACCATGGCCATTTTTGCCCCACACCTCCAAAGATACACATGTACTATGGAATTACATACATGCACAGACAAATACAAGGTGATGAAACCGTGTTTAAGCAGGTACAAGGGAGGGAAGCCATTATAATACTCCACTAAATTTAGCAAGAGCAAATAGGGAATTAATCAGATAGTATAAGTCAAGGCTTAACACTGCCATTTTAATGTTTCCTCCCACAAAGCTCCTTAAAGTGAACAGCTGCCAAGTCGGCATCAACATTCATGGCACGGGGTGTGAAGAGCGGGAGGGTGTTATTACATTTTCACTTCCATTTCTCCAGGTCACAGTGGTGAAGGCTGGAAATCGCTGACTCATAGACTTACATGGGATAAAAAGATTTCAATGTTTTGATTATGAAGCAATTACTGACTGCTGGGCTCAATCCCTGGTACATGGTATAAGTAACAGCAGCAAAACCATTGCTACATAGATCCGATATGTATGAAAAGGGGTTTCACTTACTGTGAAAATCTAGAAATGTCTTCAGCCCGCAGCTTCACAACTGATGCATATCTACCTACTAGACTGCCCTGACAGCCTGCGCTCAGGTGCTCTTTGCACCTATTGACTTGTCAATAGTAGGTAATCACAATACCCCGGACTATCTTTAACACCTAGCTAGCATGCCCCAACTTGTAGTAATGGAGGCTTCTCTACAGTCTTCAATAACAATGGTCTGGAGCATACAGAAGGCACACAATCACTGGCGTTTGAAGTCTGACATAAGGTGTTTCAGTAAGGCACCATATCCTCTCCTAGATCTGATAGAGTAGTCACTAATAAACCTTCGACAGAACCAGAGTCCCATTTTAGGAGCCCATTGTTGTATCAGGGGCACGTTACTGCTCTCTTGATCATTGACCACAATGCTGACATCAATATGGACAGCAATTGGCGGCTGCAAAGAAATTAACACTTTAAAGTCCCAATTAGCGTTTATACTTTAAAAATGTGAGACCATAAGGCTGCCAATAAATGAAATCCGCTGATATAAAGGGGTTTGGCCAACAATCTGATGGATATGACAGTCCCAGACAGATGAGGTTAAGGAACCGGCATGTCTGATTTTGGACCGACGATCCTTTTGTGTTGCCTAAATAAGCTGTCACAAGAGACATTTGGGAGTGGCTCTGTCATAGAGAACACAGAAGTGCTTCACAAAAAGTGCTTCTATGTGCAGTGTTGGCCAAAAGTATTGACACCCCTGCAATTCTGTCAGATAATACTCCGTTTCCTCCTGAAAATGTTTGCAATCACAAATTCTTTGGTATTATTATCTTCATTTAATTTGTCGTCAATGAAAAAACACAAAAAGAATTGTCCTAAAGCCAAATTGGATATTATTCCACACCAAACATAAAAAAGGGGTGGACAAATGTATTTGCACTGTTAGAATAATCATGTGATGCTTCTCTAATTTGTGTAATTAACAGCACCTGTAACTTACCTGTGGCACCTAACAGGTGTTGGCAATAACTAAATCACACTTGCAGCCAGTTGACATGGATTAAAGTTGACTCAACCTCTGTCCTTGTCCTTTGATGTACCACATTGAGCTATGGAGAAAAAAAGAAGACCAAAGAACTGTCTGAGGACTTGAGAAACCAAATTGTGAGGAAGCATGAGCATCTCAAGGCTACAAGTCCATATCCAAAGACCTGAATGTTCCTGTGTCTACCGTGCGCAGTGTCATCAAGACGTTTAAAGCCCATTGCACTGTGGCTAACTCCCTAGATGTGGACGGAAAAGAAAAATTGCCAAGAGATTTCAAGCAAGATTGTGCGGATGGTGGATAAAGACCTCGACTAACATCCAAACAAGTTCAAGCTACCCTGCGGTCCAAGGGTACAACAGTGTCAACCCGTACTATCCGTCAGCGTCTGAATGAAAAGGGACTGTATGGTAGGAGACCCAGGAAGTCCCCACTTCTTACCCCGAGACATAAAAAAGCCAGGCTGGAGTTTGCCAAAACTTACCTGAGAAAGCCTACAATGTTTTGGAAGAATGTTCTCTCTTTTGGGCAAAGGCATCAAAAAACAAAAAAAGAGAATTCAAAGAAAAGAACATGTCCCTACAGTCAAACATGCGGAGGTTCCCTGATGTTTTGGGTTGCTTTGCTGCCTCTGGGACTGGAGTGCTTGAACGTGGGTATGGCATTATGAAGTCTGAAGACTACCAACAAATTTTGCAGCATAATGTAGGGCCCAGTATGAGAAAGCTGGGTCTCCTCAGAGGTCATGGGTCTTCCAGCAGGACAATGACCCAAAACACACTTCAAAAACCACTAGAAAATGGTTTGAGAGAAAGCACTGGAGACTTCTAAGGTGGCCAGCAATGAGTCCAGACCTGAATCCCATAGAACACCTGTGGAGAGATCTAAAAATGGCAGTTTGGAGAAGGCACCCTTCAAATATCAGGGACCTGAGCAGTTTGCCAAAGAAGAATGGTCTAAAATTCAGCAGAGCATTGTAAGAAACTCATGGATGGTTACCGAAGACGGTTGATCACAGTTATTTTGGCTAAAGGTTGTGCAACCAAGTATTAGGCTGAGGGGGCCAATACTTTTGTCTGGCCCATTTTTGGAGTTTTGTGTGAAATGATCAATGTTTTGCTTTTTGCTTCATTCTCTTTTGTGCTTTTTCATTGAAGACAAATTAAATGAATATAATAATACCAAAGAATTTGTGATTACAAACATATTCAGGAAGAAACTGAGTATTATGTGACAGAATTGCAGGGGTGTCAAACTTTTGGCCAACACTGTACGGGAGAGTTGGATGAGATAGCTGATGGCCCAATTGTTCTTTTGAGTAAAGGAGAGTCAGGTGAGATAGCTTTCGGCTGAAAAGTGGTCTTGTGTAAGGGAAGTTTGGATGAGATAACTGCCAGTCGAAAGAGTGATCCTGTGCAAGGAAGAGTTGGGTGATATAGCTACTGGCTGAAAGTGTGTTCTTGTGTAAGGAAGAGTCAGATTAGACAGCTGCCGGCCGAAAGAGTGCTCTTGTGTAAGGGCGAGTCGGATGAGATAGCTGCTGGCCGAACAATGATCCTGTATAAGGTAGAGTTGGGTGAGATACCTGCCGACCGAGAGAGTGCTCCTGTGTATAGGAGATTCGAGTGATACTACCGATTGAACGAGAGCTTCTGTGTAAAGGCCCTGTCACACACAACGACCGCTCCAGCGATCCCGACAGAGATAACGACCTGTCGGGAATGCTGGAGCGTCGTTACCTGGTCGCTTGGAAGCTGTCAAACAGGCAGATCTCCCCAGTGATCAGGGTCATGGGAGCCACTCCCACATCGCTGAATGCGATGTTACCAGCGTCCTCCCTGCTTAGCGCTGCCTGTAAGCAGGGAGGATGCTGATAACTATGATAAACACCGGGTATCTAGGCAGTGCGCGCAGCCTAGATACCCGGTGTTTACCATGGTTACCAGCCAGTGAGGTCACTGATCGCTGGTTTCTCGCTGTCAAGCAGCGATGCATGCTGACCAGCGGGAGAACCAAGATCAAAAAATGACCAAGAGCACTTTGCAGCAATCAGCGACCTCATAGCAGTGGCCTGATCGCTGCTAAGTGTCACACGAACGACATCGCTGGAGAGATCGTTGTAACGTCACAGTTACAACGATCTCTCCAACGATATCGTTATGTGTGACTGGACCTAAGGGAGATTTGAGTGATACTGGCGGCTGAATGAGTGCTCCTGTGTTAGGGAGATTTGGGTGAGATAGTTGCCAGCCCAGCCATCGTTCTGCTGACCACTATTTCTGGCAGGCTTTAGCCTGGGACTTCACAGATAAAATGCATTCTCCTCTAGGTCATTGTTTTAATTCAAAATACATATCCATTGTATGTAAATCAGGATGAATTTATGTCTGGTCTTTTCCACCATGGAAGGTAATGTGCTCTGTGTGGTTTACAAGGTTGAAGAATTTCAAAGAAAGTAAACAGCCCGTGTGTATAGAGAACACAGTTTAGCTGTTCTGCTACTTCTGAAGGTCGTCACAAAAACACATTGCCCTGCTTACCTTTCTAATATTTCCTGCCCATACACAAAAAATATGTTTTTAATGCATGAGGAAGCCAAAACTTCCCATCTGAAACACATTTGTGGTCATGTAAGGTGTATACTGTTGTTTAGAGCTGAAATCACAATTTAGACACCTGAAACAGTTCAACCAGTCCCCAGTTTTGCTGCATTCAACAGGCTGTGAAGGGTTCTAAATATACCACCTCTCCCAGGCCACCATCCTATCCAAGTAGCTCCACATCCAATCCTCACAGTTTCGCATTTTGTTGCAATTCTACGTGCCTCACTCCACACATGACAATGTTGTGACTCTTTCGAGGCCTAGTCAGTGCTGAAGACAACAAATACAGAACCAGAGACGTGAAAATGAAGACCGGACCGAAACCTTGAGGACTGGGTCGAAGCTCCGCAAAAAAGGTGAATTCGAGGGAAAGGTCAGTATAATGTTGAATTTATAATATTCTGGTACATGAGAGACCTATAACATTTGCATTAAATACGTTTAGTGCAATTAGAATTTTACGGATTAATTATCTTTAATACAGATGGGTCCACCCGGATCTTTCCATTAGATTTGTTAAGGAATCCAACTTCCCATGATACAAACTAAATAGATTATTGCAACGTTTTAAAGGGTTGTCCATTACTAGGACAACCCTTTCTCATTTGTCATGTATTCCCCAATTAACATAAAAAAACTTATACTCACCTCCCATGTCGACGCTGTTTCAGTAGTGTCCAGGCTTATGTTCCCAGGGTCTTGTGAGGTTATGACATTCTGCGAGCCCCACATCAATCATCCAATCACCGCTGGATTCTCTCTCCCCGCCTTCGGACACAGGAGTAATCAACAGGAAGTGAGCGGCAGCTGCAGTGCTCTCTGAGAAGCCACTGGAAACGTGCGTGGGGGTGGAAGGACCCAGAGCCAGTACATGAATTCGCTGCATTATTGAGGTATTATTTTTTGCACTTTGACACTTTTTACTCTGCTGCACTTTATTTATAGTGTAGTATTACTAGTTCCTACGTCTCCTCCATACATTCTGTGGTTTACTCTAGCCTTCCATAGCAACACAATGTATTATTCCAATTTGAACTTTTTTCTGGATCTTATTCACTTTATGTAATACACTGAGTACAGCCATTCATAAGGCCATGCGGTAGGGATGAAGCTATACATACATATACACACATACGCCCTGATATGGTTATCTTAGCACTCAATTCCAGTTGATTAATGTATTGTTACAAGGCGGAGCGAGAGAAGTCGGTGGTGATAGGACCTGGGGCCTGTGTTACGTCAAAACCTCAGTGACCCTCCGGAACACGAGAACCAGAACCACTGGAACTGTGCCGACATGGGTTTTAAGATAGGCTTTTTATTTCAACCGAAGAACACATGAGGAATGAGAAGGTATTGCCCCAGTAGTTGACAACCCCTTTAAAAAAAAGAACTGTAACAAGGTGCAGTTCACATTACAACCACTGGGTGTCCACATATAAATAAAAATAAACATCTCCCAACAGAATATTGCAAAATCAGTCATGTACAGATATGTAGAGCCAAGAGCAAAGATAAGAAATGACACATCTGCAATCTGATGTCATGTTCGTGTATGACTCTCCTACATAATGCACTTTGTATTATACAGTCACAGAAAATGGTTTGAAGCTGATGACCGCTTACTCTATGCTTCTTATCTGAATAATGCTCACACAGGAATTCAAGATATGTACATATTTCATTAGATATTTCTGTAAAGCTAGAAATATTAATACGCAATGGACTGGAATTCATCCATCTTGAGCGTGTGCACCCTCATGGAAAATGCATATGTAAAAAATACCCATAACACATAATGATAATCTGCAGGACAGAGATGTATCAGGGAAAGGGAACATGTCAGGTCCTCTGTGAACCCAGAACCACAAGCAGTTCTGTGCACATATCTATAATCCCTGCCTCAATTCCTTGATATTGCAGCATATATTAATAGATCTTTAGGAAAAGTATTACTAAAGTCTGTTTATGGGATGCTAATTAGGTCTTTGACTAGTCGAAGGGGAGTTAATTCCCAACTAGTCAACTCACTTAGCATATTATTCGCCCCTGAGGAAGTGATAACATGATTTACACAGCCAGCATCGTAACCAGTGCTATACAAAGCTACGCATGAGCGCGGCTTGTAACCCGCATTGAGCGCCTCTGTCTCCGGGTGTATAGTCTCAGATTCAGAGTGGCTGTGCATGATTGAAAGTCGCCACACTTCCGGGTATATGCACTACACCTCTCTGAAGCCAGGGAGCTTACACCTGGCTTAACAGTCGTCTACATTCAGAATTCTTCAAGGTTTTCTAGGATTTATAAAATTTTTCTGGAATGTAAAAAACATGTGAACTCTTCTTGTTTTTCTCTATCTCCCAAGTAACAATTGCATTTAAAGGGGCTTTCTAGCACTTGCATTCGTGGTACTTCTATAATTGTGGTGCACAAGTCATGTTCAATCCCGGAAAATGAAATTAAACTGGGCACTCCGTGGCACTCAGTAGTGTACAATGTGATATAATTATTATTCAGATACTTGCAATCTAATATTTTAGACGCTTTGCCCCCATGTCAGCGGTTGACACTGCACACTTGCGGTGCAGACGATGCGGTGGCAGTTTGGTTGGCTGCATGCACCCACAACTAATTTCTCAACTGTAGTAGCAAGGGGAAAAGAAAAATCCAGCATCCACAGAGTCCCATAAGATGAGAATAAACAAAAGATGTTAAAATCCATAAAACTTTAAATAGTCCATATTGAAATACAAAAAATTAGACACTAATAACAAGGTCATAATGTGATGTTTCGGATTCAAACTTATATGATCCTTATTCATAGACTAATTTCCCAACTGTGTGGTTCTTGGCCCACCATGGGTGAGCGGTGCTTCAGCCGCCAATGCAACATCCGGGCATACCATGTATACAGTATGTTCATGTTCCTTGCTGAAATTTTGCAGTATAATGCCTGTTCAGCTACATTTCTATCTATAGTTCCTTGCTGAAATTTTGCATCTGATTATGCTTGTAACTTCTCATTCCATTGCTCTTGTTACTTACCTAAATTTATGACCCTTTGTTTAGCTCTGCCTGTCCTCCATCATTTGTTTCACATCTGACTCTAAATAGCTATTGGACTCCAGTCCCCTTCCCTCCTCTCTCAGCTGAAATCATATGTATGATTATATATTTGCAAACCTCACGTCTGCCAGGACGTGTCTGGCGTGCGCCTCACCCAAGTGCATAGAAATTAATTTGACTCAAATTCGACTGGAATTGACTGGAAGTGGAAGGTACTAGATTTCTCCTTGCTATGATTTCTTTCTACTGAACTCACATCCTATTTCAACTCATCTCATGGTACAATATCTGCATTTGATGTAAACTCTATGTGTCATCTGTTGCACCATAATCAACACTCTCACCAGTTTGAATGTGTATGGCATTTAGTCAGGGCAGGAGTCAGGTAACCCACACTGTTTCACTCTCCCTTTAAATTATGTCCATTATTTCCATATCTATTTTCCTATGTGCTTTTGCCAGTCACTTTCACCGCCCAATCCCCCTCCATCATCCACATCAGATCTTCTCTCCCCCTCCACTATCTTCAACTCTCATACTCTCTTCACCACATTGAATAACCTCACACCATCATATTCCAGGGTGTGGCATCAGACACAATGTCCTAAATCCAAAAACTATTTGCTCTTTCTTTTTACTGATGCTCTTGTCAGGTGACAACTCTCCCAATCCTGGTCCACCCTCAACCTACTTTAACCCCTCCCCCACCTCACATAGAAACTCTACTAACCTCATTAACATTACTAGCACACCTTCATCTCCGTCTTTTAATTGTGCTCTCTGGAATCCAATGTCTGTATGCAACAAGCTTCCCTTTATCAACTACTTTCTCACTAACTCTCTTAACCTGCTGGCCCTCACAGAAGCTTGGATCCGGGACTCCGACACAGTTTCTCCCTGCCGCTATTTCTCATGGCGGCTTACATTTCTCCAAATCCCTGAGACCTGGGAACAGACATGGTGGCAGAGTTGGCTTAGTCCTGTCCCCACAATGTATTTTCCAGGTCATGGTCCCCCAGCTCAATCACTTTCATTACCTTCTTTTGAGGTCCACACCAATAGGCTCTTCCATCCACACCCCCTCAGAGTAGCAGTTGTATACCGCCCACCAGGGTCACCAACCCAGTTCCTCGACCATTTTTCCACGTGGATGACACACTTCATGTCCTCAGAATTACCAATCCTTATTCTGGGAGACTCTAACATCCCCATAAACAGCCCCACCTCCCCATCTGCATCCCAACTCCTACCTCTAACCACTTCTCTTGGCCTCTCACAGCTTCAACCTGAGACACACAAAGATGGTAACACCCTTGACCTGGTCTGTGTCCAGCTCTGTTCAACTTGCTCTTAGAAAATTCAGTTCTTCCTCTCTCTGATCACAACATTCTCTCATTCATTCCCATAAATCCTCGCACACACCAGCACACTCCTACCTATCACACATCCAGAAATCTACAGGTCATTAACCCTAATACATTCACAGACTCTCAACACTCATCACTGTCCCCTATCTCCTCCTTCTCCTGTCCTGATCTGGCTGTAAATCACTACAATGACTCTCTCAGAAACACCCTGGACCAAGTAGCGTCCTTCACCATCAAAACTCCAATACACAGAGTAAAACAGCCCTGGCTCACATCACAAACTCAATTCCTCCAAAAATGCTCTAGGAGTGCTGAATTCCTATGGAGGAACCTGCACACCAGAAAATCTCATTCACTATACATTTATGCTGAGAACTTACAACTCTGCCCTTCACCTCGCCAAACAGACCTACTTCAATACCCTGATCTCCTCACTATCCAACAACCCAAAGAAACTCTTTGACACCTTCCACTCTCTCCTCAATCCTTAAGTGCAGGCCCCTATCACTGACCTCTGTGCTCATGATCTGGCTTCTTACTTCACTATGAAAATTGAAAACATCCGTCAGGAAATCAACTCCCAACCCCAAAGCGCTGTTACTCCCATCCATCCTCACACCTCCTCTGGCTCACTCTCCACATCTGACCCAGTCACAGAAGAAGAAGTCTCCAAGATCCTCTCATCCTACTACATGCACCACTGACCCCACTCACCTAACTAAAATCTTCAATCTCTCCCTCTCTTCTGGCATCTTCCCCTCCTCCTTCAAACACTCTATAATTACTCCATTATTAAAAAAAAAAATTCTCTTGACCCATCCTGCACAAATAACTACAGACCAGTCTCCAATCTCCCCTTCATCTCTGAACTCTTGGAGCACCGGGTCTACTCCCGCCTCACACGTTATTTCTAAACTCACTCTCTTCTAGACCCATTACAGTCTGGTTTCTACCCCCTACATTCTACAGAAACTGCCCTCATCAAAGTGACCAATGACCTTCTGACAGCAAAACTGTAATGGTGACCACTCTCTACTTATTCTTCTTGATCCCTCTGCAGCCTTTGACACTGCCGATCACCATTTCCTACTCTCTATGCCGCACTCCATCAGCATAAAGGACACGCTCTCTCCTGGTTCTCTTCTTATCTTTCCAACTGTTCTTTTAGTGTATTTACTGGCTCCACTTCTTCTCCCCTTCCTCTCCTATTGGTTCCCTCAGGGTTCGGTCCTTAGCCCTCTTCTCTCTCTACACAGCCCTGATTGGACAGACCATCAGCACATTTGGCTTCAGTACCATCTTTATGCTGATGACACACAACTATACACTTCTTCCCCTGACCTTACTCCCGCTCTAATAAAGAACAACAATGACTGTCTAATCACTGTTTCCAATATCATGTCCGCTCTTTATCTGAAACTCAACTTTTCCAAAACTGAACTTCTTCTCGTCCCGCCCTCCACTAACCTCCCTAAATCTGACATCTCCCTCTTGGTGTGTGGCACTACAATAATGCCTAGGCAGCAGGCTCGCTGTCTGGGGGCTACGTTTGATGCTGATCTTTCATTCACTTCCTATATACAATCTCTCACAGGCTCTTGTCGCCTGCAACTGAAAATATCTCTAGAATTCGCCCCTTCCTCACCATGGAAACAACAAAAACCCTCACTGCGGCCCTGATCCACTCCCGCCTTGATTTTTGTAACTCTCTATTAATTGGCCTCTCCTTCATTAGGCTTTCCTCTCTCCAGTCCATCCTTAATGCAGCAGCCAGGGTCACATATCTGGCAAACCGTTACTCGGATGCTTCCGCTCTGTACCAGTCATTGCACTGGCTGTCCGTACATTATAGGATTCAATTCAAATTGATTGTTCTCCCCACAAAGCTCTTCACAGTGCAGCACTCCCCCTACCTCTCTACCCTCATCTCTGTCTGTCATCCCACCCTTCTTTTCACTCTGGAGTGACTTTGGACTAACATCTGCACTAATCCGAACCTCCAATTCCCACCTCCAAGACTATTCCCGAGCTGCACTAATTCTCTGGAATGCTCTACCCCAAGAAATTAGTACTACCCACAACTTACTTATCTTCAGGTGCTTCCTAAAAACATCTTTTCAGGGCGGCCTATCATTCTCCCTAATCAAATCAAAGTCATTCAGATATAGATTATCCACTACTTCCCTGAATATAACTGTGTAAGGCCCCTTTCACCATAGCGTTTTTGACAAATTGCAGCAGTCCTGGCAGATATACCGCATCTGCCGCCTAACAGCCGCACTTGCCGCAAGCCCCATGCATTGTCTATGGGGCTTGTGGCAGTTGCGGCAAGTGCGGTATAGCCGCGGTTCCGGCACTTGCCGACGTGAAAAAAATCGCAGCTGACGCAGGTATACCGCACTTGCCGCATCTGCCTCAAACCCCATAGACAATGCAAGTGTGCCGCTAGTGTACTGCAAGTGCGGCCATTAGGCGCACATGCGGCAGATGTGTTTTTTTGTCTGGATCCAGGCAAAAACACCAATGTGAAAGGGGCCTAACTCCATCAGACCAAAAGTTCTACATAGATTGGCTGGTGGACACTTACTTCACTCTCATCTATTCCTGTCTCCCTCAAAATGGCTGGACCATGATTGTAAATAAGCCCCTGTACTTTGTGTCACCCCACCTCATTGTAGATTGTAAGCTCTTGCGATCAGGGTCGTCATTATTTTTTGCTTTTTAATATTATGTTTTCCAAAACTGTTTCTTATGACGTTTGTATATGAATCTGATTTGGTAAGTGCTGCGGAATATGGCGCTATATAAATAAACATTATTATTATACCATTGAAATTCCTGAACCCACCTTTAATCAGCTACTGATTGGCCCTAGACCTATAACAGCACTGAACACTTAAGGCCCCTTTACATTCTACAATATCGTTAACGATATGATTGCAACGTCACCGGTTTTGTGACGTTGCTGCGACTTCGAAACAACATCGTAGCGTGTGACACGTATCAATGACCAACGATAAGTTAGATGACTTCGTGATTAATGGACTGGACCATAAATTTATAAATTTATCGTCCATCGTCCGTTGGGTCCTGCAGCATCGGTGTGTGACACCTTTCCAACGATCTCGTTTGCGCCTTCGGCTATTCAGAACTGAAGCATGTAGGCGATCAAACGACTGCAAGTATCGTTCGCTAGTCGCGGAATCGTTGCTGCGTCGTTCAATATATCTGCACGTTTGACACCTCACCAGCGATCAGTAGACGATGTTCCAGCAATCCCGGCCAGGTCGGATCGTTGGGCCTTTAAGCTCTGGATGGAAGATAAATGTGTAGTATTGGAGGAATTATTGAGGTTCCCAATTTTTGACAAAATTGCCATAGACAATCTGTATCCATAGTGCACAACTGGCTAAAGAAAAACATTGGTTCCTACAGGACATGGTTCCAGCTTCCAGGCTATTAATACCGCATCTCCATGTTGCAATCCAGATTCCGCACTCTCCATAAATCAAGTTAAATGGCTACCAGCAGGAGCCTATAATTCTTGATTATGTACTTTCACAGAGGATTGTGCTATGATAGAGGTTCTGGCTCCAGCATTGTGAGATGTAATGTGACAGATTGATGACAAACAGCTGCCAGCGTACCAGGAATACTTAAAGAGAACCCGAAGTACTTATCCATCCCTGCCGCCACCGATCCCACCCCATAAATCCTGAGGTCCTCATATTCCACACCATATTACCTTGCTTCTTTATCTCTCGCTACATTTCATTTTACGCAATATTCCACATAGTTTTAGTAGCAGGGGATATATTGTGTCAAAATGACAAACACCGTGATGCAGGCTCGTAGTTTTTTCTGCTAGGTAGGTTAGGAGGCACAACCATCCGGAGGAGCCGCCTGCGCTTGGTACAGAGATAGGGAACATTGTAATGATATGAATGCATTGGTGCAGACTCTTCTCGAAGCAGACAAACATGTGACTGTGTTGGTCGGCTCTATGTCAGGTCTGACTTTTCTCGCCTTACAAAAAAATGAAAAACAGAAGAATTTAAGAGTCCAAAATATTTCTGCAGATTTTCCCATGAAACAACCATTCAAGTGACAAGCAATAAATGATTGACTCCATCTGTGGAAGGAGCCAGAGAAATCCTCATTGTCTTCTCTGTGGTCACATTTAATATAGCTCTTACACATTTTAAGGAAAGTTCCAATTTTTGTAAATCTCCACAACCTTAACTCTCTCATGACCAGGCGATTTTTCATTTTTGCACTTTCAATTTTTTACCCTCCCCGTGTTCAAAGAGCCAGAACATTTTTATGCACGAACCAGGAAAAATTGGTGGATAAAATCCATGCTGGTGTTAAATGATGGAGGTCCAGAAGCAATTCTGGTAAAAAAAAATTGGCGTGTTTTGAAGCCTCTCTGATTCTTCTTCAGGAATTCAGTTAAAGGGATCCTGTCACCCCCAAAACACCTCTAAAGCTATTAAAAGCTGTCCCTAGAGCATAGTAACACTTACCCTACACTCCTTTTAGCTCCTAAATGCACCAAGTGAAAATGAAGATAAATGTTATTACAGTACCTCATTAGGGATGATAATGAGTGACTATGGTATTCATAGTCACCCTGGCAGGCTCTCCCACTTCATGATATCACGCCTCCATAGGCATGATCTTCTAATCAGATTAAAATGCGCGCCTCCCCGCTCTGTGCTGTGTCTCGACCGGCCTGTAGTGGGGCTGGGTGACGCGAATCGCGTCATTTCCGGCGCCGGGTGACGTATGTACGCCCGCACCGCTGTTAGCTTTAAGACCAGCACTGCGCATGCGCAGTGCGCGTTTTGAAGCTAACCGAGCGGCGCGGCGCGGGTGTACTACGCTGCAACCTGGCCTGGAAATCATTATGGCCCCTTTACACGCAGCTACAGGTAACAGGTTTTCTACAGGTAACTTACTGGCTGCAGTGAAATCATGGAGACATGGTTCTATCTTGTTGCTGTGTACAAATGGAACTATGTCTCCATGATTTCACTTTAGCCAGTAAGTTACCAGTAGAAAACCTGTTATCTGTAGCTGCATGTAAATGGGCCATTATGGCGATATGTCGCCCCGGAGCAATCGCTGAGAAATTGCTTCACGGTTGTGGCGTGTGATTTGGGAATTTCACGGCGATAAATCGCCCCTCGGCCATTGCCTGATTCCTGAACAATGCTCAGTAATCAGCCGCAGTCGTTAAGGCGATATTTCCGTATTGTGGTGTCTGACAGGGCGATAATGATGGAAAGAGCGTTGTCTATGATTTCCTGTAGGCGTGCCTCAGAATGCTGAAGTCCAGGCCCCGTCTGAGATGATTGGTGTGGGCTACTGTGTTCCCATTGGCAGTCAGTTGACATTGCACCATATTTGAAGAGCTTTCCATTCAGCACCACACACATCTTCAGCAACCATCCGCAAACTCAGTGCAAACTCCGTTAGACAATGGCGTCATGTATTAGCCAGCCTCCCAGAGCAGGCTGACCAATCGTAATGCTGTTGCGTTGTCCAATGAGCGTGTATGGGGCGCGGTATACACCACTGTGGCACGCCTATATCTTTGCCGCGCTGAACATGTACGCCCACATTTTCCTTTGAGATTGCAGCATGTGAAGCGGCGATGGAATGAGGCAAGATTGGTTCCGCTATAGGGGAAGCGATTTCAGGAGCGACACATCGCCTTAGCTTCAGGGCGAAATTGCGCTGTGTGATGTCGCCATCGGTGATCTGAGGCGACCACGAAAAACGTGAGCGCACACGTTAGATCGCCACACATCGCCAGCCGAGATTGCGGCGTGTAAAGGTACCTTAAGAGGTGCTTCTTAAAAGTTGAGTGTGAATCAGAAGTGTCCACCAGACCCCTAATATTGTCAGTCACTGTGATTATTAGCCAATTTTAATACTATACTAAGACAAAGTCTATTGGGCCATCACATCATTCATGTCTTGATTTTTGGAAGTGGCCCTCCCCTGTTATTCATTATTCATCGTTCCTTAGAATCTGGTGAAATATTCCCTAAAAAAAGAGCAGCAAGAAGAGTCGTCACTTTAGGAATAAACATGAAAAAATTATTTCTTCCTGTTCACATACAGAATACGTGGAAAGCATGTTTATATGACATTAATGTGGCAATCACTATATCTACCCAGTTAAGCGCCTGTCACACATAGCGAGATCGCTAGATCGCTGTTATGTCACAGATTTTGTGACGTAACAGCAACCTCACCAGAGATCTCACTATGTTTGACACATAGCAGCGACCAGGCCCCTCCTGTGAGATCGCCGATTATGTCGGAATGGCCTGGACCATTTTTTGATCGTCGGGCTCCCGCTGGGCAGCATGCATCGGTGTGTTTGACGCCTTAAAAACGAACTCGTTGGCGGCTCAGAACTCAGCCACGTAGGTCTGAGTCATCAGAGTAGCTGCTGTGTGACAGGGTCCCAATGACCGCTGAGGTCGTTATACGGGTCGCCGTATTGTTGCTGCGTCGTTGAGTAGATCTGAATGTTTGACATCTCACCAGCGACTATGTAGCGACGTTCCAGAGATCCTTACCAGGTCGTATCATTGTTGGGATCGCTGGAACGTCGCAAAAGTGTGACGGGACCCTTAGATGGCATTTGTGCAATCATATAGATATTTTTGTATCAAAGTGTCTGTTTTACCACAAATTCTCTTCCCCCAACTTTCTGTATCTTCACACATAACTCAGTAACAATCAGAACTCTGTGTGAGTTCCTGCTGGGGAACGCTATCATTTGGCTCCACACACCTCTGGCTGAATTTTCTGGCTTTGGCTGAGAAAAAAATGTGAAAACAAACTGTTCTGAATGATACTGCAGCTTCCTGCACATTCTGGCAAAATATCTTGCCTCCCTTTATCTACCGTAACTGGAGCCGGATTCTGAAAACATGAAATGATGTTGTATCAGGGAAGAGGTACTCTTACTCACTGATCTACAAATTGTCACTTCAGTGAGGAAGTGGAAAACTCTAATGCCACCCAATAAAGGTAGCAATCCTTGTAATCATAATTGACTATTTAACAAGCCTTTTAATGTGACTTTGGGGTTCTGATCTGGCACAAATCCTAATTGCAGACGCTGCATTTCGGTGTGACTGCCCCTCATCAGTGCAGTGTGTGGGAGTTCTGATCTGCCTGTATGAGAGGTTAAGATGAGGTCTGGGGAACTAGCTTTCTACCATATGAAGAGGAATCTGCCTGCCGCCATAAGGAGATAGATAAGCTGATAAGAAGACTATGGTGATGCGACCCATGGCCGGGTGCATCACATGGGTGGTCGGTATATGGCACTGTTCACATGTATCTAATCTTACTGTGGGTGTGCTGTGTTAAAGCTAACCGGAACACAGGGAGTTAACAGCTGAAAGTGAGTGCTGTAGACCTGACAGATTCATGATCCTGATGAGCGGCTGTGAGCAAGGTGTGCTGATTGCATAGCAGCCAGGGTGGGTGTGTCAGTATGGGTGTGGCAGCAACGATAAAGAGCTAGCCAGGTGTCTGTAAGAGGAGATCAGCCAGAGACAGAGATCAGTCAGAGGATGACAGACTGCAGACTAGAGGCAGAGTCCAGAGAGACCAGACTGGAGACTGATGACCAGAGCCTAGAGATGGATTGGATTGAGAGCAGTCCTGAGCTCTGGGATGTGCGATTGTGAAGGAAGGCTGTGGCCAGACCGAGAGGTTAGTAGAGCACCTGGGTGTAGGGGGGGGGTTCTGGCTGAACTTGTAGGGGGCTCACTCTGTCCATGTTGGTGAGGATCTCTGCCTGTGTTGGTAGGGCTTGGGGGCAGCTGGGCATCATGGGCAGGGTGAGGAGACCTTGGGGGATGCTTTGACTGCCCTGAAGCTCAGGTGGCTCACAACCTGGTCTGGGCCTAGAGGGCTGAAGTCAATGCCGGACTGTGCAGGTGTGTGTGGTCTGGGCCTGACAAGGCTGACGTCCATAGAAGTCCTTGAGGGACAATGGAAGTGTATGATGGCTTAAAGAAAAGGGCCATGGAAGTGTATGATGGCTTAAGTCAAAGGGCCATGTATGATGTGGGGCCACTGGGCCCGTGAGTGAAAACAGAGCAGAAGCCTCTGAGAGGGAGAGAAGACCAGGTCCTGTGAGAATGGAGCCGTGAGTCAGACGACAGGGATTGATAGAGTACCGAGAGTTGGGAAGTTGGGCTGACCCTGAAGGTGCTCACGAGGGCATGTTTGGTGCAGCCGCTTGCCTGGAGATCTGGCCCTGGTGATGGCAGACTTGGAAGCGGTTGGTGACCTGGAGACACCTGCCAAGGAGTTCTTGGGGGCCTGACTTGCCCTGGAGCTCCGGTGACTAAACCCGGGTCGGGGCCTGGCTCAGAGCAGCCGGAGTGCTGTGTAGGGGCTGTGGGTTGTTGCAGCCGGTGGGAAGGGACTAGACTCCCCAAAAGGAGAATTAGGCCAAGGAAGAGCCTGGCCGTAGGGTAGATACCATCAGGTGTGAATAGGGGTGAGCCGACTAGGCCTGGATCCCTATGGGACAGTGTATTACCCATGTACTCTGTGTGTGGACCGGTACCGTAAGGTGACTGGGTGTAGAAGGAAATGTGCAATATAATTTATGTACTGTAGCATGTAATGTAGTGAGCTATGTATTCATGATGTTATGTGATATTGCTCCTACGGGAATATGAGTGTGTAAGGTATTTATTCTATATGTATATGTGAGATGAGCAGTTTACACCTAATAAACTGCAGAATAATGGTTAAAAACATGTTTGGTGTCATTTTACGCTGTCAAGCGAACCCCCCCAGGAGTACACTACCCCACAAGACTTATAGCCGCAATGCTCCTCTGGGAAATATGCAAATTGTCACTTCAGTGATCTACATTCTGTTACTTCAGACAAGCTGAACACTCTCTCATGGGGTTTTTGAAGCCTCATAGAATGAAAAGCAATGATAAGAAGGGTCTTCTGAACCTATTCTTATTCTTTGTGTAAAGACCACCAGTCACCGGGTCATTTTTATTCAATCATACGGTTGCAGATATAGGTCTTTTTATTTGCTGCAGTTTTTTATGATCTTTACAAGGTGGTGTTGCTCTCAGGGTTCCTCGGGGGCGTGTCATTAGGCTACTTACTGGGTATTTATACAAAATCCTGTGGACCATGCCCCCTTAGTAAAGGCCATCAAAATAACCTCTGAACAAAAAGGTCAATATTTTCTAGAATCGTATGTCAGAATAAAGATTAACAACTTCAGCAGGGGTAGGAATATTAAACCGTAACTGTTGCTAAGGGTGGTTTCACATTTGCATTTTTCTAGCCAGCATCCTAATCGGGCCGAATTCTGATGCTACCTGATCAGACCTGCATTGGCTTAGAATGGGGACGCAGGCACATGCGATGGCATAAGCTTTCCACCGAATCCTAAATGAAGTTTTTTCACCTCCTCTCCGGACGGACAAAGTTGCAATTTTGCGGTTGGTTAAAAATCCTGGTGTCACCAGATGCGGCGCACAGCAGCCAAAAATAGTATTGGCCTCAATGGGGCCGGATCCGAATTTCACACTAAGTATGCCCAGAACCCCTCCCATCACCCTCCCATTAGGCGTGTCATATGTAAAGTTTTAAGTTTACATTGGACATGCCTAATGGATCAGGCAAAAAAACGGATACAGTCGTATGCAACCGCAGCTGTATTTTGCCTGATCCGACACTTGGTTCAGGCACAATACCGCGGCCGTTGCATTCGGTTGCAAAAACAAACCTGGATAGAGTCGGACACGTTTTCAGCCTGATCCCACGCAAGTGTAAAATCAGCCTAAATAGTATAAAATGACCAAATGGCCGGGAACACAAAACCATGTGATAAAAACACCCTAACAACAACAATGTGCAAACAGGCAAGTATAAAATGTGCAAATTCACAAAGGTTAATGGTTGTGGCTAATATCACATCTGCTATAATCACCACAGCACATTCTCTTTGGCTGGCTTCACACTTGCGTTCCCTGCCGCTGCGTATTGCGGCGGGGGAGCGCAAGCCGAGCGCAGACACCGCGCTTCCCCATGTTTAGCATGGGGACGCACGGTGTATGTGCTCGGGTGCGCACCCATTGCCCGCCATATGTGATTTGTATGCAAGCATCCACATGCGTACAAATCACACATGGCGGGCAATGTGTGCGCACGGCCATGCGCACCCCAGCGCATACACCATGTGTCCCTATGTTAAACATAGGGACATGCGGTGTCTGCACTCGGCTTGCGCTCCCCCGCCGCAATACGCAGTGGCAGGGAACGCAAGTGTGAAGCCATCCTTAAAATGACATATTAATGGAATAATCTCCCAATATCCCTAATATCAATAGTTAATCACATGTGGCTCACAATTGTTCCCTCCTGACGCACCTACTAGTCAGGTTCTGGTCGGGATCATGTACAATTGTGGCCAAAAGTATTGACACCCCTGCAATTCTGTCAGATAATCCTCAGTTTCTTCCTGAAAATAATTGCAATCACAAATTCTTTGGTATTAATATCTTCATTTAATTTGTCTTCAATGAAAAAACACAAAAGAGAATGAAGCAAAAAGCAAAACATTGATCATTTCACACAAAGCTCCAAAAATGGGCCAGACAAAAGTATTGGCACCCTCAGCCTAACACTTGGTTGCACAACCTTTAGTCAAAATAACTGCGATCAACCGCTTCTGGTAACCATCAATGAGTTTCTTACAATGCTCTGCTGGAATTTTAGACCATTCTTCTTTGGCAAACTGCTCCAGGTCCCTGATATTTGAAGGGTGACTTCTCCAAACTGCCATTTTTAGATCTCTCCACAGGTGTTCTATGGGATTCAAGTCTGGACTCATTGCTGCCACCTTAAAAGTCTCCAGTACTTTCTCTCAAACCATTTTCTAGTGCTTTTTGAAGTGTTTTGGGTCATTGTCCTGCTGGAAGACCCATGATCTCTGAGGGAGACCCAGCTTTCTCACACTGGGCCGTACATTATGTTGCAAAATTTGTTGGTAGTCTTCAGACTTCATAATGCCATGCACACGGTCAAGCAGTCCAGTGCCAGAGGCAGCAAAGCACCCCCAAAACATCAGGGAACCTCCGCCATGTTTGACTGTAGGGACCGTGTTCTTTTCTTTGAATGCCTCTTTTTTTCTCCTGTAAATTCTATGTTGATGCCTTTGCCCAAAAAGCTCTACTTCTGTCTCATCTGACCAGAGAAGATTCTTCCAAAACATTGTAGGCTTTCTCAAGTAAGTTTTGGCAAACTCCAGCCTGGCTATTTTATGTCTCGGGGTAAGAAGTGGGGTCTTCCTGGGTCTTCTACCATACAGTCCCTTTTTATTCAGACGCCGACGGATAGTACGGGTTGACACTGCTGTACCCTTGGACTGCAGGGCAGCTTGAACTTGTTTGGATGTTAGTCGAGGTTCTTTATCCACGATCCACACAATCTTGCATTGAAATCTCTCATCAATTTTTCTTTTCCGTCCACATCTAGGGAGGTTAGCCACAGTGCCATGGGCTTTAAACTTCTTGATGACACTGCGCACGATAGACACAGGAACATTCAGGTCTTTGGAGATGGACTTGTAGCTTTGAGATTGCTCATGCTTCCTCACAATTTAGTTTCTCAAGTCCTCAGACAGTTCTTTGGTCTTCTTTCTTTTCTCCATGCTCAATGTGGTACACACAAGGGCACAGGACAGAAGTTGAGTCAACTTTAATCCATGTCAACTGGCTGCAAGTGTGATTTAGTTATTGCCAACACCTGTTAGGTGCCACAGGTAAGTTACAGGTGCTGTTAATTACACAAATTAGAGAAGCATCACATGATTTTTCTAACAGTGTCAATACTTTTGTCCACCCCCTTTTTTATGTTTGGTGTGGAATTATATCCAATTTGGCTTTAGGACAATTATTTTTGTGTTTTTTCATTTAAGACAAATTAAATGAAGATAATAATACCAAAGAATTTGTGATTGCAATCATTTTCAGGAAGAAACGTATCTGACAGAATTGCAGGGGTGTCAATACTTTTGGCCTCAACTGTATATCGCATAATTGTGGTCTGTTCCCGACTTAGAGAGTCCGCAAAGTCTTGCAGTGCACAGTGCGGGTACTGGGAGGAATGAAGTCTGCAGTCACAGAGTGACTCAAGAATTATCATTTTAGACCAGACAACCTCTTTAAAGGCTGCAATGCTCCTCTGAATAATATGCAAATTGTCTCTTCAGAGAGGAAGCAGACTTGAACTCTAGTGCCACCTAATGGAAGTAGCAATCCTAAAAGTCTATATTGACCCTTTAATGAGCCTTGTCATATGACTTAGGATATACTGTATTTTTCGTTTTATAAGATGCACCTCAAATTTGGTCAAGGAAAAGAGAAAAAAATAATTTTTAATGTTAACTGGGGTCCATTTTATAATGCCAGTGTTCGTCTTACAATCAGTATATATGTATATGGACTCCCATTCTTGTCCATTTGATCCCCTATCCTGGTATATATATCCCCCATCCTGGTACATGACCCCCCCCATCCTGGATATGGCCCCCCATCCTAGTACAGGGCCCCCATCCTGGATATTACCCCCATCTTGGTAAATGGCTCCCCATCCTGTTACAAGCCCTCCCATCTGAGTACAGGCCCCCCTTCCTGAATAAGGCCCCCATCCTAGTACAGGGCCCCCATCCTGGATATGACTCCCCATCTTGGTAAATGGCTCCTGGATTTGTCCCCCCCATCCTGGTACATAGCGCTCCCATCCTAGTACAGGGCCAACCCCATCCTGGATTTGGCCCCCCCACCCTGGTACATAGCCCTCCCATTCTAAAACAGAGCCCCCCCCAGACCAGTACATGGCCCCCCTATCCTGGGCCCACCATAGCTTACCGGGATGATTGTGGTTGTGGAGAAGAGGTGCTGGAGGCACGTCTTCAGAGTCCATGGAGGGTGGTGGCAGAGCTGCGGGGCGGTACCGGCGGCTTTTCGGCGAGGGCCGCCATTTTCCCAGCATTTAATCACACGCTGCAACTGACATAACCCTCCCCCCCGTTAAGTTGCACCCCCATCTTTCCCCCAATTCGGGGGATAATAAAAGTGTGTTTTATAACCTGAACAATACGGTAAGCCAAACCAGAATCTCAGTTTGCAGGGTATTGTCCCTTGTCAGTATGAAATCAGTATGAGATCTCATTTGGCTAGGGAAGAGACAAAAATGGGGATAAGGTTTCTCCCAGTTGAGAATGACACACCAGATCTGGCATCCCAGTATGAGGAGACTTAAAAGCTATAAATCATAGCAAGGCTCATTAAAGGGTCGATTTTGACTATTAGGATTGCTACTTCCAATAGGTGGCGCTAGAGTTCAAGTCCTCTTCCTCTCTGAAGAAATAATTTGCATACTAAATCAGAGAAACAACAGATTTCAGCCCTGTACCTTCATACAAATAATATGTCTGATTGGAAAGGATCTGGGGATGATGATCTCCCGTTGATTTATGATGTGCATGTTTTGGGATCATCTTACCTGGGATCTCTATTGGGGCCACAGCACTAGGTAGGATTCAGTCATAGGCTTTCCATTTTACTTCCATAGATTCCTGGCCCAGAGGTTACACGCTGCTCATCTATAAGCTCAGCAAGCAAAACAGGATGACTGCTCGCTCTAATTATATCCTTATTTATGAACTTAATATAGCATTGCATTCGATACCGCAGTGTCTGCAGATGTTTGACTGGAGTCTCATATAACTCCCATGAACCGTCAGATGAGCCACTTATGACCGGATTTCTGTCTGTGGTGTCCCTCATCTCCCCTGTATCCATTATACCATCATACTGGTGTACAGCCATTCTCCAATCCATGAACAGCAATTCATTCATTTTATTGATCTCAAATGATCTAAAAATCTGACAAGGATTCATTCCTTAATAAATCTTTAGAGCAGTTGGAGCTCAGATTTTCTTTTATACTTCTCTAAATCCGGCACATATAGATATATAAATGAAGTATTAAATAAATATTAAATTGAATTAAATATTAAAATACTTCATTACTTTAAAATATTTTACATTAAATATTAAATTAATTATTAAAATAAATGTAATTAATGTAATTATTAAATTAAATGAATGAAATAAATAATTACATTAAATATTTAATATTAAAAATAAATATTAAAGTAAATCTTAAATAAATAAAAGTATTCAGCCACCACTAGGGGTTAGCTCATAAGCTCCCCCTAGTGGTGACAGGAGTCTGAGACAAGAGGATATGTGGGAGAGAAGTCCCGGGGACTGGAGTTGGTTGGAGCTCGTCCCAGCAACTGAGTAGGAAGGATTGGAAAGAGGAGCTGGAGTAGGGCTCTAGAGAGACAGAAGGGTGCCAGAGACACGGGAAGTGAGGAATCCACCCGTGGCTCCCGCATCCAGGCCGACAGTGACCAGAGTCGGGTGGAGGGACCGGGCCACAGAGGGGGAAACCGGAACCCGCATAGTGGAGTGACATAGAAAGAGACTCACCTACAAAAACCAGGGGGTTGTGATGACTTCAATTGCAACAACCCGAATCCACACTTATTCGCCGAAAAGGTGGCCGTGGAGGGAAGATGTTGCCGGTTAGGACCCGAGGCTGCTGGATTGGGAAACTGAGTGTGAGGCGTGGGGTAGGAGGTTGCCAGCCAACACAGAGACGACCCCAGAAGGAACACCAGAAGGGGGCCTGGTCGACTGTCCCCCAAATTATCTGAAAGTTGACTGGAGCCCTGATCCGGAAGACACAGTACCCCAAAGGTTGCTGGAAACATCTGGATACGTGTTGAAACAGTGAGTAAAAACTTAAAGACTGCACCTAGCTGTGTCCTCCAAGCTCAATGCCACTGGATATCTGAAATTGCTACATGATTCAGATATCCAGTGGCATTAAACTTTCCATTGATGAAGAATAGCCCCACTATCTTTGCAGACCATATACCACACCATACCATCAATGTCTGTGATCCAGCAGTCTTGGAGGGATCTATTCACTGTGGGTTAGTGTCAGACCAGTAGCGCCGGTTTTGTTTGTTAACTTCACCATTCACAAAAAAGTTTGCCTCATCCCTCATCTGAAGGCAATTGTCTATGCTGTGAAGATACGAGATGTGCAGCATCTGAAACAACGGACACTGGAAGCCTGTGCAGCATTTCTTCTGCGGTGTTGCTATCAGCGTGTCAAGAGTGGGAGAAGAGGGTTGCATTGATAATCCAACACAATGGGCAGCACTTTGGACACATTTTATAAGTGGTCATAAACTTGACCAAAATGCAGGGCAGAGGCTGGTCCAAACCTTTCTCTAGGCCCCATTAGACACTCTGAACGTGTTATATAGATTGGAAGATACAATTTTTGTCATGTGTCTTAAATGTTAAACATTTAATATACTAAACTGTTATATTATGACATCAAAATGAGAGGAGGATGTGTCCTTACATGAGCACATATATAGTCTATGTGTTATACCTACAATATTTGAATTGCGGCTGCAGGGAGAGATCTGCAGATCTGTAACAGAAACATTCTGGCTTCTTACTTCTTTTCCCTGTACAGTATATGTATCTAGAGCAAATGTCAGGGAGAGTGCACGTTCTTCAGGGATCATTAGTCCTGCACTGTATATAGACTCAGCGCCCTGTTTACAAAGTATTGACCTTGACATAAAGCAATGAGACCAAACAGCATACACATAAATCACATACATAAACCTGACAAGAACATGATAATAATACTGTGTCTGTTCTTCACTTGAACAAGGCTAAGTTGCAATACCACATACAACCCAGGGGCGGACCTACCGCGGTGCACCTGGTTCAGCTGCACCAGGGCCCCGACCGGCTAGGGGGCCCCTCAGGCACCTGTAGAGGGGCCCCTCCACTTCCCTGCAGGGGGGTCCGGGCCTCCAGCCGCCCCCCGCGATAGTGTGTCAGAGGTCAGAGGAGAGGTGAAGTGAGTGAAGCTTCCTGCCTCCCGCGGCTGACCCCGCCCTTCCTCTCCTCTCAACTCCCTGGTCTGTAATGTGCTGGAGATACAGGTAGCAGCCTATACTCACTAGCAGTCCCCCCGCTCCTCTCCTGGGGCAGCAGCTTGTCACCCCCCACCCCCTCGCTCCTCTCCTGGGACAGCAGCTCGTCACACCACCCCTGCTCCTCACTAGCACCTCCCCGCTCCTCACCTGGGACAGTACCTGCAGCATCGGGGCCCGCCGGCTGTAGTTCCGCCACTGATACAGCCTATGGCCAAGGGTGGCACTATGCAAATTATGCAAAAAAGATCCTCATCCTAATCCAGGAAACCCACCGCAAAAGATTATTTTACCTAATAAACTTGCACCTGTTCTTAGTCAACTCCCAACAGTAAGGGAGAGGCCAAAGGGAATGGAATAACCCATGTCTACAGTTTCATTGTAATCTCCAACCATGGACATGACTCATCATTGATAGTTCTTAATTTTTTTGGAAGTCACTTTCCTTTATTACTTATAGTATTAGCTGCCTTTTGGCAACAAAATTACTGGCGTACTTAACAATACACCGGGAGAGGAGGCATTAAGTCGACTTGCACCAAATTTTACAACTTTAAAAAAAATTGCAATTGATCAGACAGAAACTCCTGATTAGCTAAACTCCTCCAAAAATCGGGAGAGCACTTATAACACAGACTTCAAATGGAATGTATTAAAACAAAACACAAAAATATAGACAAAAATACAGGTGCAAAGGTTTTGAGGTAGAAAAGACACTTTTCCACTGACTTATATTTTATATTTTTACTAATACACTAGGTGAGAAACAATAAGTTTTTCCCTTAACCTAGCACCAATAGATATATCTGTCTGCTGAAAAGAAGATACTGTCGTGTTGAGATGGATGAGAACTGAGGAGATAAGCTGTCCTCTGGATGCCTGTGCCAAGGAGTACCAGGAGAAACCTGAGATGTCCTACATACCAGGAGCCCAGAGATGGCACCGATGTCAAGAAGAAGGATGGACTCAGCAGAGAAGACAAAAGACTAATTATTATTAACAGAGATAGATATATTAGCCTAACCCCACCTAACTCCCATCTAATCCCACCTTGTCCTGGCCATTTCACGCCTAGTCCCTAGAGTATATAATGTAGTGTAACAGGAAATAAACTTGAGTTGCTGTGACCGTTGCTGAGCATGCACTGAGATTGAACAGATACCTTGTCTGACTCATTCTTACTTGGGTACCCCATGCTCTTAGTTTAATTTGGAGTGACTGGTGAAGGAGTGTATTGTCGCAACGACCCCGACAAAGGCAGTGATGAATTGGGGCATTTGTCTTTTTTTTACATTTTAGCTGCATTGGCTATTGCCGAGTACATAACTTTTTAATAACTGCCACTTAGCTTAAAAGTTTTACAGTCATGGCTGAAAGTATCACCCTTGATATTGTTCCAAAAAAGTTTTCTCCCAGAAAATTATTTCAATTACACATGTTTTGCTATACACGTTTTTTTTGGAAGAAAGGTCAAATTGGACATAATTTGACACAAAACCCCCAAAATGCTCTTGCAAAATTGTTGATACCTTTCCAAAAGTGTGGGTAAACAACTGTGTTTCAAGCATGTGATGCGCGTTCATACTCTGTGGCAAGTTACAAATGTGGGCAATATGAAAATTACACCTGAAACCAGTTAAAAAGGAGAGAACGTTGACTCAATCTTTGCCTTGTGTGTCTGTGTGTGCCGCACTAAGTATGGAGAACAGGAAGAGGAAAAGAGAACTGTCTGAGGACTTGAGAACCAAAATTGTTGAAAACTATCAATGAAAAGTAATGTCTATGTCAAGAGATCTTGATGTTCCTTCCTCCACAGTGCACAACATAATAAAGAGGTTTAAAACCCAAGGCACTGAATCTAATCTCCCTGAATTTGGACAGCAGAGAAAAACTGATAAAAGTTACAATGCAGGATAGTCCGGATGGTGGATAAGCAGCCCCAATCAAATTCCAGAGAAATTCAAGCTGTCCTACAGGCTCAGAGTGCATGATGTCAGCGTGAACTATCTGTTGACATTTGAACGAAAGGAAATGCTATGGAGGAGACTCAGGAGGAACCCACTGCTGGTAAAGACATAAAAGACTACAGTTTGCCAAAATGTACGTAAGTCAACATCATTCTGGGAAAGCATCTTGTGAACCGATGATTCCAAGACAGAGGTTTTTGGTAAAGCACATCATTCTACTGTTCATCGAAAACAGAATGAGGCCTACAAAGAAAAGACGTTCTATGTACAACAACGAGGCACTGACATGGGCGTGGCGTGTACTCCCTCCTACGCAAACCTCTTTCTTAGTTACTGGGAGAGGGAGGTTTTTGGGGAGGGATCCCACACCACCTCCATGTGCAGTGCTGGTATAAACAATCGATGATGTATTGGCACTGTGGTCAGAGATGGTGGGAGAATTGGAGAATTTTATGGAATCCCTGAATGGGAACCAGTATAACATCAAACTCACCTTCAAATACCATGGGTCAACCATCAATTTTTTAGACATTCATTTAGTGGTGAACCCAGACGGCTCCCTACAAACGGACATGTTCTTTAAAGAAACATCAGTAATTGCGGTCCTCCATGCTACGTCGGCTTACACGGCTTCAACAATATCTGCTATACCAACCGGACAGTGTTTAAGAGCCAAAAGGGTATGTTCAATACAAACATATTTTGAACAACAGGCGAGTGATCTAGAATCTAGATTCACAGCGCAGGGCTATAGCCGAAGAAGTATCAGGAAGGGCTATCAAAGGGCTGTAAGTACACCCCGAGAAAACCTCCTGATACCAAAACAAAGGAATAAAAATAGTGGAACACCATAAATTATACGTTTTGTGTCAACATACAACAATCACTGGTGGGAGATGCTAAACACTGGAACATCCTAAGAAGGGAAACGTCATTGGGTAAGGTCTTACCGAAACAACCAAGCATGACGGCAAGACAGATCCGAGTCTCAGAGAATCTTTGTTACAGAGCCACTATGTGGTAAAAATTCCTCCACTTTTTGGCTCTGGCCATTCTACCCTTGTGGTGGATGCAAAGGGTGCAGGAACATGATAAGAGCAAAAACCTTTTCGCCTTGGATGACAGGAGGGAATTTACGATACGTAAATATATCAACTGCCAAACAACCCACGTCATCTATTATGCTACATGTCCGTGCAACCTCATATATATTGGACTGACCTCGTGCAAGGTTCATGTTCGCGTGGGGGAACATGTGCAGGTTATAGAGCCCGCATGAAAAATGAAACCTGATGACGCAACACTAAAAACGATTGCTCACCATTTCAAGGCAAAACATCAATGTGATACGAGAGGTCCCAGGGTAAGAGCGATAGATGCGATACACCTGGGATCCTGTAGAGAGGATTACAAAAAGAAATTGGCACAGTGTGAGTGTCAATGGATTATACGGGTGGATACGATGAGACCGAAGGGTCTTAACGAAAAACTTAGTTTCGCACCATTCCTATAAAAATGAGATGTAGAGTAAAGGAGTAACTCTGATTTACACCTTATAGGTGTTCATTCTTTTAAGTGTTTTTAATTCACTTGTTTTCATTTTTCACTGTTATGGTATTTCATTCTTCTTTTATAGAGTTTCTATTGTGTTTGTATATAACTATGTTCCATGTATTTGGACCCTATCCTCTAGCCCTATAAAGTATCATCTGGGAATAGATTGAGCACGGCTGAAGAACAACAGGATGAAATACCGTACTCTGTTTTGGAACCACGCATCTATTGAAAGGGGAATAATCCCCACCTCCTTATGGAGGCATACAAGATGATTCTGAAAATGTTTAATTTCTTTTGAAATGTGAATATTGATGTCAGGTGTTAATTGTATGATAAGATATTAATGATGCTATAATTAGTCTATTAAGATATTGTATGACTGAGATTAGTTTAATCTTTGTGACCAAATTCTGCTGTATATACTTAATATCGAAACATTTCCCTATTATTAGGGACCCTATTCTTCTCTCTTATTGCCCTCACTTTGCTACTTGTAATCATACTGAACATCAATTTTTCCACCTATGTAATCTATAAAGTGTGGTCAAAATACAGCAGTAATCTTTTTGACGTGCCCTTCGTGTAATATGGCGCCGCGAGCTTCATGGAGTGACCTCACTCCGGCCATCCAGCTCGCACAGGCACAGTGCGCTGTATCCGCCCTGATCGACGCAGTGGCTTCCTGATTGGTCCGGATGGGTCACGTGGCCGGTGACTCACTGAGATCCAGGTAATACCGGGAGCGTACGGCAATGCGCGGATTAATGATAAGCAATTGTCCCGGAAAGGGATGGTTTTATATCACTCCAATGGCGGCTATAAGAATGGTTGGATGTTTGGGAGTCCTTGCAGCCCCTGAGGAAACCTTAGGGCGCAATGTAGGGGCTCCCCCCAGTGGAAGGAGGCCGGTCACATTTCTAGCATGGGTAAGCACCATTATTTGAATGCCTATGGAACGATGGATTAGGGATATTAGAAGGTTATTATTCCGTACTATAATGTTTAGACATCACAACTGTGGTATTGTGAGATTAAGGTTTAGTGTTGAGAATATATCTGTGGGGGTTGGATGTAATGTATAGCCCACAGTATTAAGATCCACCTCCTGAATTGGGCCCGCCATAGAATTCTAGTTGGTGATATCAGCTTCTTGATGAGATCCAGCACAAAATATACATTTATGGGCTACTGATAAAAAATTAATACCCCATTATTTGTGTGTATTGTAAAGCGGCGAACTTCGTGGTGGGATATACTTACAATTTAAGTTAGAATTTTCATTGCATTTATATGCCATAGGTGTGCATCCAATTGTCATGCTTTAAATATCTTTGATGATCTTTGAAGATGAAAGAATTTAAACTAAAAAAGGTAGTTACTACACTATTGACTATGTAATATAAAAACCTCCATTTGGGTTGTCCAAGTGTTTAAATGCCGGATAGTTCGGATGCTGGATAAGCAGCTCCAATCAAGTTCCAAAGAATTTCAAGCTGTCCTACAGGCTCAGAGTGCATCAGTGTCAGCGTGAAATATCTGTTGACATTTGAATGAAAGGAAATGCTAGAGAGACCCAGGAGGAACCCACTGCTAGTAGAGACATAAAAGACTACAGTTTGCCAAAATGTACGTAAGCCAAAATCATTCTGGGAAATGTCTTGTGGACAGATGAGTCCAAGACAGAGCTTCTTGGTAAAGCACATCATTCTACTGTTCACCAAAAACAGAATGAGGCCTACAAAGAAAAGAACACAGTAACTACAGTGAAATATGGTGGAGGTTCAAATATGTTTTGTGGTGTATTGCTTCCTCTGGCACTGGGCGACTTGACTGTGCACAAGGCGCCATGAAATCAGAAGATTACCAAAGGATTTTGGGTCACAATGTACTGCCCAGTATGAGAAAGTTGGGTTTGCGTCCTAGGTCATGTGTCTTCTAGCAGGACAATGACCTCAAACTTTAAGGATTTCCCAGAAATGGATGGAAACAAAGCACAGGAGAGCCCTGAAGTGTCAGCAATGAGTCCAGATCTAAATCCCATTGATCACCGGTCGAGAGAGCTTAAAACTGCTGTTGGGAGAGGACGCCTTTAAATAATAGAGACCTGGAGCAGATTGTAAAGAAGAGTCCAAAATTCCAAGTGAGATGTGTAAGAAGCTTGGTGATGGTTACAGTTATTTATTCCAAAGGCTATAAAACGAAATATTAATTTGAGACTGCCAACAACTTTGTCGACCCATTTTTGGGGTTTTGTGTGAAATTATGTCCAATTTGCCATTTTTCTAAGTTTTTTTTGTGTTGTTCCAATAAATACAAAAGAAATAAATGTGCAATTACAATAATTTTCTTGGATAAATACTTAATTTTTTGTAACAATTTCAAAGGTGCCAACCCTCTTGGCCATGACTGTAACCTTAACAATAATTTTAATACAATTTCTTCTCCCAAATCAAACCGATTACACTTTATTATGTAAGTCCTTTTTGTGTACCTTTCTCAACAGTGGCGTGATTCTAAACAAGCAGGTGTTACAAACGCCATGTACCTGGCATAGAAAATGATTAGTGGACAGACTTCTCTTATCTGATAACTGTCTGGCACAGCGGGTAATCTAAGGTGAATGGTTACGTTGCCATGACTTTGCCCATTGCCCGTCTGCTCTGTGGCTAGCCGACATCACTATAATTATTTAATTGAGATTAGCGTAAATGAAAGCTCCATGAACCAAGCCCAGAAATCAGAAGAAGTTGAAAAATGAATAACCTAGACTAGACATAAGAAAGAAATAACACTGAAAACATGGAGACTTTGCTCTATAAAACCAACTCTAGTTAATGCAAAACAAAAAAAATATACAAATGGCTGGAAAACATAAGCATTACCCAAATACCTACGCGTGACTTTACATACATCCCATACTCCAATGTGCTCCCATGACTCATTAGGTGTCTTGGTTGCCCTAAAATAAATCCTGCATTGTACATGGCCATGCCCGCCTTAAGAAATTAAGGAATGCCCTCCCAAAAAGTTTTTGTTTTTCCCTAAATCTGTATGAATATGTGTATGTTGTGGACTGTCAGTAGTCCGAACTTTAAAATTGATGACTGATCGATGGGGTTATGACACCCGACACCCCCACTGATCTGTTGTTTCCAGTACTCACAATGGTCAGAACTAATTAATTTTGGAGCTGCACAGCACAGATCCATCAACTGTATAGAAGCCACGGCTGGGTACTGCACATCCACCCTCTACTCGAATCAATAAGGGATGGATACGTCATGGCGACTATTCCGCTAATGGAGCCATATCGTGCAGCTCTAAACCAGAGTAGTTCTGGCCATTAGCGGCAACGAGAACAGCTGATAGGTGGGAGAAGTTGTTGGTATTGCATCCCCGCCTATCAGTAATTGATGACCTATCCTTTGGATTGATCATCAATGTTGATGTCCTGGAAAACCCCTGTAATACACTTAAGGCCCAGACACACATAACGACGCACCAGCGATCCCGACAACGATAACGATGTGCAGAGATCGCTGGTGCGTCATTTTTCACATCGCCGGTAAGATGTCAAACAGGTATCTCACCAATGATGTGAAAAACAACGCACTAGCAATCCAGAATTATACCGAGGTCGTTGGGAATTGTCTCTCCACAGCATAGCATTGAGATCGTTGGTCATTGTCCCTGTCAAACACAATGATGTAGCGCTCCAGCGGGAGCACAACGACGTAGAAATGACCCAGAGCAGTATGTAACGGTCAACGATCTCACAGCAGGGGCCAGATTGTTGGTGCGTGTCACACGTAACGAGATCGCTAATGGGATCTGTGACGCAACAGCGATCTCATTAGAGACCTCTTTATGTGTTACAGGGCCTTTATCTAACACTATCTTCCCTGGGATCCAGCACTATTCTGCTTCTCTTTTCAGTGACATCATTGCTTTTCAGACTCTCTGGCTCACTCTATGCTCCAGGTGTGAACTAGAGAATTATTTTAACTTTATCATGACTCACTCTGATGCTCCATAGATCTACATTATAAATGCCATTCCCAGGCCACGAAGGGCAAAGTGTCACCTGAAAAGTCTGCAGAGCGGTGACATCACTGAGAAGAGGAGCAGAAAGATGCTAGATTCCAGAGAAGGCAAATTAACACACACATCACACTTTATACAAGGATACAATCTTCATGGGAGGGCTTCTATAATATCTGAGTAGCTCAGTTAGAGAATAACTATACTTGGTTTTTTTTCTTAAATGATTTTGACCAGCATGGAAATTTATAAAAGTTAGCACATTACTTTATTAAAGATTTGTCTTCATTCCCATATTGCACTGAGTGGCGGCTCTTCCTCAGTATATTTTTCAGCCTTCGGCCGCACTGATATCAGAACAAAGTCAATCGGAGAGCAGATGATGGCAGTGACTGTAAGCTCCGGTCTCCTCCTAGGAGTGTTGTACTTACCAGAACAATTTTCCGCAGCAGCTATCCCTAAAGATAGTGAGACACAGGTGCAGATCCTTTCACTGCCATCACCTGCACTCCAAATGAGTACATTCTCATATCAATGCAGGTGAAGACAGATAGACAGGGGAGAACCAGGGTTTTGGAAGCCATTTTCATGCAACATTTTTTACTAGAATGAAGAGAAATCTTCTAATTAAGTGATTATTAAACTTTTCTCAAACTTTCCACGCTGGACAAAAATGATAAAAAAAAAATTAAACAAATATATTTAGCTATTATTTAACAGAAATAGATGTTACTCTGGATTAAATAATGTAATTATATCTCCAAATGCCAACAGGAAGGTTTGCAGCCAAGATTGTGGCTTATCTTGGAACGTCAATTTTAGAGTTCGCGGCAAGCCAAAGGGTTGACATGCCAATGAGAACATTGGATGGTCTGAAAGTCTCCATACACCAACTTCATGGCCTTCAGAAGGAGAAACAGTACCCCATAGACTTTGGGCCAACGTGTTTCCCAGCCAAGAAGAACCACATACTACACTGGTGAGGAACAAGGACCTTGAATCAGCTGTCTGCAAATGGGTTTCTTTGCCTTTTAAAAAAAAAAAAATCTGGTTTGACTAAATATCTTACATTGTGTGGCAATTACATCAGACATCATCTTACAGGGTAACTTCTTCTAGTATTGCTATTAAGGAGTTAGCTTTCCTTGTCTTTGAGGAGAGCTAATTTGAATACTATTTGCCCAAGAAGCATTGCCTGGCCTAAAAGTCTCCCTACACCTACTTAGCGGTCTTCACAAGAAGAAATTTACCCCCAAGATTTGGAATTTTACTTGTCATGTTATTCGTCAAACAGTTGCAAGATATCTTTCTGCTCAAGAATGTGCAAAGCCAAGAAAACTGTCTTTTTGTGTAATTAAACAGGCAATAAATACCAGCCCGTTCTTCTTAAAGGGGTTTTCCCAGTGATGTTAGTGGAGTACAGGTGCATAGCTCTTAAAAAACAGTTATGACGGCCCCACCATTCGCTTGCTTCCTATTGAAAATGTCTTTAAGGCAGAGTGCCCGCCCACTAGATGGATCTCTACACTATACCGCATTTTATCCTTGGTTACGGAGGTCGAAGTACCTACGTATAGGAGGTCTTGGGAGAGAGACTTGGGTAGGTCCATACCTGCTAGCGAGTGGAAAAAAGCTTTCAAATCGGCCAGAGGTTGTCGGGTACATGTGACGCTCGAGAGAAGTGCTTTAAGCTGCGATTTCGCTGGTATCTCACCCCAGACAGGTTACGCCATTGTTTTCCGTCAGCATCTGACTGCTCTTGGAGGTGTGGGTCCGAAGTAGGTACAATTCTCCACATATAGTGGGATTGCTCCCTGATCAAAAATTTTGGAGTCAAGTGTTCCGAAACTACGGCCTAGTAACGGGTAAGCATATTGTTGGCACCCCTGAAATGGCCTTGCTTTCCATGCTCCCTGGATCGGTCAAATCACAGAAAAAGGATATCCTCCGATTCTGCCTTTCCGTGGCGACGTCTGTGCTTCCCCGTCATTGGAACGATCAGAATCCCCTTTACATTTTCGAGTGGTATTCTGAAATGAAGGTGGTCTGTAGATTGGAGGAGACTTCAGCTGGGCTCACGCAGACTCTGGCCGACTTCACAGCTGTCTGGTCGGAATGGATCCTCTTCAGAGATGCGCCTAATCTTTCCGCCCTGTTCTCCTAAGCTGGACACTGGCCCTAAGTAAACGTTATCCGTCTCCTCGGATATAAGCCACTTTACATTTACTCCTTTCCCCCCCCCCTCCTGGTTCCACCCCTTCCCCCACCTGGACGATACTGGGTTTATATGTTGGTAAGTCTTTACCTCCCCGATATTTCGGGAAGGAAGTTTAATTGGGTCAGGTCCTCCTTTGGGAAGGAAACCTGTTTCTATCAACCTATGTGGTATTTCATAATATCAACGATGTTTTGTTCTATAGGTCTGTGTAAGTTTATGGAGTGCAGCCACTTTTTTGTACTTTGTGATATCTCAACTTCTGTGTGGGGAGTTGCACATATTATGTTTCTCACTTCTCATGTATTTTCTTTTTGTTGTTTTTCTGCAAAAAGTTTAATAAACATATATTTACCAAAAAAAAACAGTTATGACAACTTCTTTAAAGGAGTTGTCCAGGCTTTTCCTAAAATCTGTGAGTATCTAGGGTGCAAAATGCTAACAGTTTGTAATTTACACCCTGTAAGTATTTTGCTTGGTTACCTAGCTACCACGATTCAGCATGTAGAGGAGCAGATCAGCCCCCATCTAGAGGCATGTTATTTTGGAGCTGTAACATCACAACTGGTCTTTACACCCAGGCTTCCAACAAGCCCTCCCCCAGTCTACAAAAGGACCCCCTCCATTCATCTATGTAGATGCTGATTGAACTGCATTGCACCGAGAGGTCATTTCCTTATCTCTGCATCACTGTGTTGAAGTCGCCTCTCTGTGAAAGAGAACGAACCGCTCTGTGCAGTGATGCATGGTGTGCGCTGTTCATTCTTCTTCCCCCATGTCAGCTGTCACTGAAGCGATCCCCTGTATCACTGCTACAGCCATCCCCTCTGTGAAGAAGAACGAATTGCTCTGTGTCAGTTCACCATTGTGTGTGCGGTACATTATAGGAGGCATGAGGCAGTTTGTCCTGTATTGATAATCTCTGGCTGATAAAACATTGATTGTATTGAAACAACAAAACATAGCTTAGTAAGTGACAGAGCTGTAATTAGGATCACTTCCCACACATTGTGCTGCTCTCAGATTACATAGCCAAAATCTGGTGACAGATTCCATTTAATGGACACTGCCCTCATGGCTAAATGCTAAATGTAAACCATGGCAGCACCAGTGTATTGAACATCTGACATATTTGCAGATTAGGATTTAATACAAAAACACAGTTTTCGTCGTTTATTCTGTAAAACTAGAATACTTCTTTAAGACAAAATTATCATCAAATAACCGTATATTGTCTACGACAAGAAGATTGTAAAGGTTTGTATAATTTTCTGAGAATCACTTGTCCTTGTCACCATCAAACAAACGTGCAGTTCTCTAAACCTGCCAGTGTAAAGGGCACATGTCATGGCCAGAGCACCCCCCGGTAGTCTAGACATACTTATATGTCCCTAATCTCGCAGTCACCATATAATTCTTTCTTAAACTAATTTACAGAGTACAAAAGATTCCTTCCCCACAATTCACCCAACTAATAGGAGCACAACTGAGAATTCACCAAACATCCATGGAGGCGCGGCCTCCTGCTTCTACCACCTGAATCTCAGCATTTATAAATGTCTAATCCATAAACTAACATATCTGAAAAAAAAAAAAAATGATCTCCAGAATCTGGAAAAGTTCCCCAGAAGTTGGAGGTAAACACATTCGTGGTGTTGGGCCAACTTCAGCAGACGGGAAGATGTTGTAAAGCAAACAAGAATTTCACAAGAAACGCTTGCAGTCAGATTGAGGGAATGGGTTCAGCGTTTGTCGGTAAAATACAGGAATTACAAACAGCGAAATTGAGATTCTGATAAATATATTTACTAAATAAATGTAGTTTAAAAAAAGGGCCTTCAGCCCAAAAAAATTAGACATGTCTTTGTGCACAAGTACTGCACAAGCAGAATGAGCCAACAGACCAATTTTCTCGCCCCTATTTCCTTTACTATAAGAACCTTACTGGTCGGAGGGTTGCAGGGAGCAGACTCCATGACTCTGACTCCACAGGCCTGATTACAATTGTCCAACCTACAACATATTTTCATCTAATCTAATGTACATATAAGCCTTTAAACAGATGTTGACTATACCCACGTACATGCAGGACAGCAGAGTAGACCATTACCAGACATGTCTGGCACAGGCTTATATGTCTAGAGAACAAAAGGATCAATGTCTCCTGACATTATCTGTTGGGCAGAGCCAGGAGATCTCCTTAGGCTGGCTTCACAATACGGTTTTGTTGCTGTTCGTTGGATCCTGTTTTTTTGCAAGATTCAACGAACAGGAATGGACAGCACCGGATTGGCACCTTCAAATGCCATTTCTGTGTCCGTTCCGGTATCCGGACACAGAAAGAGCAGCGTGGAGCCAAGCCCGCTGTCAGCGCTGTGTCGGCGCTGTGTAATATCACTTTAGCAGTGTATCTATATACACGCTAAAGTGATATTAAATAAAGGGATGATTAAAAATTAAAAATAATAAATCCTCACCTTCTGGCGACCATGAGTGACCCATGCTGACTGCAGCTCTCCCGGCCATTCAAGGACCTTGCATGATGTCACCGGGAGGGGCGGGGCAACCCGATCACATGACTGCATCAGCAAATCTGATATGGTCAAGTGATCGGGTTGCCCCTCCCCTCCCGGTGACATCATGAAAAGTCCTTAAGCTTTGTATTCAGCGCGGGACACTGTCGCCGGACAGGTGAGAATTAATTTTTTATTTTTAATCATCCTTTTATTTAATCTCACTTTAGCAGTGTATGTAGATACACTGCTAAAGTGATATTACAAAGATTTACCATGGGTACAGAGCAGTGCTCTTGTTCTGCGCATGCTCTGTACCCTGGCAGCCATAGATCCGGCGCCATAGGCCCTCATGATAAGTGTGCTGGACAGGACAGGATTTGTTTCTGTCCTGTTTTGTCACCGGAGCCAAAAAACGCTGCAGCCCTTGTTTTTGGGACCGGATTCACAAAACCGGATGGCCAAATAGGGCCAATCCGGTACCATGGGGATGTATGGGGGCCAAAATGATCCTGTTGTGTTCGTTTCAAAAACTAATAGAACAGGAAAGTAAAAAACGTAGTGTGAAGCCAGCCTTACACATTGGATAGTCATCAATCCTATAGAAATCCCAAGTTTAATCTTATCTGAATGTTGTTAAAATGGTTGTCCACTACTCGGGAAACACTCTTCAATGAGCATGTTTGTCCGTGGTAAAATAGCAACACTTAAGCCCCCGTCACACATAGCAAGATCGCTGTTGAGTCACAGGTTTTGTGACACAACAGGACCTCTCCAGCGATCTCACTATGTTTGACACGTAGCAGCGACTAGGCCCCCGCTATGACATCACCGATCGTCTCGGAATGGCTGGACCATTTTTTGATCGTCGGGTTCCCGCTGGGTAGCATGCATCGGTGTGTTTGACGCCTTAACAACGACCTCGTTGGCAACTCAGAACTCAGACACGTAGGTCTGAGTCAGACTAGCTGCTGTGTGACAGGGTCACAATGACCGCCGAGGTCGTTATACGGGTCGCCTTATCGTTGCGGAGTCGTTCAGTTGATCTGACTGTTTGACATCTCACCAGTGGCCACGTAGCGATGTTCCAGCGATCCTTACCAGGTCGAATCGTTGTCGGGATTGCTGGAACATCGCCAAGTGCGACGGTACCCTTATAGTTAAACAACAAAGAATTTGGCACATCCTCTTAAAAGATAAAAAAAATGTCTTCTTTATTCAATGTCTTGTGATCCCATGGACTATTTGCATTAAAACATTTGTTGGTTCTGTGATCACGCCTCAATATCTTAGCAGTGTCTAGAGAGTTGTAATAATTTTTGACTTTCAGAATCAGGTATATCTCTCTTATGGCCCATTTTGCTCGAGGAAAACAATCTGCCTAATAATTCTATACACCTTGACAAAGGGGGTTTATATTCTTAGGCCTCACTTCACTTCATTACACAAATACACATCACCTGATCCGCTTCATCCAATAAGCATTGTAATTTTTACAGCTTGGAGTTGGACAATCTGCATAAAAATGATGGTATGGTCAAAATACTCATGTGCCTAATAATTTGTCTAAATTTCATGGGGGCATTGGAGATTTTAGTGTTTCTGCCTTTCTATTCTTTCCATTAGGGGTCTGAATCTCTGTGCCCATCACTTCATCAAACCTTCTGACATGCCACTACGAATATGGGCAAACTTCAAAGGAGTCATTCATCTTTCTGTAAGGTTTTCATATGGCAAATATAGCACTATACATTTTATTACACTACAGTAAGACATCCATATGAACACACTTATGAGACAAATTGGCTCCCTATGGTTACTCTGTGATATGGACATGGCTCGTACCATGTTGGTAACAGATGGTTATGATGTATGTAAGGGGAGACGGTTTAGATTGAGTGGCCCTTTAAACACGACCAGATGTGGTCAGATCGGAAGTCGCTGTGCTTTCAGGCATGTAATTATGTCCTCCACCCCCTGTAAGAGCAGCAGAACATCGATCTTCGTATACTCTCATAGAACCTGAAAGCAGGTTTTGTTTTGTGTGCTCATTTTTCCTGTTCTCCAGCAATTGAAGGTATGTCATTTTCTAGACCTATGACCTAGACCTCCTACATGAGGACTCCTATGATTGTATTTTGTTAATTTAACTCCTTAGTGCTTACATTATATCAGGGGTGGGGAACCTTTTTCTATCTGGGGTCATTTGGAGATTTCTACTATGCTGTGGGGGCCACACAAAATATTAGCTTGAAATGACCCTGCTCTGTTGGTTAAACCAGGGATCTCCAACGCCAGGCCTCCTGGGCCACAAACAGGTCAGATTTTCAGGATTTCATTGTATTGCACAAGTGATAATTGTATCATCTGCAGGGGTGATGATTCCAATATTAAGGAAACCCTGAAAACATGACATGTTTGTGGCCCTCGAGGCCTGAAGTTGGAGATCCCTGGGTTAAAACAATCAACTCGCCTGTACTGTGGTGGCTGGGGCTGCTTCTCTTTTGCATGGCTATGATGTTAGGTCATATGGATCATGTTGCTTATCTGCTTCTCCAGGCTTGCTAGAGCCCCAGATGTCACAGGAGAAGCTGGGAGCACATATGTAACTGGGAAGACTGAGTCTGGGGCATAGAGATCACTGAGGAGTTGGACTTAAAAGGCAGACAGTCAGCAAAATGTGACTGCCAGCCTGAGCACTGCAGTTCCCAGGAATCTGCCCGAGGGCCGCAGAAAAGGTCATCGAGGGCCGCACGCGGCCCACGGGCCTGAGGTTCCCCACCCCTGCATTATATGGAGCATGAAGGTTATTTTGCACATTTTTCTGACCTTGATAATAAAAATATAGTTTTTATTTTCCATTGAATAAAAAAAAAAAATTTAAAATTAAATGATGAAAAAAAAGAGATGACAGCAGGGTAGGCGGAGATGACAGCAGGGAAGACGGTGATGACAGCAGGGAAGACGGTGATGACAGCAGGGAAGAAGATGACAGTAGGGAAGGCGGAGATGACACCAGAGAAGGCAGACATGATAGCAGGGAAGAAAATGACAGTAGGGAAGGCGGAGATGACAACAGGGAAGGCAGATATGACAGCAGGCAAGAAGATGACAGTAGGGAGGCGGAGACGACAGCAGGGAAGATGACAGTAGGGGAGGCAGAGATGACATCAGGGAAGGCAGAGATGACAGCAGGGAAGGCAGAGATGACAGCAGGGAAGGCAGAGATGACAGCAGGGAAGGCAGAGATGGCAGCAGGGAAGACAGAGATGACAGCAGGGATGAAGATGACACTAAGGAAGGCGGAGATGACAGCAGAGAAGGCAGACATGATAGCAGGGAAGAAGATGACAGTAGGGAAGGCAGAGATGACAGCAGGGAAGAAGATGACAGTAGGGAGGCGGAGATGTCAGCAGGGAAGATGACAGTAGGGAAGGCAGAGATGACAGAAGGGAAGGCAAAGATGACAGCATTGAAGACAGAGATGACACGGGGAAGGAGATGGCAGCAGGGAAGGCAGAGATGAAAGCAAGGATGAAGATGACAGTAAGGAAGGCGGAGATGACAGCAGAGAAGGCAGACATGACAGCAGGGAACATAGAGATGACAGCAGGAAAGGAGGTGATGACCATGGCTCGGGAAACAAAAGATGTCAATAACTCATCTACAGGAGAAGTGTTCTGTCTGTGCTGTGGTAGCCCTTTTGAGCTGATAAACACGATATACACTAAATATATTGATATTACACCGGCTGTAGATGCTAAATATCAATATCCATACCACATACAAATCTGATTATAAAAATTGATTGTCAAATTCTATGTATTACAATTTACTGTGTAACGTGCCACCCGTCATCCTGTGTGATGTATATCAGGGTACAGTAACCATTTTATATTTTAAGACCTTTGTGTCAAGGTCGCAGATTTTAAACTCCCTTAACAGGAAAATGTTTGTGCTGATGTTATTTCCCATCACGCGTGATTTATATGCCTCCTGCCCGTACTTCACCATTACACTACAGTCATTGTAACAACAGCTGGAATTCACACAGAGGCAATCAATGACCGTTCAAAATGACAGGAATATATTTCCATAAGAAGATTACAGTCATGTTCTCACAGCATCTGGGAAACAAATCACAGGGACTTGAACTAAAGCTATAAAATAACTGAATAATTGTATGGCATTTATTGGGTTAAGACAAATGCAACTCCATAATATATGTTTTTTAAAGGCATCTGCTTTTTTCTTCTCCAGGACTGATTTATTCTCAAAATTCTCAATTCCAGGATACGCTCTGTACTCAGTGAATACAGATTTTCCCATTACTGAGATAGGAGATGACAGATGGTGTTTATATAGTTCTATGGAGGTGGGAGGAGCTAGAGACAACACAGACATTCTACTGCCATTCCACAGAACTATATAAACACCAACTGCCATCTCCTATCTCAGTAATGGGAAAGTCTGTATTCACTAGAGACATATTTTACCTTTGATTAAAGAATTTTGAGAATGATCAATGTAGGAGGCGAAAGAACTGGATTTTTATAATAGGAAACATGTAAATTTCTCAATTTCACATGTAGTATTGATTTATGAAAATAAAATACCGTAACACAATGGTTGCTTTTTAAAGTTTGACCACCTTTAACAGTTTTTATATATAATTTATAGAAAACAAAGGTGAGTGACTGTAATCACAATACATTATTTATCTTCAACTTATCATGAATAACAAGATTTTTTTATGACCCAGAGCAGCAATCAAAATTCTTCCAGCTGATGGAAAATGACACCACAAGTTTGATTTTTACGTTATTACACAGGTCTCTATCTAATAAACATATTTGAATAGAAAATAAAAAAAATGGCAACACATGATTTGGGCTCAAAAACAGAATCTATAGCACCCCACAGAACTCCCCCATAGTAAGTTTCATATGTAATGACAGTGGCCTATTTTGTTGCAGGTTGACCCTCCGCTCCTGTTTTCTGCCGGAATCAGCAGTGTGCGGCTAATGCCGCAGTCCAGTCCTGAAATTTCAGATTCACGGCTAGCGGGGAGCTAATCGCGGTTCTGCAATTTCAGCAGGGAGCTCTCCACGGTGCTGAAGTTCAGCGCTGGCTGTCGCTGAACTTCAGCACCCGGTGTCCGGCATCCGGATCCGATTTTCTGTTGGATCCGATGCGATCCGGCTCCCATAGACTCCCATGTTAGTGGGCGCTGGAACACACTGGAGGATCCGGCAGGATCCTATTTTGTCAGATTTTTGACCTGGAAACAAAAATGCTGAAGCTGCGATTTTGTGCCCGGGACAAAAATCGAATGCAGCCTAATGCTGCTGGACAGGGACAAAACCGGATGGCAAATCACTGCCATCCGGCCCCATCTGGCACCATAGGCATGCATTAATACAAAATCGGGTCTGAGGCTGTCTGGTTCACACCGGACAGCCCCGGACCCAAAAAAAACTGTGGTGAGAAGCCGGCCTTACATGTGCACCCTTTATCTTTCATCCCTGACAAACACTCCTCTCCAATCAATAGATTATTTATGTGAGAAATGTCTGTTTATGTATGCTTTTAACAAGTTCTCAGTAACGGTTGGATCACAGAATTGAGACCCCCCCCCACCACTTAGCATATTGCTATGATTTGTCCTGTCCCAGGACTTGGGAATCATACAGTGTTGTGTTGTCATCGTATTGTTTTCATTGCAGTGCTATGCAATAGGTTTGCAGTTTCTTAGAATGTTGTTTCCTCTCTCACCCTGCTAAGCTACCTTCACATTACGATTTTGAGGGAGCCGATGCTGTCCGATATAAATCGGACAGCATCGGCTCCCTTCTGATGCCTGGAATCGGGTGCCAAATAGGCACCCGATTCCGGCATAAAATCGTTCCCTGCGGGGTGAAGAAAAGGAAAAAAAAAAAAAAGTTATTCTCACCTCTCCACGAGCCCCCGCCGTCTTCCGCCATCTTCTTGGAGGCTCCCGGTGGCTCTCGCAGGCTGCCGGTGTCAGCAGAGGGCTTCCTCTGCCTTATACTTATAGGACCTGCGGTGATGTCACAGTCACGTGACCGCGGGTTCACCATGGTAACCCGCGGTCACATGACTGTGACATCACCGCAGGTCCTATAAGGCAGAGGAAGCCCTCTGCTGACACCGGCAGCCTGCGAGAGCCACCGGGAGCCTCCAAGAAGATGGCGGAAGACGGCGGGGGCTCGTGGAGAGGTGAGAATAACTTTTTTTTTTTTTTTTTTTAACACTTGTGCTCCTAGTTAGGAGCAGTTTTACTGTACTGAGCATGCTCAGTACAGTAAAACGGGGTCCGAGGAGACATCAGATGTTTCCTCGGACCCTTCTCCATAGGGCCCCATGTTATAGGGATCGGACCTAATCGGATGTGCACTAAATGCCATCCAATTTGGTCCGATCCGATTCTGTCAGATTTTATTTTCGGTGCAAAAATCAGAGCAAGCTCCGATTTTTGCACCGATAATAAAATCGGACAGAATCGGATCGGACCAAATCGGATGGCATTTAGTGCACATCCGAATCGGTCCGATGCCCATAGGGCTGCATGGGGGCCAAATTCGGATCCGATGCTGTCCGATTTTGATCGGACAGCATCGGAAATCCGAAAATCGTAATGTGAAAGCAGCTTAAGCTGCTCTGATGTCAGTAACCCCCCCTTTTCTCTATTTTAATGTATGTTAACTATCATATTTGCAGCATCTCCTTATAGTTTTGATAGAATCATCTTTTTTACCTGCTGTACTGTGGATAAACTCAATATTTTAGTTGAAAAATAAACCACTTCTTCTGGAGACTTCATACATGCTTCTGTGGCCAAGTTCAAGCTATCTGACGACATTTTAGATGTGAGTAAATGGTACATATGGACATCAGGAGAAATAGGTTAAGCACCTTAGGTCTCGTTCAGACCGAGCGTTTGTGCTCCGTTTTTGTTGAACCGATTGTGTTTCAGTTATGACACCAAAAACGGATCCTCTTTTTGCAAAAAACATCACAAATGCATCTTCCTTTTGTCCTGCTTTTTGGCTCTGTTTTCAGTGGACCCGAACAGACAGATAGACAGACACACACACTTTCTTACCCTCCCCGTCACTCGCATGGCGAGCCCTGGTGATGTCTTACTCCCGGGTATTGGCAGGACCTGCGGGTATTACGAGTACCATGTGACTCTCAGGCTGTGTCACATGGGAAGGTCCTGGAAGTACTGTACTCGATTACAGCAGGTCCTGATGATGCCCAGGAGGAAGACATCACCGGGTCTCACCGTGGGATCGCTAGGGAGGGTAAGTAATTGGATGTTAGTGGTGTAGAAAGTACAGCTGAAAAGCAGAGCAATAACTGACACTTATTATTTTCTGGATCCGCTTTCCGCATCACTAATGCAGCAGTCAAAAACACTGACATCTGCACAGCAAATTAAAAATCCCATATACTTTGATGGCAGATGTATTGACTAATGTGTTTCTGGTGCAGTGTAAAAAAAAATGCAGTCCAAAAACAGATCAGACCATAGCCTCACACTAGCAGTGTAGCTGTTAAGACAGAGTGAGTCCTCTATCCATTCGGCTAATTAGTTAAGTAAGGAGCAAAGTCAGAAATTTGCCAAAGGTTTTGGGGGCTACACCTGCAGCTATGGACTCATCTCACATTGATAGTCCTTAGGCGGCCGTCACACGCTTCAATGTTATGCACGATATTGTTAGCGATCACATGCACGCGCGATCGCTTACAATATCGTTCACATCGCTGGTGAGCTGTCACACAGACAGACTCATCAGCGATGTGGAGCAGCGAGATCGCTGGTAACTATGGTACACATCGGGTTACTAGGCGCCGCGTGGCGCTTAGTAACCCGACGTTTACCATAGATACCATCTCCCAGCATAGGCTCTGCCGCTGGGAGATGGATCATCGTGGTGTCACACACCACGATGAGGCAGATTGATCAAGCGATTATCGCTTGATATGAGCTCCGGCACACAAATCTGCGATCTAACAATCAAGCGATTTTACAGTGTAAAATCGCTTGATTACACGCCGCGATGCACAAACGATAACGCTTAAGTGATCAAAAAGCAGATCACTTAAGCGATATCGTCCAAGAAATTGATGCGTGTGACGGCCGCCCTAATGAGACAACCCCTTTAAAGGGGAGTGGCTTAGACCTTTTTTATGATGACTATACTATAAATAAATGAAGCAAGATCTGTGTGGATTATGCTTAGCACTGGATTCTTTTATGTATTCCATATGCCTCAATGAATGTGCTCTTCTTGGACTCATTAGTAAGAACTTGGATTTGCACTGTGTAATTTATGTTTCAGTAAAGTGTACTCAGCAAAACATAAATCTAAACCTGTCACACAGTAAGTCAATGACAGGGAAGGCGGATAAAGTTGGAACTTGATGGTTACAAGGACTAATCGTTTTTCATCATCTGCCCATTTTCCGATCTACTTAAAACCTCTTACTAGCATAAGCTCTGGCTTGCTCCATACATTCATCTACCCATCCAACATAGCTGTGGTGGATAGAAATAGCAACTCTGTCATTCTGTTCCTCAGTCTTGCTTCTACATTTTGTTCTAAAGGGGTGTTTCTAACACCCATTCTACTAAGGGGACATACAATCCCTGGCAAAAATTATGGAATCACCGGGCTCGGAGGATGTTCATTCAGTTGTTTAATGTTGTAGAAAAAAAGCAGATCACAGACATGGCACAAAACTAAAGTCATTTCAAATGGCACCTTGGAGAGCTGTTGCACCAAGTGGACTGACATAAATCATGGCTCCAACACGAGAGATGTTAATTGAAACAAAGGAGAGGATTATCAAACTCTTAAAAGAGGGTAAATCAACATGCAATGTTGCCAAAGATGTTGGTTGTTCACAGTCAGCTGTGTGTAAAATCTAGACCAAATACAAACAACATGGGAAGGTTGTTAAAGGGAAACATACTGGTAGATCAAGGAAGACATCAAAGCGTCAAGACCGGAAACTTAAAGCAATATGTCTCCAAAACAGGAAATGCACAACAAAACAAATGAGGAATGGATGGAAGGAAACTGAAGTTAATGTCTGTGAAAGAACTATGAGGCTGGCTTCACATTGCAGTTTTTTCCCTGATCAGGTTCGATACGGTTTGTGTGTCAAAACCAGGTGTGTCTCCAAAACTCAGAACAGGTGTCAATCTTTCAATTATTGTTTTTCTCTGCAAGTTCCTCTCCTGGTTCCACTCCTGGTTTTGGCACACAAACCTGATCTAACCTGATCAGGAAAAAAACTGCAGTGTGAAACCAGCCTAAGAAACTGCCTAAAGGAAATGGGATTTACATACAGAAAAGCTAAACAAAAGCCATCATTAACACCTAAATAGAAAAAAACAAGGTTACAATGGACTAAGGAAAAGCAATCGTGGACTGTGGATGACTGGATGAAAATCATATTCAGTGATGAATCGCGAATCTGCATTGATGATGCTGGAACTTTTGTTTGGTGTCGTTCCAATGAGATTTATAAAGATGACTGCCTGAAGAGAACATGCAAATTTCCACAGTCATTGATGATATGGGGCTGCATGTCAGGTAAAGGCACTGGGGAGATGGCTGTCATTACATCTTCAATAAATCCCCAAGTTACATTGCTATTTTGGACACTTTTCTTATCCCATCAATTGAAAGGATGTTTAGGGATGATTAAATCATTTATCAAGATAATGCCTCCAGCCATAGAGCAAAAACTGTGAAAAATTCCTTGAAAAGAAGACACATAAGGTCAATGTTATGGCCTGCAAATAGTCCGGATCTCAATCCAATTGAAAAGCTTTGGTGGAAGTTGAAGAAAATTGTCCATGACAAGGCTACAACCTGCAAAGCTGATCTGGCAACAGCAATAAAGAGAAAGTTGGAGCCAGATTGATAATGAGTACAGTTTGTCACTCATTAAGGGCGCCTTCACACTGGCGTTTGTGTCTGCATGCGTATGGCATGCAGACGCAAACGCAGTGCAAACGCAGCCATATTAATGTGAACGCAGCGGAGAATCTCCGCATGCGTTCACATTAATATGCACCCCGGCCATCCAATCATCTGTCTCGGGGGCGGCCGGAGGGAGGAGATCAGCGGCAAAGATCTCCTCCTCCTGGCACAGCTGATCTCCCACCGATGTCGCCGTGGGAGATTTGAAGATACAGCTGATCTGACAGCTGTTTAAATCTCCCACGCCGACACCGAATAGGGTGATATCGGTGCAGGAGATAAGAAACAGCTGATTGCTGCTTCAAATCTCCCGCCCCGACATCACCTCTTCGGTGTCGGCGCAGGAGATTTAAACAGCTGTCAGATCAGCTGCATCTTTAAACTTCCCGCGCCGACACAGGCGGGAGATCAGTGGAGGCTCCGCAGTGTCCTCCGCATGACAGCGCAGGAGAACGCTGCGGATCTCATTGAAATCTCTCCCGGTGGCTGCCAGTGATCAGCGGCGGCCACCGGGAGAGATTTCAATGAGATCTGCAGCGTTCTCCTGCACTGTCATGCGGAGGACACTGCGGATTCATTGACTTCCATGCATTTTTTGTGCGCTTGCAGGTAAAACAAGAGCCCGCGACCGCACAAAAAATGCAACATGCTGCATTCGGAGGGCGCAAAAATTGTGCGCATCCGAGCGCAAACGCAACCGAACGCAGCTAAACGCAGGCACATGCGTTTCCTTTGTTAAACATAGGAACGCATGTGCGCAAGCATTTGGCTGCGTTCGGTGCGCTGCATTCCAAACGCCAGTGTGAAGGCACCCTAAGTCCATGCCTCAGAGACTGCAAGCTATTATAAAAGCCAGAGGTGGTGCAACAAAATGCTAGTGATGTATTTGAGTGTTGTTTTGTGTTTGTTTTTCATGATTCCATAATTTTTCCTCAGAATTGAGTGATTCCATAATTTTTCCCCCTCCTTGGTCTACAAAAGTAACTGTGGCTACCACATTTTTTATCTTGATTTCTTTTAGTGTTTCTTAAAGCCATAAAGTTGCCATTTGAAATGACTTTAGTTTTGTGCCATGTCTGTGATGTGTTTTTTTTTCTACAAAATTAAACAACTGAATGAACATCCTCCAAACCCGGTAATTCCATAATTTTTGCCAGAGGTAGTAGAAGTAAAAAAACTGAGAAACCTAAAAGAAATCAGTTTTACTTTAAATCTGATCCAAAATATACATGGTCATTATTCACCCAGGTACATGCAATATTTTATCCATTATGGCCACTTTACACGCGGCAACAGGAAGATAAAAAACGGCAGGTGTCGGAGACAATTGTACCTTTTACCTTCAAAACACCTTGAAGTGGCTGCGTGTAATTCAGGTATCTGCAAGGTGTTTTGAAGGTAAAAGGTACAATTGTCTCCGACACCTGCCGGTTTCTATCTTCCTGTTGCCGCGTGTAAAGTGGCCATTACTGGTCTTTTGTAAAGCATGCTAGTTATATAACTGATTTTTCCATTTTTCTTATGAGCTCATAAAAAAAACAAAAACATGGTGTATAAATTCTTCAATACATCCCAGTGGACAGTGAATCAGCTAAAGCAGACAAAACGTATCTCCTGCCAGGAGCCTGAATGTTACTATATGCTGAATATTGTTATCTGTAGTAAAATGTTCTTGTGTATTCAACAGCTCAGATAGTGGAGGATAAAGCTGTTGTAAAAAGGGTAAAGTGCAAAAGGAGGACATAGCTGCTTGTAAAGGGTTCATTTCAGTCTCTTATATCCTGTACACAAGCCTGCTACAAAACACTGAGAAGGAAATTAGATTTACTTCAATTGCTGATTCCTACCTCCTCCTGTTGTTCCAAGATATACAGAAATACATCTAACAATTATTCTTACATAATTGTGTCCAGCATGAAGACAGTAACAAATATTTCCAACTTTCCATGCTACACACTTCCAGTCTATCCTTTTACAGTGATATCACCCTGCTTAAAAGCATCAATCAAAATAGTGTAGATTCCAACTCCAGTCCCCCTTTCTTAAAGGGCCAGATGTCTTATTGCTGAATTTAAAAGGATTTATACTTAATCTTAAGAGTGATATCCATTTGAGAAAAGGTTTAGATTTTGATCTCTTTATCATGATGTTTTCAGTAAGGTATAGGTTCTCTTTAAAGGGTTATTCCCCAAATCATAATGTATCCCCATTCATAGGATAAGGGGTAACGTACTCATGGTTCACTTAGGGCTCTGCTGAGCTCAGTCTTTAACTCTCCATTCCATTCAAAGTTGGCCTTTGCACAGCTTGGATTTTGAGTTTCAGAACCCCCTTCTCAAAATCGCTGGAAATTGCAGAAGTTGGAGCCCTCAGTAAGTTCTCCCCTATCTAGTGGAGAAAGGATAACTTGCGATTTTGGGAATAACCCTTGCTGTATCTGCTGAATCTTAAAATCCAAACTCCAAAAACTAAGTTGACCCCTTGTTTAGCTAAAGCCTCGACATGATCCCCGTCATGAAATCAGAGCAAGAACACTGTAAATAAATAAGATCTAGAATGGAATAATATTGGCATCGTTACCAAGCTTATTCCTGATCCACCATGAAAAGCTGCTCATTATACCGAATGTTTATCTCAGTTACGATATCATATGGCCGTCTTACTCTATGACATTTCCGTTCTTCATTCAGAGTTAATTCTTAGCCTTAAGCAATACTTTTCGACAATGCACCCTGTCATTCTGCCAAGAACTACTACTGTCTGAGCACACAAAGCATTAGCGAGCAAAATCTCCTTCCGAATGACTCAGCTATTCGGCTAGCGCCAGGCAGGTCATGATTTCCCATTACACGTTAGGCATGATCAGACAACTGGTGGCTCCATTAAATTCTTCAACTGGTAATAATGTGTAATCTGATACAGTTTAATGTAATAGAAAGTAATAAAGTTACTTCATTATCATTATACTGCTTCAAAATTAGAGAATTATTCACATTGCAATGGCGGAGAGTAGTGTACTTGAACAAGAAAACTAACCAAAAAGCTCTAGGAATCAAAACGTGCAACGGCTAGGGCCCCACAATGATCGGGTCACAGTGTTAAAGCTGGGGTTATGTGCAAGCTCATTGTTTCCCTACAGGGCAAAAGTTCAAAGGTCAGTTCCTGTCACCTATGGTTTTTTCTCTGGTATGGACACATTCATGGATGTGGTAACCAATCATTTTACCATGACAATTTTATAGCGGTTTAGATCATGGAGAATGATTTGCCTCCGCTGGAAAACCTGATAGGAGAGTGACAATATCCCCCCCATTCCCATATAAATTAGGACGCTCTGTGAAATGTAACAAAACAAGAAATCTCTTAGAACCATATTTTATTCACAACAGAACATATAAGGGTTCCTTTACACACAGAAATATATTGCTTACAATTCACTGTTTGCAGTGAAATCATGGACACATTGTTCCACTTGTACATGGCAACAAAATGGAACAATGTGTCCATGATTTCACAGCAACCAGTGAATTGCAAGCAATATATCTCTGTGTGTAAAGGTACCTTTAAGACAGATCGGAAGATAAACATCAGACACTTTTCCATTTCATTTGAAAAATTAACACTTTAAGGGGTTAATTTGCAGGGTAACAGTGTTCTGACTCCATGCGGCTGCTGCACTAAGAGCCCTGCTGCTGGGATGGACTGAATTTTATTCCTCTTGGCAGCCTCTGGCTTTCAGTCATAGAGGCACGGCCATCACACTAACAGCCGAACTGACAGAAGGGAATGAACTTTATTCCTCCCAGGAGCCTTGGGCTTTCAGTTATAGAGATGCAGTCACTGCAATGAGAGCCCCGCTGTCAGGAGGAAATGAACTTTATTCCTCTTGGCAGCCTCTGGCTTTCAGTCATAGAGGCACGGCCATCACAATAAGAGCCGAACTGACAGAAGGGAATGAACTTTATTCCTCCCAGGAGCCTTGGGCTTTCAGTTATAGAGATTCAGTCACTGCAATGAGAGCCCCGCCATCAGGAGGAAATGAACTTTATTCCTCTAGGCAGCCTCAGGCTTTTCAGTCATCAAGGTGCGGCCGATGCAACTTCAATCACCGCTCTGTGCATAGTAAGCGTCATCTGTATATGAGCCCAGCCACTGACTGACAGCCGCCTCTGTACTGATGTAATGCTGAGCCAGCTGTCAGTCTCATTAATACACTCCTCCACACTGAAATGGGAACACTAAGAAAGAAAGGTGGTGGAATCATGGAAATCACAGAATTAACTGACAATTCATGATGTGCAAATGATGAAAAAATGGAAACAATATTTTGAAAGTATTTCGATTTATTCAGTATGAGCAGCTTGGCACGAATCCCAGCGTTTACATGCTTTGACGGCTATCAACGAGGATGTTAATGGTTGAGGAATGCTCTGCCACTCTGAATTCACTTGGGCAAATCATCAAGATCCTCTTGCTGGCAGCTCCTTTTTCAATTGCTAACAAATAACTTCACAGATGTGCTCGATGGGAGACAAGCCAAAGAATGCTGCCGGCCATGGTAGCAGGTTTAGATCCGCACATGCTGCTCATAGAACCATGAGCAAGATTCAGCCTGGCATTGCCATAGTGAAAAATGGATCCTGGGAAATATTGGAGAATTTGCCGTACCACGGATTTCATGATCAAATCAATGTAATGCACCTAGAATGAAGACTAGATGAATCTGGCTACCATAAATTATGCTACCTCAAACAAAAAGGATCAATGTGACATTCCCTCATGAAAGCCTCCTCAAGGTGTTGCCCATATGACCTCCAGAACAATCTTTAAATATCATTTAGTCCAAAACAAAAGTGGGACACATGAGGGGGTGATGTCAATAAACAGCTGTAGATGGACATATGGCGCATAACCTGATGTCATGCAAACACCTGATGTCTTGTTCAGCCAACGTTGAATGTCTTAAGGCTTGATATGTGACATCATATTTCACTTGCATTATGGCCCTTTCACATCAGCGTTTTTTGAAATTCGCGGCAGATGCGGTGAAAAAAACGCATCTGCCGCGATTACCGCATACCGGCTGCACTTGCGGCAAACGCCATACAAGGTATAGGCGGACTTGCGGCAGGTGCGCTGATGTGAAAGGGCCCTAGAATGACTTATGAAACTAGTGATACAGCCACATTTCCAAAAGTATCCCAGGAGCTATTTTTCAAAGAACGCCAGGTCACATGTTGCTCATATTACTGAGAGGAACATACGTGGCCTAAATGTGCTACTATGTGTAGTGTATACTGTGTATGTAAAGTTTCTGGACTTGACTCCCATTGAGTGCGTTTTAGGGACATCATTGGTCGGCAATTGCAAAATGAGCTGCCAGAGGCAGATCTTGATGATTCACGACCACAACTGCATTCAGCGTGACAGAACATTCCTCAACCATTAAGTCCGGCTTCACATCGCGGTGAGATCCGGTCCGGTGGCTGTCCGATGTGAATCGGACAGCCCCGAACAGTATTTGCAAACAGAACCTTGCCCTCCGGTCTAGTTTGCAGCCGTCTTCCAAGAATCGCAGCTGCGGCTGCTGAATTTTCATGCTAGCCTGCTTGCCGCAGTCCTGAAAGCTCAGCAGGGGACAGCTGATGGTGCTCGCTGCTAGACTTCAGCCGCCGACGTCCGACTCCCATATCCGATGTTTTTGTCGGACCGGGGCAATCAGGCGCCATAGACCCCCATGTTAGGGAGTGCCGAATCGCCCCGGATCCGGGAGGATCCGATTTGGGCAGATTTTGCAAGCAATGTTTTTGTGTCCGGGAGGAAAATCCGAATACACCCGGATCCTCCCAGACAGATGTAAACCGGATGGCACATAGGTGCCATCTGGTTCCATCTGGCCTCATAGGGCTGTATAATGTAAAAATCGGGTTTGGGGCTGTCAGGCAGGGAGCTAGCCACGGTCCTGAAAGCTCAGCAGGGGACAGCTGGTAGTGCTGAAGTTTAGCAGCACTCGCTGCTAAACTTCAGCCGCCAGCGTCCGGCTCCCGGATACAATGCTTTTTTCGGACCATGGTGATCCGGCGTTCCCTTACATGGGGGTGTATGGCGCCAGATCGCCCTGGATCAAGGAGGATCCGATTTGGGCAGATTTTCGCCCCGGACACAAAAACGTTGTAAGCAACGTTTTTGTGTCGGAGAGGAAAATCCGAATAAACCCGGATCCTCCCGGAGAGATGGAAACTGGATGGCACATAGCTGCCATCCGGTTCCATCCGGCCCCATTGAGCTGCATAATGTTAAAATCGGGTCCTGGGCTGTCAGGTTTAAACCGGACAGCCCCGGACCTGATTTTACCGTGTTGTGAAGCTGGCATAAGATCCATACTTATAGCAGCCAAGGTGTGTAAGTGCATGTATTTCTGCATGTAGCCCTTATATTTAATACTGCATATATTGAGATGTCTTGAACATTTTGTTTTTATTTTCTCATCATTTGCATATCATAACAATATTTTTCTTCTTGGTGCTTCATTTTCAATGTTGAGGAGTCTATTATTAACATTTATACAGTGAAAACGTCTACCCTGATTTATTCCCTATGGAACATTCAAAGCGTTCACATTTCCTTCAGTGTTTATGTGTTTTTTCCTTATATTGTGTGTTGTTTCTACTTTATGATGTCGCTTTTTATGAAATGTGTTCTTCACTATTGTCAGAACATCTATTTTTACCATATTATAGTTCTGTGCAATTCCACAATTCCTTGAAGATTTAAGGTTCTTAAATAACCTTTAACGATACGCAAGCTACGGTGGAAGTATATACCGAAGCTGCCGAAAACAATGTGACCAGGATACTTGTTACCGAAAGGTTTAGTTTTTCATAAGTGGATCCACATCAAAATCCACATAGGAAGCTCTTCATATATATTTTTTAAAACACTTTCTATTGATTTAAATGGAAATCCACACTGCTGTTCATACAGCAAGATTTGTGTGAGTTATTTTGCGACAAGGTTTTGAAAGCGTCACCAAGATAAAGGGAACCTGACCCCTAAAAATTACCCCCAGCCTATTAATACCTGTCCCTGCACCCTGAGTATGCTAATCTAGCGATCATTTTCTGTAAAAATAGTGTATTTGTGAAGTTTAGAAAAGTGCTTTTATTACCTCCGGATCTGGGGCTTTTGAGATTTTGAAAAGTCGCACAGGGCGTTCCTGTGGCTTCTCTCCAACACCTATACTGTAATTATTCACACGCCGATGGGCGTGATAATCCTTATTGATCATCATCTCCCCCTCCATGGGCGCGGAATAGCATGCGCGAGGTGAGGTTATTGTACGGCAGCTTATCTGTGATAAGATGCTGTAAAGTAACCTCGTGCATGCGCAATGCACATGCACAAGGTGTGCGAGGTCATGAGAGCCGGATATGGCGCGAATCGCTTCATAATGGCTCTTCCGCGCCCATGGAGGGGGAGATGATGATCAATAAGGATTATCACGCCCATCGGGGCGTGAGTAATTACAGTATAGGTGTTGGAGAGAAGCCACAGGAACGCCCTGTGCGACTTCTCAAAATCTCAGAAGCCCCAGATCCGGAGGTAATAAAAGCACTTTTCTAAACTTCACAAATACACAATTTTTACAGAAAATGATCGCTAGATTAGCATACTCAGGGTGCAGGAACAGGTATTAATAGGCTGGGGGTCATTTTTAGGGGTCAGGTTCCCTTTAAAAAAAGAAAATAAGTTACATGACATTACTTCGAGGGCTTGTCAGGTAAAAAAATGGCTAAACAAAAGGGAAAGAAAGCTTCAAAAATCTGTTCAAAAACATACAATAAACTCTTCAAAACTGTGGCAGATCTGAAACCCGTGTCTTAAGCCCATGGGTCCATAGATTTCTCTAGATTTCTATTGAAACCCTTAAGGTACCTTTACACGCCGCTACAACAGGATGGATACAACCCGCTACTTCACGTGCACGAGCACGGCCAAACGGTTACAAACGGGAAACGCACCACCTTTACACGCCGCCACAAGGTGCGCTACGCTACGTTACATCTACAGCTAGATACATTGCCGGGTGTCTCAAGTAGCCATCTGTAGCTTACCTTACCTCATTTACACACCGCTACAACAAGCTAATATGGGCGGACCTGGTGCAGCAGGGACAGCACATAGGCGTGCCACAATTGTGGAGTACGAGACGTCCGTACGCTGATAGGACAAAGCAATAACATCATGATTGGCCAGGCATCGCAGGAGGCTGTTTAATACATGACGCTCGAGCAATTGTGTAGTGTGACTGGTCAGTTCCATAAATATGCCTCCCTATGCAGTGACTACCAATCGTCATGCAGGAGCTTCCTCCAATGATCGCTGAAGGGGCGCGGTATCCCGGAGCCTGTGTCACGCCCCAGCTACATACCAGGTACATCGCCTGGTGTATAGACATCCCTTCTGTAGCTTCTTTACACGCCGATACAGCTCGCTACAATTGGCTTTGTAGCCATCTGTTTTCGAGCAGTGCTCGGAAACAGATGTATCTGTTGCCGGTTGCCTCCTACCGTCTTTACACGCCGCTACTACGGGCTATATTGGTGCTACAAGCTACATTTGTAGCCTGTAGCGGGTTGTATCCATCCTGTTGTAGCGGCGTGTAAAGGTACCTTTATATGCACTGTCTAAAGGGAATGTTTCAGCAAAAGTTTTTGGCCAAGACTAGGGCTGTGTCGGAGTTGGTGCCCATTTTGGGTGGCGTCAGAGTCGGATTCAGGGAAACTGAGGAGTCAGAGTCGAATGTTTGGCTTACTGATTTCACAGTCATTCAGTCATGGTTGTGGAGTCGCAGTCATGGAGTCGATGTCCATTTTGGTGGAGTTGGCGTTGGATTCGTGGAAATTGAAGAGTCGGAGTCAGAGTCTGAGTCGGATGTTTGGCTTGTCAACTCCACAGCCCTGGCCAAAACTGTAGATGGGACATCTCCAAAAGATCCGTATCCTATATTACAAGGTATCAGGCGAGATGATAACCAGATGTCAGCTGACACATAACCTAAGGGGCTCATCAATGATGCCACGAGCATAAAAGTAAAGGCAAATATTGATGGAGCTTTCCTCACATTGTTTGCGACCGCTTCCATCTCCAGGTGATAAGAGGGTCTAGGGTCAACACAATGTAAACTGTGCGGTAATAATAAATGCTCACAGATTAGATGGAGGCTCTTTGAGTTGCAAACAATAGTGTTGGTTCTAATAAACCCCCTGCAGGAGAGATCAGTAAATAATCTACACTGGAATTGGGCAATGGTCTAAAGGCTCTATTGACATGTCCAACAGTTATTTCCATTTTGGGATCATCAAAATGGAAATCAAATGTTTTCGCGCAGGCAGAGCTGTTGAGTCGGTAAGCCAAACATCTGACTCCTCAATTTCCCTGAATCCCACTCCACCAAAATGGACTCCGACTCCACAACCAGGGCTGTGAAGTCAGTAAGCTACATATCTGACTCCAACTCACCCCAAAGCTGAATTTACAGCTACACTGCTCAGTACTGCTTCATAATGTCCTCATTGCTCCTGCTGCTACTTCTGATATAAGGATCTCGTTCTCTCAGTCAGGGTAGCCATCTCCACCTGCCATACTAGGTCAAGGAACTCTGATATTTTGTTAAAGGGAAAAAAAAATCGTGCTGCCCAAACTGCAGGCACAATTGCAACCAGGTATATCATTCTTTGAAATGCTGTTGAGTTTCAGAGCTTTTAAGCAGCACTGCTGCAGATGACTTAACATCCCTATTTCTATGTACATGAAAGAGAAAAAACATGCCAGGGGCAACACAAGACTAGTCTAATTCCTGGATATGATCAAAGTACCGTATATACTCGCGTATAAGCCGAGTTTTTCAGCCCAAAATTTGGGCCGAAAAGTCCCCCCTCGGCTTATACGCGAGTATATAAATTTTACAGCCGCAGCCCCGGAGGTATACAGGCCCCCCCATCAAGCTCCAGGGCCCCCCCCCTTGCGCGGCAGCCTGTAAAGTAAAAGCATTCTTACCAATGTCCTGTCGCGCCGTCCGCAGCTTGCCGACACACGATACCCGGCTTCATTCCGCGTCTTCCGCATTCCGGTAGTCGCGGGCAATGACGTCATTGCCCGCGACTACAGGAAGTCGGAAGTCGGAAGCCGGAAGACGCGGATTGAAGCCCGGGATCGTGTGTCGGCAAGCTGCGGACGGCGCGACAGGACACTGGTAAGTATGCTTTTACTTTACAGGCTGCCGCGCAAGGGGGGGGCCCTGGAGCTTGATGGGGGGGCCTGTATACCTCCGGGGATGCGGCTGTATACAGCCCCGGGGCTGCGGCTGTATACAGCCCTGGGGCTGCGGCTGTATACAGCCCTGGGGCTGCGGCTGTATACAGCCCTGGGGCTGCGGCTGTATACAGCCCTGGGGCTGCGGCTGTATGCAGCCCTGGGGCTGCTGCTGTATACAGCCCTGGGGCTGCTGTATACACCACTGGGGCTGCTGTATATACCTCTGGGGCTGCATATACCTCTGGGGCTGCATATGGGGCTGCATATACCTCTGGGGCTGCATATACCTCTGGGGCTGCATATGGGGCTGCATATACCTCTGGGGCTGCATATACCTCTGGGGCTGCATATGGGGCTGCATATACCTCTGGGGCTGCATATACCTCTGGGGCTGCATATACCTCTGGGGCTGCATATGGGGCTACATATACCTCTGGGGCTGCATATACCTCTGGGGCTGCATATACCTCTGGGGCTGCATATACCTCTGGGGCTGCATATACCTCTGGGGCTGCATATACCTCTGGGGCTGCATATACCTCTGGGGCTGCATATACCTCTGGGGCTGCTGTATACTACCACTGGGGCTGCTGTTGTATACTACCACTGGGGAGGCTGCTGTATACCTCACTGCTGGGGGTTGTATACCTGTGCTGGAGTCCACCCTCGGCTTATACGCGAGTCAATAAGTTTTCCCAGTTTTTGGGGGCAAAAGTAGGGGGGTCGGCTTATACACGGGTCGGCTTATACACGAGTATATACGGTATATCTTCTCTGAAACGGGGGAGCTTTCATAGAATAATATGTGGTTGGAATCATGCAGCCAGTGTATGATCCAGCTGCCCATGGTTTGATAGGTTCCCTTTAAGAAGATTAAGAATGGAGTTCCTCTTGCAAGAGTGATGCAGGAGCAATATGAGAGACTCGCACTAGTCTCACATTGTGTCACCAGGCAAAGCCATGTCTGTATGTGCAGCCACAACTACACGTAATCGCTGAAAAGGTGGGTGCACAGGGCCAAGGGGACAGAGAGACAATCGCCCAACAGGGCCCGAGGCCACTGGTTTGGGACACTGTGTGTGAGGCACGGGGCAGGAGGGTGAGAGCCAGCGCAGGAGTCGACCTGGAATGGTACACACGAAGGGGGTCCGGACAAGTGCTACCAAACTACCCGGGAGCGGCTGGATCTCTTGCTCGGAGGACACAGCTCCAGGCTAGCTGGCATATCTATGAACTGTGAGTAAACTGGAAAGACTGCGCCCCGATCTGTCCTCTAATTTATTTACTGCGTCACCTGCCCTGTGGTAAACTGATAACCACTTCCTAATAGACTTTATAACTGCCCTGGGGTCTCCCGCTCTATACATACAACCACCAGTGATTTCTATAAACAAAATGCAAGATGTTCTTGAACTTTTCCAACTAACCTATATATTATTGTGTTCAGCTTCTCCTGCTGTATACCATGCTATCCACAGACCAGACTACATGTACAATGTGACCGCTTCCTTTTAAAGTAGATCTGCACTAGATTGCATAGTATAAACTCCATTTATGAGTAAACAGATATCGCAGTCCCTGATGATTACTGTAAAAATCCATGTCTGAATGGCATAATCCTGATAGAAAAAATTGTATATTCATCCACGTAATGAAACAGGTCATGAGCCAAGTGCATCCAGTCTCTATCCAACAAATGTGACATCTGCACCTTGTACTAAGAAGTGAGATCTCAGCACCATGGACGGACACTGAGGAGCGGTCAATCAGAGTAGATGGACAGAATCTGAGATTACCAGAAAATATGGGAAGCAAGGTGTACCACGGTCCGTGCTGCTGAGTCCACAAAATCACCTGGGATGCAAGATGTTGAGGAAGGTGCCAGGAAGGGCGCCGAAATGCGTAGGAAGGAATAAAGAAGTATGCTGCTACAACATCTTGCATCCCAGGTGATTTTGTGGACTCAGCAGCGCGGACTGTGGTACACCTAGCTTCCCATATTTTCTGGCAGTTTTTTCACATTGGAGTGGTCGGTGGAGGTCCTGCAGCAGCTGATACTGTGATATGCTGTTAAACCAGTTGTGGGTCTCACAACTGGAATAGGTGAGTGTAACTGCATTACACCACTCACATCTGAATGTCACTAGTGATAGGGCACTATTGTGCCTCTTGTTCCCCCACCTTTTTTGTATAGAATCTGAGATTAAACATTTAAAAAGGATTATACAGCTATTCTGAAATTGATTTTTAAATTAGGTAAACCAGCCTCATCAGGTCTAAGGGATCTATTTAATAATGTATACTTTCTGTATTGGGAAATCGGGTGACAGATAATATTTCCAGTTCAGGTACTATAATTGTGGATATTTGACAAAATGAACACACAGTTGTATAATTGCAGTAAATATCTATCTATCTATCTATCTATCTATCTATCTATCTATCGATCTATCAACATTGAAGTGCTTTAAATGTCAACACATGGCGTTACTGCAGATTTAACACAATTCAATTCAGCCAAATGCTAATTTTTGTTATCCTGAATACATTGTCAGGATTATCTAATTCCTACCAGTATGGCATTGGGAAAATAACTGTTAAGTACGGTACACTTCCACCTATTTTGTTGTGGGTGCTAATCCGATGATGAACATGTCCGCACCGAGACCGAGGCTTTACATGCTTTTATTAAATAAGCCAGTGAATGCCAGTGTAATGGACTGATGGCATCCGTACTTCACAGGTCGTACCCCACTCATCATCTCTAAGGCCTCGTGCACAGAGTATTTGTTGAGGTTTTTTACCTCAGTATTTGGTCAGTATTTTACCTCAGGATTTGTAGCCAAAACCAGGAGTGTGTGATAAATACAGATGCGGTGATGTGTTTCTATTAGACTTTTCCTCTGATTGCTCCACTCCTGGTTTTGTCTACAAATCCTGAAGTAAAAAACTCATTAAATACTGAACGTGTGCACGTGACCTAATGCCTCTCTGCACCTACTACCATTTATTAGCTTGCAGTCCTTGGTTTTAGCAACATTTTATTTGTACAGATTTAGCTCATAAAATAATTTGGCAATCAGTGTAAAAGTGCAGTAACAGAATAAACCTACTATAAAACAAAGTAGAAGATGGAAACTTTCAGCACATTGCGGATCTAGCTTTTTATTCCCACACCTTACCCCTTCACCAAACAGTTCATTGAAAGCTCCCGTCCTAGTTACCACCAGTGATCTCCGGTTTTGCAAGGTTTTTTAACACTAAGACTTTAAAGAAGGCAATCAAACAATTTTATTATAAATGTTAATATAAAATTAAAGGATTAGTATCATATTGCAAACACTTTTGTATATTCAACATACAAAGGTTATGTACTTGCATCACCAAGGAGTTATGAACATCATCTGTCTTGCTCATTCAGTCGGAGAAGCCACAACATAGACAGAGATCTCCTGCAAAGTCCCAACACTGAACCTGGGCGTCCCTCGGACACAGGTACACAGCTTCTGTCATTGTCATGTATCTATAAACTTATATAGCGACTTAGACAATATTGCTCAAATCAAGTTAATATATCATTAATCTGGTTCACCTTTGCCCCAAAGTGGCCAGCTTTGATGAGTTAGATGAGGATTCGATGAGTTAGAGTTATAAACAAATATCAATGAACACACAATTAAAAAACTATCAAGAATCACATAAATCAAAAGTAATCTCAAGAGCGTATACACCATGTTCCAAATTATGTTCTTTTTCTCTGATTTTCCTAAATGGTCAGTGCAAATGACAGTCAGTGTAATAAAAGTCATCACCCGTTAGAGTATACATCAAATTTTATTGAAGAAACCTCCCAATGATAACAGTATAATCTTCAAAATTAAAAGAAATTCTAAATGCACTGTTCCAAATTATTACGCACTGTAGAGTTTCTAAATATTTGATATGTTTGAAAGAAACGAAAATGCTCATTTGTTGAATTTGCAGCGTTAGGAGGTCATGTTCACTGAAATAAAAAGCTAACATAGGAACCCTTCTTTGATATCACCTTCACAATTCTAGCATCCATTGAACTTGTGAGTTTCTGGAGAGTTTCTGCTTGTATTTCTTTGCATGATGTCAGAATAGCCTCCCAGAGCTGCTGTTTTGATGTGAACTGCCTCCCACCCTCATAGATCTTTTGCTTGATTATACTCCAAATGTTCTCTATAGGGTTGAGGTCAGGGGAAGATGGTGGCCACACCATGAGTGTATCTCCTTTTATGCCCATAGCAGCCAATGACACAGAGGTATTCTTTGCAGCATGAGATGGTGAATTGTCATGAATGAGGATGATTTTGCTCCTGAAGGTTTCTTCTTTTTGTACCATTGAAGAAAGTTCTCAGTCAGAAACTCTATATACTTTGCAGAGGTCATTTTCACACCTTCAGGAACCTTAAAGGGGCCTAACAGCTGTTTCCCAATGATCCCAGCCCAAAATATGACTCCTCCACCTCCTTGCTAACGTTGCAGCCTTGTTGGGACATGGTAGCCATCCACCAACCATCCACTACTCCATCCATCTGGACCATGAAGGGTTGCTCAGCATTCATCAGTAAACAAGACTGTTTGAAAATTAATCTTCATGTATGTCTGGGCCACTGCAACTGTTTCTGCTTGTGAGCACTGTTTAGGGGTGGCCGAATAGTAGGTTTATGCACCACACGAAGCCTTTGAAGGATCCTACACCTTCAGGTTCGAGGGACTCCAGAGGCACCAGCAGCTTCAAATATCTGTTTGTTGGTTTGTAAGGCCTTTTTAGCAGCTGCTCTCTTAATCCGATGAATTTGCCTGGCAGAAACCTTCCTCATTCTGCCTTTATCTGCATGAACACATCTGTGCTCAGAATCAGCCACAAATCTCTTCACAGTACGATGATCACACTTAAGTTTTCGTGAACTATCTAATGGTTTCATCCCTTGTCCAAGGCATTGCACTATTTGTTGACGTGTGCAGCATGACAACATTGTTTGAGTTTATTTTTCATTACACCCCTGTGGGCTTGTCTTTCTTCTGTAAGCCGAACCCCCTACCTCCCCCCTGAATAAGTCTGGATGAGAGGAAGGGGAAGGGGGTTCAGATTACAGCAGAAAGACAAGCCCACAGGGGAGTAATGAAAAATATAACCCAAACAGTGTTGTCATGCTGCACACGTCAATCACCTGCTGCACTGATTTACGGGTGGTTAAATCCTGGTGGATTGTTCTTTTTACGGCCTCTAGAGGCGGTATCTGGTGCTTCTGTGAATTGTACTTGATTCTGGAATACTTAATCTGATGGTCAGTAGTTCAATCCCCTGGAGAAACTAACAAATACCATGAGAAGTAAAAAAAAATTTTTTATTTTTTTTCATTTTATTTAAAACTTAAAAAAAATAATGTCCTTGATTTGACAATGGCCCCTTAGGGCGCCTCAGCACTGCAGTGTGCAATCACTTGTGTTAAGCAGAGAGATGCCCAGCAAACTCCCAGCAAAATCTATGGCTTTCTGGAAGTATTGTACCCATGCTGTGTATTTTTGACCTGCAGAAATGATGCGGATATGGCTGCAGTAAAATCGGCAGAATGTCAATTACTGGTGCGCATTTTATTTCCAGCCATTTCTTCAGGACAAAAATCTGCGCCATTTCAGCACCGACACAGCATCGGCATTGGCCCTTTTTGATGCAGATTTTTATATACAAAAATCCGCGCCAACATTTTAGCATGGGCACATCCCCTAAGGGCACATACCCTTTATTATTTAACCAATGAGTATTGTATAACGGATTGAGAAATGCTGTACCTGAGAGACCTGTGTCTGTGTAACCCATGAGGAAACCTACTAGTTTTGTACTTACGGCGATTCCTCATTGCTGCTATGATCCAAAAGAAAAATGCTCCCGTCTGGAGAGAACACTTTGCACATAATCCATTTTATGAGCTGTCGTGTTAGTTCTGACATAGCAGCTTCTTGCCGCTGCTTTTTGCTGGGCTCTAATTACTTGCCGTGATCACGTGATCCCTTCTGCAGATGTCTTTACAGGCCCAGCTGTCTCACATATATTAAAGTGAGAGGATAGTTAGAGGGATCTCAATTTTCACGTTTATTAGAGATTAGCGGCAAGGAAGGGATTTGAGGTTCCTTAAAGGTTGCCTCCTCTCGCAACGACATAATCCACCGAATTAACGACGTTTCTGCGGATTCGTCATACACAATGGACCTGAAGGTTCATCCGGTGCCATCAAACAGGCTGAGAAGAAAAAGTAAAGATCCCAATGCAAAGAAGCAGATTTAGAAAATCATTGTAGATACCCATCCATACACAAAGAGGGGTCACACTCTTATTAATTGTACTAGGATTGCAGGATTGTCTGGACTATCCGGCGGCTCTCCTGACCTGAGAGTGACAGCTAAACAGAAATACATGAAGCTGTCATGCTCAGGTCAGTAGAGCCACCGGCCGGCCCAGGCAGCGTGATGCGATCCTTCCATGAGTCCTATGACAGTGAGATCCAATGGGGAAGCGCCATGGAAATGAAGTAAAATAAAATAGCTCCTCCTGCTGTATAACAACCTGATAAAATACCATATTAATCATGACAGGTACCCTTGAAATGAAATATGGCAAATGAATTTTGCAATGTTGACAGACAGCTGCATAATAAAGGGTTAAGACGCTGATTACAGTGAAGTGTCACTTAATAAGCTTGTATGTACTGTTTCAATACAATTAGTGTTTTAGTAGCAGGAAATTATCACTACAGGACTAGAGATTTCATGCCTACTAGTCAAGTGCTCGACATAACGCCACTGTTTGGCAGTTTTTTTGTCGATGCACAGTGAACACAGAAAGCTGCCAATTAATGGGTGGGTATATACAGGGCTCAGAATTCTCAGGACTGCTATATCTGAAGGAGAGAAAACAGTGAGTGCACCAAAATGACAGCATGCAGACCAATAAGTGATACATCGCTGGAATTATGGTCTGGGTCCCTACTTCAAATTCCTTTTATAAAGTCTATATATGTTCACCCAGTGGTAAAAAATGTTGCAAACAGCCTGTTGATAACATGCCATCTACGGTGACCAGAAAAATGCCCAAAAGAAAAATGGCCACAGGGTTGAGGTTAGGGTTAGGTGCTAGGGTTATGCACTAGAGTTAGGTGCTAGGCTTGTGTTAGGGTTATGTGCTAGGGTTAGGTATTCGGGTTAAGAGCTAGGGTTAGGGTTGCCTGAGAGTATTTTTCCTTGTGGGCATTTTTCAGGAACCACAATCTTAAATCATTCTTGTTCCTGCCCCTTTTCACCCTTAGGCTAGCTTCACACCACGTCTGTCTGGGTGCATCTTGTTTTTTGCAGACCACCCAGACAGAACCTGACAGGACAGGATGTGCAGAAAAGTGTGGCCAAATATGGTCTTCGAACCTGTTTTTTGTCGGATTCATTTTCTGCCGCTGTCCATGGTGCTGTAGCCTGCCTCTGTCTGCTCTGCCGCTGTCCTAGGTGCTGAATTCACAGACTGTGCATGAAATACTGCTGTCCATGGTGCTGAACTGTGGATGGCAGGATTTCTGAACATGCTCTGTGTAAAACATCGAATCCAGAAAACGATCTGATTTTTTTCACAAATCCAGCGTCCATAGACTCCCATGTTATAGGCACCGGATCACCCCGGATCCGGGACTGTCTGAATTTCTCAGATTTTTTCACCGGAGCACAAAACCACAGCAGTCTCCGATTTTGCGCACGGTGAAAAACAGGACAAAACCGGATCAGGCACAGAAAACACAAAATTGGATGGCACCAATCCGCACCATAGGGAAACATGGGAGGCAAAACCGGATCAGAACCTGATGCCAAAAGCCATGGTGTGAAGCCAGCCTTAACTTACTTGGCTGAATTCTGATAAAACTGGAAGAGACCTGAACAAGTCAGTGTAATGTGTAGGGGCAGGATACTATGCAGCAGACTAAAATTGTTGTGGACACTTCTTGCAAGTCTCAAATATTGAATCGCTGATCACCCAGACCTGGCAATATTCCCACTAAACATCCTTTACATAACAGCTTGGCTCATTATTACCAGAGAGCGACTTCTGCATCACATGATGACAAAGGAATATAAATGATCAAAAACATGAATATTTCATGGCGGCTTCATCTTCATGGACAGCGAAGAATAAACCGAGCCGCACGGACAACAGGTTCATTTAGTCTGCACAAAGGTTACTGGGCTCATTTTCTGAATCATTTCTCCAAAAGCCTCGATCTTTTGCAATTTGATGTTAACTTTATTTTTTTATTGTTTACTTGACCAATCTCATTTTTGTCAGTATCACTTGCAAATGTTTGCTGTAATTATATGTTTGGTTTGGTCGAACATACGAGCGGTCATGGAAAGTTCATTCGATGTTAGAGAAATTGAATGTGTGATCTATTTCAAGTGTTTATTTCTGTTAATGTTGATGATTAAAGTAGGGAGGGTGAAGGGTCTGAGAAATAAAATATGGCCTAAATAGGTATCAGAGGCTTCACCTTGTGTGGTTATGAGAGTCACAACCACTATAAAAGCAGATCACGGCGGCTACATGCATGGTGCATATAGACATATAGAGTAGGGAGGATGAAGGGTTAAAAACTGTGCTGCTGTATTCCATGAGACATTAAAGGGTGAATATAATATTGATTTATTAGTCAACGCATTTAAGGGCTCCCTGGCCCCTTCCTCAGGACAAATCAATATCATATTGCTATGTTTCAGGGCGTTTCAGGGAGCCCTAAAATACATTGACTAATAAATCAATGTTAAATTCAACCTGTGATGTCTCGTGGAATACGGCAGCATGGTTCTTAACACTTCATCCTCCCTACTTTAATTTTGCGAGATAACGACCTCTGTGTTTTCATTGGCTGTAAGCCATAATCATCAACATTTACTAGAAATAAACACTAGAGATAGATCACTCTGTATGTAATGATTCTATATAATATATGCGTTTCACTTATTGTATTGAATTACTGAAAACAATAACTTTTTGATGATATTCTAATTCATTGAGATGCACCTGTATAAGGTGAAGAGATAACCACACAGATAATTAAAATCTTTAAAAAAAAAAGAAGCTGAAAAGAAAATCTAAACTGAGAACTTATAGGCAGGTAGTTGCAAATAGGACTCTGTCCATAAACTGAGGGAGTAATAAGTATTGAACACGTCACCAATTTTCTAAGCAAATATATTTCTAAAGGTACTAGTGACGCGAATTTCGTACCGGATTTCAACAACGACCTATCCAACCCACACAGGCAAAGAAATCAAACTATTTATGTCTATAAATTAAGTTGTATGTAATAATGAGAAATGACACAAAGAAAAAGTAGTCAACACGTGCAGAAAGAGACATGTAACAAGTCATGGAAAGTCATGACATCAGCAGTAATTTATCAGTAATTACAAAGCAATCCTGCCACTTAGTGAAAAATAATTCAGCTGATTTAACTGATGGCCTATAAAAAAATATATTTCATTACCAAGTTGCTACACAAGCAACATCTCATGATAGGTAAAACCAGTGAGCTGTCTCAAGATCTTTGAAACCTTATATTTCAAATCACACTGATGGCATTCATTACAGAAGAATTTCTAATTTACTGAAGGTTACAGTGCACAGTGTTGGGGCCATATTCCGGAAGTGGAAAAAACATCATTTCAACATAAAGCGGCCACAACAAGGTGCTTCCTGCAAGATTTCAAAGGATGAGTGAAAAGAATTATCAGAAGAGTTGTTCAAGAGCAAAGACCACATGTGGAGAGCAACAAAAAGACCTGGAATCAGCAGGTACAATTGTTTCAAAGAAAACAATACGTAATACACTCAACCCTAATGGCACTACATTATTATTATTATTATTATTTATTTATATAGCGCCATTAGATTCCATGGCGCTTTACAGATGGAAAGGGGAGACGAGGACAAGTACAATATATATGGACAATCAAGTCGTACATAAGATTTCCAAGAGTTTCAATTCAAAAGCACCCTACCAACAGTGAAGCTTGGAGGTGGGAACAGATTTTATATGATTAAAGGAAGGATAAATGGACAAATGTAATGAGACATTCTTGATAAAAATCTGTTGTAATCTACCATGATGAAGCACCTTAAACGAAGTTGGATATTTCATCAAGAGAATGATCCCAAACACATAGCCAAGGAAACTCCCAACTGGTTTCAGAGAAAATAGTAAAGCTGCTCGAATGGCCGAGCCGATCACTGGGACGGAGTCCATAGCAGATTTATGGAAGAATCTGAAGCTTAGAGTTCATTGAAGGAGCCCATGGGACCTTCAGGATTTGAAGGGTGTTTGTGTGGAAGAATGGTCTGAATTCACACCTTAGCAATGCATGCCACCAGTTCTCCATACAGGAGGAGTCTTCAAGCTGTCATCACCAACAAAGGCAATTTTACAAATTTCAGTCCCCATGTTCAATACTTTTTCCCTGTGTCATTTCTCATTATTGCACATCACTAAATTGATGGGCATCTATGGTTTGATATCTTTGCCTTTGTGGATTGGATGGGTTGTTACAGACATCTGGTGATAATTTTATATCAATAGCTTCTTTAGAAATATATTTACTTAGAAAATGAGTGATATATTTAGTCTCACTTATTTCACCCACTATATCATCATGGTGGAAATATACCTCTACCGAACGATAAACACATGGCAAACAAATACAGGTCAACTGACCTGCTCCATTAATGAAAGAAGTGTCACTCGACATGAAGAGAACTCTCTCCACATTGCTTGTTGGGATGCATTGAGCTTGTGTTCATTCATTCAGAATGGAAAAGCCCTAGAAGCAGTTGGTTACCATCAGAGGTGCAGCACTTTCTCTGAAGAATCGAAGGATTGTATAATACTGAATCATTTTTTGTTGTGTTGATGGTCGGTATCATTTGCAAATGGAGACAAAAATATTTTCCTTAATTTGCTAATTTGTACATAGGTTAGTGGGAGGAATGTTTTATCTTTTTTCATAAGAGCCCATTCGGACAGTGCATACGTTGATATTGGCAATACATAGATGATTTTCTGATAGTATGGCTTCATGATGTGGCACCCATAAATGCACTCATGCTTACATGAAATACAATACTCTAACTTTAATATTTACATAGTACATGAGTAACAAGCACATCAATTAAATTGACATTAATTAGCATGGAGGCTAGCCTATTCAATTGCCCTGTGTAACTCCGTCTCCACCACTGATTAGCAGATTTCTGTGAACATTTACAGAGAGCCGCATATCGGTGGTGTGGGCGGGGTTATACACAGCTCAGCATTCTGAGCACTGCTAGATCTGCTGCAGCGAAAATAGGTCATTGTATCAAAGTGGCAGAATGCAGACCAGCAGGTGAGACATCTCTGGAATCAGGGTTTCAGCCCCTAAATCATATTGCTTTCAAAATACATAGTTAAAAACCTGGTTGTCAATTCGAGAAACAGGATTAAATACTAATTCCAGGGAAAGGGGTGGCTGATCTGTCCCTTAACAACTGGGACCCTGTGCTATCCCTTATCCCAAAAGTACATCTAAAGGTGGCGAGGTCTGAGCCGCCAGGGTAACCCTATCTCATGAAGAACCCTAGAATACAATACCCTCTCCCCACCAAAAGGAAAAGGGAAAAACACAAAAGATCAAATACTTAGAACCTGCTCTTAAGCTCCTGACAATAAAACGGCACCAGGACGGCTGATCTTCAAATAGCATTCTCCAGGATGGTCAGGGTAAGTATGAACTATCACCATTAACAGCTGAAGGATCACATGGCTACTTAAAGAGAGGTGGGAGTGGACATACACTGCAGCACACCTTCCTAGCACTTCCAGCAAAGACACAACATTAACCCTCGCTGGTACTGAAGAAATGTACACCTAAAGTAAAAACAACTCAAAAGGCTGTAACGGACTCGTGACACTGGTGATAGAGTCTCTTCGAGGCTGTACATGTACAAGAGCCAGAAGTACAAGTGCAGAGGGTGCAGATTTTTAAGTCGCATTTTGAGATCTAAATGCAAAATTAGGGACTAGAGGTACAAAAAGCGAGTGCTAAAGAGGCGAAAGGGTGTAAAAACCAAAAGGAGCGTAAAATCTAAAACACAGTGGGAATAGTTGCAAAAGAAACTCAGTATGGACCAAAAAAAATTATTAGTTTTTATCAACTCCATAAGGCAACAATTAAAAAAATTCAACATTTTTTCTATAAATATTGACTTGTCCGGCCCGCTAATGCAAAACTAAGATAAAAAAACAAACAAAAACGTGTCAAGTGTGCAGCCACACAAACTAAATCATTGAGTAATTTATCGTCACCAAGTTTATTTACCAGCACAGGTAATACCCGCAATAACACACGCTTGTCCCTGGAGGGGTTTTCCAAATGTAGCGGCTCATGTTATAACATGTGCAGCTATGCTTTAAAGTCGACACATTTTTTTCAGCAGATGAGAGAAAAGAGAGTATGTGATAAAAGGTTTTATCAACTGCGATTATCACCTCGTCATGTACAAGGCTCGGGACACCGGTGGTAACCTCAGTTACTTGAGATGCTCATCTAGATGATTACCAGCCATTACTGCCAGATACAAATTGACAAAGATGTTTTGTGCTTTGGATTTGAGCAATTTGTTGAAAAAACATAACTAAGAATTGTTATTTTCTTTGTTTTTGTTTTTTTTGGTATTGAAAAAGTGCAAACCCCGATATGTCTAATAAGGAGGAAATTTGGATCTTAGATCTAATTGCAACACTGTAAACAAGTTTCCTCATATAGATCGTTAGGTTGTCTTTTGTCCCCTGCAATGTTAGGGGCCCGTCACACCAAGTGACGTCGCCGGAGATGTCGGCGCATGTTTTTGGCGCCCCGCCAGCGTCGCTGTCACATGTTTAAATGCGGCGACACCTCCGACCTATGGCTCCCATCGCCTGAAAGATCGCCGTCCCCCATTTACATGGGGCGATGTGTAAATTTTTATTTCAAATAGAATCATTATTTCTAATCTTGACAATGTCTGAACTATATGTTCTATCCATTTTGCAACTCATTTGATAAATAGAAGTATGAGTTTTCATGGAAAACACAAAACTATCTGGGTGACCCCAAACGTTTGAACAGAAGTGTATATATATAACCCTGATTTTCAAACATAGAAATAAGTATATGACATAAACTCATTGTTATAATGCAAGAAGAGGTAAATACAATGGTGGCAGTTTAAGGGTATGTGCACACGGTGGGCGGGTTTGTGTCGGCGGCGGCTGGGCGGACCTGACAGGAAGCTCCGGAGCCGTCCACCGGCTTCCTGTCGGGTATGTGCGGCGGGAGACGGGCGGGTGACGGGCGGGTGACGGGCGGGTTAGCGCCGGCGGTTCTGCAGCGGCTGGAAGCAGTACATGATTCTGCTTGCAGCCGCTGCAGAACCGGCCGGATTATAGAACATGCTCATTCTTTGCTAACCCGCTGGGAATCCAGCGGGTTAGCAACGGATGAGCATGTGTAAACCGCCGCTGTGTGCACAGCGGGTGTCGGTTTACATAGGTTTCTATGTTAATCCAAACGCCGGTTTGGATTAACATAAATTTACATGAAATTTATGTAAACCGACTGGCGGTTTACACTGCTAATCCGACCCTAACCCGGCCAGTGCGCACATACCCTAAGAAGAATCTGTAAACTCTGAACGTTCAAACCAAGTACAGGTGTTCGGTGCACCTTTGGTGTGGCCTTCCCACATAGGCTACTTTCACTTTACGATTTTGTTAAATCCGATGCTGTCCGATGAAAATAGGACAGCATCGGATGCTCAAAATCAGATGCCATCGGACGCCATCCGATCCGATTTTTTATCGGATCCGATTTAAATGGCTGGGGGATGGCTGTGGGAGGTTTTGGGAGTGGTCTAGGGTATTGAGCATGCTCAATACAGAAAATCGGATCCGATATCGGATCCGATTTTCCATTCGATCCCCCCATAGACTCCCATATTATTTTAATTTGATCGCATCGGATCACATCAGATCCGATGCGATCCGATTTTTGAATCGGATACCAAAATCGGAGCAGTCTCTGATTTTGGCTCCTGAAAAAAATCGGACAGAATCGGATCAGATGCAAATTGGATGCAATTAAGTGCACATCCTATCCGATCCGATCCCCATTGGAGAACATGAGGGCTAAATCGGATCCGATGCTGTCCGATTTTTATCGGACAGCATCGGATTTAACAAAATCGTAGTGTGAAACCAGCCTTACTTGATTTCGATTTGCCACCACCATTCTTTGGCTCTGTAAAGCCAGAGCTGTCAATCAAAGAAGAAGGAAGGAAAGTGGAAATAGAAAGAAAACAAGCAGGTGTGATAGAGTACTTAAAGAGGAACTCCGGGGAGATAAAAAAAAAAAAATTGTACCGTCCCTGCCCTCCTACATGATGAAGCAGAGCTGGGCACTACAGTTCTAGAATCTATAGATTGTTTATAAATCAATAAGATCAAATCTGTTCCTCAGCTCTCACCCCTCCCTCCCTTTGGGGACAGGGATGTTCAATCATGCATAGTGCTAATATTTCAGGGTACAGGAACCTACCAAGTTAGTATGGTGGAGGGGAGACCATGGGCGTGCTGAATCAGTCAATGCAGTGCTTTGTCTCTGCTCCTAGTCTGACACATGGCAGCACACATTATGCATTATAATATAGCAGAAGATCACAGCCTGTATTTATATCTTCTTGGTGACATGTTGCTATTTGAAGGAAGAACACCCCTATTCTTACATTATATAGGATGTATATTAGGGGCTGGATTGTAGCGTGACCATGGAGTCAGAGGCCACACCCCCTGTTCATACAGACGTATGAGGGGGTTGGACTGTAAGATGATCATGGAGGCCCCAGGGTCCACGCCCCTGACAGACCTCCTGATCTCACCAGCAGCATGAGGCTGAATTTCTCTGTCCCCAAAGAGAGGGGTGAGAGCTGAGGAGCAGATATGATTTTACTGATTTATAAGCGATCTATAGATCCTAGAACTGCAGTGCCCAGCTCTGCTTCATTGTGTAGGAGCGCAGGGACAGTACAAAAATGTTTTATCCCATGGAGTTCCCCTTCAAATGTTTGGCCTCATCAAGGATGTACCGAGTGCCTATACTTGGTTTGAACCAGGGGTGAACAAATCACTGGTGCTGTCATAAGCAGAACTATAGGACTGCAATGGGCCCATGTACTGTTCTTGCCTAGAGGCCCTTTTTTGTCTGCCTTTCACTGGTTTGAATAGTCATTCTGTGCTGACAGACTCTGTTCAAGAGGAGCTGGGAGTTGACAGATTCCTTTTAAATCTCTGTTGTATATTGTACCCTATTGTTAGAATACACTGGTCTTTAGTGTGCATATTATTTGACCTCACCATGGACAGAACACCTGTTCAAGTTGCTTTATATTTTATGCATCCTTCTGTAGTATTATTTACTTGGATTATATAGTATTAAAGGGAATCTGTCAGAAGTATCAACCTTTTTAAGCCATCTACACCATGTTCCAAATTATTATGCAAATTGGTTTTAAGTGTCATAGGTTTTTTTTCTTTTTTCAATGAAACCCATTGATGGTATTGTGTCTCAGGGTTCTTTGGATCACTGAAATCAATCTCAGATATGTGTGATAATTAGTTTGGCAGGTGAGCCCAATAAAAGGAAAACTGGATGTTCCACAATATTGAGCAGGTTACAGTTTCCAAGTAACATGGGAAAGAAAAAGGATCTCTCTGCTGCCGAAAAGCAACAAATAGTGCAATGCCTTGGACAAGGGATGAAAACATTAGATATTGCATGAAAACTTAAGCGTGATCATCGTATTGTGAAAAGATTTGTGGCTGATTCTCAGCACAGACATGTTCGTGCAGATAAAGGCAGAAATGAGGAAGGTTCATCGGATTAAGAGTGCAGCTGCTAAAAAGGCCTTACAAACTAGCAAACAGATATTTTGCTATATTTTGCAAATAAACTGCTGGTGCCACTGGAGTCCCTCGAACATTAAGGTGTAGGATCCTTCAAAGGCTTGCTGTGGTGCATAATCCTACTATTCGGCCACCCCTAAACAGTGCTCACAAGCAGAAACGGTTGCAGTGGGCCAGGCATACATGAAGACTAATTTTCAAATAGTCTTGTTTACTGATGAATGCCGAGCAACCCTGGATGGTCCAGAAGGATGGAGTAGTGGATGGTTGGTGGATGGCCACCATGTCCCAACAAGGCTGCTACGTCAGCAAGGACGTGGAGGAGTCATGTTTTGGGTCGGAAACATTGGGAAACAGCTGGTAGGCCCCTTTAAGGTTCCTGAAGGTGTGAAAATTACCTCTGCAAAGTATATAGAGTTTCTGACTGAGAACTTTTTTCCATGGTACAAAAAGCAAAAACGTGCCTTCAGGAGCAAAATCATCCTCATGCATGACAATGCAAAATCTCATGCTGCAAAGAATACCTCTGTGCCATTGGCTGCTATGGGCATAAAAGGAGATAAACTCATGGTGCGGCCACCATCTTCGCCTGACCTCAACCCTATAGAGAACCTTTGGAGTATAATAAAGTAAAAGATCTATGAGGGTGGAAGGCAGTTCATATCAAAACAGCAGCTCTGGGAGGCTATTCTGACATCATGCAAAGAAATACAAGCAGAAACTCTCCAGAAACTCACAAGTTCAATGGATGCAAGAATTGTGAAGGTGATATCAAAGTAGGGTTCCTATGTTAACATGTACCTTGGCCTGTTAGGATGTTTTGGAGTTAAATAGCTTTTTATTTCAGTGAATGTGACCTCCTAATGCTGCAAATTCAACAAATGAGCATTTTCAGTTCTTTCAAACATATCAAATGTTTAGAAACTCTACTGTGCCTAATAATTTGGAACAGTGCATTTAGAGTTTTTTTTTTTTTTATTTTGAAGATTATACTGTTATCATTGAGAGGTTTCTTCAATAAAATTCAATGTATACTCTACCGGGTGATGACTTTTATTACAATGACTCATTTGCACCGACCATTTAGGAAAATCAGAGAAAAATAACATTTGCATAATAATTTGGAACATGGTGTATATGAGCATGTAGGACATAAAAAGGTGAATTAAATTATACCTTAATATCTTTTAAATGAAAGGGGTCGTTACCAGCTTGAGACATGTAATGACCAACAGACTGCTCTCCTGACCTACATGTCTCAAAACTGGTAACGGCACCTGTCTCTGCTAAGCAGGGAGATCGTCGCCCACCACGCAGCTCTGCTGGTTCTGCTCACCATGCCCATGGCTCCATGCGGCCATCTGCTTCCTTCTCCTCCAGGAACCTGCGTCCCCTTGGCAGGTCTCCTGGGAATGTTCTTAGGATGTCTTCCTCGCATCCTGCACACACTTAAAGGAGTCTGTTCCCTATTAGGGCTCTCAACCTAGGTGCTGAGCGGCTCTGTGCATAAAATTCATTCTACCCCTAAGGGAGGCGCCTGGGCAACTTGTTCATTCTCTAGGAACTTTGCCTCTCCCCAGGTCGCACTCCTGCAATGCTCTGCACTAGAAATACTGTTGTCTTGCATTATACTAACATCTCTGTCACCACAGACATTTTTTGTGTCCGATGCAAAAATCGGATAAAACCAGATCCTCCCCAATCTGGCGCAATCCAGCACCCATAACATGAGTGTCTATGGGTGCCGGATCCATCAAAAAATTGGACCAGTTCCCAGATACATGAAACTGAAGAGCAGCGGCTGTAAAAAAGCCACCGCGCTCACTCAGCACCATGGACAGACCTCCATGGCTGAAATTTCAGCACCGCGGCCAGCTCCCCTGCACTTACGGTGCTGAAATTTCAGTACTTGACAGCGGCAGAAAGGAATCCGTCAAAAAACGGTTCTGCTCGTTGGTGCTGTCTGGGGCTGTCAGGTTGTGTCCGGTAAATCCTGCAAAACTCCGGACACAACCTGACAGCGAAAAATTGTGGTGTGAAGCCGGCTTCACACCACGATTTTTCACTGTCAGGTTGTGTCCAGTGTTTTACAGGATGCACCGGACACAACCTGACAGCCCCGGATGAGCAGAACCAGAGCCTGTTTTTGCCGGCTTCCTTTCTGCCGCTGTCCAGTACTGAAATTTCTGCACCGCGAGTGCAGAGGAGCTGGCCGAGGTGCTGACATTTCAGCCGCTTTTTGCCGGATTCGTGTCTGCCGCTGTCCAGTGCTGAAATTTCAGCACCACGGGTGCAGGGAAGCTGGCCCGGTGTTGAAATTTCAGCTGTGGAGCTCTCCAGGTGCTGAACGAGCGCGGCTTGAATTTTAGAGCCGCCGCTCATTCTGCACCCGGCGTCCAGGAACTGGATTATTTTTTTGCCGGATCCGGCGCGATCTGACGCCCATATACTCCCATGTTATGGGCTCGGGATCGCCCCGGATCCAGGAGGATCCGATTTTGTTAGTTTTTGCCACCGGACTCAAATAAGCACCATAAGGCGCCATAGGGATACATGGGGCAAAATTGGATTCGGGTCTGCCCAGTTCACACCAGACAGACCCGGACCCGAAAAATTGCCGTGTGAATCCGGCCTAAGGTTCGGCTTGGAGGGAGCCTTGTGTGCCTAAAAGATCAATATTACATAAAAAAAATTACAAGAACATCTAAGACCCAGATGAACCGTAATTCCTTCCTGTTAATTAGCAATGAAGTCCAGTTATACAGAAAACTGGCTTTAGTATCGTCTAGAAAACATCATTTTTTTTTACTAACAAATGATAACTGTGCAGCTCCCAGAATAACCACAGGTGGTGATACAGAGCTCTGCTGCAGAACCTCTTTATGACTTTTTCCTGGGACCTTTACACTATGCATGACATGGATCAAAAATTTCCTGAGTATGAAGTTTGGTATTAGGCTAGTTGCACACTTGCAAATTTGCAATCCATATCTATCCATTATAAAACAGATAGAGACGGATTCGTCACAGCCTCCCATGTTATCTTATGGGCATGGATTGATCCTAATGCGGCCATCTGTGTGTCCGTTTTTTTTTCACAGATCCATTTTTGTCTGTTTCTTTCATGCACCTAGAATCTGAGAGTGCTCCGATTTTAGGACCGTCTTGAAAAATTCGGACACAATTTGGACAGACACGGATCCGTATCTGTCCGTATGAAACATGGAGCTCTATGGAGGACAGATCAGTACGGATTGGTGAAAAAACGGATTCGTGAAACAGATCTGTTTTGCTGTACTGAGCATGCTCAGAAGCAAGGTACATCTCCTCCCACCCCTATCTCTAGTGACTGATAACGGATCTGTTAAAAAAAACGGTCCGTGGGCATTAGTGGTATCCGTCTGCACAATCTGTGTTTGTCCATGTGGTTCCTTGAAATTCAAGGATCCATACAGACTTGGACATTTGCCAACAGTCGAGGGTGGAGATGGAAAGATGGTGTTAAAGAAGGGAGTGAATGTACAACAAGTCCACCAGGGGTTTGGAAGGTGATGTTTTTTTGGTAGGTCAATGCCAAGTCCAGACTCCAGCATGGTGAGGCCTGGCCCTAGGTGTTAAATCCTAAGAGGAGCAAAATGTTTAAGGCTATGTGTCCATTGTGCGTTTGTGCTGCGTTTTCTTGCTGCGTCTCTGCAGCAAAAACGTAGCACCAACAGCTTTGTAATGAAAGTCAATGTGATTTTCCAAAAGTTGTGGCCACTATGTGCATTTGTGGGTGCTGCATTTTTGTTGCAGAAATCGCCTGCTTTTAAAAGTCCCTGTCAATTAACATGCCCGTTTTTGGCTGCATTTTCCATTTATTTCGCTCTAACCCTCCAAAAAAGCACCACACATAGATGGGTATTCCCACAGTCCATGTGTGATGCTTTTTTCCTGTGATTTCCTAAACAAAAACACTCCAATACTCACCCTCCCCGGCAATCCCACGGCAATCCCCAGTGATTCTTCCTCTGTGCACCAGCAGATGTTGTGTTTATCTATCTGCCAGGGCCTTTTCACCATAAGACTCAGCCTGTCACATGGTGCGCAGGATATGGAAGATAGATAAAGACAGCTCCCGACACTGCACAGAGGAGAATCACTGGGGATTGTCGCGAGAGGGTGAGAAATTGTCTGTGTGTCTGTCTGTCTCTGTCTATTGTATGTGTACTTTTACTACTTGAATAAAATTTGTATTTTTATTGGAAAAGTTTGCATCAGCATTGTTCGGATTCGTCTGGATGAGTGGTTTCTGTATTATAGATGCTTTCCTGTCTCTAAACTTGGATTACCATGACATGTCAGCAATGGGTATATACTGTCTCTGTATGTCTGTCTGTCTTTGTGTGTCCCCTTATTTGTGTTGTTTTTTTGTGTTGCGTTTGCATGTGCACAAACACAATAGATTAGTGCTACTTTTGTTTATGGACAGCTGCATTTGTGTAGCTGACAAACGCAGCACAAAAAAAGCACAGTGGGCACATAGCCTAAAGGCAAAAAAATAAAGGCAGCGGCGACGGAATGTCCGACATCAGACCACAGGATCTTCTGGCGAACACTACTTACAACTATTTTGGCATCATGTTTGATCCTATGGCAGAGAGCCATATTCCCCCTATTCTCCATTATGTAGACTGCATGACATGGCCTACAAGATGTCAGTGTCCTGGTATGTACCTGTGCCGATCTGCTTGTTGTACAGGAGAATTTGCAGGATTTGATCATACTTTCGTAATGAAACCTTGGAGTAGGTGTAAACTCTTTTTTGCATTTATTGGGGTAGCATAAAGGTGGCATTATTACTTTTGGGAGGGCAATTTTATTTTAAGAGAACACTATGGAGGGGCGGGATATTATTTGTTTTAAGAATACACTCAGGAGTAGTAGCGAAACTTGAATCGCATGGGCTCCGATGCAAAATCTCCAAAAGGGCCCCCATCAAACACAGGACTTTAACAGTAAGAGTTTTTTCATTTTTCCATATTGTGCAAAAGGGACCTTTTTGTCCCATTTAGGCCCCAGGACCCGAGTACGATTGTAACCCTTGCACCTATTATAGTAATGCCCATGCTCAAGGGGCATTAATAATTTTCATAGAGGCATTTGGAGGCAATATTTGTTTTAAGGGGGCACTCAAAAGAGGTGAGATATTTGCCCTGCCACTGGGCACTAACAACCCACCAGAGCTGTGGAGTCAGAGTCGTGAAGTCGGAGTTGGTGTCCATTATGGTGGAGTCGGCTTCAGGGAAATTAAGGAGTTGGAGTCGGATAGTTGGCTTACCGACTCCACAGCCATGATTGTGGAGTCGGAGTCATCGAGTTGAAGTCGGAAGTCTATTTTGGTGCGGTTTGAGCCAGAGTCGGATTCAGGGAAATTGAGGAGTCGGGAGTTGGATGTTTGGCTTACTGACTTCACAGCCCTGCAACCCGCGTTGCACCACTGTATCTAGGTCATTGGAAAATGTCCATTGATGATAAGATCCCTTATAATGTCAGTGCCCATAGCAAATGATTGACATCGTTTATGGGAGGCTTGAGGTAAGTTTTTAGTTTGTATACAGCAGTTGGTATATATTGACTAAGGCCAGATATTTGGCAGTAAGGATAACATTGCGCTGCAAAGCCAGAGCCATTAGACCCAAGTGCCGAGTATCAGTGATTGAGGATTGCTGGAGGACAGCAGTCAAGTACTTATAAGAGAACAGTGTGAAAAGCTCTCTGGCCTGTTCTGTTTAATGCCTCCATTTTATTAGACCTTGGAGACTCATTGCTTAATATAATGGTAACTGCTACTGCACATCTGTGGATAATCTCCTCTGTTAACCCTTCATTTGCATGCAGGAATTAGCACCCTAGCAATTTGCTATGTAACTGTGAGGATAATGCACACTGTCATACGTCTCATGATTAAAACTGTATTTGTTGCCCATTGCAGCCAATCAGAGCTCAGCTTTGAAATGGTTTTGGTTTCGCTTTGAATGAAAGCCGTGCTTTGATTGGTTGCTATGGGCATTACAGGCATCCCTGCTGTTGTACAGCTTGGGTAAACAAAGCCTTATAGGCCTCAAACATGACGATAGGAATAAGGGTTGGAAATCCACTCATCTCAGTATTAGTAATGATGCAGTATGATTCAATAATATAAGAAAGTACCGTATATACTCGTGTATAAGCCGACCCGTGTATAAGCCGACCCCCCTACTTTTGCCCCAAAAATCTGGAAAAACCTATTGACTCGTGTATAAGCCGAGGGTGGACCCCAGCACAGTTATACAGCCCCCAGCAGTGTGGTATACAGGCCTCCCCAGTGGTAGTATACAGCAGCCCCAGTGGTAGTATACAGCAGCCCCAGTGGTAGTATACAGCAGCCCCAGTGGTAGTATACAGCAGCCCCAGTGGTAGTATACAGCAGCCCCAGTGGTAGTATACAGCAGCCCCAGTGGTAGTATACAGCAGCCCCAGTGGTAGTATACAGCAGCCCCAGTGGTAGTATACAGCAGCCCCAGTGGTAGTATACAGCAGCCCCAGTGGTAGTATACAGCAGCCCCAGGGGTACGTATAGCAGCCCCCAGGAGGTACCCAGCAGCCCCAAAATGCTGGCACTCGACCCCCTTGCAAGGGCCCCCCCCCGCTTCTCTTACCATTCCGGACTTCTGATCCGCGCCGCTCCTCGCTGCTCTCCGTCCGTCCGTCTTCTACATCCGGGATCCCCGGCCGTCGCGCGATGACGTCATATGCCTGCGACGGCCGGAGATCCCGGATGTAGCAGACGGACGGACGGAGCAGCGAGGAGCGGCGCGGATCAGAAGTCCGGAATGGTAATATAACCATCGGGGGGGGGCCCTTACAAGGGGGGCGAGTGCCAGCATTTGGGGGCTATATGCACTGCTTCCCCCTGCCGCTGATTGACAGGGGGAAGCAGTGCATATTTAATGAGCGGCCCCACGTGATGGGGCCGCTCATACAGCAGCCCCCCCCCCCCGCCTCCTGCAGCCTCCACAGCCCCGGACACAGCCCCCACCCGTATTGACTCGTGTATAAGCCGAGGGGGAGACTTTTCAGCCCAAATTTTGGGCTGAAAAACTCGGCTTATACACGAGTATATACGGTAATGGTAAATGACTGGTGTAATGTAATTTGTACAATTTATTAAAGTAATAGCGGAATATAAGAAATATATTCTACATTTCATAACAGTGTACCTAGAAAGGTGTTCAATATAAGTTGTATTTCCATTAGGGACACATGTAAAAGCATCTTCTCACCTCAGACACATGATATATACATGGCCTCAGCTTATAGGGAGCAACACCCTACCTACATGGTGCATTATACAGTCTGGGCCGAACGTGTTGGCGCCCTTGAAATTGTTTCAGAAAATGAAGTATTTCTACCAGAAAATTATTGCTATTTCACAATTTGTCATACACATTTTATTTCCTTTGTGTGAATTGGAACCATGCAAAATAACAGAGAAAAGGGCAAATTGGACATTACTCTATACAAAACTCCCAAAATGGGCTGGACAAAATTGTTGGCACCTTTCCAAAATTGCGGGTAAGCAACTTTGTTTCAAGCATATGATGCTCATTCAAACTAACCTGTGGCAAGTTACAGGAGTGGGCAATATGAAAATCACACCTGATACCAGATACAAATGGGAGAAGTTGACTCAATATTTGTATTGTGCGTCTGTGTGTGCCACACTAAGAATCGAGAACAGAAAGAGGAAAAGAGAACTGTCTGAGGACGTAAGAACTAAAATTGCTGCAAAATAGCAACCATGTCAAGGTCACAAGTCCATCTCCAGATATCTTGATGTTGTTTTGTCCATGATGCAGAACATAATCAAGACGTTTACAACCAATGGTACTGTAGCTAATCTCCATGGACATGGACAGCAGAGAAAAACAGATGAGAGGTTGCAATGCAGGATAGTGTGGATGGTGGATAAGCAGCCCCAATCAAGTTCCAAAGAAATTCAAGCTGTTCTGCAGGCTCAGGGTGCATCAGTATCAGTGTGCATTATACATCAACATTGAATTAAATGAAATGCTATGGCAGGAGACCCAGGATGACCCCACTGGCTGACACAGAGATATAAAAAAGCAAAGCGGAAGTTTGCCAAAATGTACGTGAGTAAACCAAAATCCTTCTGAGAAAGTGTGTCATGGAAAGATGAGATCAAGAAAGAGCTTTTTGGTAAAGTAAATCATTCAACTATTTACTAAAAATGGAATGAGGTCTTCCAAGAAAAAAACATAGTACCTATAGTCAAATATGGTGGAGGATCAAAGATGTTTTGGGTTGTTTTGCTGCTCTGGCACTGGGTGTCTTGACTGTGAGCAAGGCATCATGAAAGCTGAAGATTAACAAATTATTTTGGGTGCCAATGTAGTGCCCAGTGTCAGAAAGTTGGGTTTGCATCCTAGGTCATGGGTTTTCCTGCAGGACAAGGACCAAAACAGACTTCAAGAAGCCCTTGGAAATGGATGGAAACAAAGCGCTGGAGAGTCCTGAAGTGGCAGCAATGAGTCCAGATCTAAATGCTATTGAAACCTGTGGAGAGATCGGAAAATTGCTGTTGGGAGAAATCGCCTTCAAATATGAGACACCGGGAGCAGATGATAAAGAAGAGTCCAAAATGTCAGTTGAGAGATTTGATGTGACTGATTCCAGTTATTTATCCCAAAGGGTGCAACCTAATATTAAGTTGAGGGGGACAACAATTTTGCCCATTTTTGGAGTTTTGTGTGATATTATGTTCAATTTGCCTTTTTTTCTCAATTTTTTGTGTTGTTGTAATAAACATGAATTAAATAATCATGTGTATGACAAAACGTATAATTACAACAATTGTCTGGGAGAAATACTTTATTTTCTGGGACAATTTCAAGGGTTCTAACACTTTCGGCCATGACTGTATATACCGTGATCCGTACACCGACAGCAGATAAAACACAAATCATAACAACCAATATCTGCACCAATTTTAAGTAAACTGAAGACTTTTTTTCATGTTCATTGATATAGATCCTGCAATGATTCATCCCTTAAGGCCCCGTCACACCTGGTGACGGGGCTGGAGATGTAGGCGGCGACTGGCGGGTGCGCGCACGTTTTTGGCGCCCCGCCAGAGTCGCCATCCCCCATTTACATGGGGCGACGTCTCCAGCGCTGCGGCGGCGAGCTGTCAGGGGGCATCGCCGCCGGGGTGTCTGAAAACCCCAGCGGCGATGCAGGACAATGGGAGCTTATGGCTCCCATCGCCTGACAGGTCGCCGGCAGCCGGTTACATGGGGCGATGTGTGCACATTGCCCCAGTTCGGTTGCTTGGTTTCAGAGCACCGCTCTGAGACCAGGCGACCGCCCGGCGGCTCTGACATCGCCCCTTTACATGAGGCCACGTTGAGGCAATTTCGCCGCCGATAGGCCACGCCCCTACATCGCCTATGTAATTGGCGGCGATGACGCCCGTGTGACGGGGCCTTAAAAGTAAATTTTAGGCATCAGAGTCCCCTCAGACACTTTCCACACACCAAACACATACCGATAGGGAATTTAGATTGTGATCCCTAATGGGTACAGTAATGACAATGTCTGTAAAGTGCTGCGGAGTATGATGGTGTTATACATATAAGCATTATAAATAATAGGAAACTATAATATTATTTTATATAATACATTTCAATAAATAAACTGTAAATCTGTACATTGTTGGTAATGCATCCTACCTCCAGTTGTCTGGACTCTACACTTGGTTCCAGGAGGGAACATGGAGGGAAGATTTTTGAAGCACAGACTCAGAATCTACAAGAGAAAAAGCAAATAATCAAACAATAAGTGATAACATAAAGAATGTGGTATTGTAGGATCTGTATCACATTAGAGGTACTGTAAAAGACATGCAAACAAAAAGCAGATACAAGTAAATCTCAATGAATAAGGCTGGCTTCACACCACTGTTTTGTTCCTGTCCGCGGGGTCCTGTTTTTTGCAGGACCCCACACACAGGAATGGACAGGTCCGGAGAATAAACTCCGGATGCCATTTCGGTGTCTGGATCCGAGATTTGAGGGATCCGGACGCAGCTGGGGGGAGCCAAGCCAGACAAGTGGTGCAAGCGCTGTTACTTTCACTTGAGCAGTATATCTACATACACTGATAAAGTGAAACTAAAGGAAGGAATGGTTAAAAATAAAAAAAAAAGCTCACCTCTCCGCCGAGTGTCCCGCAATGCGCAGCCTCCACCTCCGATGCCTGAAGGACCTTAATCAGCTGACCGGGAAGCGGTGGGCCAACCCGATCAACTAATGTGTCACATGACTGCATCAGATGGGCGTTTAAATCGCCCCCAAAACCGGTTGGTTTTGGCAGGCAATTTAAACCGCTCAGCTGATAAGTAGACAAACTCTAATGCCACCAATAAAAGAAGCAATCCTAAAAGTCATAATTGCTACCTTTATTGGTGGCATTAGAGTTTGTCTACTCAAGTGACAATTTGCATATGCAATTTCCCAGAGGAGCATTGCGGCTTAAAGTCTCCTCATCTGCCGGCTGGCAGAATACTCTAACACAAGGAGAATAGCTTGTCCCCCAGACCTGGTCTCAGCCTCTCATACAGCCAGATCAGAACTCCACACACTGCACTGATGAGGGGCAGTCACCCCGAAACGCAGCATCTGCAGTTTGGGGTTCTGATCTGGCACAAATCCCTAGTCATATAAAAAGGCTCGTTAAAGAGTGAATAATGACTTTTAGGATTGCTACCTATATTTGTGGCATTAGAGTTTGTCTACTTAAGTAACAATTTGCATATAATATGTGATGGGAATTAATGAAAAATATGAATTCAATAAATGTGTATCCCAACACTTCTGTCAAGGATCTTTTCCTCACCAATTTCTCACGGATTAATTCTGGTACTGGATAGACCTCCTGTTTTATACTCACTGTGGGAATGTATAGAGTCAACACAATGGGCGAGAGTTCATGTCTGCAGTATGAGGATCTAAGCTATAACGTTTCTCCTTATGGAGAGATGACATTTCAGGTCTGGCATGTCAGTATATGAGGGGACTTAAACACTTTGCATGCTCCTCTGGGAAATTTAATATGCAAATTGCCTCTTTACAGAGAACTTGAAATCTAGCGCCACCCATTGGTAGTAGCAATCCTGAAAGTCAAAAGTGACTCTTTACCGAGCATGAAATTGAGAATATGATTTGGCTTATATCCTTGTCACATGATAAGGTTTGTTAAAGAGTCAATATTAACTTTTATGCAAATAGAGTCTGTGGAGCCTCGGTTAGGAGTCTCAAACACATGACTATTAACTTTTAGGATGGCTACTACCAATAGGTGATGCTAGAGTTCAAGCTCTCTTTAAAAAGGCAATTTGCATGCCTGCAGTAAGTCAGCCATACACATGATAGGTGCATTGTAAAGTATAATATGAAAACCAAATGTCCATTAGAATAGTGAAAGTATTTGTTAGCCAGAACACATTAGCATGCAATCACAACCAGGTATCAATGAACATATGCACAATGCAGCCTATGGGCTCTTATAGGGCCCATTGCCACTGATCACCTATAGAGCCAAAGAGCAAGAATAGACACATGCTGGTTCCTATAAATCTAATAGTGTTACATTCATCAGTGTAAAACAAGACTCTGCTAATTCCCGAAGCTAATAAGTCAACACTCACACACGTATTGCCATCATACAAGATCTTCCAGAGCTTTGTGTCATAAATCTCTCAGTAAATGTTTCCATACATGAGCGCAATTAACGGCCTTAGGTGGACAGCGGTACAGAGTGTTCTTTATTTTTATGCAGAAGACACCTTGGGTTATTTATCAGAGTTACAACACATCGAAAAAGGGCCTGCGGCAATTCACTACAGGAAGCACTTGAGTTGTAAACCATGTGGAGTCTCTATGTCTAGAGAAACTTTGAAGGCCAAGGAGGAGACTTCCTTTAACTTAATAATATAGGAGTAAAATGTCCAATGTAGCAATGGTGCTTATATCCATCATCAGGGCTGTCACTAAGAATTTCGGGGCCCCTGACTGCCAAAATTTGGGGCCCCCTGAGACTCCACCCAGCCTCCAGCCGGCTCCGCCTCCACCCAAACATACCGTATATACTCGTGTATAAGCCGACCAGTGTATAAGCCGACCCCCCTACTTTTGCCCCCAAAATCTGGAAAACCTATTGACTCGTGTATAAGCCGAGGGTGGACCCCAGCACAGGTAACAGCCCCCAGCAGTGTGGTATACAGGCTCCCCCAGTGGTATACAGGCCTCCCAGTGGTAGTATACAGCCCCCAGCAGTGTGGTATACAGCAGCCTCCCCAGTGGTATATACAGGCCCCAGCAGTGTTACAGCAGCTCCCAGTGGTATACAGGCCCCAGTGGTATATATACAGCAGCAGCCCCAGTGGTAGTATACAGCAGCCCCAGTGGATATAAGCACCAGTAGTATACAGCAGCCCCAGAGGTATATACAGCAGCCCCAGTGTATATACAGCGACAGCAGCCCAGGTATATACAGCAGCCCCAGTGGTGATCCACATACAGCAGCCCCCCCAGTGGTAGTATACAGGCCCCCCCCTTGCTGCCACAAACCTGTAAAGGAATAAATCATTATACTTATCCCTTCACTGTCTCCCGCCATCGCGCTCCTCCGGCTTCATCCGGCTTCTTCCGACTTCCTCCTCTGGCGCACAGACAATGACGTCATTGCCTGCGCCCACCGGAGGAGGAAGCCGGAAGAAGCCGGATGAAGCTGGAGGAGCGCGATGGCGGGACAGTGAAGGGATAAGTATAATGATTTATTCCTTTACAGGTTTGCGGCAGCAAGGGGGGGGGGCCCTGTATTGCAATTGGGGGGACGGGCGGCCTGTTATACTGTATACAGTGACTCGCGTATAAGCCGAGGGGGGGGACTTTTCAGCCCAATTTTTGGGCTGAAAAACTCGGCTTATACGTGAGTATATACGGTACATTATATTTACAGTGCAAAATTGGAACTCCACCAAAAATTATCTCAATTTATGTGTAAAGCTTTTCCAACCAGCAATCCAGATGGTTCCTTACAATAGAGTCAAAAAAGGAAACACAGCAAAAAAAATAGAAAAAAGTGGACTTTATTGCCCAATACATGGCGACTTTTTTCTATATTTTTGTGCGTTATTCCTTTTTTTACACTCTCTCATATATTACACACACACTTGAGACTGCTGTGGGCTTAATACACAATAGCTTTATATACAATAGAGAATAAACAATAGAGACGGCTGCTAGCTGTATACACAATAGAGATGACTTTCGGGCCGTATACACAATGGAGACTGCTGCTGGCTTACACACAATATAGAAACACATAGAGACTGCTGCTGGCCGTACACAATAGACATGGCTGGCCGGCCATATAGACAACGGAGACGGCTGCGGCCGGCATATAGACAATGGAGACTGCTGCGGATATACACACAGTAGAGAATACACAATAGAGATTGCTGCTGGCGTATACACATGGAGATGGCTGGGGGACAAATGCACAATGGAGTTGGCTGCTGGACAAATGCATAATGGAGACGGCCGTGGGACCTGGACCCCCACAATGAATTCCTCCACTCGCATAGTATGATGACCCTACTGCAAGTCCCTCAACTACACTGGCACAGTATGATCTCCAACTGTGATCCCCACACAGCCCTCCATATAGTATAATGGACCTACATATAATATAATTCCCCTAAACCTCCTCACACTGTATAATGGCTCCAACACAGCCCTCAAATAGCCCTGCATAAAGTATAAAGGCTCCCTCATTACAGAGCCCTTCATATATTATAATGGCTTCCATTTAGTATAATTGGCTCCATATAGTCCTCCATATATTCTAATACATCATCCATAGTTCTTCATATATTATAATGCACCTCCATAACCCCTTATATTATAATGTACTCCCATAGTCCATCCATATAGTATAGATGCAACCCCATAGTCTCCATATAGTATACTGCACCCCCATAGACCTCATATAGTATAATGCAACCCCATAGTACTCCATATAGTATAATGCCCCCCCTATAGCACACCAATATATAGTATATTGCACCCCTATAGTCCACCTATATTATATTGCACATTACAAGTTTCCAACCAGTGTACTCAGTGATTAGGGGAAAAAAAACTCACCTCTCATGGGAACAATGGTCTGCGTTTTGCTCTGTAAGGTTTTTTGATAAATTCTGAGTTCTGAGTTGGAAGCTTTGCGTTTTACATATACATATTTGTGTAAATGACATTTGGCATATAGTTCAGTTTGCAAAGTCTTGGCGGGTGTCTCGTTTTTTCTTAAGTTATTTCATCAGCAGCCCTTAAAATAGTTTCTTTATTATTAAGCAGTTGTTGAAAGGTTATAGGAAGGATCACAAAGTGCGGGATGGCAGATGCCCTATTACCCCAGACATTCTCCGAAATGTATGTGTTAGCACTCAGTATTGTTGTTTTAACCAATTTGAAGCTCTGCTCTTTTCTACAGCCTTCTTCCTCCTATTTTTTGTAGCATTACGTATTGGGGAACTGTTACCCCAGAGTAAGTACAAAGGTTCGGGATTGTACCTGCATAATATTTTTATAGGCGAAGGTTACTTGCTGGTGCGTATTGCTAATTCTAAGTGGATCAATTGGGAAGAGGCAGCGTCTTAACCTAATGTGTTTTTCTGATCCTCATATTTGTCCTGTATGCCTGCTGAAACGTTTTTTATGGCTTCGCCTGCTGGCTCTGAACAGCTGCTTGTGCACCATTCCGGTGACCCTCTATCTCAATATCAATTTGTTTGGTGCTGCGCAGCTGTTTGATTCGGTTGGGGTTAGATAACCAATATTTTTCAACTCACTCTTTTAGGATAGGCGCGGCGCTGAGGCCGCTAGGTCAGGCTTAGGGGAAGACATCATTAAGAAATTAGGTAGATGGATTCAGATTGCTTTAAGTTATATATTAGCCATTAATACCTGGTTCTAATTGCTTGTCTTTTTCATAGTTCTTGTAGGTTGTACTGTTTGGACTCTCGGTCATTCCTTCGTCCGGTGGGTAGAGCTAGAGCTGAACAGCGGTATTATGGATGGAATTTATCTTTTTCTGAACAGCAAGTCAAGATCTGCTGGATGGTATTAGTGGTCAAAAATGGGATAGGATGAGTGACAGCTTCCCCGATCCGCGTTGTTGTAATCCACCTGGGTGGTAATGACGTTGGTAAGAGGGGAACTGTCAATTTATTATTTCAGATGAAAAGTTACGCGAGATTAAGTTGTTATTTCACGAGCTAAGATTGTTTTTTCTGAAATAATTTGCAGACCTGCGTGGTTGGTATCCCCTAATATTAGATTTTGCAAAAAAAATTCGGAAACGTCTTAATAGCTGCGTGGCTAATTTTATGCCACATTAGGTGGTTTTTCTTTTAGACACATGGATCTGGAGGGTGGTGTGCCCGGCTGTATCGTAATGATATGGTGGTACACTTATCGGATGTTGGCAACAACATTCTTAATCTCGTTTATCCAAGCCATGGAGATAGCCCTTGGTGGGGCCATGCTTGCCTTCTTGAAGGCAAAATGGCCGGATGGGGTAAGTCCGTCATTATTGAAGGGACTCTGTTAGTAAGTGTAAGTGGGCTTGAACGTATGGGCTAAGCCGCGAAAGTGACGGTTTTATATTAATAAAAGGTTTTACTTGGTTAATAAAAATAAATTTATTTAAATACTATAAAAATTAATAAAAGGCTGTGGCCCATTTTTTTTGCACCAGATCCATTGTGTTGGTATTTTATTTCTTAGTTTATATTATTAGTATCATGGTTTCTTTTGTTTAAAGTGCATTATGTAATGCCATACAAAAAACTGTCAGACATTGTGAAATGATTCTGATATCCTTAGACTATATCACCGCTACAGAAATACATCAAAACCTCTGTGAACCTGACACACTGGTGGTGGATCCTTGGGTCAAACAGGAATTCATTAAACAGGAGCTTTCCTCCTTCATGTGGTAACTGGATGTACACAGCTATGGAAAGACTTCCTTCCAGCAGCTGCCACTATTCCCAGATTCCAGATACAAATGAACGAAAAAAAGCCGCCAGCTGCTGATATCACACAAGTCACTGTGTAGATTAATACTGGGAGAGATAGAGGATGTTTTCCTGGGCTGCGGCAGGGCCAGTGCTCACAGCAGATGTTCACCGAGGGCCCCAGAGCTGTAACCTTCCACGAAATCTCCAGTTACTAGATGTTTCTTATCCGTTTACTGATATAATTGATGATTCAAGAAGACCTGACACTTTTCCTGCAGGGAGAACTATTTTTACATTGAACTCGGTCTAGAGAGACCTATGGAGCAACGTAAACATTCCCACGAGGGGTTAAAAGGAGTTCTTATCTATCTGTATTCAATAAGTAACTGGACATGGTAGAGCGTTATTTCTGTACAACCTTCCTGCATTAATCCTATGTTTTCGAAATGCTGGTGGACACAGACAGAAAAGAGCGCCTCTGCAAAAACAGTATACAGGGCCCCTTTGCAGTCCAATAACTCATCATAATTCACAATTCTACCGCTTTGGATATATAAATGCCCCCCACCCTCCTTCACCTCTCGGGCCTTTGTGCAACTACACAGGTTGCACCAATGATATGTCCGCCCCTGACTCATAGCTGTGGCAACTAAAGTTGGGAATTAAAGTTCTGGGCGCTAAAATAAAATTGGTCTGACATATGTGACAACTGGAAAGACAGGAAAGAAGGGCAGCACATACTAACACAAGTAAAGGGTACTGTAAGGATGTTTTAGTACAGCTAAACCATCCCAAAGAAATTGTGCCCCATAGTGTACCCATAGAGTTTGATACCCTTTGTCAGCCCAAAAGCAGTGTGAAATCTACACAGTTCCCCTCCACAAAGTATTAGCCCCAAAGTTATACACCCATACACTCAGTGTGATGACCCACAGAGCTCACATATAGTATGATGCCCCCACACACACAGTATGATGACCCACAAGCCCCATATAGTCTGATGTCCCTACACACAGTATGATTGCCCCACAAATTATGATGTCCCTCACACACACAGAATAATGACCCACAGGGCCTCCATAAATATGATGTCCTTACACACAGTATGATGTCCAACTGAGCCCCATGAAGTATGATGCCCTAACACACAGTATGATTGCCCCACAAATTATGATGTCCCCACCATACACTGTATGATGACCCACAGAGCCCTTATATAGTATGATGCTCCCACACACAGTATGATGACCCACAGAGCCCCATATAGTATGATGCTCCCACACACACAGTATGATGACTCACAGACCCCTTATATAATATGATGCCCCCATACACGCAGTATGATAACCAAGAGCCCCATGTAGTATGATGTCCTCACACGCACAGTTTGATGATTCCAGAGCCTCCATATAGTATGATGCCCCCATACACACAGTATGATGACCCAAAGAGCCTCCATGGAGTGTGATATCCTCACACACACAGTATAATGACACACAGAGCGCCCATATAATATGATGCCCCCACACACAGACACACAGTATAATTGCCCTCACAAATTATGATGTCCCCAACAAAGTATGATTACCCACAGGGCCCCCATATAGCATGATGCCCCCACAAAGTATAATTACCCCCACAAATGATGCTCCCACACATGATGTATCCACAGTGCCTCCCATACACTTTATGAAGTCTCCAATATGCTCCCTCACACAATGATGTCCCCACAGCCTCTAATCCGCACATTATGTTTCCACATGATTCCCCACAGTGCTCTCCCCACAAGTAGCATGGTGAATAATGCTTTAAGAGTTTCTAATTCCTATCTATATTACCTTAAAGATTACATTTATATTGCTGATAATCTTTGACTGCTAAGAAAGTAACTGTGTCCACTCTTCCTCAGGACTAATGGGCACAAGCTAAGGTGTGTTCACTTGCTTTTAAGAAGCAGTAGGTGACAGCAATTACTTGAGAAATGAGAATTCCTTTTTAATGGGCCTATGTTAGCAGGATTTCACACCCCAAACTATTTCAGTGTCTCGATGTGCAAAACTGATAGAGACATCCTCCAAGCGACTTGCAGCTGTAATCGCAGCAAAAGGTTGGCGCTACAAAGTATTAACTCAAGGGGCCAAATAATATTGCACCCCCACTTTTCAGTTTTTTATTTATTAAAGAGTTTAAAATATCAATAAATTTCGTTCCACTTCACGATTGTGTCCAACTGTTGTGATTCTCACAAAAAAATTAGAATTTAATATCTTTATTTTGAAGCCTGAAATGTGCAAAAGTGAAAAGTCAAGGGGGCCAAATACTTTCACAAGGCGCTGTGTGTGTATGCAGCACTTTCAAAGTCCAGCAATACCTTGGGCCGCTTTACACACACCAACTTCTGTGTCCAACTTCTGAACAGAAATCATGGACACATTGTTACATTGTACACAGCCACAAAATGGAGCAATGTGTCCATGATTTCACTGCAACAGAGATCTGTTCATGAGTTGGTCACAGAAGTTTGGGTGTGTGTAAAGAGGCCCTTAGATGGTCAGGCCATTCCTCTTTAATGACGAATCAACTGCAAATCAGGGTGAAAAATCAAAAATCTCCATCACCCCAGCTCTATTCCCACCACTTTCCTGCTTGACTGACAGCATCTAAGTCTGAAGTCACAAATTTATAGGCTGTCCGTCAAGCAAACAAGTTGTGTGATGTGAGGAATGGGAGTGAAAGAGCTTCAGATCTTGTTAAGTATATTATTCCACATGTGTTAATTCATGGTTTTGATGCCTTCAGTGTGAATCTACTATTTCATAGTCATGAAAATAAAGTAGACTCTTTGAATGAGAAGGTGTGTCCAAACGTTTTGTCTGTACTGTATATAGTTTTGGGGTGTGAAATCCTGCTGACAGATTCCCTTAGATCAGTGTTGCTCAGGTCCAGTCCGCAAGAGCAAAACAGTGCGGGTTTTTAAGATTTTCTTAGTATTGTACAAGTGTTGGATCATCACTTGTGAAATACTAAAGAAATCCTGAAAATATGATTTGTTGGTGGGCCTTGAGGACTGGAGTGCGGGAACACTGCCTTAAAAGGTAAATGTCATTATACAGGGGTTGGACAAAATAATGGAAACACTAACGTTTTGGCATCATAATCTTTGAGCATGTTATACACAAGCAAACCGTGACATATGTTAATTTTTTGTAGTTGATTATTGTGTTAAGTGATATGTGTATGTAAATTAGCTGTTTGTTTTGCCAAATTGTAAGAACATTGATGAGAACCTGACACCAATGGCAGACCTTTCGGATTTTCAAAAAGGCCAAATTGTTGGTGCTCGTATGGCGCTAGTGTAACAGAAAGTGCCCGAATGCTTGGGTGTCAAGAGGTCCTGTCTCCAAAGTAATGATGCGGTTGAAAGAGAAGGGAAAACGTCCGCAGCAATGCACAGGTCCGGCCAAACGTTGAAGTTGACTGAGAGAGTCCGTCAGACTCTAAAGCGAATTGTGAGAGAGGATCGCAAGACTACGGCTCCGAAAATCACTGCTGAGCTCAATGAACACCTACAGAACCCAGTTCCACGAAAACTGTTCGTCGGGGGCTGCACAAATCTGGATTCCACGGAAGAGCTGCATTTAGAAAACCGCTGCTCTCAATGACAAATGTTTCCAAGCGTTTAGAGTGGTGTAGAAACCTCCAGAATTGGTCCCTCGAGCAGTGGAAACATGTGATATTCTCAGACCAATCATCATTTACCCCATTTTCCGACCTCCGGCCGAGTGAACGTTTGGAGACAGCTCAAAGAAGCATTCCGTCCAGACTGCCTTCTCCCAACCGTAAAACAAGGTGGAGGTTCTGTGATGATCTGGGGTGCTATTTCGTGGAGATCCGCCGGGCCAATGATATCACCTTGTATGAATCCATACCTTGGAAATTGAGGCTGTAATCGCCGCAAATGGTGGACCCACACCATATTAAACTAACTTTTGTTTATTTTTCCATGTATTTCCATTATTTTGTCCAACCCCTGTAGGTGGCTTTCAGAATAAGCTCTCATGTGTGTTCACACTATTCTGTGCCTTGTATTCTGCATTGTTTAACCAGTTTCCCCCTCTATCTCTCACTTTTAGTTGTCTCTGAGATGGTGGGTGGAGACCTCTTGCTACGTCTGCCATTTACAGTACTTAGACATGAGGGATTCCTGTTCTCCTGTGTCTATATAGCACATATTTAGAGGCAGCATAGATGACATTCACTATACAGCAGTCCTGAGCAGTGTAGCTGTGAATTCAGCTCTGGGATTAAGTTAACAATTACCATAAAGAAGCAGCACCAGTCTGGGTTTCTGTGTCTCTCTTTCACTTTTTCCTCTCAGTCTTCTTCTCTCCACTTCTTTCCATCGAGTTTAATAGGAAAATGTAATCTGATCCCTCAGTGAACTTCCTTCTGGGTTTGAGTGAATTATGAGTTCAGAGGGAGGGTAAAATGTGTCTTTTAAGTGGAAAAAGATATTACTATATATTACTTTTATATTTGGTTGTAATACTGATTTAAGCAAAGTTTGCTGAAATAATGTTGACCATTTATGTTTTAAAACTGTTAATCCCTTTTAAAGCCCCCCCATTGTAAGTGATACACATTATCACACTAGAGCACGATCTACAATTGTTAATAGTGGAGGCCTCATACACCTGGTTATATTCAGACTAAATAGAGGCCCGATGAGGGCAGTGATGTTACGATGGGGCGGGCTTTGTGGTGCTGGGAGCAGCAGCTGTCTCTCTCCCCGTCCTCTTTCCCCCTGTGCTGTCTTCTTTTGTCATGTGCGCTCTCCCTTCAGCGGTGGGCTGTCTCTCTCCTCCAGTGCACTGATTTCTCCCCTCATCTACTCTCCTTTGTGCAGTCTCTCCGTGTGCTCTCCATCCTGTATACCATCCTCGCTCTCTCCCTCCATGCTCGCTCTCTCCCTCCATGTGCACTCCCTTCCTGCGCTCTCTTCCACCATGTACAACCCCCCCGTTCTTTGTGCGCTCTCTGGACACCCTGTACTCTTCAGCCCTCCTGTATGTTTCTGCCCCCTGTGCTCTTTTTCTGTTCCTCTGTCCCCCTGTGCTCGCTTTCTGCCCCCTCCCCTCTCTTTCTGCAATCCTATTCCCCGAGTTCTCTTTCTGCCCCCTGTCCTCCCTGTGTTCTCTTCATCCTAACTGGGCATGCATGAATACACTGCAAAATAATGGATGTTCCTGGGAACTGAATCGTTGCGCAGTAACGACGCGGCTGTTACTGCGCATGCGCGGTAATAGCAGTGATGTGAATGTCTGGGAGCAAGGCCACGAAATGTGCCTGCGCGACTGACTCTGGCGCACTGCATTATGGGATTGTGTTACAGCGGCCGGATTCAGTTACAGCGGCCAGAAGACGCAAATGACATTATGTATGTAGATCACAGATTCTGACTCTGGTGCTGACAGTCTGATACCGGCCCATACTCGGCTAATGTTATACATAGTAGCAATGGTTGTTTTCTCATAGAGGATACATTGGTGGAATAAGCCTTTGTGGATCTCTGGGCAATCATTGTGCTTCCTGAATTCACAATAATGATGATATGTGCCATAGAAATGGCTATAAATATAATCATCAAGGCCTCAGATAGATGTTCTTGGCTACAGAAGAGCAAGCTGCCCCTTCGGCATTTTAATGTGCAGCACGGGGTGAATACGGGCACAAGCTTTTGTGTGTCGCTTGAATACTAATCTGACCTTTTGTATCATAATTGAAAATATCTAATGAACTAAAGAACAAGATAATGAGATATTGCTCACAACATATCAGCAATAACAAGGAGTACAAGGTCCAACATAGTATTTATTTAGATTTTTTATTAGTGTTTATCAATAAATAATTATAGAAGAGCCGTGATCATAAACAGGTCGTTAAAAGAAATGTCTTGAAACAGTGTTAGCCAGTTGAAAAAAAATTGATTGCTCTCAGTGGGAGAAACAAAATAATAATCTTGTAGTTGTGATACCTTTTAATGTCTAACAAAATAAAATGAATGATGTTACAAGGCGAGCTTTCGAGACTGCTTACCCCTAAAATTAATGATGTTACAAGGGAGCTTACGAGACTGCTTACCCCTAAAATTAATGTTACAAGGCGAGCTTACGAGACTGCTTACCCTAAAATTAATGATGTACAAGCGAGCTTACGAGACTGCTTACCCTAAGATTAATGATGTTACAAGGCGAGCTTACGAGACTGCTTACCCCTAAGATTAATGATGTTACAAGGCAGCTTACGAGACTGCTTACCCCTCTTCATCAGGCATGGGATCAGGTAAATTATTATTTTGTTTCTCCCACTGAGAGCAATCAGTAAAAACATTGACATGGAGGCCACAGTCTCATACTCATCAAGGTTTCTAAGGAGGTATAAACACTGCCTGCTTCTCCGGGAACACCTCTGCATCTCAAGTTCCAACTTTGGCAAGGTGGAAACCTTCGGATTTTCACCAGCTGAGAGAATCCAGGATAATCCCAATATCTATTATATAATTGCGAATGGCTTTTTGCCCGACGTGGTCATGTGGATACGCGCGAAGCGGCCATGCGAGTCGTGCGTGGTCATGTGGAACCCGAAGCATTGGCCGCGCAGCGGCCATTGCGAGCAGTTCTAAGGCGACTCGCTATGCCCGCGCAGCGGGCTGGCGAGTCGACTTGCACGCGAAGCATGGCCGCGAAGCGGCATTGCGAGCCAGAGACTCGCCCTTCTAGAATCCCGATCATGTGCATCGGCTCCAGCTAGTTCTTCTTATAAAAGAGATAACATTTATATCGCAACTGATCTCTGATTCTAAGAACATAACAGTGGGTTCTCCTACTAGTAATGGTACAAATCTAAGCTGTGATACCTTCTTTTAAGTGGTTATGTCTAAATACTTCGTTATGCCTCTATTAGCTGTGCCATCACAGTGATATTGGAGTGTCAACACAGTGTCCACTCAAAAACAGTGATAGAGTGCCTCCGTAATGTGGAGTGGGGAGGTAGCCATAGGCGTGTACTGTCTCTTACACCAAGTCATGTTACATAAAGGTAGGGTATCTGGAATTGTGCTATAGGGGCACTATACTCTTGGAGACCACATGATGCCAGTGACTTTGGCCAGGACCAGATGTTGGACAATTCAACAAGAGAAGTCACAATTTAAAAATAAACATTTACTTAAAATAATTTGGTATGGATAATGTACGGTAGGTAGTGAGTGCATAGCTTCAGAAATGTTTCTTTTCCATAAACAGTCTCCTTACTTCCCACTCTCTTTACTTCCTTGAATTCACTTGTCATTGCCTCAACAAATATAAGTTCCTTAACCAAAACTCAACTCAGTACTACAGACCAGTTTGTGAGTCCTATTCTTAACCCACGTCTTCTTCCTTTTAAAGGATTTTTTTTCAATATGATCGACAATTAGTCTTAGTCTACTTCTTATGCATTAGAACTCCCACCCAGGGCACTCTATATCTCCCGTTTTCTGTGCCATCACGGCTCATTTCCTCTCTGAACTATAAACTCAAGGTGTTCTGCTAAGGGTCCTACAGCAGGTCCCGTCTCCAGTTGCTCAATCTATCCTTTGGTCAACTCTTTCTCTCCCCTTAGGATCTCGCTATCCACTTTTCCAGTCTCCTTTAATGTCAGAGATACCCACGTCATGCAGCTCTGCTCATTAGTCAGACCATAGGTCTGTTCTTACTGCACGTTGGGCCCTATCAATTCTCCAGACAGGAACTGTCTCTGTGCCTTCACTCTAGCCCCTCCTACTCTAGGCTAGTCCCAAACATTAACTCTCCTTACTGTTGATCTGAACACAATCTGTCACTAATAACACATGTCACAATACAGATTATACACCACAACATATACTTGTATCTTCTGGGGAACGTGGCAGTACTTCATTCATGCAGTCACAGAATTCAGACATCATCCATGGCTCAGCTATTAGAATAATGAGAGTCTATGTGGTCTGCAAGGTAAATCATGGTTTCATAGTTTTAAGGTAGACGCACGACACTGGTCTATTGACTTCAACCTATAACCTAACATGTTGATCGAGACGGAAAAGAAACCCCATGAGGCAGATGCTAATTGCTCCATAATAGGGGAAAATTCCTTCCTGACTCCCCATATGACAATCAGACTAGTTCCTTGGATCAACGCCCTATTACAGAATCTAGTGGCCATAACCTTGTAATATTATATTTATCAAGACAGGCATCCAGGGCCTACATTAACATTTTTAGTGAATCAACCATTTCAACGTTGCGTGGCAAAGAGATCCATAATCCCACTGCTCTTACAGTAAAGAATCCATATTCTCACTGCTCTTACAGTAAAGAATCGCTGACTCTGATGATGATTAATCTTGTTTTTCCTAGATGTAGAGAATGGCCTTTGTCTCCATTACAAGCATAGGTGTAAAGAGATCATTAGACGTATCTCTGTTCTGTCTTCACTTTTCAAAACTCATAATCCCAAACCCACTCGTAGTATCAGAACAGGGCCTGATGTTTGTATTTGTGTAATCCTTGTGCTCATTCTTGTTATTTCCATTTTTTCCTGCTGCTTCTTGCAACACACTTGTTTGTTCTACACAATATGGCAGAATTGGGGTCTGTGCCAATTGGCAAGTGAGCAGCAAAATGTGGAAAGAGAGGAACAGTATGTTCACCCAAGATTTTGCAATATGGCTGTGGCCATGCTGCATTTTATACCCCCTTGCTAAACATGTAACAGTACATCTAAATATATCAGAAAACACTTTGCTTACCTACAGAATATATGTCCAGATCCTGAGGTATCTAGGACTGGAGAATGTGTGGTCACAGTGCTGTCCACAGAGAAGACCACATGACTGGATGAAAGGCTACCATGGACTGCATTCATTTCTTACAATGCTATAGTAAAATGAAAACCAAGCTCTGATTGCTTACTATCAGCAACGAAAAGTTTTGCTGGAAGACATATGTGAAGAATAAGACCCAATAAAGGTAATTCAGAATAAAAAATAATGTAGGAAATAAGGGGCCGATTTTCACAGCTCTCTTCTACAGCCAACAATCAAGACAAGCAACAGATTACGTGGAAAGGGGTTATAAAAGAGAGATGAAAGTTTGTTTTGCGGCAGTGAGTGCGGACTTGAAGTTGGCGAGGGACTGCTTGTACTGCTCTGTGGAATCTTCTTCGCTCAGAGACCCTGGAAGTCCGTCTCAATTCTTTAGTCAGGCTGGTGGTCTGCCATGGTTGCCTGGTCGGTCTGCATGGTCTATTGGGCAGTTTTGCAATGCGTGAGAGGGTGGCTGAATCAAGCGCTGTTGTCATTGTAGTGTTATATAAAGTGGCAGCAGATCTGTATTGTTAAGGAAGCTATGTCTGTGAGAGGGAGACGGGACTCAAGAGAATGAGAGTGAATCAAAAACTTTGGGATTTCTGTGAAGTTGAGGAAGTTTTTAGAGTGGGCTGTACACTAGGAAAGGAGAGGAAAGAGAATGTCAGTGGGTTGTGGTCAGACAGGGAGGGTTAGTAAGGGAAGAAAGGAGGGTGGTCCAGCGTGTGGCCATTTCTAAGTGGCCTAGCAGGACCATTGAGTGAGGCCAAAGGAGGTATTTAGCAGCACGGTGGCTCAAGTGGTTAGCACTGCAGCCTTTGCAGCGCTGGCGTCCTGAGGTCCTGGGTTCAATTCCTACCAAGGACACTTAGGACAACATCTGCAAGGAGTTTGTATGTTCTCCCCGTGTTTGCGTGGGTTTCCTCCGGGCACTCCTGTTTCCTCCCACATTGAAAGACATACTGATAGGCTGTTTAGATTGTGAGCTCCAAGAGAGACAGCATTACTCATGTATGTAAAGTGCTATGGAATTAATAGCGCTATATAAATGAATAAATATTATATTATTATTATTATTTAGTGATAAAAGTTTAGAGGCAGCTAAGTTGGAAGTGTCAATGGAGGTTGTTGAAGTCACACTTGATGACAGTGGGGATGCCAGCAGAAAGGAAGAGAAGTAGCAAGGAGGTGAAGTGGTCAAGAGAGGTGAAGATGGCTAACTCTGGGAGCTGTAGATGACAGCCAGTTGGAGTTTGGAGGGTGAGTAGATGCGGACGGAGTGCACCTCAAACGAGGGAAGAGTAGTGGAGGATGGCAGTGGAATTGGGGTAAATGAGCAGTTATTAGACAGGAACAAGACAGCCCCTCCACCATGTTTGTTGCTGGGGCAAGGAGTGTGAGAGAGATGGAATCCGCATAGGAAAGTGGAGATAGAGAGGATGTGTAAGAAGGGATGAGCCAGGTTTCAGTGACGCCAAGGAAGGAAAGTTTGCTATTGACGAAGAGGTCATGGATGTATGAAAGTTTGTTGCAGACAGAGCAAACACTCTAAAGGGGTTCCAGGTAGGGGAACAAGGGGTGCGGGAGCTGGCTGAATGGGTATAAGGTTATTAGGGTTGCAAAATCCAAATGCAATCTGGCAAATTCATACCTGCTACATTATCATGTCCAGTGCATGCTGCTCACCCTGACCTAAGTCTTAGAGAATACATGTCACTAGTTAAGTACTTAACAACATCATTAAAAAAAAACTATGGCTAAAAATCCTATTTTCACCGTGTATCCCAAACCAGAATTAGAGCATAAAGATGTCCTCAACTCAAGAGCCCCATTATTAGTCAGATTGAGAATTACAAAAAGAAAGAGGCTTCCTCTGTGGAGGGCTTACCTAGGTCATGAATTTTATGTCTACACAATATATTCACCTCAACTCTGTCTTGGTATAAAAATCATCTTGCTGGCGTCACTTACTGAAGGCTGTGTCCTTAAAAAAACAAACAAAAAAAATGCTGAATCCCATAACGAGTCTTAGAAAAGGACAATTGATGCCGTTTTTAGTTTTGTTAGGCTTGTTGCTTTTAAAGAACAATTACCTCAGATATGTGGAACTAATAATATAGCTTTAAGTTAATTTGTAGTGATGGGTGCTCGATGCTGGGGTCGAGCATATCAAAATGCTCAGGTGCTTGACCCGGCACCGAGCCCAATATTAACCTATGGGAAACTCGAGCATTTTTCCGGCGGCACCCCGGGCGGTCTGCAGAAAGACTAAAAATGTCACAAATGTATAAGAACAGTGCTCAAATGACATGGCAACAGCATGGGGAAGACCCCTGTAATTGTCACACGTGGGATGGGGGGGAGAAGAATCCTGTGTTCCTCCCCCCATGAGACATGTTACTTTCACAACATGAGCGGCAGATTCTGACTCCTGTACATTTGCTGCTAAAGTGAAATCCAGGTGAAAAAGAAACAAAAAAAATCGCATACTCACCTATCTGCAGACTCCCAGGACACGTCTGATCATTGCAAGGCCTGCTGGTAATCAGCTGATGCTGTCACCTGACACATCAGCTGATCGTTTAAGTCACACGGTAGAAAGGCAGCATTTTACCGCCGGCTGGTTTAAACGATCAGCTCATGCTGTCATGTGACAGCATCAGCTGAATACCAGCAGAATTACCGGGTGCCAAACCGATCAGATGATATTGAATCCGGATTGAACGTTGCGGGACCCTCGACCCAGGACTACATCAGAGGGGGGGGGGGTTCTTTTGCTCAATAAAGATGGAGTCACTAATTGTGTTTTATTTCTAATAAAAATATTTTTTTTCTGTGATGTGTTTTTTTAATGTGATTGCTAGAAATTCATGGTGGCCGTGTCTAATATTGGCGTGACACCATGAATTTCGGGCTTAGGGCCAGCTGATAATACACAGCTAGCCCTAACCCCATTATCACCCAGTGAGCCACCCAACACCAGGGCCCTGGAAGAGTCAAATACAGCGCCTGAAGATGGCGCTTCTATGAATGTGCCATTTTCTGGGGCGGCTGCGGACTGCAATTCACAGCGGGGGGGGGGGGGCAGAAAGATTGGGCTACCCTGCATTGCGGATTCCAACCATCAGCTGCCTAGTTGTACCTGGCTGTATATAAGTAAATATGCGGCACTCAATCCTGTCAGTGAGGGTGCCATCAAAACACAATTACATTTAAAATACAGTAAGCGGCACTCGACCGTGACGTACATTTGACTAGAGAAAAACACTGGGTCCTAACATTAGATAATGCCTGTGTCTTGCTGGGCTTTTCCTCCTCTACTCGAAGCATTATCTAGTGTTAAGACCCATTTAAGAGATGCACCTCAACGTGGCAACTGAGTGGATTATCGATTTGGCCATTTCCATAATGCTAAGTATATCATTTTTTTCTCTAGTCAAATTTCTGTCACTTTTGAGTGCCGCTTACTGTATTTTAAATGAAATTCGTGTTTTGATGGCACCCTCACTGACAGGATTGAATGGCAGATGTTTACTTGTATATTGTAACATGGGTTCATTACCCTTTATGATAGCACCGTCCCCATTACAGTTGTCAGGCATAAGCTATTGCTCTCTGGTATCAGTCTCTAACATGCCTAAGGGGTGAACTTCTTTTCCCAAGGCACAGATTACATACATTAAAACACCTGTCCTTGTCCATAAGACTACAATCTCTAGTATTCTCTTGTATCATCCGCCAGTAGAGGAGGAAAAGCCAGCAAGACATAGGTATTATATTGTGTTAGGACCCAGTTAAGAGATGTGTCTCAACGTGGCAACTGGGTAAATTATCGATTTGGCCATTTTCATAATGCTAAGTATCTCATTTTTTCATTTTTTCTCTAGTCAAATTTATGTCACTGTTGAGTGCCACTTACTATATTTTAGTTGCATCTGGCTGTACACAAAAATAGGGTGAAGCCCACGTCATTTTTTTAAAAAATTATTTTATGAAATTCATGAAATAATTAAAAAACAGGGCTTCCTTATATTTTGGTTCCAATCCAGGCACAAATAAGCAGCTGGGGGTTGGGCGCAGCCCGTACCTGCCTGCTGTACCTGTCTAGCATACAAAAATATGGCAATATTTTTATGGCAATATTGCCAGTGAAGGTAACACCAAGCAGTGGGGGATATCAGCCAGTAGCTGCTTGGGTTACCCTTAGCTGGCAATAGAAAATGTAGGGGGAGCCCATTCATTTATTTTAATCCCTAACCCTAGGGTTAGAGTTATGTGTTTGAGGTTTAATTTTTTTCTTTTTAATTAATTTTTAAAAACAAAAATATCAACATGGGTTCACCATATTTTTGTATGCCAGTAAGGTACAGCAGGTAGGTATGGGCTGCCACCTACCCCCAGCTACCTATTTGTACCTGACTGGGAACCTAAAATATAGGAAATTATTTCATGAAAAATTAAACAAAGGATGTGGTCTCGCCCTATTTTTGTGTTAGTCAGGTACAACTAGGCAGCTGGAATCCGGAGAGCAGGGTGGCCCAAGCTTTCTGATCATCAGCTGATCAGTTTAAACCGCCCGCCACAACTGAACGTCACGATCAGCTGGTGTTGTCACGTGACACATCAGCTGATCGGTTGCCGCCGGTAAGCGATTCAGGTTCTGCAGCCATCGGACGAGGACGTCTCGCATCCCGGGACACAGCCCTGTCCCCAAGTCCCTTGTTATGGCTGGCATGCCATCACCAATGAGTGAAAAGTTGGCAGCACATGCTCCAGTTCTTACCATACATTGGTACAAGAGTTTCGAATATAACAGAGAAAATGCTGTTAGTTTTATTTAGAAGTCTCATATCAGTGAATGGAGAGAGCTGTTGCAAGCGCTGCCACTTGTCACCCACTGGTGGTCAGACGCGTGATAGAAATTCTCTTTATCTCCTTATACCTGTTTAACGGCCTAATAGTGGGATAAAATTAGCTCTGCTTACATTATATGAAATCATTAGCCAATCAGTGTTGCTTCAACTATTACAGTTTCTCTCCATCAGATGCAAATAAAGTAGCACAATTCTTTTACACTGCTTTATAGCCAAATTGGTTCAGAGATTAAAACAGTTGCACATAACTAATTTTGTGGAGCTAAAAACAAATATGATACTTAAATTTAATGATTGGATCTCATTTTCAAGATCCAAAGGAGGTTGTAATTATTTATGACATCTTTCATGCAAGCTTATAGAAAAAATGTCCCAATATTATTTTATCATCATTATTGCATTGTTAGTAGCTAGTCTATTACATCATTAAGTCCATTGAGACTTTAGTACTCTATGATCTTAGGGACCAATCAAAAAATGGCAACTATGCTCCAATGAGAAAAGCTGCATCACTCGCTTTTATAAATGCTCTCTGTGTAAGGTATACACTTTTAGGATTTCTTAGCACATTGACATGTTTCTATATGTTTTTCTGATATGCCTCGTTCTTGCATTAAGAAAACACAGTTTTTGCTACATATGCGGAGATGTCTCTTTTGCATCACACAGGCAAAAAATGACTACCATAATTAGGAAAGTCTACAACCTGTATTTTGGCTGCAGAATAGGAGCTCAGGACAAGAGTTGGGCTCCACACATATGCTGAAAATAGATGTGCATCATGTCTTAGTAGTTGCATGGTAAGACGCATGTTTTTTGGAGCCCCAATGATCTGGAGAGAGTCAACTAATCACACTACCAGTTGCTATTTCTCCATGGTGCTCCCCTTAGGCTGTGTGCACATGATCCGGAGGCACTGCGTGTTGGACGCAGTGCCTTAGGACGTGACGGAATCCACGGGTGCATGTAGGGAGGCCGCAGGCCGCCCTGTACTCGCCATCTGGATGAGTGAGGCGGGTTCTCCCTGCATGGATCTGATGGTTATCTCTTCGACTCTGCAGCTTAAATTAACATGTTGCGGAGATGCTGAAATCTAGCAACCCATCCCACAGCTGAAAACATGCGGTCGAGAGAAGCATAGTGGGCATGGGATTTCTTGATATCCCATCCACTATGCTGATATTGTACAACGCAGCGTTTTGGATGCAAGCAGCAATTTGCTGCATCCAAAACGCTGCAATTACTGATCGTGTGCATGCGCACCCTTTGGTAAGGAGTTTCAAGAAAGAAGAAGAGGACATTACAGAATACAAACATTTCATCTGTAATATAGCAAAGGACACAAAGTACTGCTGCGCTCTGTTTGAGTGGGATAGTCAAGCAAGAGAATATCACTACAATAAAAGAGACTGGCCTATCCAACATTCACTTCAGCCAGGGAGTAAAGAGTCCTTTATCCAGCACTTGTTCACCCACTTAAGATTTTGTTACAATCATTGCATATAGAGTTTGGCCCAATAAAAAACCTTGTAAAACCAACGGATAAAATGAAAAACCATTCAAGAATCTCGGTGATAAATGAGTTCCACAGTTGAGTGAAGTAAAGATACAAGAAGGAGTCTATATTGGACCTCAGATTCATAAACTACTTCAAGGTTTGTTGCTGGGAAAGGAGAAGGCTGTAGGGGTAGAATTCACATTAGTGGTAATTAATGTTTTGGTGGAAAATCTCCTCAAAACATATGAGGGGGTCTTGGCTGTAACATGTCCTTAACGAATGATTTCAACAGAGTACCAGAAACGAGATGGGACTCATCATAAAAAGCTTTTACTTTATTTCATCTGGGTGAAGACAAACAAGGGAGGGAGTGAAAGAGGTAACACAAGGACGACAGCGGCTGTTTCGCGTTCAGCTGGCGCTTCCTTAGGTCCTGTCCGGTCAGGACCTGTGGAAGCGCCTGCTGGGAGTGAAACAGCTGCTGTCGTCCTTGTGTTCCCGCTTTTCCTTCATTCCCCTGTTTGTCTTCACCTAGTTGAAATAATCCATCAATGCTTGACGATCACTGTGGGTCAATTGTAAGAGATGACCCGTTGCAGGAGTACAAGAGACAAGCAAGAAAGAGTTGTCACTGAATGAGGAGCACATTTTGTAGGCAATTTCTGTGACTGTTCTTAATTCGAATGTTTTAGTTATTTGAATTGTTGATAAGTTGATGAGATAAATATCAGGAAACGCATCAAAAATATTCTCTATCTTTATGTTTGCAAAAATAATAATGTTTCAAAGTACTGAAACTTTTATGTATTAATTATATGTAGAAGTATAAGGAAAACAAGCGCTGCGGAATATGTTGGCGCTATACAAATAAAGTTTTATCATTATATTATTATTAAAACTCTTTGATATCATGGAAACAAGCACTAACTAAAGAATTTTATTTTCAGATTTGAATTCAGGAGGCTCATTTCATTACTGAACCTGACAAGTAGAACAATGTTATCCGGGCACCATACTGTTTTCAGAGGGCACCGAGCACACATGTAACAAGTTATTAGCACATATATATGAAATCTGATCATGATAATGGAACTTTATTGTTCACAGAGCACATACAGTAAGAAAGCAGCCGCCACATCCCTCATTTTGATATATTTGTGATATAGGTAAGTGTAGTATAAAGCAAAGTTACATCCCGAGACTCTCAGCTGCGAGTCAAGAACTCGACAATGATCTTATCCGACTGCAATTACATTGTAGCATTGACCACAAAGGACTCTGCACCTCAGGCCAACGCCATACAATATTTATTAGTGTACGCTTCATTTAATGACTTTATCAAATGAAACACATTTTTTTCTTTTAGCTGGAGCGCAGCCCAGAACGGCACGCTAACCGTCAGCTGGTGAAAACCTGCAGATATTCAATACTTTGCCGTGATCAAACACTCTGGCACACATTCAGCAATCGTCACTCTCTATATGTACAAAAGTAAGAATATGTTCACTGCATTCACATCATGATGGACCATACAGTTGAAATGTTGGGTGGAGACCCTTCAAGACTTTTTGATTTTTCCTATTTGAAATATTTATTTTAGGAAGGAGGTGTTGTCACTTTTTTAGGGGTCAACAAGGCTTTTTGTTGTTTTTTTATTCACTTGTAGATTTCAATTTTTTCCAATAGCAGGGCTCTGGAATCAGTACGTCAAACCACCAACTCCGACTCCGATTAGGACTCCTGAATTTCCCTGACTGTATTATATATTTTAGGAGTCGGAGTCGGTCCATTTTCTACGACTCCGACTCCACAACTCTGCAATAAAAGCATATTTTTCATTGTTTTTCACATATTTACTGGCTCCTTTAGGAGATGTAATCTTATGAAGGGAGCTGCCAGTAGTGTATATGAATGATTTTTGTTCCAAATTTCGCATTCGGAATGACAGAACATTCCTTAGACAACCACTAATATCCTCATAGACGGCAGCCAAGATGTATCAGTGTGTGGATTGCTGCGTTTGGCTTTCATACTTCATGCTTTAACAAATTCATAAAAAAATCACAAGTACTGATTACCACATTTATTGATTATTTCATCACACTTAATAAAGGGGATAGACCCAAGATAAAAACCAGATGATGATTAAAATCCATCATCCGTGACCCTGCTTTAATAAATGGGTTTATGCTCTCTTAATTGCTGGCTGTATGTGGGTGGAGACCAGAACTGCCCAATCAGTGACTTCCAATGAGATTGGGTCAAGTTTGGGTCCAGAACTTTATCTAAAGTCCGGCGGAACCTTAAGAATCTGAACTTCAACAGGTCATTTCTATTCAAGAGCAAATGGCTGAACAATTAAAACGCTGCTTCATTTTACATGCATAAAATTAAAAAAATGCAGGATAAAAGATACCGCCGTGTGCACTATACTGTATGTGCCTTTTCTCATTGATTTGAACAGAAGCTTAGTCATGAGTATTGGAATCAATTTTAGGTTGTTTTTGAAGCAGAATCCTCTCTAAATACCTGGACAAAAAAAAAAAACTGTGAGCCTGGGTTCGGGACCTCATACACGTGAGCTAAATACTTTGAAATTCTAGTTGACGGGAGAGGAGTAGTGGACACGCTGAATATACTATTATTGTTCTGTTTCTGTATATTTTTTCTCTGTAACAAACAAGTGGAGTTTGCCTATTCGCTTGAAATTGTCTTTTGTTCCATGTTTTAAATTCAAAATTTTTTCAATAAAAACAAAGTTGAAACAAAAAAAAAACTGTGTGTAAACATACCCTTAACCCACATGAGGAGCAAATTTCCATTTTTGGACCTGTAGAAGCACAGTTGGCATGAAACAGCTGTAGTCCCACCCCTTCCGAGTAAACCCTCTCTGCTGAACACCTCGCTACCCTGTGTTTGCTTTTAATAAAACTACAATAAAGGATCATTTTACTTTGACCTGGACGACTGCAGCTAATAAAGGATCGTTTTACTTTGAACTGGACGAGTGCCGCTACCTTCATTGTTTGGTTGCATGGATTACCTCCCTTCCCTGGGCTTCGAAGTGAACACCGCTCATGGTGGTATTCATCTGTGGATATTGTCTTCTGTGGAGGACCTGCCAACAGTATGTGATTACCCTGCCTTGTGGTGTTTGTACCGGGGGTGCCACTCCTTTGGGCCTGTTTATTTGCCCAATTTCCATTTTTGTGGTTTCAATTTGTCCTCACCTTCCTCATTAAGCCATTACTTTTGTATTTTGAAAGCCATATGAGGGCTCATTTTCTGCAGGACATGTTGTACTTTTGAATGACACCATTCATTTTACCACATAGTGGACTGGAAAATAGGGAAAAATGTTCTGAATGCGGAAAAACTGTGCCAAAAAATACAATTTTGACAATTTTTGGGAAATTGGATCTACATTGTAAATTTTGTGGTAAAAATGACTTTGTGATGTGATTCTCCTCATCAGTACGATTACGGCGACACCAAATAAGTCTAGATTTTTTGTTATTTTAGTGGTGAAAAAAATCAGAAGTTTACAGAAAAACATTTTGATGGTTGTGTCGCCATTTTTCAAGACCCGTAACATTTTCATTTTTTGGTCAATGGAGCCGCGTGATGGCTCATTTTTTGCGGGGCGAGATGACGATTTAATTTATATGACTTTGGAATTGATATCAGGGCTGTGGAGTCGGAATCGGTGTCCATTTTTGGTGGAGTCGGAGTTGGATGTTTGGCTTACTGACTTCACAGCCATGGTTGAGGAGTTGCAGTCGGTGTCCAATTTGCGTGAATTTAGATTCGGATTCAGGAAAATTGAGTCGTCAGATGTTTGATCGATATCACATTTTACAGATTTTTTTGTGTTATCGCAACAACCAATGAAAACGTTTTTTCTTCTTAACAGTGTTTACTGATCGAGTTAATTCATTTTATATTTCGTAAGATCAGATTTTCTGATATTGACGACCAATCCTATAGATAGGTCATCAATATGCATGAACGACCAATCCCTTTAGGAAGACCTATTCTAAAGTTATGCTGTCAACATTACCCCCCATGCCCACCCCCCAAAAAAATCTTAAATGAACCATATTATTATTTACATGAAATAATTATGGAATTGTCAGGAAATGATTCACTGCTGATATATAACCATTGATGTTTATGTCTATACTGCTCCTATTAATCTCTATGAAATATTTACAGGTTACTATCGATTAGATGCTTCAGTTCTGTCCATCTCAGCTGTTCCTTGGAGCGTCAAGGCTACAGTACAAGCTTCAGAATGCCGGAGTAGACAATGCCTGACTAAGCACCAGCACAGAGAAACACGACATGATACCATTTTCTGCGGTTGACCTAGAAACGAAGAATTTGATAGCAATGTATTACTATACACAGGTCCAGATGATTGTTTTTTGTACCTTTAGTAAAATAATGGGGAGGGGGTGTGAGACCACAACAATGCAAGGAGAGCGGAGGTGGCAAAGGAGGAGAAAGCAGGGATTATGGCTCCGATTCTTTCTGGTAGATTTCTAGTGTAAAAATGTTGAAATGTGGCAACTTTTTTGTGCCACTTATAGCTGCGCAGAACTTTTGCAACTTTTGTCTGTTTGGAAAGAATGGGAATGAGAGGCTGAGTGGGGAGGCAACATTGCTCGCAAATTCATCAGAAATTACACTAAATTAAAACAAAAATAATCTCCACTATCTAAGGCTAGTTTTACAATAGCATTTTTTGCAATCCTCCCCGATTCCCCAACCCCGGAGTTGTAAAAACTCATGCCCCGCACCGGTATTATCACTGATCCATCTAACAGATCATTGAAAATACCGGAGCGGGAGCATACAGTTTCTTCCACCTTCATATCTGTTCCTGCTGGATCCCCTAAGGGGCGTGTCATTTGGAACTGCGTTCTTGGCATGTACAGTTCCAAAACCCAAATCCGGGGGTTCGGATCCAATGGGATTCGGAGTCCCCCAAATCCAGGTTACATAGAACCGTATTTTAAAGCCATCTGCCTTGTCCCAGTTCCAGGTGGTCACGTTTTTTTACACGGAGACTAAAAGTGCCCCAAGTTACATTTTTTGTCTCAGGTAAAAAAAAAAAAAATGGGAACACCCGGATCAGGTAAAATAGTACAACACTGGATGCACCTGCAAGTTCATCCGGCTCCATTGACTTTCATACAGTTTCAGCCGGATTCACACAGATGGCAAAAAAAGAGAGAGAACCCAGCTAACCATAAGAGCTTACACGCAACAGGAAAAGAGAGAACTCTGCTGACCATAAGAGCTTACACTCTACGGGCAAAAAAAAGGAGAAAGAGAACTCAGCTGACCATAAGAGCTTACACTCTACAGGCAAAAAAAGAGAAAGTGAGGACCTAGCTGACCATAAGAGCTTACACTCTACAGGCAAAAAAAAGAGAAAGAGAGGACCTAGCTGACCATAAGAGCTTACACTCTACAGGCAAAAGAAAGAGAGAGAGACCAAGCTGACCATAAGAGCTTGCACTCTACAGGCAAAAGAAAGAGAGAACCCACTGACCACAACAGGTTACACTTTACAGGCAAAATAAAAAGAAAGAGAGAACCCCGCTGACCACAACAGCTTACCACTTTACAGGCAAACGAAAGAGAAAAAGAGGACCTAGCTGACCATAAAAGCTTACATCTACAGGCAAAAAGAGAAAGAGAGGACCCAGCTGACATAAGGCTTACACTCACAGGGAAAAGAAAGAGAAAGAGAGGACCCGCTGACCATAAGAGCTTACACCTACAGGCAAAGAAAGAGAAAGGAGGACCCCTGACCATGAGATCTGTGATGTCTCAGATATTGACCTCTACTGTCCTGGAATAATCTGCTAGGTGTCATAGCTGCAGGGCGTCATGAGGATGACCATTTGGCAATGCAACATGACAGCAGCCCACTCTGAAGCTTCACTAATGTTAGAAATGGTGTGGGACAAGTTTTTTTTATTTTTTTGCAAAACGTGAATCTAATCTCAACCTGTTCGAATTAATGGGAAACTGTAAATTTCAGGAAATTCAACTGGGCTACAATATTCCGCTGATCAATCTGCTCATCTCCAGCAGTGAGGCCATAACTATGACACTTGCTGCGGCCTGATTGTTAGCTCATGACTTTTGCTGTCAAAGACCAGAACGATCATTTACAGAACAGCAAAATCTAAACCCAGAAGGATTCTTAGAAATAATTCCAGTAGAAATTATGAGTTGTGTTTTGCCTGATCGCACAGAGCAATATGTAATCACAAGACAATTAAAGTCTTTAAAGTCCCTTTACCATTGAAATTGGAAATGTTGTTTTATTCCCAGCTATGATGAGCATAGGCAAATACGCCAGATTCTGATCATGCACTCGGCTTTATTGGCAGGGATAGGACTGTCAGTTTGTCCTCACACTTGTCCTTTCACTTCCAAGAAAATATGTTCCATGAAATAGCAGAACAATAACTGTGCAAAGGTCCGTCCAAATGTATCCCCTGTAGGGATGGCCAAGATGAGTGTGGTGACCCTGAGTAACCGGATGTCAATTTAGATACTTGGAATGGAGGACTGTGAAGCAAGAATCAGTTATGATCTGTGAAGTTCCCAAACTAAAGACATGCCAAGCACATGTCACATACCAGGTCATTGGTAGATGCCCAGCCTCGTACCACCCTGCAAGGATTCATAGAGATCACCGTGTGAAGAGTCAACGTTTCTCCACAGCAGAAGATCACTGTGCTCCAATCTAGAAACCATTATATAATAATAAGAAAAATATCATAGATTCCCGTCCAGTTAGAGTGCACTGCGCAACATGATTTCACGTCTATTTATTGAGATGGAAGCGGCTTTATAACATCATGTCATAGCGAAGAGAGTTAAATGCCCTAAACATTCTCTGTACGTTGTGTCATGTCTTGTTCTACTGAAGGCAAAGCAAACGTTCAGCGCGGCGTCGTGTTACACAATGTTTGACTTAGGAGTACGGCAGACGGAGAAGAAGAATGTGATCCTTGGTACATCCGGTTTGGAGGAGCACGCTCTAATCTGTCTTCCTATCCAACATAAGAACTTTCATCTTAACTATTTAAAGACTTTCATCTTAAATGGGCTGTGTTGGGAACAATTCTATATTTTAATTAATAGATCTTAGAATAAAAATAAGTTCCACATTTGATGTGCTGAAATGAAAAATGTTCCTGTCCTGAGATATTCTTATCAGAGTGCCCCTGTGTAATGTATGTGTCCGACCATGCAGGAACAGGTTGGATATATCACAGCTCCTGGGCATGGGAGGAAATAAGAGTATAAAGACATTTCAGTCTGGGATCTTAGAATATAAGGGTATACAGGCATTACAGCCAGGGATCACAGAATATAAGAGTATACAGACATTACAGCCAGGGATCACAGAATATAAGCGTATACAGACATTACAGCTGGGGATCACAGAATATAAGAGTATACAGACATTACAGCCAGGGATCACAGAATATAAGAGTATACAGACATTACAGCCAGGGATCACAGAATATAAGAGTATACAGACATTACAGCCAGGGATCACAGAATATAAGAGTATACAGACATTACACCAGGGATCACAGAATATAAGAGTATACAGACATTACAGCCAGGGATCACAGAATATAAGAGTATACAGACATTACAGCCAGGGATCACAGAATATAAGAGTATACAGACATTATCTGGATCCCCGGCTGAATTCTGTATACCTTATATCTGTGATTCACTGGCTGTAATGTTGTATACGCTTTATTCTGTATCCCGGCTTATAAGAGTATACAGACATTACAGCTGGGATCATATCTGATTCTTTCTGTAATGTAAAACATTTATTGCCTGTTGTAAAAAAAAAGATTTATATCCAGAAAGAATCAGCTGTGATCCCAGCAGTAATGTCTGTATACTCTTATATTCTGTGATCCCTGGCTGTAATGTCAGTATACTCTTATATTCTGTGATCTCCGGATGTAATGTCTGTATACTCTTATATTCTGTGATCCTTGCTGTAATGTCTGTATACTGTATACTCTCTTATATTCTGTGATCCCCGGTTGTAATGTTGTATACTCTTATATCTGTGATCCCGCTGTAATGTCTGTATACTCTATATTCAGTGATCCACAGTTGTAATGTCTGTATACTCTTATATTCTGTGATCCCCGGCTGTAATGTCTGTACAATCTTCTATTCTGTGATCCCCGGCTGTAATGTCTGTACAATCTTCTATTCTGCGATCCCAGATGTAATGTCTGCATACTCTTACATTCTGTGATCCCCTGGCTGTAATGTCTGTATACTCTTATATTCTGTGATCCCCAGCTGTAATGTCTGTATACTCTCTTACTTCCTCCCTGCTCAGGAGCTGCAGTATATCTGACCTGGTCCTGCATGGTCGGACACATACGTTACACAGGGGAACATTTCTAAGAATATTTTGGGACAGGAACATTTTGGCTGAACACATCCAATAGTGGAACTTATTTTTCTTCTAAGATCTATGAATTTAAAAAAGGATAACACTAGGTGGTCCATGTAGCATCCGATTATTTTCTTGCACCCATAGACTTGAATAGTTGAGTCTCATGTACTTTACGCGTCCGCTCGCATGCGGTGATTTTTTTTCCTCTAGCCGAGTAAAGCTGTGAATAAAGTGTCAGATCTGCACTGCTTCATTGAATAACATGGGTCCGAGTCCTTTTCCTAACATTGCACCTGTCGGACCTACACACCAGTGTGAGCGAGGTCTTAGTAATAGAAATCAGGTAAACCAATAATAGCTTCATACTACAAGTAGTCAATTAGGGAGTTATTATTAGTCCTTATAGCAAACAGACAGTCTGGCAGCCTCTGCTCCATTGTATGCTATATGAGAGTAATGTATTTACTTAAGTGCATTACATGCCAGAGAAACAAAATCAGGAGTCGTGAAGAAAGAACCACATTACCTCCATATCCATACATTCATCTCACTTATTATATACTGTACTTAGCTTATAAAACATGGAACAGAACAATTTCCTTTTCCAAGAAAGAAAATAGAACCCAGATTAAGATGAAAAGCTTAGATAGAAACATGGAGCCACATTTATTAATATATTTGTGCCTATTTGTGGTCTAATCTGAACTATACATTTTCTATTTTGAAGCGTTCTATAGTTATTAGTGACCTGCGCTAGGATTTTCTCTTGCTGCTGGGTGATTCAGGTGAGGCAGTTTCCCATTCCCCCATTACCTATCAGGTGGTGTCACTGAAAAGTTCAGTCTCTGCTTTGACCCCTGATGAAGCTATAATCTCAAAAAACGAAACGTACGTTGGGAGTCCGGACCCGGGGGATCCTCCACTGCAGGGGCTTGTATCATTCCATATGTTTTATTCTGTACACAGGGACTTACTTGGGTTAGCCTTTGGGCTTTAACCCTATACCTTGTAATTGGATTTGTTATATGACCCAGGTATTCTGAATGGTTGCACTCGCACTTTAATGTCTAATGTTATTGAATTGCACCTGAGCCCTCTATAACTGAAACTACCCATTGTCTTGGTTGTGTAATATATATTTCCACTGTGATTATTTAACGCTGTGTACTGTAAGATGATATTGATGTATTTACTACCATTGCTGTTTTTAACCTGCTCCAGCACTTTTTGCCCATTTTTTTACATCTTGAAGCCAGTTGACTTTTGGCAATAAACATTTGTGCATACTTTCCTCTCCTTGTCCTCTGTAATTTATTCAGTTTAGTGGAGATTTCATGGTTAGAGTGAGCTATATTCTCACCACCTATGTATTATGGGTCATATGGAACTTAATTTAATTCTGACCTTGAGCTGTTTGGATGCTGTGCAATTTGCTGAAGCCTTCCAGAAGTGTCAACCCTGATGGCTAGGGACATCTCAGCCAACAATGACCCTGGAGCAGCATATTCAATCAGAGTGTCTTGTAGTCTAGCTGACAGACCCAAGCAGATCTGACTCCTGAGGTCAGGATCATTTCACTGGGTGTCAATCACTGATCTCCGAAGCTCCAAGCAGTACTCCTCCACAGCCCACGTGTTGGTTACACCTACTCCTACATCGTCAGCTGAGGTAGTTAAGAGCTTACCAAAGAGAATGGGGTAAAGCTCAACCTAAGCCTCAGGTCAATGCTAGGTCTAGATGTCGTCCAAGGAAGAGGGGCCAAGGGGGAAGGGGGTGATCGCTCCTACTGTGCACCCCAAGGGAAGGAGTTCTGGAGCTAAGGAAGATGCATTCATTGTTTGCCCTCCTGAGGAAATACCCTCTGGCCGTGATCGGAGGTACGCCAATAAACGTTCAGGCCCAGATCTCAGAGTGAATGATTTCATGTGGATGTTGTCTAAACATGTTGGTTGGAGATCTGCAGCTGGGACACCTAGTTCTAGAGTTATTAGTCAGTTTAGAGTTTCATGTATTTTCAACTGTATGTTATTCCAACTCAAACTACCCCCAGTACTTAATATTTGTAACACCTTTCACAGATCAACACTCAGAAGATGCGGACCTATTCCGGATGTGCCTGGCTAGCGTCCAGTAGCCCCTCGTAAAGCGAGGGTTGCTGTCACATGCAGTATGCTCTGCAGCGGTTTTAGTGTGTTTATTTGTTGGTGCCTTTGGGGTTAATGTCAGAAGCTCTAGCAGTGTTTGGTCTGGCTGTGGCTCCTCAGGTGAGCTTCTGCTGTGTGTGTCAGGTGATGCAGTTGTCCCCTACCCCAGCCTTTAAATAATACCCATCAGATGGTGACATTGAAAGAATTCAATATATACTCTGACCTTGAGCTGATTGGAGGCTGTGCAGTTTGCTGAAGCTTTCTCTCTCTCACTTACAGCTTGGATCTGTGCTCTGTGATGCAGTTGATGTGTTCACCCGAGTTCACGGCTGATGCAGCTCAGTTGTGAACTTAGATGACCATTCTCACAGCACCAAGTTGTCACTGTCAGCCTGCAAGTCACTGTGAGCAGATGTGTCAGCTGACAGAGGTGTAGCAGAGTTGAACATGTTCAAATGTGGATTAATCATCAGAGGGTTTGTTTTTGGTTATTAAAGAGGGGAACCAGGGATGTGTTTTGTGCTTTGTTTAAATTAAGATGTTTTTTTTTTCGGCGGTGTTGTGTTTTTTTTTACTATTCATAGTCATAGTGGCCGTTTCTAATATTGGCCTGACACTACAAATTGCAAGCGTAATGCCAGCTGCAGATACAAAGCTGGCATTAACCCCTTTAATACCCAGAAATTATGTGCGATTTTCAGGAGTGACAGCAGGCTGCGATTTTCCACGTGGGGGGCCAGAATGCTTAGCCCTTACCACGCTGAGAATCCCCACTCCCAGCTGCCTCGTTTTACCTTGGCTGGCGATCAAAAATAGGGCGAGGCCCACACATTTTTTTTTTATTTATTTAATAAATAAAAAAAAACAATGGACTTCTCTGTATTTTGATTGCCAGCCAAAGTAAAGCCAGGAAGGTGGGGGTGGCAGCCTTTTGCTGTCTGCTTTATCTACGCTGAGAATCAAAAACACAGCAAAAAAATGATTTATTTATTTTTCCAGTTCTATGATGTCATTCAATAGGTGAGGGGCAGAACAGCCAATCCAAGGCACTCTGACAAAGAAGGGAATGGGCATCTGTGATTGGCTCCTGGAGTCCAAAAACCAGCCAATACAGTCTAGCATCTAGAATGTATGGGCAGTTTCCAGATTACTCAAACAGCCAATCGCAGATGCCCATTCCCTTTGACAGCATCTATGATTGGCTGTTGGGCCCCTCTGTAGTAAATATGCAGAAAGTTAATGAGCGGCCCGGAGGTACAGCGGCGGGATGCGGTAAGTAGAACGCTGCTGTTTAACTTATTTGCTTTCTTTTTACAGCCCCCCACCCTATATTCCATAACTTTAAAGTCCAAGCTCGGGGTTCGGACTCAAGTTCTGAGTCATGTTCGGCCCCAAAATTGGACTTTAAAAAAAGTCTGGGCAAGTCCACCAAACTGGGACATTGGTGGTTTCGCCTTTCACTAGTACAAAGTAGATTTTATTCATCTTCTTTTCACTTTCATTTAGTTTATTGGCCACGTCTCTGCAAGTCTCTTTATATATATAGTGACTTTCCAATTTGCTTGAGTATTATTATTATTATTATTATTATTATTTATTTATATAGCGCCATTGGGTTCCATGGCGCTTTACATGAGGATGAGGGAGACAAGAACAAGTAAACTAAATCTAGGCGATCAGGACGTACAGGTACAGGAGGGGCAGGGACCCTGTCCACGAGGGCTCACAGTCTATGAGGGGTGGGTTAGGATACAGTAGGATGGGGGAATGTCAGGTATGGGTCGGTCGCCTGGGTCTCATGGCAGGTTGTAGGCTTGACGGAACAGGTGAGTCTTCAGGTGACACTTGAAGTTACTCAGGGTAGGAGAGTGTCTGACGTGTTCGGGTAGGGAGTTCCAGAGTAAGGCAGATGCCCGGGAGAAGTCCTGAACTCGGTTGTGTGAAGAGGTGATGAGGGGGGAGCAGAGTAGGAGTTCTTGGGAGGAGCGGAGGTTGCGTGAGGGTAGGTATCGGGAGACCAGGTCGGAGATGTATGGTGGGGCCAGGTTGTGTATGGCTTTGTACGTCATGGTTAGTGTTTTGAATTGGGATCTCTTGGAGACGGGGAGCCAGTGAAGGGCTTGGCAGAGGGGGAGACAGGGGAGTAGCGGGAGGACATATAGATGAGTCGGGCAGCGGAGTTGAGGATAGACTGGAGAGGTGTGAGGGAGTTAGCCGGGAGGCCATTGAGAAGGAGGTTGCAGTAGTCAAGGCGGGAGATGATAAGAGCATGGATGAGTGTTTTAGCGGTGTCGTGGGTGAGGAAGGAGCGGATCCGTGAGATGTTCTTGAGCTGGAGCCGGAGGGATGCGGTGAGGGCCTCGATGTGGGGTTTGAAGGATAGGGAGGAGTCGAGGATTACCCCGAGGCACTTGGCTTGGGGGACTGGGGAGAGGGCGCAGTCGTTGATGCAGATGGATAGGTTGGGAGGTGGGGTGGAATTTCTTGGGGGGAAGACTATGAATTCAGTTTTGTCCATGTTGAGTTTAAGGAAGCGGGCAGAGAAGAAGGATGAGATGGCGGAAAGGCATTGAGGGATTTTCGAGAGTAGGGAGGTGATGTCAGGGCCGGACAGGTAGATTTGGGTGTCGTCGGCGTAGAGGTGGTACTGGAGGCCATGGGACTCGATGAGTTGCCCTAGGCCGAGAGTGTAAATGGAGAAAAGTAGGGGTCCCAGGACCGAACCTTGGGGGACTCCGACAGAAAGGGGGTAGGGTGAGGAGGAGGTGTGGGAGTGGGAGACGCTGAAGGTCCGGTCCGCTAGGTATGAGGAGATCCAGGAGAGGGCAAGGTGGGTGATGCCAAGGGATTCCAGGATCCGGAGAAGAAGGGAGTGGTCAACCGTGTCGAAAGCGGCAGACAGGTCAAGGAGTAGCAGGATGGAGTAGTGGTGTTTGTTCTTGGCGGTCAGTAGGTCGTTGGTGACTTTGGTCAGGGCTGTTTCGGTGGAATGGAGGGGTCGGAAGCCGGACTGTAGGCGGTCGAAGTGGGAGCACGAGGAGAGGTGAGAGGACAGTTCGGAGTGGACGTGTTGTTCAAGTAGCTTAGAGGCGAATGGGAGAAGAGATATGGGGCGATAGTTAGAGACAGAGGTAGGGTCAAGTGAGGTTTTTTTTAGGATGGGCGTGATTAGGGCGTGTTTGAAGGCCGAGGGGAAGGTACCAGTGCTAAGTGAAAGGTTAAAGAGGTGGGTGAGGGCTGGGATGAAAATGGAGGTGTGGTTGGGAATGAGGTGGGATGGGAGCGGGTCGTGGGCGCTGGTGGTGAGGTGTGATTTTGACAGGAGGGAGGAGAGTTGGTCTTCAGTTATGGGGGGGAAGTGGCTGATGGAGGAGGAGGGCAGTGTAGGTGGGAAAGTAATAGATATTTTTATGCGTAAGAGGCCTAACCTACTACTACAAGTTTAAGGACCATGGCACAAGAAGGACGCATGACACGTGACATGACCGCCACATGCAGCTATTGTGCCGACTTATCACCTGGCTAATTTTGCCATTGCCATATAATTGGGAAAACTGACTGCCCAGTTCTGTCTCCCATACAAAGCATATAACAAACAAGTTATACAGACAGGAGCCTTGTTTGCTAACCAGGAAATACAGATAATGTCAGGGCAAAGTCCTCCCTCGTGTAGTGAACATGCTTAATTGCACAAGGTACATAATTGAATGCAAGTTTAATGAATCAATGAATTTGGACATCCATCTTTTATTGCCCGAGTACAGATTGTGATACCCAGAGACAACCATGGGTCTTCTGATGAGAACGCAAAAGCCTAATATTTGCCTATTAGGACGTTGGGCTTGGCTTAGGAGACCCGTGGCCGGTCTGGGAACTCACTGTCACCTGTGCTTTTCAGATCAGTTACTGAATATGTCACAATCTATTCCTGCTCCAATATGCTATATATTGAGGATCAGAATTTTAATATTTCAACTTAAAAAAATACCAATTTGAAGAGAAAATTATAAGGTGAGATCAAACTGATCCTGAGGAAGGAAAAGTAACGGTGATCATAAGCTGTCAGCTATTCTGCCTGATTGCCCCATACACATACGGTACTTGCTTGGTTTGGTCAAACATACCTGTTTTTTCAATGATGCTAAGATAGGTGTAAAGGCCCATTAAAAGTCCAGCAATTGCCCAATGAATGGGGAAAACGCTTGTTTGTCAAATGCAATGCCATATAATCAGGATCAAAGATCATAGTTCTCGACAGCACATGATGCTGTATAAACAGGTGATGTGCTGCCGATAACACAATATCAAATTAACAATCGTTCTAGGAGCGTAGAATGTTCGGCTTAATTAAAAGACCATTAATGTAAAGCGCTATGGAATTAATGGTGCTATATAAATGAATAAATATTATTCATATATGTATACAACAGTTACACACCGCAAATAAGATCACTATGCTGGATTTTGTATTAAATCACTAGTCGGAGACTTCCCAAGCATCTAGGTATAATGATATAATAAAATAATAATTAGAATTTTTAGTAATGACATCAGTATGGAGTTTCGCCTGGACAAATATGCCACATTGTCACTGAAGAAAAGGAAAATAATTGACAATAAAGGCAAAGAAATGCCTAATGGGACAAACCATAAAATGCCACCAGCCTGAAGCCTACAAATACCTGGGCATATTACAGCTGGATAACATCAAGCACGGACATGTGAAAAAGATAGTTAATAAGGAATATGTCCAAGGGGTCAGGAAAATTTTAAAGAGCAAATTAAATGGTGGGAATACCATCAAGGCCATAAACACCTGGGCCGTTCTTGTCATTAGATACATTGATGGAATTATGAACTGGACACAGACAGAGCTGGATGATCTGAACAGAAAAACAAGAGAAGTGATGACAATATTAGTGACTCATTGCATCCACGTAGAGATGTTAACAGACTTTACCTGTCTAGAAAATCAGGAGGCAGAGGACTTTTGCAAGTGAAGCAAACTGTGGAATAAGAGAAACATGCACTGGCAGAATATGTGAATGATGTGAATGTGGAGAACAAGCCTTGATGGAAGTTAACAACAGAAAACTGCTTAAAGTACAACAGACAAAAAAGGAATACTATAAAAACGCAGTGCAAAGCAGAAGAGAAAACTGGCAAAAGAAAGCTCTGAATGGACAATTCCTAGAGAAAATCAAGGGTAAAGTCAACAAGGAAAAGACCTGGTTGTGGCTTACTAATGGAACATTAAAAAAGGAAACAGAGGGCTTAATTCTAGCAGCCCAAAAGCAAGCGATCCGCACAAATGCGATTAAAGCCAGAATTGAAAAATCAACTACAGACTCTAAATGTCGACTGTGCAAGGAAGCAGATGAAACAATGGATCATATACTGAGCTGCTGCAAGAAGATCGCGGAGACAGACGACAAGCAAAGGAAGAATACAGCCGCACAGATGATTCACTGGAAGATGTGCCACAATTACCATCTTCCTGTTACATAGAACTGTCGGATCATAAACCTGAAAAGGTTATTGAAAATGAACATGCAGAACTACTATGGGACCTCCGAATTCAAACTGATAAAGTCTTGGTGCACAATACTCTGGACCTTACCATTGTAAGAAACAAGGAAGTGTGGATCATGGATGTGGCAATACCAGGCGACAGCAGGATTGAGGAGAAGGAACTGGAAAACCTTACACAATATGAGGACTTAAAGATCGAATTGCAAAGACTCTGGCACAAGCCAGTGAAGGTGGTCCGAGGGGTAACCGGCACAAGCCAGTGAGGGTGGTCCCAGTGGTAATCGGCACAAGCCAGTGAGGGTGGTCCGAGTGGTAATCGGCACACTGGGTACTGTGCCTAAAAACCTTGGCCAGCACTTGAACACAATTGGAGTTGACAAAATAACAACCTGTCAGCTGCAAAAGGCAACAGGCCCCTACTGGGCTCTGCACGCATCATTCACCGATATATCAAGCAGTCCTAGACACTTGGGAAGTGTCCGACTAGTAATTTAATACAAAATCCAGCATAAAGAACCTATTTACTGTGTGTAACTGTTGTATATGTATACTAATAATAATAGTCATCATTATTAGACAACCACTGATTGTCTTGCATAGAGCCAGTCAGTAGTGGTGATTTTTGGCCTGGCTCAACCTGTGTAAATCCACTTCAAGTCGTTGCCAGACTTGTTGAGTGGTGTCTTGTCTCCTCATAAATAATAAGAAATGGGTGTTGAAATCCCACATGTCAGATCCATTTTTATCCCTGAAATTTGGCAAATGTTGGCAGAGATTCGGACATAGTATTAGGTCAGCGAGTCCTGCCAAAGTATCCATTCCTCAGAACAATAATGAAAGGTTTCCAGTTCCTTGGTGTTGTATTCTGATCCTATCTCGCAGCCTTTTAGCTTCCTCCCCATTTCACAAATATATTGAAAATTTTGGTAGAAGCTAACAAGCTCAGTCATATTAACCAGAGGTCACTCATCTCCTGCCATTGCCCCATACAGCAACTTTGGTCTCTTTCATTGAGGTATACAAAGGTTTTTACAGAGGACGGCGATCACAAGCACAGAGGAGGCGCTGGATCAAAATTAGTGACACCCATCCGACAGGATCGTCCCATAGGTGAGTATAATAGAAGGTTTTTTTTATACTATACAGATCAGCCTGGAGACTTATACACAGTATTCTAGAATAAGAATACAGTATATAAGGGCTTATGTGGTGGCCACAGCTTATAGTTCGGAAACCTAGTGACAGATTCACTTTAAATGTATTTTTTTTAATATTTATGTATATAATTTTATATCAAAATCTGTATTAAAAAATATATAGAAATCTTGCCATTTTCACATTGGCCACTGGGACTATTTATAGATAGTTGATAACACAGAATCTATAATTTACTATACGTGATATCACAGTTCACTTGCTCCCACTCCTTTGACATCGACCTTTGCTCATTGCTGCTAACGTAGATGTATAATATAAATTTCCTAAGGCCGGCTTCACACCGTGGCATCATCAGGGCCGTGGATGTCCGGTGTAAACCTGACAGCCCTGGACCCAACTTGCAAACAGAACCGGAGGGCAAATATGCCCTCCGATCCGGTTTCCAGCTGGATTTCTTTGATTGCAGCTTCAGCTGCTGATTTTCTAAGATCCCTACTAGCCGCGGTCCTGAAATCTCTGCAGGGGACAGCTGGTGGTGCTGAAGTTTAGCAGCGCTCGCTGCTAAACTTCAGCAGCCCGCGTGCGGTTCCCAGATCCGATATTATGTCGGACCGGGGCGATCCGGCGCCATAGACCCCCATGTTATGGAGTGCCGGATCGCCCCGGATCTGGGAGGATCCGATTTGGGCAGATTTTCACCCCGGACAC